>CM042243.1:31443853-32043853 GCA_023566225.1 Romanogobio albipinnatus | reverse complement strand
TTTTCATAGTTTTGCATACCAATCACTGTGGGCTTTTGCTCTCTCTATATTTATATGCTTTATTTACAGAATATGACCAACTATGAGCAGCACAAACATATGATCTGGCTGGAAGTACCAATTCCAGACCAATTGAGAAATGTTAAGAAACAAGCATGTGAAGTCTCGGAGAGAGGAAGAGATGGAATACAAAATAATTACATATTTTATTATTTTGTGTTAACTTTACACGTGTCTAGTGCGGAGACTGTTTAAATAAAACATGACATTCATTGCAAAAAGGGCTTTGGTGAGGAAATAACTCTTCAAAGATGAAAAGCTCATATTAATGAGCTGTAAGAATGAGAAAATGTGCTTTTTGTTATTTTACTCCTCTTTCCCTGCCTCTCTTTCTAATATGAGCAGTGGCAACAACGGAATTGCAAGGTCAATAGGACCTGACAGTGTAATATCTCTCATAACCAAAATTTGAGTTTAATGAAACAGGATATGAGAACATTCTGGCATGACAATGTGATTGTCATCGGAGAGGCAATTCGTCCTGGTCTCCGGCGTGGACAGAAGATTTCACAGAGGCTGTCCAGTCTGTATGAAGGGTGAAGATACAACCTGAAGAGCAAGAAATCACTCTTTATTACAACTCCTGAAGGAGCTGATGTGTAAATGATTGTAACAACGCAAACTATGACAGCTCGCGAGAACCCAGGGAGATTCTGACAGGGTCTTCATTTTGATAATGTTCCCAGGACCTTAGTGAAATATTATCACATTATAGAAACCAAAGAGAGATATATGAGAAATCTTTTTTTACAGAGACCTACTTGGTTTTAGTCACAAACACATATATGACAAATCATATATTTCTATCAGATTAAGAATGAAGAGTTACTAGCACGTGTGGTTTCCCCTGCAGAGTTGTATCCATATACCCTGACTTAAGGATAGAAGAGCAAGCTGAAATACCATTTCATTACACAGGGGTCAAGTTGCTACATTTTCCTCGAAATCAATTATTTACTATTATATTTATATAATTTATATAAACGTAGAAAAAAGGAGAGGGCAAGAACATCCTTCTACAAGGATCCCTTCAAATTTGTAAAAGGGCTTTTTATAAGGGAAAAGAGCGGATCTCTTAAGGTACCAAAGAAGGAGCTGGAGCACCACCTGAAGGCGACACACTCAGACGAGCAAAGACTTGAGCAAAGGGAGATCCCATCAGACATGCCGCCAATTCCCCAACCAGATCACCAGTTCGATGACAGCCCCCCAAAGTGGACTGAGATTGACAACATAGTAAGGAAGGCAAGGGCAGCCTCTGCACCAGGACCAAATGGAGTTCCTTACCGGTTGTATAAGAACACCCCAGGTGTCTTGCGGTTTCTGTGGAGGCTAATGAAGGTGACATGGAAGAAACAAAACATCCCAAAAGCATGGCGAAGGGCAGGGGGAGTAGTAATTCCCAAGGAGAAGGATGCATTAAACATTGACCAATTTCGACAAATCAATCTCCTAAATGTTGAAGGCAAGATCTTCTTTAGCATCGTTGCTCAAAGAATGAATACTTACTTTAAACAGAACAACTTGATTGACACGTCGATACAGAAAGCCGGGGTACCAGGTTTCTCAGGATGCCTTGAACACACAAGCATGATTTGGCATCAAATACAATCAGCAAAAAGGGAAGGAAGAGACCTGCATGTTTTATTCCTTGACCTGGCCAATGCTTTTGGATCCGTCCCCCATTCAGGCATATGGGCAGCCTTCAACTTCTTTCATGTGCCTGAAACCATCACAAATCTGTTCAGAAACTACTTCAAAGATTTGCAATTCTGCATAACAACCGCAGAATACACAACTTCATGGCAATCATTGGAAGTGGGTATCATGGCAGGGTGCACCATACCCCCTCTAGCCTTCACCATGGCAATGGAAGTGATCATCAGGGCATCTAGATGGGTAGTCGGAGGGGAGCATCAGCAGGCGCTGATGGCGCTGAGGCGCTGCCTCAGTAACATCGGGTTGTACGGAAACGGGGCACTGGAACTGCCTATCTCTAGCCTCACCGAAGAATACAAGTGCACCAAAGTGAGGCTGAGCATGACCCTGGCAGAGTCTCAAGATGCAGTCATACGAACAGCTCCTCCCAGACTGGCAACTGGGAGGAAGTGGACCCCAGCTGAGGCAGTAGAGCAAGCACAATTCATTCTCAGACATGGAGACATAGTGGGACAAGTGCAGCAAGGAAGAGGTGGGCTTGGACGTGGGACTAGTCGACCTACATGGCACAAGGCAACATCTGCAGAGAGGAGAAAGCTAGTAGTTGCTGAGGTCCGGCATCAACAGGAAGCAGAGAGAAGCACAAAGGCAGTGGCACAAGCCAAGCAGGGCCAGTGGACTACCTGGGAAAACCTGGAGCACAGTAAGCTCACTTGGAGAGATATGTGGGAGATGGAAGGAAGCCAAATAAGCTTCCTCATCAGGGCTACCTACGATGTTCTTCCTACACCTAAGAACCTTAACCAGTGGTTTGGAGATGATCCAGCATGCCCTCTCTGCGAAACCCCAGCAACTCTCAGACACATCCTCACCGGCTGCAAAACCAGTCTGTCCCAAGGCCGTTACACCTGGAGGCATAACCAGGTCCTTCGCCAACTGGCAGTCATTCTGGAAGGAAGGCGATCCTTCATCAATGCCCTCCCTCACCCAACATCCGGTCACTCATCCACTATCCCCTTCGTGACAGCAGGACAGTGCCCAGCAAAACCAACCGCAAGATTGGAAAGCACCCTCTTAGATGCCGCACGGGACTGGAAAATGCAAGTGGACTTAGATCAGCAACTCAAGTTTCCACCTGAGATTTTAAACACCAATCTCAGGCCGGATCTTGTTCTGTGGTCATCTTCACATAAGTCCCTGTTCATCGTGGAACTAACTGTACCATGGGAGGCTGCAATAGGAGAAGCGTATGAACGGAAAAAGCTTAAGTACACTGAGATAGCTTTGGAGGCAAAACAACTAGGCTGGTGTACACAGGTACTTCCGGTAGAGGTTGGTTGCAGAGGATTTTTGGCCACATCTATAGCCAGGCTCCTGAATGGAGTGGGAGTTCGGGGACAGGCCTTCAGGAAAGCCATCAGATCAATGTCGGAGGCAGCAGAGCAAAGCAGCAGGTGGATATGAATAAAGAGAAAGGATCCTAACTGGGCTGCAAAGAACAACAAGGAGGGGTAAAGGCAGAAGGGGGCTCACCTGGGACGCCAGGTGTTGCCGTTGAGCCCTCTGGAGGTGTCGTGGGCCTATCAACGAAACACCGGTGAAGGAGGGTGCCCACCTGAAGACCCTGATGACGTTCTTACCCCTCTCCCCACTAAAAAAACTAGGAAGTGCTGATTACAAGGGATGTTAACATCAAGTCCTATGAGCTGAACATATACTATTATTTATATTATTAAAGATACTTTTAATGTTAAGTATTAATATAAAATTAATCTTTCCTCGATTGCTGTGTTTAAAATAGCTCTCTTTCTCTTAGACATTCACAGAAATGACTAAATTGATAGTACATTTCCTTTACAATGTTTTGTTTACTATTAATTATTTCCAACCCAATCTCATGAGAAAACGTAACGTTTATGGTTACTCACGTAACCCTGGTTCCCTGAGATAACGGGAACGGGCATTACGTCAGTTCGCTGACGCTTATGGGGAACCTGAAGCCTGATTGGTTCACATCTGTGCAACTGCACAGACAAATGGCCTTTCAGGCCCACCAAAAAGGGCGGGGTTGCCTATATAAGTCACATACAGAAATCTTTCGACTGAGGAGTGGCTAGCATGACTCGCTGTGCAGCATAGTAGCATGGCAAGCTACACAATGCCCGTTCATGTTATCTCAGGGAACCAGGGTTACGGGCGGGAGGATTCAACCTCCTAGCCCCCCTAAGAAACTTAATGTGGCGTGGTTTTGCAAGGTCTGTAGCGGGAGAGAGAGAGAGGAGAACCGGAGTCCCGGGGGTGGCCCAGGTCGGACTGGCCAATGCAGCTCTTGCCACTGCTGTCTGGGGAGGCGCAGGCAGCCGCCCACCAACTGCCAGTCCAGAACCTCCTGGACTACGAAGACCTGCAGCGCGCCGTCCTGCAGCGGGTCGGCCGGAGTCCGGAGCAACATCACCAGCGGTTCCGGACCCTGACCCTCGACGACTCTGGCCGGCCCTTCGTCTTCGCGCACCAGCTCCGGGACTCGTGCCGCAAGTGGCTGATGGCCGACGGAAGCGACGTTGAGGGAGCCATCGATAAGGTGGTACTGGAGCAGTTCGTCGCGCGGCTTCCTCAGAAGACCGCGCAGTGGGTCCAGTGCCACCGCCTGACGTCGCTGACCCAGGCCATCCAGTTGGCGGAGGACCACATCGTGGCGGGCACCGGGGTCGGCGAGCCCCTGCCAGCGGCTTCTCTCTCTCGCCCTCCTGCTGTTCCTTCCCCTTCTCTCTCCAAACCTTTTCCCCTTCCCAGGTCGCGAGGGGCGTGGCCGCCTAGACCAGCCCCGATGCGCCGCAAGCAGCCCCCGATCAAGCTGGCCTGTACCAGATACCTGTGAGTATTGAGGGGGGTACTTATCAGGCTTTGGTGGATTCGGGTTGTAACCAGACCTCCATCCATCAAAGCCTGATTCGGTCTAAGGTGTTGGATAACCGCCGCATGGTTAAGGTGAGGTGTGTGCACGGGGAAGTGGTGAACTATCCGTTGTTGCCCGTGGATATTCAATTTCGGGGACAAACGCATAGTGTTGAGGTGGCAGTTAACCCACACCTCCGGCATCCGCTAATTTTGGGGACCAATTGGCCAGCATTTAATAAATTGTTGGGGCATTTGTGTGCGGATGCTTCTTGGGGAAAACGTGTAAAGGGGAAAGAGATGGTTGCCCAGTCGGGAGAGGTGGATTCGGGACCTCCGGGGGCCGTTCAGGGGGAACAGAGCGGTCTGGAGATGCCCGTTCTCACAGACCGCGATGACTTTCCCCTGGAACAGTCCCGAGATGAGTCGCTGAAAAATGCGTTTAATCAGGTCCGTTCCATTGACGGCCACCTCCAGCCTGACCAGCCGCTCTCTTATCCCTATTTTTGTATTTTAAAGGATAGGTTGTATCGGGTGACCCAAGACACCCAGTCAAAGCAGGATACAACCCAGTTATTAGTACCTAAAAGCCACCGGGAAATGCTTTTCCAGGCAGCTCATTCTAATCCTATGGCCGGGCATTTAGGACAAACGGCTACACTCAACGTCTAATGGCCCGTTTCTTCTGGCCGGGCATTCACGAGAATGTACGCAGATGGTGTGCGTCTTGACGGGAATGTCAGTTGGTGAATCCACCGGCCACCACAAAAGCACCATTGTGCCCACTCCCGCTAGTGCAGGTCCCCTTCGAGAGAATTGGCATGGACCTCATCGGGCCATTAGAGCAGTCAGCACGCGGGCATCGCTTTGCATTAGTTATGGTAGACTATGCAACGCGATACCCGGAAGCAGTCCCACTCCGCACTATTTCGGCGTTTTCATTAATCTCCCGGGTGGGAATCCCGAAAGAGATTCTCACCGATCAAGGCACGGCGTTCATGTCACGAACGATTTGCGAACTTTACGAGTTGTTGGGCGTTAAATCGGTTCGCACAAGCGTCTATCACCCACAAACAGATGGCTTGGTGGAACGGTTTAATCGCACGTTGAAATCCATGATTCGTAAGTTCGTTCACGAGGACGCCAAAAATTGGGATAAATGGCTAGAACCTCTGATGTTTGCTGTTCGCGAGGTCCCACAAGCCTCCATGGGGTTTTCCCCCTTCGAGCTTCTCTATGGGCGCCAGCCCCGGGGGGTGCTGGATGTCCTTAGGGAGGCTTGGGAGGAGGGACCTTCAGCGAGTAAAAATTTAATTCAGTATGTCCTGGACCTGAGAACAAAACTCCACACTTTGGGGCGGCTTTCAATGGAGAATTTGTTACAGGCTCAGGACAAACAGAGACAGCTATACAACAGAGGCACTAGGCTTCGTCAATTCACTCCGGGAGATAAGGTACTTGTATTACTCCCTACGTCGAGCTCGAAATTACTTGCAAAGTGGCAAGGACCCTTTGAGGTCACAAGGCAAGTTAGCGATCTCAACTATGAGGTGATTCGATCAGATAGGGACGGGGCACGTCAAATTTACCACCTCAACCTGCTAAAGAAATGGTCTGAGGCGGAGTCAGTGATGCTTGCGGCGGTGGTGAGCGGGGAGGAGGATCTCAGGCCGGAGGCGGTTCAAAAACCTCAATCACTCGCTCTGGCCCCGGGGGGAGACCACCTCTCGCCCTCGCAGCTCGCTGACGTAAAACATTTACAAGCGGAGTTCGCTGACGTGTTCTCGCACCTACCTGGTCGCACCGATCTCATCCAGCACCACGTTGAGACTGAGCCGGGAGTTGTGGTTCGCAGCCGGCCGTACCGCTTGCCTGAACATAAGAAAAAAGTGGTTCAGGAAGAATTAGAGGCTATGCTTGACATGGGTGTGATAGAAGAATCCAACAGTGACTTGGCGAGCCTGATTGTTTTAGTGCCTAAATCTGACGGCTCGGTCCGTTTCTGTGTGGATTATCGTAAGGTGAACGCGATGTCGAAATTTGATGCTTATCCAATGCCAAGGATTGACGAATTGCTTGATCGGCTAGGGACTGCTCATTTTTATTCGACGCTGGACTTGACTAAGGGTTATTGGCAGATCCCCTTGTCTCCAATGACCAAAGAAAAGACCGCTTTCACCACGCCGTTTGGATTACACCAATTCGTCACCCTTCCTTTCGGCCTGTTCGGGGCTCCCGCAACCTTCCAGCGTCTGATGGACAGAATTCTCCGGCCGCATGCTGCATATGCCGCTACCTATCTGGATGATATCATCATCTACAGTGCAGACTGGCAGCGTCATATGCAGCACTTGCGAGCTGTCCTGAAGTCACTGAGAAGGGTGGGGTTTACCGCCAACCCGAAGAAGTGTGCAATTGGACGGGTGGAAGTAAAGTATCTGGGCTTCCACTTGGGTCATGGTCAGGTGCGTCCCCAAATTGACAAGACCGCAGCTGTTGCGGCCTGTCCGAGACCCAAGACCAAAAAGGAGTTTAGACAGTTCCTGGGGCTAGCGGGATATTACAGGAGGTTTGTACCTAATTATTCGGACCTCGCTAGCCCGCTGACTGATCTAACTAAAAAAGAGGTACCAGATACGGTCCAGTGGACGGAGCGGTGCCAGCAGGCTTTTACTCAGATAAAGGCTGCTCTGTGTGGTGGACCGCTCTTGCAGGCTCCTAACTTTTCTCTCCCTTTTCTTCTGCAGACTGACGCCTCGGACAGAGGGTTGGGCGCGGTCCTGTCCCAAGAGGTGGAGGGTGAGGAGCAGCCGGTGCTGTACATCAGTCGCAAGCTCTCTAAGAGAGAGACGATGAACAGCACCATTGAGAAGGAGTGTTTGGCCATCAGGTGGGCCGCTCACCCTTCGCTATTACCTCCTGGGGCGGGGGCTGCAGGCCGGATGGCTCCCCGGCCTGAGTCGGGCGGTGGGGGTATGTGGCAGGGGGGGCGTGGTTTTGCAAGGTCTGTAGCGGGAGAGAGAGAGCAGGGCCGAGCGGTTGATAAGTAGGTCAAGTGCAAATTAATAACACCTGTGTCTGATTGCAGTAATTGGCTGGAGAGACTGCTTATAAGCTGCAGCAGAGAGAGAGATGGGAGAGAGAGCTCAGGACTGGGACTGACACGCACACACGGCTGAGGCTATATGCTGAGAGAGAGAGTTCGGAGTTTGAACTACGAGTGATTGGAAAAGTTTATGAGATTGAGTTGAATGCGCCGAGCGCTTGTACAAGTATTGAGGATTGTAAAGATCAATAAAGTGCAGTCTCAGTCAAGCCGACCCCGTCTTCTTCCTTCCTACACCACATCAAAGCTTTATTACACTTAACAACCAGGTTGTGTTTCCCAATTGATTGGCCGGCAACCAGGGGCATGATTTGCCGTGATGGCCACCACATATACTTTTAACTTTCTCCATGGCGCCTTTTTCTAGCAGAGACTGAACTTCGGCTCTGAGGCCATGAGAACTGTTGTGAATCATGCCCATGAAACGGGGTGATCTCCGAGTGAATTAGAGTAACTTTGTTCTATTATCCCCAAAATCCAACTCGACACTCCAGGGAAGGCTTGCCACACCCGGTGTCGAGTGGAAAATGGTTGAAGCATTACAGGCTGCGGCTCGCACAGGAGAACGGCACCTGTTACAGCATTGAGGGGAAGAGGAATGCTCTTTTTGTGAGAATGTTGTTTGGTTCACTATAACAGCGAGATGGGGTTTGAATGTGCAAACTGGTGGGGCGGGCCCAGAACAGGCAACAAACACATTGTTTCCAGCGCCCTGAACTGAATAGGGGACTGGAAGACAGGCACGCTTTGAGGGTGGTCCGGCCTCAGTGAGGCTGCATGGGGTCCAGCTCTTGCCGCTTCGGAAATGGGTAGCGTTTGGTAGGGCAGAGGCGTGGCTTGACTTCAGGCTCCACTTTTGGTTGGGGCTGGACAGGCACTAAGGCTAGCCTGAGTCACTGCTGAGTCAACTGGGCCGTCTTGGAGCGACTGGAGGCAGTGGAAGAGCTGGCTCTTTTTGACAAGAAGTGACGCATAACCTGCGATGACTTCTGGGCAAAAGCTGTCTACCAAAAGCTGTCTAAAAGCCACAAAGCTGTCTACCTCTGAGCTGAACAGGCCTGACCGGGAGACAGGTGACTCGAGAAAAGCCGTCCTGTCAGCATCCTTAATCTCTGTGAGATTAAGCCACAAGTGGTGCTCCAGCATCACTAGGCTGGCTTTTAGTGCGTAGGGCCGAGTCCGTTGAGCTGTGCAGCTCTTTAAACATCACCGGGTCAGGTCCAGACTCGTCCATGTCATGGAGAAGCTTGGCCTGGTTAACTTGAAGTACCGCCATTGTATGCAGTGCGGAGGTGCCCTGGCCATCAGCGGCGATCCCTTTGGAGGCGAGTGCTGACGTGGTCCTGCAGAGCTTAGAGGAGTGACCCTGGCCTTAGTCTTCCAGCTGACAGCCATAGGCAGGCAGAGATGCACAGCGACAGCTTCTTCCACTGGGGAGAGGTTTGTGTAACCCTTTTCTTCGGTGCCGTCACCGTGGAGAGAGCGGCCGAAGATCAAGAGTGGACGCGCTCGTGCCATGCTAGCGAGGGGGGTGCTGGCGGTGCCTCAGTTGCAGGAACCACTCATCAAGTTGGCTCTTCTAGCGCCGACCAGTCCAAGCCAATCATGGACCAAAAGTAAGCATGAAGGTCCAACTCTAATTCTAACTGTCAGTGGGGCATAAGCAAATTTTGAAATTGTACAAATTCAAATGAATTAGCCACTAATTTGCAAAAATGTAAATGTGACATAACTGTTGACAGCATAATGCGTTTGTTCCTCTGGGGCTGTTATATGTGAACATTGACTTACAGTATTTATAAAACGCTAAACGAGCTGGATAGAGAGAACAAAAAGAAGAAAAGAATGAAGCACATGTTCTGTGCTTTGAATTATGCCTGAAATTGTGTGAACGATGGCTGTGAATTGGTCCAGAGTTAGTGCAATCCAAGAAGAATAATTTCCCAAGTCTTTTAATGCACTCTTTTATACTCATGACAGCAGGGTCATCAGACACGTTCATTATTCCTTCCATTTATTACACCCTTCCCAGTCTGTTGATAATCTGTGACTCGCTCTATAATAAAGGTGATCATTGTGATGAGCTGCTATAACTCCATAAACAGTGAAGGTTGGCTGATAAGTGGGGTGTGCTTTAACAGACACACGTGCTTATATCTTATCCAGGTGCATCGTATGTGCTAGAGGGATTCTGGCTATATACAAAACAAGAGGTCAGAGACAGTGAAAAAAAATTTGTAAAAAGGGCCTTTTAAAATGTCATTTCAAATTCATACCATTTTTAGAAAACAAAGTGCATATTTATTGCACCAATCATAACTTTGAAATATATTTTGAGCAGATGCTATTTGCTAAGTGTAAATTGCAACACTGCTGAAATGTATAAAATGTAATTTCTTAAATAGTGTTAGATATTATTTATATTGCAGGATACTTGTGTTATTCAAATTGACCATTTTTTGTGACCGTATTCCTAAAGACCATCCCTACATCTAATGCTTACCATAGATTGTTTTTTGTTTTTTTTGGTCTGGCTCAACTAGACAGTAGTGGACAATAGTCAACTAGACAGAGTTAGTGTAAATAGCCTTTGCCAACAAGACTTAGTGTCAATAGACATTCTGTACTTTAAAAAATATTAGTTTAATTCTTACAGCATTTTATACTTTCCACTAACCAACAAACCTCAAACACATGATTGTGTGATATAACAGGCAGGAAAGCTACATCTATGCTGCTTTACTGTAAACGTTGGATTGGGATGTGCCTTAAGTATAAGAAAAGATTAGGTTATATAAAAGATTGGGTCCAGAGAGGATGAGTAGAGGCGATAACTCACTTTACATTTCTATATCCTTCAGCAATCATAAACATAATAAAGCTCAAAGCTTAAAGGGATAGTTCACCCAAAAATTAAAATTACCCCATAATTTACTCACCCTCAAGCCATAGGTGTATATGACATTCTTCTTTCAGACGAATACAATCTGAGTTATATTAACAAACGTCCTGGCTCTTCCAAGCATTATAATGGCAGTAAATGGCAGGCCAAAATTTGAAGCCCAAATAAAGTTTCGATCCATTATAAAAGTAATCCATAGGCCTATGTTGGTGTTAATAGGCCTTCTGAAGCGAATAGATGGGTTTGTGTAAGAAAAATATCCATATTTAACACGTTATAAAGTAAAATATCTAGCTTGGACTGCCTTTCGTATTCAACTTACGAAAAAAGCATACCTGGCACGACGTGAGGCGTTGCACTTTTTTCTTAAGTTTAATACGGAAGGCAGTCTGCCGGAAGCTAGATATTTTACTTTATAAAGTTTTAAATATTTCACACAAACCCATTGATTCACTTCAGAAGGCCTTTATTAACCCCCTAGAACCTCATGGATTTATTTTATATTGAATGGTTGCACTTTTTTGGGCTTCAAATTTTGGGCAGCTCACTACCATTATAATGCTTGGAAGAGCCAGGACATTTTTTAATATAACTTTGATTGTATTCGTCTGAAAGAAGAATGTCATATAAACCTAGGATGGCTCGAGGGTGAGTATCAGTGGCAGCTGGTCAATAGAGGGCGCTGGGGCGCCACCCCCATCAAAATTCCAGAAATATACATGTATACAAAAATGTTATAAAAGTGAAATAAAAATAAAATTGTTTACTCATACGATGTGCTGGCTGTTAGTAAGCGCCTCAGCATTTAATAAAAACTGGCTTTGATGGGTTAACTATTTTATATGTTCTTCAATATGTTTCATGCGCGAGGGACGCCGGACAAATGGATTTCTATCTGAGTCCAAAAATAAACGGGCAGCATGTGACCTGAAGCTGGTCTCTAATTGGTTTCTTAAAGATCCTCCTCCGGACGCAGGTCGCTGCGTCCCTGGCGAATCAGAATTGGATGCGTGTTATTTTATCCAATCTGATTGGTTCTCGTCACCTGTCATTCAACTTTCCTCTCTTGGCAACTAAAGCGTAAGTGCGCGGGGTGACACAGTCACTCCGACTTCGCCAAAACCTTGTTAGGATGATCAGTTTCGTAGAGATGGCAGCAGTTAAACCAAATTCTTTCACAAGGCGTTCGTTGGAAGAAAAAAAAGGATCCCGAACCGGACCAACGCGATTTACAAATCCAGCAGCAGGCCAGTGACAGAGGACAAAGCTACACTCGGAGCTTCACGCGTTTGTTATGAGAAACGTAAGTGGCTGGCTGGATGTGATGTTAACAATGCCCTTTATTGCCTTCCCTGTCTTTTATTTCAACGTGTCGGTACTGAAGTTTTGTGGACAACAACGGGGGTAAGAGACCTCAAATATCTAACTGAACAATGCAAACGTCATGACACTACTGAGATGACTGACTTTAATCAGAGAGTCATTGAGAAATTTGCTGGCCAGAAAGAAAGGAGAGCAAAATGTATTTTCAAGTAGTCAACATGCTAGTCTATTGTTGCTGTTTTCTTTTGTTTTTCGTTTTCCTCATTAACTTATATATGAGGTAAATGAATGTGTAAAAAGATAAAAGTGAAGACACTGTTTTCATTTTAATGCTTGAATTTAGTCAACATGCATCTTGATACTTGATTGCCCCACCCCCACCCTCTAACCCCAAAAAAAAACTGCTCCCAGAAAAATAATTATCACCAGTTGCCACCGGTGAGTAAATTATGGTATAATTTTCATTTTTGGGTTAACTATCCCTTTACAGTCATCATGAAATCAAAGTGGACAATTCTTGTTTTGTATATTTCAGTAGTAAACGACTTATTTGTGCACATCACTGTTTTTTTTATTTATTCATGTGTACTTATAATCTTTAATCAAAATAACATTCCTCCCTCTTGAAACAACATCTCTTTTCTGATAATATTTTTTTCTGTTGCGAGAGCGGGACAACCTGTCACTCCCATGACATCACAATATCAAACCACAACAATCCAATCAATACTGATGGGCAAAATAAAGTCTTGCCCATTTTTTTCTTTTTCAAGAAGCCATTTTTCTCGATTACACGTCACAATAAGGAAGATAAGACTATTGCAACTTCCGTTTCATGCCAACTTTAAATTAATTTGAGGCTTAGGCTATTTGAAGTGAACAACATATTAAGTTTTTATCCACATCCCAGCTGTAGTATAAGCCACATACATTTTCAACATTGTCATTATCATCATCATCATCATCATCATCATCATTATCAATTCAGCTGCTATACTTTTCCAGTTGGGGTCACAGTGTCCTCCAGAAGTTGCCGCTATGGATTGTTTGCTCTCATCAAGCGGGGTTTGATGACGAGGAGTCCAGCTGCACACCAAGCCCACCTGTTCTGAGCACAACGCCAATCACTCCTCACCCAATGATCCCGGGCAGCTGCAGGAGCGGGCACAACCTGGCACAGTCACAGCATCCGTGCTGATGAACATGCTGAAGTTGAATCACTCCCGCAGCATGTCCGATGCTGTACGATTCACAGCAGTGGCAAGCTCTGTTGAGCAACAGTGAGTTATGTAATTGTTTTTTCGAGCTTGAGAGGGTGTGAAAACAGTGGGCTGGTTTGGGACACGCAGTGGAGGTGAAGTGGTGGTGGAGGAGGAGGAGGTAGAGAAGGATGAAAAGCAAAGAGCTGAGCAGAGAGAAAGGAAGGGTTGAGTGCTGATGATTAATGTGTAGTAGTGAGCAAAATTCACTAAAAGGAACCATGTGTTGTTTCAAACCCATATGTAGTTATTTTTGTTTTCAATGGAACCCAAAAGAAGTCTTTTTATTTATAAAGTTGTGGTTCATAGTGACCAATGGCTGCCGAGCTCCTCAAAAAAGAAAGACAAATAGCTCTATAAGAGTAGTCTATACATCTTGTTATGGGAAAAATTAATCATAGCTATACATTAAACATTGCGCATTAAATGTTTATTGATTTGCATATATTTATACAGAACCAGCTTACTAGGTAAAATGTCATATACAGAATATAGAGAACACGTTCTACACTTACACATGGAAAACATGTTTTGTACAGGAGACATGAGGACTGGGATTTGACACTCAGGGGTCAGGATGGCCTAAACGTAGGGATCAGAGTTAAAATGAAGAGCACACTTGGGATTTGAGCAAGTGCTGCTTTTCTTGTCATGTGTGGAAATTTACAGAAGAAGTGACTTTGTTTGGGAAACTGATAAAAGCTGAGTGCTGTTACGTCTAGTTAGTGCACTCTGCAGATATTGAAGATGGCTGTATGACTGTGACTCATTTCTTGCAAGAAATAAAATCTTTATAAAGACAATTGGGCAAGGTTTTGTCTCTTATTCAGTAATGTGGCGATAGTTTAAATTTTGCCACAACAGTCTTTATAAATATTTTATTAAATGGAATAAGTTCTCCCGAAAATTTAAATACTGTCATCATTTACTCGCCCTCATTTCGTTCCAAAACCCATGACCTTTTTCTTCTGTGGAACACAAAATAATTTATTTATTTTAAAGAACGTTTTCAATGAAAGTCAATGGAAATTCAAACAGGTTTAGAACGACATACACTCACCTAAAGGATTATTAGGAACACCTGTTCAATTTCTCATTAATGCAATTATCTAATCAACCAATCACATGGCAGTAACTTCAATGCATTTAGGGGTGTGGTCCTGGTCAGGACAATCTCCTGAACTCCAAACTGAATGTCAGAATGGGAAAGAAAGGTGATTTAAGCAATTTTGAGCGTGGCATGGTTGTTGGTGCCAGACGGGCCGGTCTGTGTATTTCACAATTTGCTCAGTTACTGGGATTTTCACACACAACCATTTCTAGGGTTTACAAAGAATGGTGTGAAAAGGGAAAAACATCCAGTATGCAGCAGTCCTGTGGGCGAAAATGCCTTGTTGATGCTAGAGGTCAGAGGAGAATGGGACGACTGATTCAAGCTGATAGAAGAGCAACTTTGACTGAAATAACCACTCGTTACAACCAAGGTATGCAGCAAAGCATTTGTGAAGCCACAACACGCACAACCTTGAGGCGGATGGGCTACAACAGCAGAAGACCCCACCGGGTACCACTCATCTCCACTACAAATAGGAAAAAGAGGCTACAATTTGCGCGAGCTCACCAAAATTGGACAGTTGAAGACTGGAAAAATGTTGCCTGGTCTGATGAGTCTCGATTTCTGTTGAAACATTCAGATGGTAGAATCAGAATTTGGTGTAAACAGAATGAGAACATGGAAAAAAAAACGAGCGGCTGGAGGGGTGTCGTGTGGGAGTTGAACCGGGCCTTGTTTATAAAATGATCGTCGCCGAAATGCAGGGAACAAACAAAAGGATGCTCTGGAGAACTCCATCCACTGTCCCATTAACGCTGGGTTCTTTGGGAAGCTGAACAGGGTTGTCTTGCCCTGACAACCAAAAACACACTTCTTTGGTGACATTGTTGATTTTTAAGTCCTGTGACTGCAGCACATGCCGGCTTCCCTAAAGCCGAGCAAAGCGCGTTAATGGGCGTGCATTTGCTCTCCCGCTCTGGTCGCGCGTGCACCCTTCTGGAAGAAGAGCCCGTAAGGATATTCCGCCCTTGCTGACATCAGATTGACCCATACTCAGAAAAAAAACTTTCTGAAACTTGTGAGAAACCGGAAGCAGTATTTTTGGCACAGAAATAAAAAAAATAAAAAGAAATTTGTCCATGTTTAGCATGGGAATCTAGGTCTTAACAGTGTAAAAAACTGTTAAAATTGGTGCTTTTGGTTTGATAATGCAAAGAAGACTATTTCATTTAAAGCATGGCCAAAGTATGCAAATTCTTCGGCCCACTGCATGCGAATCTGTTCTTGTTAAGATGTTTATCATATGTTTGTAGACACTAATTAGAGCGTTATGCTCCCCAGATGATGCGCTCTAATTCATTGTCTTCAATATGTATGTGTGCTTACTGGGTACTGAATACTAAATTCCTACTAAAGCAAACACAGACAGCATGTTGTAATCAAAGCCTTGCTTGTTTAACATCAAACTGTTTTACTGGGGATTTAGAAAGAAAGATAATTTCAAAATAAAGATCTCAAAGCACACTGGAAAACATAAAGATTTTTAGAAACACAAATGTTTTGTGTCTGTTGCCACTGAATCAATTAGTTGCATTAGCACATATCATATGCTACATGATACAAGAGAATATACAGCCCACAGAAAAGCAGACACGCTGGGACACAGACTATGTTCCAGCCAGGTGGACCATAATGACTTTCATTGACTTTCTGAGGTGCTTGGCAATTTCACAGGCAGGATTTATTTGGTAGAGATTTCAGTTCACACTGAGCTAGTGTCCTCGCTAGCAGCGTCAGTGTGCATGTGTGTGTGCTCATCACAAAGACTGACACAGTGTGCCCCTCTCTCTCTCTCTCTCTCTCTTAAAAGTTCTGGCTCTCTCCCACTCACTCACAGTTACATTCCCATCTTTCTGTTTCCTTCACTCTCTCCAATTGTATAATGCACTTAGCAACACACAGAGGGAAGAAAAAGAGGAGAACGAAAGACAGATAGACAGGAGGAGGAGGAGGAGGTTGCTCGGGGTGAAATAAGAGGCTGTAGCTCATCCATAATGCAGTGTCCTGGTCAACAATAATGTCACTTCAGGTAGAACTGTCCAAAATTCACTCCATGTGGCCAAATGCAAAACTCCAATACCATTTCAGACAAACAATGTGATGATACACAAAGTAAAACTGTTGTTGAAGATGAAACGGATGAATAAATAAATCATAATCTTGCCTAATGCAGAATGCAAATGCTGCTCTGTCATCTAATACATATTACATCATAAACATTCATGCCAGCCACCAGCTGAAGTCTGGTTTTCATTTTTTTTTCAGTTGTTGATAGTAAACTAGATGCCATTCAAAATCAAATCCATATTACCTGTACGGTTCTCCGTGATAAATCAAAGTCAAAGATAAATTGAGTCACACACAATACATTTGTGTCAGGGGATAAACGAGAACAGAT
Source organism: Romanogobio albipinnatus (assembly GCA_023566225.1). Classification (NCBI taxonomy): domain Eukaryota; kingdom Metazoa; phylum Chordata; class Actinopteri; order Cypriniformes; family Gobionidae; genus Romanogobio; species Romanogobio albipinnatus. Next base: position 32,027,137 of record CM042243.1, on the reverse strand, counting down.
GTATTTATAAAATGTATTTAGTTCTTAGTGTTTTTAAAGATTAAGTGAGTGTTAGATGACAGCAGAGGTAATCTAAATAAAAATAAGCTAAATATGAAATAGGCATCCACAATTACATTTACAATATTAAGTTATACCAATGAAGTAAAAAAAAAAAAACATGTACAAATTGTATGGTGATATACACTCACCTAAAGGATTATTAGGAACACCTGTTCAATGTCTCATTAATGCAATTATCTAATCAACCAATCACATGGCAGTTGCTTCAATGCATTTCGGGGTGTGGTCCTGGTCAAGACAATCTCCTGAACTCCAAACTGAATGTCAGAATGGGAAAGAAAGGTGATTTAAGCGATTTTGAGCGTGGCATGGTTGTTGGTGCCAGAACACGCCACAACACGCACAACCTTGAGGCGGATGGGCTACAACAGCAGAAGACCCCACCGGGTACCACTCATCTCCACTATAAATAGGAAAAAGAGGCTACAATTTGCACAAGACTGGATAAATGTTGCCTGGTCTGATGAGTCTGGATTTCTGTTGAGACATTCAGATGGTAGAGTCAGAATTTGCCGTAAACAGAATGAGAACATGGATCCATCATACCTTGTTACCACTGTGCAGGCTGCTGGTGGTGGTGTAATGGTGTGGGGGATGTTTTCTTGGCCCACTTTAGGCCCCTTAGTGCCAATTGGACATCGTTTAAATGCCACGGCCTACCTGAGCATTGTTTCTGACCATGTCCATCCCTTTATGAGCACCATGTACCCATCCTCTGATGGCTACTTCCAGCAGGATAATGCACAATGTCACAAAGCTTGAATCATTTCAAATTGGTTTCTTGAACATGACAATGAGTTCACTGTCCTAAAATGGCCCCCACAGTCACCAGATCTCAACCCAATAGAGCATCTTTGTGGTGGAACGGGAGCTTCGTGCCCTGGATGTGCATCCCCATCAACTGTAAGATGCTATCCTATCAATATGGGCCAACATTTCTAAAGAATGCTTTCAGCACCTTGTTGAATCAATGCCACGTAGAATTAAGGCAGTTCTGAAGGCGAAAGGGGGTCAAACACAGTATTAGTATGGTGTTCCTAATAATCCTTTAGGTGAGTGTATATTGTGCATCCATAATTTAGGAAATATAAAAGTCATTAGCTCAATTTCAAAGTCACCACCAACAGAAAAACGTTACAAAATATCCCACAAATATGGCAATATCCGAAATTGGTCCCCACGAGGAAAACTTATAAATCATACTAAGTGATATTTTTTGAAAATCTAAAAATGCTGAACGTTTTCTCTGATGGGTAGGTTTAGGGGTAGGTTAGGATTAAGGGATAGGTTATACAGTATTAAAAAAAATCATTATGTTTATGGAACGTACCCATAAAACATGAAAACACAACGTGTGTGTGTGTGTGTGTGTGTGTGTGTGTGTGTGTGTGTGTGTGTGTGTGTGTGTGTGTGTGTGTGTGTGTGTGTGTGTGTGTGTGTGTGTGTGTGTGTGTGTGTGTATGTGTGTGTGTGTATGTGTGTGTGTTATACTGTTATACTGTAAGAATAACACATCAAAGATCTGAGTCAGGTGAAAACCGTCCTCTGAACATTGACTATCCTCTTACACATAACCTGTCCATGTTTACATCTGCATAATTTGACTGTTTTTACGAAGTGACAGAAGAATTTGTGCCCAAATACTGTAGAATTTGAACCTTGAGAAATCTCATTACTTTGCTAAAGACATTCATATATATTTTTGGTAATGCATATCATGCAAATGAAGTCAAGCAGTGTATTTTAAATGCAAATACATAGCAAAACTAATGTGCTAAGTGGTAATTTAGCTAGACAAGTGACAGTTATGACAGAGGCTTATGTTTTAGGCATATTTATAACGTTCAGAAATGAGAGGGAGGGCCAATGTCAATCACCTTTGAGCATTAATACACAGCAAACATCTCTTCAGTCATGGGGATATAGCAGTAATAGCTGATTGAGTGTGTCTCTCTCTTCTCAATGCTTAAGCTGTCTCAGGTGTAGAGCACCCAGGAGTCAGTCACCATGACAGCAGCTCAGCCTGAGAGAGGTATCGGGGAGGAGAGCTGCCACTCATTCCTTTAACAACACTTACCACACACTCCAGCCTTGAAAGTTCACAACCATATTCATCCACAATAACCACATACAATGCATCTCCTCACATCGTATTTGGTGGTCATTTACATACCCTCTAAAAATGAAAGGTTCTAAAAGGTTTTTTTATTTTCCAGTGATGCCATAGAATAACCATCTTTACACCCTTTCAGTGGACAGATTCTTTTTTTTTTTTCTTAGTGTGAAGAACATTTTAATTAAAAAAAAAAAAAAATCCACTGTAAAGAAACTTTTGTGCAATAGAAAGATTCCATGGATTATAAAGGTTCTTCATGAAACCATAGATGCCAATAAAAAGATAATACATTATTTATATATTAAGAGTGTATGTTATTTATTTGCAATAAATAATTCAGTAAATAAATTGTTTGTGTATCAGTGATTTGTTTTATTGGTTAATAAAATGAAAAAATAAAAATAAAAAAATAAAATAAAGCAGACATAATATGGAGTTAACTTAAGCTAAAGATAAAAAGTTTAGCTAAATCAGGGTTTCCCATATGTTCATTAATTTGTTGCGGCCCGCCACAATATCGACGCGGCCGCCACGGATTGATTTTCAGTTTTTTTTTACTATTTAATATGGGTAAAGTTGTATTTTATTGTAGATTTGCGCGCAGCTTGCTCCCTTCTCTCCCTCTCTCACAAACTGACAAGTGACAAACGGAGGAGGAGCAGCTAATAGCCCCTCCTCTTCGAGCACGATCTGAATCAAAACACGAGCGTCCAAAGAAGAAGCGTGGGCGTGTGTGTACTTTTATTTACTTTTGTTTTATACAAAATATTCAATCAACTATCACAAACTATGCATCATTTGAAAGCTAAAACACTCAAGATTCATGTTCTGAACTTGTTTTTGCAATAAATAAACCAGAGAGGAAAGGGTTAAATGAAACGTTAAAGGACCGGAAATGTAAACATTAGCATAATATTAGCGGTACCCCTCTTTCATCTCCTGTCGTTCGGATCAGATCGGACGAATCCAATAAACACCCGCATACGTCAACTCTCACATTCCTTCAAGTGTAAGAGTTCACTCTTCAAAATGCATCCCACTTTTTAATCCAAAACAAACGAAAAAATAGGGAAAAAACTAAAAATCCTTCGTTGTTTGCAAGGGAGTTTTGAGTTAGCGTAATCAATCATGTCCATTTTCAATGAAATATCGATTCTAATCCTTTTCTGGCAAACTCCCCCTGCTAGAATAGTCTCTCCCACGTATTATAAACCCTCCCTCGTCTCTCTCCTTCAATCAGAGACTCTCCTGGGATGCATCATATAGAGGAAGCGCTTTACAGGCTTGGTGAGCTGTCAATCATTGCGCCCATGGTTTTCGTTGGATAAAGGCACTCGGTGCCCAGCCAATGCCTTTCCAACAAAGGTTTGATTGATGGACTTAGTAACCAATCAAAAGGCATTATCTTGCGCAGTTTACGTAAGTAGGCTTTGGTGAATACTGTTTGTGCGCAGTCTGCGCGTTCTCAATGGCGCAACTGCAGTGGAGCGCGCAGACTCTTACTGACGCTTCCCATTAGCTAAATGAGTTTTTTTACACTTTGTAATCTCTGTAAATAGTTGCTTTAGTTTTTCAGTAACTGTTAATCCATTATAATTAGCAGTTTATTGCAGATTTATTTGAATGAAAAACTACTCTTTACAATAGCAAATGTTCTGAAATAAATGGCCTTTTTGAAATTCGCCTAGACTTTTCTTGACATAAAAGCTCACAGAAGCTACATTACTGAGAGAATCATCCTCATATTTGAATCATGACATGATTAGACATTCAGTTTTATATTTAAGTTATTTTCAGGCTCTTAACATTAAATTATAATATTTTTTTCCCTAAGTAAAAAAGAAAAAAACGTGAGTCACTTACATGTATATTTACATGTATATTACTCTGTTCCCATATTACTTTGAGTTATTATGACTCTTGGGTAGCAACATTTCAAGTGTCTAGTTTAAAATAAGACCAGATTTATGAATATAGACTATAGGGTTTAAGAGCTGCAGACATTTTCATTTGGGTATGTCGTTTTCAAAGAATTGTCAAAAAATGGGGCGCAGGTTAAGAGATTAATTAATGACAAGGAAAGACCCTTATACTGTGAGCGGCACATATGAGGTATTTTCTCGCTCATTTCTGCTCCGAGGTCTTGATTGTGGCATTTCTTTAAGGTTTAGAATCCAGTAACGTTATTCCTCTAATTATTTTGTCTTTTATGAATTAAAGAAGTCTTGTAATCTGTTCAAACACACCACGCTTTCTAAGTCAGTTCACTGTAAATGTGTTTCCATTGCAGTTTTGCAAAATATTTCCACCTCACGAGAGCGTAAAACCTTTTTTTTTTTTGCAAAAAATTGGAGTCTTTTATGCGAAATTGGCGTGTTTCCATTGAGCTTAATTTTCAATTTGCGCGATTTGAAGGGTAATGGAAACGCATTAGCAAGCATTAAGGAGGCTAGTTAATAATTATGCTATGTTTACATGAGAATAACAGTTACAGCAAGTTATACACAACATGCTGTAAGCTGTTAATATCGACTGCCCTTACTACATAACATTAATGTTTAAGTATTTAATCATAACGCAGACTGTTTGCTCCCTCAATCCAGATGAATATTGAAAAATATTTTAAACGATTTAAAAAGGCTCGTCCAGAGGAGCAAATACAGTCTGGACCAGAGGTAATAGCAAAGCAGAGAAACACATGTGGAAGATCATTATTCCGACCTTTGTGATAAGCTATTCGGTTAATTTATTTTGAATATTTCCAGGCTTCATACAGCGCTGCTGAAGCAGCAAGAGAGGCGCAGGGAACGTTAGCTGTAGAGAGAGATGTAGGAGAGGAGGTCAATAAAAATTACTAAATATTTAACCCTTTTTTGTTGTCGTCAATCCAACAACCCCCCCCCCCCCCCCCCCCCCCCCAACACACCACACCACCACAGATCAAATCTAATTATGTGTGAAACAGTCCCTCATTAAAACGCATTACATAAAATTCACACGTTTTTGACTCTGTGTAGGATATATACTATATTGCCAAACGTTTTGGGGCTAATCTGAAGGCCACACAAAGTTTGGAGGTCTGTAGCTATTGACTCTGCAGAAAGTTGTCACTGTGAGCCTCAGCATGCGCTGACCCCGCTCTGTGATTTTACGTGGCCTACCACTTCGTAGCTGAGTTGCTGTTATTCCTAATTGCTTCCACTTTGTTATAATACCACTAACAATTGACAGTGGAATATTTAGTAGTCAGGAAATTTCATGAATGGACTTGCACAGGTGGCAACCTATCATGGTACCACCCTTGAATTCACTGAGCTCCTGAGAGCGACCCATTCTTTCATAAATGTTTGTAGAAGCAGTCTGCATGCCTAGGTGTTTGATTTTATACACCTGTGGCCATGGAAGTAATTGGAACACCTGAATATAATTATTTGGAGGGGTGTCCCAATACTTTTGGCAATATAGTGTACTTTTATAGTGTATTTGTAATTTCACAAATAATTACAAAGAAATGGCAAGTAGCATGTTGAATTAAACGTAAAATTTATCAAGTAGAAAGACTGAAAACATACCCCATTTCTTCCACCAGGGGTCCTGTTCCTGAAGCGTAAAGACCCCTGGCATATAATTTGCTTTCGCGATATTTGTTTTAGCTCTCTCCAAATGGATGCTAGACATTGTCAATAGAACTGTGCACGATCCACAGAGCATGAGAATAAACAGATGATTCACTCCACAGGAAATGTTTAGAGATGTGGGGAGAGGAAAGCAGGGCAGTGTATTGTGCTCCACAGGTCCATCAGAGCTCTTGATGTGTGAGGTGTGTAGAGCACAGTGTAGGGAGACGGGCGGGCATGTCGGCATACTCAAATGGCAGCGAGGGAGGACTGAGCTGACTCATGATTCAGACTTTTGCACAAACTGTTTTAGATCCACAGCAGAGCTCTCACAGTGACCACCAGTTAAAGCTTTGCAAACTCAATGCTAACAGTTACCATGGAGATCTCAAGAGGGGCACATACTAAAAGCTATCAGTTTTTACTAAGTGTGAAAAGAAGTGCTTTTATGCCCTGTATTGTATAGTATGTGTCTGGTTGTTGCTACAGCATGCTTTACTCAGGTCAGGTGATGTTATCTCTAATAGCTGCAATAAACAGATGACAAATAACCTGTTGACCCACATGGTCACTCTCAGCTTCCTTCTGCAGTCTGATTTCAAAGATTTTCCCACTGTGACCTTTGTCTCTTTGTCCAACATTCCCTGATTCTTGTCGAGGCTAGCTGAGTCTCTAAAAAAAAGCAGAAGTGTTTTTAAACAGGGTTCCTGACATGTCCCATAACAGATAATCTGCAGCCCTTAAATAGGGAGGGGACAGCCATTTGTAATGGTGTCTGAAACCATAGTGGACATTATTGAGTGCACTCATTCAATCCCACAATGCACAGCAATAACGAGTGTACAATCGATGTACACTCAATGGCTGAAGAATACTCATAATTCACTGTGAGAGTTGCGCAATAAATGAATTCCCATGTCTCCAGAATATGGCGCCCGCAGCTGAATCATCTATCCATTTTCCAAACCGCTGGTCCAGTGTGGCTACAGCGATATCATACAGGTATACATTCCTTTTTAATTGATTTTTAAATTGTTTAATTAAGGTTTATACATGCTAGTTTCCATGACAGAGTTCAAGATATACATTTGCATTACTAATGGAGCTGCCAGTTTGCTAAGTTTCAAATGATTATTAAACAGCAAGCACAAACTATGCAAAAGCAACAGTTGTCATTCACTCCCTCAAGTGGACTGTATTAGTGGAGTAATGTAGGGAGTAGTGAATGAGGGTGCGATTTTGAACAAAGCAATGATCTCATTCCAAAACTCACCGGTTGGCCCAAAAGTCATTGGTTGAGCTAATGTAACAGAGGAGTCATGGTTCAGCTAATTAGCATGTCCCATTTGATCCTGCTAAAAAAAAAGCACTTTTTTTCTTTTAACAACCACTGTATCAGATACAGTATCTTCACATAGTTGACAGAAAAGCTTCTGCAAAGAGAACACACTGTAAAACAGAAACACAAGCCTAACATATCCCCCAGGAAGCGTTTTCCCCCTTCCTAATACGGCAGTGTTGCAAACTGGAATCTTTCACCTGAGCAGCGACAGATCATGCGTAAACTCTCACTGTAGGTCACGGAGAGAATCAATAAACAGCTTCACAAATGACAGTTCAATTGCTGGCAATAAGACAATTCTGTAGCTCTCTATTGTATTCCCATGACTGATAAAGTCAGTCTTGTGTAAATAGCAAACAGCAGTGATGCCACACAGAAGTAATTAACAAGATGTAAATAATCTATTACATAATTTCTCTCTACAGGAAATTTCTCAGTGGTATGTTTTTACTAAGTTGGTCGTGCATTATGAGATGTTGCAGCTGTAATTCCTCTTGCATTAACAAGAGCTTGTTCATCAACAAATCGATGTATATATTTCGAATTTATTGCAGTGCACATGCGAGAACTGTAACAATAACATTAAAGTTTGTAAAACAATTCTTGTTCCATCCTTTATCATTGCTCAAAGTAATAAGAATGAGAGACAATCTGCATTAATTGACACAGTCTTCTCGACATGTTCACAACATGAACCAGCTACAGTTTTTGCATTTTTCGTGTGCAGCCAATGAAGACCATAGGTGGGTATTATGCAAATTTGTTACATTGATATATATGAATGTTATTGAAGTAAGACTGGAATTGTTGACGACTCGTTTCGGCAGTTCAGAATTTATTCTTTCTTTTAGGAGTCAATAACTTTATTTATCGTGCACTTTGATCTTTAAAACCTTGCAGACCTTTTAGATTCACAAACGAAAGGTAATATCTGAAAACGCATAATAGGAGCATTTTAATCTTGCATCCTTGTGTTCTCGTACTACGTCATCATCAACCATCAAAATTAAATTCCAATACTCAAAAACCCAAGTACAGAGGATGCGTGAAAGTACCTAGATGAGTTCTTGATATTAAGGATGCGTTGAATGCAGACTTGAGAGAACCTTGGACCATAAATACCATGAAAAATACTATAAAAAATAATGTCTATAATAATTTTAAATACATTTTAATAGGTTATATTTGCTTGTGATGTTGTATTTATTGTGCATTGGCCACTACTTTTAATGTGCTGGATAGTCAGTTGAGCAACAAGATCGCATCACATCTCAATTCTCACAAGGATGCGTTCTGTGTTTTGTCCTTCCGAGTTCGTTCTTTCAAGGTACTGGAACTGAAAAACAGCCATGGTCAAGATGATCTGCTGAAGGTCAAACAGAGCATCAGAATGGGTAAGAGAGGTGATTTAAGTGACTTTTTCTTGGTGCCAAACGGGCTGGTCTGAGTATTTCAGAAATTATGTTTTATTAACAAATTTCGGGAGGAACACGTTCAAATTGCCTTAAAATTTAGCAAGAGAAGAGGCCTATATATACTCATAGCTGACTCGCCTATGTTCCTTGACAGTTTTCTGCATCCCACCACCACCCCGTCTGCAGAAGAGCATATCTGAACGCACAACACGCAAACCTTGAAGCAGATGGGCTACAGCAGCTGAAGACCACACTGGGTGCCACTTCTGTCAGCTAAGAACAGGAAACTGAGGCTACAATTCGCACGGCTCACCAAAATTGGACAATAGAAAATAAGATAAACGTTCCCTGCTTTGATGAGTCTCGATTTCTGCTGCGACATTCAGATCGTAGAGTCAGTTGGCGTAAACAACATGAAAGCATAGTCCATCCTGCCTTGTATCAGCAGTTCAGGCTGGTGGTGTAATAGTGTGATGGGATATTTTCTTGGCACACTTTGGGCCCCTTACTGTGCGTTCACATCGCCATCAGCGAGAGCGTCAAAATTAGCTTTAGAAAGATTTGTGGAAGCTCTGACGCAGATCGGATGCTTTAAACTTTATTTAAAGGGGCCAAAGCAAACAATAATGTTGATCGGCATTTGTCTCTAACCGTATTTTATGAAATAATTTAAATGTTTTAATTTAATTTAATTTAATTTAATTTAAATTAAAAAAAACAGATCAATGGAAAGAATTTAACATTTATAATTACATGTTTGCTAATGAAATAAACGAATTAAAGCCATTTGTGTGGTGTGGCTTTTGTGTTCATGGTTAAGTGCTAGTCTAATTTCAACATGTAGTTTACAGGAGACGTTTACTAGCATTTGTCTTTTAATTAACATTAATTTGTGTGCAGCCTACACTCACCTAAAGGATTATTAGGAACACCATACTAATACTGTGTTTGACCCCCTTTCACCTTCAGAACTGCCTTAATTCTACGTGGCATTGATTCAACAAGGTGCTGAAAGCATTCTTTAGAAATGTTGGCCCATATTGATAGGATAGCATCTTGCAGTTGATGGAGATTTGTGGGATGCACATCCAGGGCACGAAGCTCCCGTTCCACCACATCCCAAAGATGCTCTATTGGGTTGAGATCTGGTGACTGTCGGGGCCATTTTAGTACAGTGAACTCATTGTCATGTTCAAGAAACCAGTTTGAAATGATTTGAGCTTTGTGACATGGTCCATTATCCTGCTGGAAGTAGCCATCAGAGGATGGGTACATGGTGGTCATAAAGGGATGGACATGGTCAAAAACAATGCTCAGGTAGGCCGTGGCATTTAAACGATGCCCAATTGGCACTAAGGGGCCTAAAGTGTGCCAAGAAAACGTCCCCCACACCATTACACCACCATCACCAGCCTGCACAGTGGTAACAAGGCATGATGGATCCATGTTCTCATTCTGTTTACGCCAAATTCTGACTCTACCATCTGAATGTCTCAACAGACTCATCAGACCAGGCAACATTTTCCAGTCTTCAACTGTCCAATTTTGGTGAGCTCATGCAAATTGTAGCCTCTTTTTCCTATTTGTAATGGAGATGAGTGGTACCCGGTGGCGTCTTCTGCTGTTGTAGCCCATCCGCCTCAAGGTTGTGCGTGTTGTGGCTTCACAAATGCTTTGCTGCATACCTCGGTTGTAATTTTTCTTGGGAACTAATGTGGTCAGAACTAAAGTTTACAGGCCTGGGTTCTCTGGAATCCTCTCAAGCGGAGCACTTCTACATTCCGAATGGTTGCTGCCGAACCACGTCATAGCTCATTACCATAAAGTTGACCTGATTTCAACTCTCCTCGACGCCCAAATCGTCCAAGATGCACCACGCCGCTCTTGCCAGAGCTTGCCGCCGCTCCAATTGAAAATGAATGACTTACGGCCACTTTGACGCTCTCACCGCCGGCGGTGTTAATGCACAGTTCGTACCAATTCACCCTTTCGCCGTGAGTTTTTATGGACAGGCAATCTGACCTATCATAGCGGCGAATCCACCATTTTATACGACAAACAAACCAAACAGGAAAGTTATTAGATTATAACATCACTTATCACATCCAGACCTAACCAATCATGTCCTAATCATCAGATTATAAAAGATGGTCACTTACACACACATGTCTGAGTTCACAGATGCTGAAGCCAACATTTACCTCCATCTTCCCCACCACCACCAGGATGGTCCCCACCTATACCTCCCAGGGGGTCGGCTGCGCCCCTGCCTTTATCTTCAGGCAGGAAATGCAGAGTCCGTTACCCCCGAGACGGGTGCTACAGACGGAGCCTTCGCCAAAGAAACTCTAAATATAATACTTGCTGGTCTGTTAATAAATGTGTTACTTCATTGTACTCATCTGGCTTCCCGAGTCTTTCTGGTAGAACTGATGTTCTTCATGTTTATTTCGTGTTGTAACGAGTGGGAAGAGATGATCGATTCACTACAGTGATCTGTCATGACCAAGCCTGTTGCACTCCTCTCAGAAACTGAAGCCTACGCGCCTCGATCGCCCCCCGGTGGTTGGTCCCAGTATAGCTCATAAATGTATCATGTATTACAATGGACGCGAGACAAACTAAACAATTAAATTACACTTCAAATAATTGTTTCCTAAAGATGGTTTCTGTCATTTTAGAGTGTGTGAGCGGGCTTTTGATAATCGCGCCTCTACTTCCTGCTCTCTACCACGCAGATTCCGGTCCCGAGATCACTACAAGATGTCAGCGCTGTGTGCGGGCCTCCAAAAACTTCAACTCTCGTCAGCGGAATCGAATGCGTCGTCCATATTTGTTTACGGTCTATGGTCACGACACATTAAAGAGCCACAAAACAGTATTTATTGTTAACATTTGTTTTATATCAAAAGCAACCTGCTCTGTTTTGTCTGCCAGCACGTTGTTAGTGTCCTCTTTTCTCCACAATGTATTTTTCACTGCATGAGAACATGATGTGTGGTGTGAGAGAGCCATGGCTTGTCGGACATCTTTGTAAGGGGTCAATTGACATTGTTTAAACGCCACAGCCTACCTGAGTATGCCCTATGTTATGGGGAAAATGTCCTCAAAAGAATGGCAATACCAGAAATCTTTAACCTTGTGAGGGCATTTTTTGGCATAAATAATACTAAATTAGGTTTTTTGAAAATGTAAAAATGCAGAAAGTTTTCTGTTAAGGGTAGGGTTGGGGAATAGAATACACAGTTTGTACAATATAAAACATCATTCTGTCTATGTAAAGTCCCCATAAAACATGGAAACCCAACATTGACTTCCACCACTAACTTCCACCACTGACTTCCACTATATGGACACTGAGAGTTTGTTATAAAAGGTTGACAAAAACAAAGATGTGTTCTGTGAAACAAAAATTTATCTAACTTCCTCAGAGAAAATGAGTGCCATCCAAAAAGGGCTAAAAGCGGAGGGCTGTGACTGAGGAGAACAGGCATCTGTGATGATTACTGCAAGGAAATGTATCACATCTACAACAAGAAACTGGCCAGCATACATTAAGAGTGACTAAGCCCACCCATTGGTCTGTGACTAACTTCATTATACAAAATGAAAAGCATAGGCACTGAACATGCTGTAATGAGGTGGATGACAAATCACTGAAACCTTCTTGAGTTTTTCCATTTACTTCTATTTTCTTCTTTTTCCATTTGCATACACAGATTTGTCACAACTATGAGTGGATTAGTAGTCTTGCAGTTTAGCCTGCAACGAGTCAGGGGAAAAACAAAATCCATTGTCAGAGGTCAACAATTACTAATATATCAAAACAAGCGCTTTTGAATATATTTGAAATAATATGTTCATGAACTTTAACCCAATTGCTGACCTACAATCAAAAGTCAGCTTAGCATTTGAGTGTCGTATTATCCCTGAGAAGTGATTCATAGTCACCCATGCACCAGATCTCAGGAAGACTGTAACTGGGAATAATGAACCACACTGTTGTTGTCATCCTAAATATTTCTCAACATTCATTATGACTTAATAAACCTAACTGTGTTTGACTGGCCAAACAAGCTGCCTTCAAAGCTTCCTGTGAAAAGAGGTACATTGGAGAACTAAGCTCTGAATTAAGCTCTCATCTCCAAACAGGTTCATCTGCAGAATGAATCCACAGAGATGTTGAGGACTCAATATTCAGATACTGAAACCGAACTGAAATATCCTTTGCATGCCAAGACAATATTTCTCATACTGACGAGTTGGTTAGGGATTCAAACAAACTCCTAATCCTATAGTAACTTTGGTTCTCAACTCTCAACAAAAAGCTGACACTCCTAAAAACCTAGCAATACTCCAGAAGACTCCAAACAACCCCTTAGCAACTACCCAAAACACTCTAGCAACCACCAAGATTTCCATAACAACCATCCAGAGCACCCAAGAACACTCTAGTAACACCTGTAACACCTTGGCAACCACCTACAACACCATAGCAACCACTCCGAAAGCCTTAGAAGCCACCCAGAACATCTTAGCACCCAACTGATAAACCCTAGCAACCAACCCAAAACCCTCTAGTAACCACCAAGAACAGAAACAACCAACTACAACACCCTAGCAACCATCCAAAACATAGTAACCACTTAGAAAAAACTAAAAACCACCCAGAACACTCCAGTAACCTCCAAGAACACCTTAGCAACCAACTATAACATCCTAGCAACCACCCAAAATACTATAGTAACCACCAAGAACACCTTAGGAACCACCCAGAATACTCAACGACCCAGAATTTACTAGCAACCACTCAGATCAACCTAAAAACCACCCAGAACACTCTAGTAACACCAATAACACCTTATCAACCAACTAGAACACCCTAGCAACCACCCAAAACACTATAGTAACCACCAACAATATCTAAGCAATCAATTAGAACACCCTAGCAACCATCCAAAACACTATAGTAACCCCCAAGAACACCTTAGCAACCACCCAAAACACTATAGTAACCACCAAGTAAAACCCAGCAACCATCCAGAATACTCAACGACCCAGAAGTGCAACAGAACATATTGTAATGTGTTCGTCTTGTCATACATCCTATATGATGGTCATTATAACAGCATTTATCTTAAACTTACAGTGTATGTGGATCAAAGATGTGATTGAAGCAACCACACTGCTTTATTGATTGAGTGTCAGGATGGCTGGATGTTGAGGTGTGTGTGTGTGTGTGTGTGTGTGTGTGTGTGTGTGTGTGTGTGTGTGTGTGTGTGTGTGTGTGTGTGTGTGTGTGTGTGTGTGTGTGTGTGTGTGTGTGTGTGTGTGTGTGTGTGTGTGTGTGTGTGTGTGTGTGTGTGTGTGTGTGTGTGTGTGTGTGTGTGTGTGTGGATCTGGCCCCCTGATGCAGGTTCCCTAGAAACCTGGCATATAAAACAATTTCCGACTGTATTCTGAAATGCACTTTGAGAACAAGCCCCAAATCTGATCCTGTGAACTCTGTTCCTCTCGTAAATACGAAGCACTGAGAATGTACAGTATGAACCACTTGTCTTTGTTCTTGCATGTCACACACTGTCAGTGTCCACAGGCCTTTGATGATGTGTGACAGCAAGCTGTGCTGGTCTGAATGTCAGCCAGATGTGGGTAAGAGGATGAGCATGAGGAGCAGATGTCCCCTCTCATCACTCATCAGCCACTGCTTGATGATAGGCACCTCAGGTCACATCAGCCGTGACCAGACAAATGCGCTTTCAGAAGGCTGTCGGCAAAGCTCTGGGTTTACACTCGATATTCAGACTCCCTATTAGCCAGACAAATCGCACGCTGCAAAAAAAAAATATATATATATATATATATATATTTTTTTTATTTCAACGAAGTTCACTGCGCACTTTAATTCAAAAGACATAGACTTGTACAGAGCAAAACTTAATATATTAAACATAACAGATCCCTATAATGCCCCCGGGGTGCTTTTCACGTGTATCGATAAAGGAACGGATAGCTTTCCTATCAGGACACCTGTTGCACCAGCTGTGCGCAAGTTACAACTAGCCTAGTTTTGACGTAAATGGGCACAAAGTTACAACTTATGCACTACTAAATATTTTTGCGTTGCACCATTAAACTTAGTTTTAAATCTACTAAATCTACTTAGGCTAAATCTACATATAAACTAAACATTTACGGAAGCCTCTGATCAGGAGTAACAGATTTAACTGCATCAATACGCACTTGTTTTACATGACAGACTTCAATTCTTAAAATAGTTTAGCAACTTAAAAGCAACATGACATTTCTCACTAGCGAGTTAACGTTATTAAAGGCGCTGTTCTTACAGTTCCGTAGTAGTTGACGCAGTCTCTCTCTCTCTCTCTCTCTCTCTCTCTCTCTCTCTCTCTCTCTCTCTCTCTCTCTCTCTCTAATAACTCGCTGCATTAATAACTGCATTAGTCTGCTATCAGTGGCTTAAGCCTCCACAACTAGCTTTAAAAGCAGTCTCTCCAGAAAAATGTGATTATGCGATCGCGTGATTTAACGCATAATCAGCCAAAGTCCGCATATTCATGCGGGGGCCGCATTTTTTCTAATACGCCGCACTTTCGCCGCATAAATTGCCTATTTCCACGTGCAAAATATGCAGGGCTAGCATGATTTCATAATCCCCGCATTTTCGTTGCAAAAAAAGTCATATATATATTAGCAGAAACTAAGTTGAAAAATGTTTGTTTACTTCACACAAGAGCCGCCATTTCCGCCTATTGCCATGGGAATGTTTTGAAGTGACGGAATTACCCGACGCGAACGTCATCGAAAAGCTGCAAGCCCTGTGTAGATGGTCACCGTGATTTTGCCAAGTAAGATGTGTTCCTGGATCAACATCCTTTTGTTGATCCTGGATCAACATTTAATCAACCAATCACAAGACCCTGTGTAGATATCGGTGAAACCATGATGAAGAGCAAATTCCCATTTGCCAACAAAAATAACAGCAAAAGACCGCGCAAAGCAGTTTCCCGGTGTGTTGACCGATTTCAAAACACAGCATCATGAAGCTTTGAAGCGTTATGAATCAATGAGTCGATTCAGCGGTTTGGATCACCAAAGTCACGTATTTCAGCAGTTTGACATGCGATCCGAATCATGAATCGACTCGCTGATTCATAGCATCATGATGCTGTGTTTTGAAATCGGTCATCACTATACACTCTAAAAAAAAAAGGTTCTATATGGCACCAAAAATGCTTCTTGGCTCGTAATCATAGGGGAACCTTTTTTAGTGCTATATAGCACCAATAGTTCTGAATGGGTCTGTGGTTCTTCAGCGGTTCTTCAGAGGTGCTATATAGCACCTTAGTCAAAGAACCGGTGAAGAACCTCTGAAGAACCGCTGAAGAACCACTGAAGCACCAAAATTGGTGCTATATAGCACTAAAAAAGGTTCCCCTATATGATTACGAGCCAAGAACCATTTTTGGTGCCATATAGAACCTTTTTTTTTTTGAGTGTATAAGTCGTTATTTAGGTTTTTTTTTGCGCACAATAACTATTATTGTCGCTTCATAAAGTTATTGTAGAACCACTGTAGTGAGATGGATTTTGTAACGACGTCTTTAGTACCTTTTATGGGTCTTGAGAGTGTACATTGTGCCAATGGAGGCCTTTCTGAGCCAACTAAATATCTTCATTTGTGTTCCGAAGATGAACAGAGGTCTTACGGGTGTCCAACGACATGAGGGGTCGTCATTAATGACAGAATTTAAATTTTTGGATGAACTAACCCTTTAAGAGATTGCACTTTGTGCATTGGAAGCACTCAAATGTCTGTTTTGTACAGCTACCTCTGTAAAACAGGAAGTTATTTATTCATTTTTCAAGTTGTAGCATATTCCTTTTGTAATGCTACAGAACTTGTTTGACTCAATGTTTTGTAAATTTGAGCCATGTGTTTATTAAGGTCTTCAATAAAACAAGATGAGAACTTAAATATTCCCAGCACTTTCTGTGATGTAGTGTTTTTTTTTTTTTTTTTTTCATCAAACCGCAGTTTTTGCAAGTTCCCGCAATTTCATCGCATAAAATTGCAAAATATCCCGCATTTTTCATCACATTTTTAAAGAAAACATGCCGCATAATCAAGGATTTTTGCCCGCAACAATCACAAAAAAAGCTGCATTTTTCTGGAAGGACTGTAAAATGACGTTTCGGAACTAGCAAAAGAGCCGTTGGATGAGAAGCGGAAGAAATAGTCCTACTCACAAAAACTCTGCTTCGTGTTGTGACCGCATCACCACCTCGGGTGTGCATTATTTTTCGAATAATTCAACGGCCCGTCGTCACTTATTCCTTACATGTTAGCGGTTAACACGAACCCGTCCACAACAGCGCGCCGCTGTGTGCATCTGTCCCATACATGTTGTGCATGTCAAATATAATCAGTCATAATCAATAAATACCATGTCTTATTTTTTTTGTTTCAGTAGGCCTATTTATTTATTGATCCTTAATTTGATTTCAAAAGCCTACAGTTTCTGAATGTTATTTATATATAAAAGCACTTATGTTATTAATGATTATGTATCGTAATGGAAACTTATTTTTATCATTAGTTACATGAGGCAAAAGTAGTTAAGAATGAAGAATACGGTAAAATGGTTTCCCCTTTGCTTTCCCCAGGCTGTTCTGGCATCCTGGCGCACATCAGCTGTCCATCATGTTGAAATAGTAAGGTTTGGTTTTAAATTATTTTATAGATATCAATGCCACAGCCACTCTAGCGCTCCCCTGATTGCCTGCCAAAATGGCGGATTTTAGGCTGCGTGACTTCAACCTCCGGAGCTCTATAATGTAATTATTAGCTAGTAATAATATACTTATTATTGACTTGTGACTATCTAGTTGATTTCTTCAATGATGCATTGCATGGTTGTCAAACAGCAAGTTAGGTGTGCAGGAAACGCACCCCAGGTTGGTTACATAGAGTATGTTTCAGTTATGATAATTGAATAATTTGTTGTTATCACAGATTGTAGCAAGTCTAATACCCACCCACACAAAGCTCTCACTGAGACACAAACTAAGATCTTGATGCCGTCTGGAAACTGCAAGATACTGTTTGTTTGGTCTCTAATTGTGGAGCAGCGTTGTGGCAAACGGGAGACGCATATTCAAAAACACAAAGAGGGAGAAACTAATTGGTGCAGCGAGCATGTGGATGGCAATGAAGCGACCCAGTGACGAGTTTAATTGATTTAATGAAGTCCTCAGCTCAGTGCATCCGTTGCTAGCACCTGTCACTGTCGAACATGCCGCTGAGTTAACAACGAATGGAGGCATGGGAGGAATTAAAGAAGCTGTTTTTTGGAGATAGGAAAACAAGCTGAGAGAATCTTATGTCTCTAGAAATGTTTGTGTTGCAATGTCATTAAGAAAAGAGACTTAAGGAAACATTCTGAGGGGAAAATGCCATGTCGACTGAGATAAACAGGACAGAACCACATTTTACCACACAGGTCCAAATGTTTTATCATTAGCTGTGTGATAAGAGCAGATGGCTTGTCTTGTAGTTTCTTCTCTCACACAGAAACGCCTGCAAGGGGCATTAATGGCAAATGTCATATCTGTCGTCAGATAAGAGTATTGGGGTTTAAGAGTTTTTAGATTGAATGGAGGATATATTTATCTTGTCTATGACAAACGCAATGTGTTGTTTAAAAAAAGATTAACTTTCCCTGCAACATCGGATGCAATATTGCTTAAACTAGCCTAATGCTTTCCAATAATACCAAAAGATTGCTCTTGCTCTGTGTGAAATTACATTTTCACTTTTGTGTCCTTGGTACACAAACATTTCTACTATAATATGACATTTTTATTGTAATACGACAAATACGTTTTGTGGAAACTTAAATCTATTAGGTTATGTAGCCTAGTATTTTGTAGCTTAAAGTACAAATGTCAACAAGAAGAACAAAGAGTTTTATCCGTCCTCCACAAATAATTTGTGTAACTCTCCCTGCAAAATTGTTAGTGATGCTGTTGCCTCAACAATATTTGTGCCAGCCATCCCAAGCGTCTGCCGTCAACGTGGCTCCCTCACCGGGTGCTGCATAAAATTATATGCTTGAAAATCCCAGTGCATTTGTACCGTATGTCTCCTCATTACTAATTCATCTGCTCTCTGTGTAGCTGTCACTGTTATTTGTCTGACAGGGATGCAAAATGATTTATTGAAGACATATTTGAGTAATCCCACAATGAAGGATGGCAATAATGAGACTAGAAACCAAAACAACATAGCTTGGGAAAAGCCAAATATCCCCATTGTCAGAGATTTTTGGATATACAGGCCTGCAAACTGATAAAAAATGATTGGAATTAGAATTTGCTAAGCAATGGGCTTTTTGCTACTGTCCTGTTTTGTGTTGGACATCATAAAACATCTACAATCTGCTAATTAGCTGCTTTTTGTGCTGTTTCACAAGCCCACAAGGCTCACATTATGAGGTACACTTGCCTGTAGGAGAAACGGAATTTAACAGCTTATTGCTAAACTTTGGAGCTGTAGGAGAAGATTTCATTTCATATACACTGACAGTCAAAAGTGTTTAAGTTTCAAGTTCAAGTCATGATGTTGTGCAGAGTGGGCATAGGCCTATCTTACTTTATATGTTCAACTGCACTGAAAAAAAAGTGTGTTGTATTTCCATGATTTAGACTCCGTCCACACGGAGACGCGTTTAACTGTATACGTAAAAATGTTGTATCATATTAGCGTTTCGTCCAGACAGATCCGGTGTTTTGGGAGCCTGAAACCAGTATTTTTTTAAATTGGGTCCCAGAGTGGATAAATCTGAAAACGACACCCTTGCGTTTTCGTGTGTACAGCCAATCCGTATATTTTGTGAAACGGTGATGTCATTACACCACATCCTGCACGGTAAAGACTAGAAGGGATACAACTATGAGCACTGGGCATGCACACATCAATATTGCGTCATTTAATTACTGTATTTGAATTATTGTAAGGGTAGGTTTAGGTTTGGGCTAGGTGTAGGCGCTAATAAAACACATCTGGTAAGTAGCAAATTTATTTATTGTTATTTTATCGTTGAGATTTTGTTTCACTTCCGACCGTTGCTGTACCCCTTCTAGCCACAACTCTTCTTCTCTGTTTTTAGTGTATTTCTGTGGCAGAATTACAGCGCCACATACTGGTCTGGCATGTATACTACATCGTTTTGAGTCGGTTTCATCGGTTTCGTGTGTACACAGATATTTCTTGAAAAGAGGGAAAGCTCTGGCTTCGTGTGGATGTGGCCTTAATCTTGTATATCGGATCCACATAAATCAGTTAAGTTAAACAAACATAATTTGTTCACATAATTTCAAAATCATGGCATTAAGCATTTTTAAGTATCCCAATCAGTGGCGGCTGGTCAATAGAGGGCGCTGTGGCTCCTCCCCCATCAAAATTCCAGAAATATACATGTATACAAAAATGATATAAAAGTGAAATAAAAATAAAATAGTTTATTTATACGCAGTTCATTTCGTTGACGAATAATTTTCATCATAATTTTCGTCAACAACCTTTTTTCACTGACAAAAACGAGACGATACCTAAATAAAAACTAGTGTTGATTAACAAAAAATTTTACGAAAATCAACTGTCATTTTCGTCAACAACTAAAAATGAGACGAAAATGTTAAGGAGGGACGATTAGGAAAGAGATCCAGTCAGAACTGATATCCTGTGTAACAGATGCGCACATTTGATTTGGGCGTGCTGATCTAATGCTGGAAAACACTGTTGCGCTTCTACAGGCTCATCCCCAACAGCGCTCCAGAGGGGCTCACAATCAATGAATAACACACATTTATGTCAGGCCATTGTTTATGAACAAATGCTGATGAATAATGACAATGTTTACTTTACAATGTTTATATAGTAATGTGTTTTAGACGGTTGTAACAATGCATATTTTATCTCCTCATCTGAACTTGAATGAGCTCCTGAAACTGCATTAGTAAGGCGAGATTTCAAAATAAGAGTCCCGGTGTATTTCCAACTGGTTTTTAAAGGGGTGGTAAACCACGATTTCACTTTTCTAACTTTAGCTAGTGTGTAATGTTGCTGTTTGAGCATAACCAACATCTGAAAAGTTACAACGTTCAAAGTTTAAAGCAAAGGGAGATATTTGCTTTTAAAGAAATCGATTTCTAAGGACTACAGCAAACGGCCACATCCTCACAAGCCTTCTGAGACTCTGTCAGCTTCTTCGAGACAAGCAGCTTTCCTCCAGTCGGTGTTGGTGTGACGGCGCGTTCCAGTGATCGCATACTTCCTGCCTGCTGATCTGCGCGATGATCTGCTAGACAGCTGGTGTGTGTTTCCCTGGGCGCTTCGGCATCGACTGCGAGGTTTCCTCTCACAAAAAACGTCTTTTTCAAGACGGTTCGCCCGTGCATTTCCGGGTGCGATCGATCTCCGTTGCTGTCTATGGGCACATTCACTGCTCGACGTGTTTGGGCTTCAGCACGTTCGGGCAGTGATTGTGGATGTGTCATGTTCCCACTGCGGGAACGTGACCATCGCGATGTCACGGTCGAGACTCAGTGATCTCCGCGAGGAGAGAGAGTCCCCACCCCAGCGCCTTCTGCATGTCAATTGCCTCGAGTTACTGGCAGTACGGTTCGCCCTGCACCGCTTCTGGGCGTTGCTGAGGGGTCAACATGTGCTTGTCAGGACAGACAACACGGCCGTAGTAGCGTACATCAACCACCAGGGCGGTCTACACTCCCGCCGTATGTCTCAACTCGCCCGCCACCTCGTTTTATGGAGTCAGAAGCGCCTGAGGTTCCTTCGTGCTGTCCATATTGCAGGAGCCCTGAACCGTGCAGCCGACGAGCTCTCACGGTTTCAGCCACTCCCGGGAGAATGGTGACTCCATCCCCAGACGGTCCATCTGATTTGGGAACAGTTCGGGGACGCGCAGGTAATTCTGTTTGCCTCTCACGACTCTTCCCACTGCAGCCTGTTCTATTCCCTGACCGAGGGCACGCTCGGCACGAATATGCGTCCCCCCCCAGTGAGCCTACTCGCACAGCTCCAGTGCAAGATCAGGGAGGACAAGGAGCAGGTTCTTCTGGTCGCCCCGTACTGGTACGGCCGGACCTGGTTCCCCGAACTCTTACTCCTTGCGACAGCCCCTCCCTGGCTTATTCCTCTGAGACATTCAGAGACGGGGCACCCTATGGCACCCGCGTCCAGATCTTGGAACCTCCACGTGTGGCTCCTGGATGGGACGCGGCAGGTTTGAGTGGCCTACCACCTCCGGTGGTCGCCATCATCACTTCCGCTAGGGCAGAGTCCACTCGGCATGCCTATGCGTTGAAGTGGAACCTCTTTGTCACCTGGTGCTCTTCCCACCAAGAAGACCCCTGGGAATGCCCGATCGAGTCATGCTATCGTTCCTCCAAGAGGGGTTGGAGCGAGGGCTGTCTCCCTCCACCCTTAAAGTTTATGTGGCCACAATATCTGCCTACCACGATCTCTTGGGGGACAAAAAGGTAAGCCAGCACGACAGGATCATCAGGTTCCTGAGGGGGGCGAGGAGACTGAATCCTCCTCGCTCTCCTCTCGTACCCTCTTGGGACCTCGCAGTAGTTGTAAGTGCTCTGCAGAGGCCTCCCTTTGAGCCTTTGCGGTCGGTTGATATTAAGTTCCTGTCGATGAAGACGGTTCTGCTGACCACATTGGCCTCTCTTAAGAGGGTCGGGGACCTGCAGGCATTTTCGGTTGACGAAGCGCGCCTGGAATTCGGGCCGGCTAACTCTCACGTGATCCTGAGACCCTGGTCTGGATATGTGCCCAAGGTTCCCACCACTCCATTCAAGGACCAGGTGGTGAACCTGCAAGCGCTGCCTTTGGAGGAGGCAGACCCAGCCTTGGCATTGCTCTGTCCAGTACGCGCCCTCCGCGCTTACATAGACAGCACGCAGTGTTTCAGGACCTCAGACCAGCTCTTTGTCTGTTATGGTGGAGAGCGGAAGGGAAGAGCTCTCTCAAAGCAAAGGCTGTCTCACTGGTTAGTGGACACCATTGTTTTGGCTTACCAGCAGCAAGGTCGACCATGTCCCCTTGGGGTTAGGGCACACTCCACTCGGAGTGTGGCCTCCTCTTGGGCTTTAGCGCATGGCGCCTCGCTAACAGACATCTGCAGAGCTGCAGGCTGGGCGACACCGAACACATTCGCCAGATTCTACAATCTCCGAGTGGAGCCAGTGTCAGACTATGTACTCGCTCCCACGAGGGGCCGGTAAGGGGCCAGGCTCAGGTGTCTTCGCTTGCTCGCCATTCCACTCCACAGACTGGATACGTGCGATATTTTCCCTCAGGTGAGCTTCCCCGAGAACCCTGAGTTCCTCCAGCACCGCTTACGCCAATACCTGTGTGTCTGCCCTCTCTCGAGCCCAGACCCTCATGACCGGCCAGGTGCCCCGTGTGCATGGTGCATGACATATGCATGACATCACCATTTTCACAAATGTGTGTGTACACGTAGATGGTATTTTTTTTTTTTTAAATGTGCACTTTGAAACCCAATTTCAAAATGTACGTTTTCAGGCCCCTGAAACACTGTTGTCGTGTAAATTAACGGCCAAATGCATAAAAGTTTTCTGCTTTAGTTGAAACCAACCCTTTAGGTTGGTTTTAATTTAGTAATTGCTTAGAACTAATTTAATACATTTTGAAATCACATACAGTTTTAAATGTCATTTAATAAATTGTAACTCATTAACATTTCAATAAAAATGTTAATAAATAACTTAAAATTTAATTTAATTTAATTAATTTATCCCCTCAGTGAGCAAGCTAAATGCAACTGTGGCAAGGAAAAAAATATCCATAAGATATTAAAGTTAACCTTGGGAAGGACCGAGACAATAGCAAGTCCGTCTGAAGAGCAAGGTTGTTAATACATTAATTGTTCACAGAATCGTAAGACAAAGCTGATGCTTCGACCACGCACACAGCAGTGAAGTTGGCAATGATTCATGATGACCTTATAATAGTCTGTCCTTGCAGCATTTGAAAAAGGTTGGAAACTTCTTTTGTCAGCAAAGAAATCCAACTTGTTTGGTCTGTGCTCAAATGAAACCACCTGGTCTGTGCTTAAAAACACAAATAAAATCAAACATAATTACATTCACACCCATTCGTCAATATTTCCATTATGAAGCTTTCAAAAAGGACAAGTGCTGAAGTTTGAATTTTTCATAAAAATCTATAGTTTATTCTTACAGGCAAACGCTGTTCAAAAACAAGTACATACAGTAATGCCACCACCAGTGGAAAGCTCAACAATACCTTCAATAACACTGCGGTATAAGTGACGGGCAAACTAAATTGCAAATGGCTCTTGCAAGTCAGACTGAGATTTATTAATTTGTGACTGACATTTTAATGTTGCACTAGGCCTCAAAATAGCATTAATTTTACTCTAATTTATTATCCAGAAACTACCATGAGAGAACAAAGAGTGACCAAAGATGAAGAGATAGGAACTCCCATTTATTAGCACAAACACATTACTCTGCTTGTGTTCAATGGCTGAGAATCCCGGTTCAATGACAGCACCCATGTTCTGTGAATTTAACCAGCGAATCCACATTATTCAGTGTTAAGAGCCGGTTTGAAATAAATAGGCCAAATTTGCAAGTGTAAGTTATTGGTTTAACGCACTGTTCCCCCACCTAACATATCGGTCAGACTGTGAATAACAATTTCACTAGTTCATTTAAATGATTATATAAAACTGTGCCTTTCTTGCAGGCCAGGGTGATTTATATAGTTAATGTACAGTATGCTAGACCACTACAGTAACACTAAACTGTCTCAGAAAACATGGCAAAATAATAGACTGACTGATATATTTACGAATATTTTGCAAAGAGTGCAAATCAGCTACTATAAAAAGGTTTGACGTGATTCACTCGCAGTCGCATTCATTTACACATAAAGGGAGAGGGGAAAGAAGAGCACATTTATAGGAAGAGGATTAAAAAAGAAAGAGGAAGAATCAGAGTTTTTATGTGCACAGTACAGTACAAAAATAAATGTCTTGTAAGGAAAGGCCTTGTAGCTCCTTGTCACCATAACGCCCCTGAATGTTCCTGGAGCTCTGTGGCCGATTAGTATCTTATCCTTATCATCATCCCCTGAGAGGAACAAACATCCCTAAAAGCTTCCATTCTTCTGGGAAGACTTACCACTTGGATGTTGCGGGGAAAAAATATATGATTCTTTGTCTGAAATTAATTCAATTGTGGTTCCATGGTAAATTTCTTTTTACATGCAGCAAGAAATAAAGATAGTAGGTTATGGTGTTGGCAGGAAGTGCAAGGAAGACAAGAATGATTGCCGTTTTGGCAAATTGCTCTTTGAGTAAACCAACATACAAACCGATCCTCAATTTTTTTCAGCTCTATAAGCACACGATCAACAATACCCAAAATGACAGAACTCCCCTAAATTTCCACATTCCAGATTATTAAACACTAACAAGCTCATTTTGTCATATTGCTCAGAAACATAAAAAAGCATATCATTTTAACTCTCATTCAGACCCATGCAAAACATGTGAATAATTGTAAATCCCCTGCCCAGTTTAGTAATGCTACATTAACATACATTTTAAATTATACTGTACAGATAATAATTAAATGGATGGATGTTAAGATGGTTGGATGTTCAGAAAGCAGAGCAGAAAGAAAAAATAGGCTACAGTATATAAAAAAAATGTGCCTGCAAATTTAATTGAGGGTGTACAAAGCATGGAAATATTTCTTTAACTCCCTCACATTTTAGCAATTTAGATAGTACTAGATAGAACAAGGGCTTGTCGACACACTAACACTACACTCCGTTGAAACTTGCAAACTTTTTCCACTGTTGCTCTACAGAGTTTTTGTGTTGTGTGTGTGTTTTCACTTTACCAGCAAAGCTGTGTGTCTCAGGGGATGCTAGACTGTCTTTGCAAAAGATTTAAGAAAAACACCCATTTGTACAAGGGGCTGGTGAGCAAAACGGTACATGAGTGTTTGGTGGCAAAATGAAGGAAACGCTTTCAAAATGTAGCTGGAAAGTGAGATTTTACTGGCAGAGAGAATGCAAAAGGAAGCAGAGAAGAAAGATAAGTGATAATGACCTGTGTTAATGTGTAGATGCAGGTGTGAAGAGGAGTGTGTGAAAGAGAGAAAGAGAGCTTTTTTTAGACTTTCTGTAAATATCCTGTGGAGACAGCAGAACATTATGCAATAGATTTAGCAAAGGCTTTTGCATATATTACTGCTTTATGCTCTTGAAATTTCAGTTAGAAAACAACGATTCCTCTATGCCAACCAGCATTCAGTCACAAGCACTTTGGCTATTTTTTATCAAAACAAATAATATATTAATGCATCAAATATTGTGCTAAACTGCGACCAGTATTGCAAATTATCTGTAAATTCTATTACGGATCTGCCTGGAGGAAATCAAGCAAGTGTGACAGAGAGGAATGTGGAGTACAAAGGAAATAGGTAAGAAAGAAATGTATGGGTGAAATCATAGGAAGAGAGAGAGAGAGAAAATGAAGGAAGCAAGGCAGTATGTGAGTGAAAAACTGAAAAGGGATCAAGGCCTTGAGAAAAGATGAGAGAGAATGAGCTTTGATTTCACGCTCACATACATGTGCTGTCTTCGGAGATAGAGACGAACAGAGTACAGTGCCAGGATAGATAGGTGACTTTCTCGGAATACTACCATCCTACATCTCTATATATCTGAATTGTTTTTTGTTTTTTTACATTCAACTTTTAAAGGGCACCTATTATGCCCATTTTTACAAGATGTGATATAAGTCGCAGGTGTCCCAGTCTGTGAAGTTTCAGATCAAAATTCCTAACAGATTTTGAAAATGTCAATTTTGGGGTTTAGTGTCTCCTTTGAATGCAAATGAGCTGCTGATCCCCACCCCAGAGGGTGGAGCCTTCACAGCTCGTGAACACGCGAATGAAAACTGAAATATGACGCATCTGTTTGGTTTTGATGATCATCTCTATCGCGGACACGCTCATTTGCAGTTCTTCATCATCATGAAATATTATCATCGGCATGCGTTTTAAAGCCATATCTCTCAACTTGAGCGCACATATACCCGACATATGCGCACAGAGAGCACATTAAAATATTAAATAAGACTTAAAATAAGAATTATGTGTTATTGCGATTAAACTGTCAAATGCACACAAGGTTATGTCAGAAACACACAAAGTTCACATGAAAACAGTTGGTTATGTCTGTGCACCCCATAGTTCAATTAGGATATTTAAGTAACAGTTAGCTTTTATAATGCCATGCCTTGAGACAAAACAATGGCACTGGCATTTTAAAGGGTTAGTTCACCCAATAAATGAAAATAATGTAATGTATTACTCACCCTCATGCTGTTCCACACTCATAAGACCTCCGTTCATCTTCGGAACACAAATGAAGATATGTGTGTTGAAATCCGATGGCTGAGGCCTGTTTAGCCAGCAATGACATTTCCTCTCTCAAGATCCATTAATGTACTAAACACATATTTAAATTAGTGGTGGGTCGTTATCGGCATTAACGTGAGACTTTTATCGGGCGATAAAAAAAATATCGCCGTTAATCTATTCTCAAAGTTGGGTTGGGAGCTGTGTCTATACTACGCATGCTATGATGACTTTCACCTTGATATTTTAGCGTGGATGTACACCTAGCTGAATTGCACTGTAGGGAAGAGAGAACGAGTCTTCGAACCTGTGTGTATGCCTACTAGTGCTGTCAAAAATATTGATATTTCGCTATGTATCGATACTGAAATATCTGAAACGATACAATACACACATTTTCTACAGTATCGATATCAGCTGCGCTCTCCTCTCTGACCGACAGCGAGTGACACGCACCCGCCTCCTCTCATTCAGTCCGTTTAATCCTCTGAACATTGCGAACATGTGTTCTGCTGGACTTTTGTTAGTATTGGTGTGACCGGTCTGAATTTCGCGCGGGGTTGCACATAACGTTAATTCTACTAATTCCTGCAGATTTCGCGCTTGCATCTAAAGCGCACACACACACATAACCGTAATAAAGCCGCCTCTGACATACAAGTGCAAAAATTAGCTCCTTTTTCCAGTTTATTAATGCTTAAATACACTCAAAAATGTCTCAATGCCCATCTTGGTGAGTTTTAACGTAAACACAGTCGTAACCAGCTCACAGGAACAGTGTTTGGGATCCATGCGTGCATCAGGTCTTAGAGGGACAGAAGTTATAATTTATTATTCAAACTACAAAAAGACAAACGATCAATTATGAGCACACATATTCTGAATGCCTTCGGCAGAATTCAAATGAGCCATTTTAATCTAGATTAATCTAGATTAATCTTGGAATTAATCTAGATTAAAAAAATTAATCTATGCCCATCACTAATTTAAATCAAATAATGTGTGCGCCAAAACGAACCGTTATGAATCCGTGTTTCGAATCAGCGGTTCGGAGCGCCAAAGTCACGTGATATCAGCAGTTTGCCGGTTTGATATGCGATCCGAATCACGATTCAACTCGCTGATTCAAAACGGTTCGAATCTTCATGAAGCAGTGTTTTGAAATCGGCCATATAAGTCGTTATTTAGTTTTTTTGGCGCACCAAAAATATTCTTGTTGCTTTATAATATTAATGTTGAACCATTTAAATATGTTTTTAGTACATTAATGGATCTTGAGAGAGGAAATGTCATTGCTGGCTATGCAGGCCTCACTGAGCCATCGGATTTCAACAAAAATATCTTAATTTGCGTTCCGAGTCTTACAGGTGTGGAACGGCATGAGGGTGAGGAATAAATAAAAAAAAAATCATTTTTGGGTCAACTAACCCTTTAAGATAGGCAGCGGCTATTTACACTAAGTGAAAATAACATATTGTGAAATAGCATACTAAGTGAAAATAGTTATATATTCTATAACATAAAAGTAGCAGTTCTTTGCAATATGTGTAAATAGTAATTACATGCAATTTATACTTTATTTTGATTTATACTTTATTTTGACAATTTAAAGTTACATTTGCGAGTCAAATTGTGAGATATAAAGCCACAATTATGAGAAATAAAGCAACAGTTAGGAAATATAAAGTCACAAAACAAGAAACAGACGAAATTGTTATACGTAAATGACGAGAATAAAGTTTAATTTGTGAGCAAAACTCACATTGCGATATACACTCACCTAAAGGATTATTAGGAACACCATACTAATACTGTGTTTGACCCCCTTTCGCCTTCAGAACTGCCTTAATTCTACGTGGCATTGATTCAACAAGGTGCTGAAAGCATTCTTTAGAAATGTTGGCTCATATTGATAGGATAGCATCTTGCAGTTGATGGAGATTTGTGGGATGCACATCCAGGGCACGAAGCTCCCGTTCCACCACATCCCAAAGATGCTCTATTGGGTTGAGATTTGGTGACTGTGGGGGCCATTTTAGTACAGTGAACTCATTGTCATGTTCAAGAAACCAATTTGAAATGATTTGAGCTTTGTGACATGGTCCATTATCCTGCTGGAAGTAGCCATCAGAGGAAGTGCTCCAAGCGCACCAATCACGGTAAGCTGTGAGGAAGTGGGGCGGATCTTCTCCCATATAAGGACACGGAAAGCTGCCGGCCCTGACAGGCTGGAAGGCATCATCCTAAAGAGCTGCAAAGAACAACTGAGCCCGGTGTTCAGAGGACTGTTTCAGAAATCAATTGACACGCACACAATACCAGTGATATGGAAAACAGCGGAAATTGTACCACTTCCTAAGAAACCCAAACCAGTTGGACTAAATGACTTTAGACCAGTGGCACTCACTTCTGTTGCCATGAAGTGCTTTGAGCGGATCATTTTAACACGTCTTAAAATACAAACTCATGCACACATGGACACATTACAGTTTGCGTACAGAGAGAGGAGGGGAGTGGAAGATGCTGTCACAACCCTCCTGAATGGAATTTATAAACATCTGGAAATACCTGCCTCTCATGTACGCATTCTGTTTGCAGACTTCTCTTCAGCTTTCAACACCATTCAGTCACACATGTTGATAGAGAAGCTGACCCAAATGGGTGTAAACCTCATTTTGGTGCAGTGGATTCAGAACTTTTTAACAGGCAGACAACAGTATGTGAGGGCGGGTTACAGTCATTCTAGAACCATCATTACAAACACGGGTGTGCCACAAGGATGTGTTTTATCACCATTGTTATTTATTTTATACACTAATGATTGTGTTAGCCACAACTCCAACTGCTCACTAATTAAGTTTGCAGATGATGCTGCACTAGTTGGTTTTTTAACAGACAGTGATCAAGACTACAGGTCTGAGGTTGACCATTTCCATGATTGGTGCAATCAAAATTCACTTATTTTAAACGTGTCTAAAACAAAAGAAATGGTGATTGATTTTAGGAAAAGGCCCCGTCCATTGCAACCTATCACTATTCATGGGACACCCATTGAGACAGTGGAGGAGTATAAGTATCTAGGCACTATTATTGATCACAAACTCACCTGGTCTTCTAACACATTG
Organism: Romanogobio albipinnatus; assembly: GCA_023566225.1. Classification (NCBI taxonomy): domain Eukaryota; kingdom Metazoa; phylum Chordata; class Actinopteri; order Cypriniformes; family Gobionidae; genus Romanogobio; species Romanogobio albipinnatus. The sequence goes on along the minus strand of CM042243.1, from coordinate 31,996,922 downwards.
GCACGATACTCAAAAGCACAGCAAAGGCTTAATTTTTTAAGGAAATTGCGTAGTTTTAATGCAGACACCACAACTCTGACATTGTTTTATTTAACTTTTATTCAGAGTGTGGTGACTTTCGCCATCCAGTGCTGGGGGGGTGCTCTTTCTGTCCAAAACAGAAACATGCTGGACAGGGTGACTAAGATGGGCAGGAAGATCACTGGATCCGAAATAAAAAACATAACTACTCTCACCGAACAATATACCCTCAATCTAGCCCTGAGGATACTGGATGATCCATCCCACCCACTTTTTTCAGAGTTTTCCCCCCGGCCCTCTGGACGTAGATTTAGAATGCCCCGGACTAAAACCAAACGTGCCATTATATCTTTTGTGCCTAGGAGCATACCGTTACTGAACAAATCAAGCTCAGGCACATAGATATTTTAAATGTGCACCTTTTACCATTTATTATTTATTTAATTGTATGCATTTTTAGCTACTGGACTGATGCGCTGTCATTACTGTGTTGATCTTGTTGTTGTTGATGTCAATGTTCTGTATTCTTTACGTCCTCAATGCGGTTAGATGTTTGTTGTGTCTTTTCTTTTACTATTTATCTATGGTTATTTATTGTTGTTTGTGCTTAAATGTTCAATGTGGCTCCACTGAGTGCAAGACAAATTCCCCTCGGGGCAATAAAGGTTCATTCATTCATTCATTCATTCATTCATTCATGGGTACATGGTGGTCATAAAGGGATGGACATGGTCAGAAACAATGCTCAGGTAGGCCGTGGCATTTAAATGATGCCCAATTGGCACTAAGGGGCCTAAAGTGTGCCAAGAAAACATCCCCCACACCATTACACCACCACCAGCAGCCTGCACAGTGGTAACAAGGCATGATGGATCCATGTTCTCATTCTTTTTACGCCAAATTCTGACTCTACCATCTGAATGTCTCAACAGAAATCGAGACTCATCAGACCAGGCAACATTTTTCCAGTCTTCAACTGTCCAATTTTGGTGAGCTTGTGCAAATTGTACCTTCTTTTTCCTATTTGTAGTGGAGATGAGTGGTACCCGGTGGGGTCTTCTGCTGTTGTAGCCCATCCGCCTCAAGATTGTGCGTTTTGTGGCTTCACAAATGTTTTGCTGCATACCTCGGTTGTATGTCAATAGAGTGAATGGATTTTTTTCATTCTTTTTCTCTTCATATTGTTAGGATTGTACTGTAGAACCATAACCAGCATCTAAACGAGGTTATTAATAATGAACAATCTTTGAAATCGTAGACCACAGCTTTAAGAAAGGAAGATGTGTTCGGAGTTTTGCCTACAGGATACGGCAAAAGTTTAATCTATCAACTAAAAAATGCTGGGTTAAAAACAACCCAAGTTGGGTTGAAAATGAACTAACCCAGCAATTGGGTTGTTTTAACCCAGTGAATGGGTTGTTTTAACCCGGCAGTTGGGTTAAATGTTTGCTTAAAACAACTGGTCCTGTCCAGCTCAAAGCCCTCTTCATTGCTGGTCCTAACCAGCTCAGAGTCCTCTTCGCCGCTGGTCCTACCCAGCTCAAAGCCCTCACCGCCGCTGGTCACGTCAAGCTCAGAGATGCTTCACTTCCTGCCTGCCGATCCAGAGCTTCACGTCACTTCCAGAGACTGAGCTTCACGTCACTTCTGCCGATCCAGAGCCAGAGCTTCACGTCACTTCAGCTGATCCAGAGACTGAGCTTCACATCACTTCTGCCGATCCAGAGCCAGAGCTTCACGTCACTTCAGCTTATCCAGAGACTGAGCTTCACGTCACTTCTGCTGATCCAGAGTCAGAGCTTCACGTCACTTCAGCTGATCCAGAGACTGAGCTTCACGTCACTTCTGCCGATCCAGAGCCAGCGCTTCACGTCTCTTCTGCCGATCCAGAGACTGAGCTTCACGTCACTTCTGCCGATCCAGAGACTGAGCTTCATGTCACGTCAGCCGATCCAGAGACTGAGCTTCATGTCACTTCTGCCGATCCAGAGACAGAGCTTCACGTCACTTCTGCCGATCCAGAGACTGAGCTTCACGTCACTTCTGCCGATCCAGAGACAGAGCTTCACGTCACTTCTGCTGATCCAGAGACAGAGCTTCACGTCACTTCTGCCGATCCAGAGACAGAGCTTCACGTCACTTCTGCCGATCCAGAGACAGAGCTTCACGTCACTTCTGCCGATTCAGAGACTGAGCTTCACATCACTTCTGCCGATCCAGAGACTGAGCTTCACGTCACTTCTGCCGATCCAGAGACTGAGCTTCACGTCACTTCTTCCGATCCAGAGACTGAGCTTCACGTCACTTCTGCCCGTCAAGAGTCTCGTCCCGCCGAGCCTGAATCTGTTCCTCTTCCCGTGCCTGTTTCTACGGACAAGATGGCCGACTCCACGCCTGTGTCTCTTGACAAGATGGCCACCGCCGAGCCAGTATCTCCGTACAAGATGGCCGCCGCCGAGCCAGTGTCTTCGGACAAGATGGGCGACTCCACGCCTGTGTCTTCGGACAAGATGGCCGACTCCACACCTGTGTCTCTTGACAAGATGGCCACCGTCGAGCCAGTGTCTTCGGACAAGATGGCCGCCGCCAAGCCAGTGTCTCTGTACAAGATGGCCGCCGCCGAGCCAGTGTCTCAGGACAAGATGGTCTCCGCGGAGCCGGTGTCTGTTCCTCTTCCTGAACCGGTGTCTGTTCCTGAGCCGGTGTCTTTTCCTGTTCCTGAGCCGGTGTCTGTTCCTGTTCCTGAGCCGGTGTCTGTTCCTGTTCCTGAGCCGGTGTCTGTTCCTGTTCCTGAGCCGGTGTCTGTTCCTGTGCCATGGTTGCTTCCCTGGCCACCTGAAGGGTCGTCTCCTTCCTGGACGCCAGCACAGCCTGATCAGCCCTGGTCGCCTGAAGGGTCGTCTCCTCCCTGGCCGCCTGAAGGGTCGTCTCCTTCCTGGTCGTCTGCACAGCCTGATTCGTCCTGGTCGTCTGCACAGCCTGATTCATCCTGGTCGTCTGCACAGCCTGATCCGCCCTGGTCGCCTGCACAGCCTGATTCGTCCTGGTCGCCTGCACAGCCTGATCCACCCTGGTCGTCGGCACAGCCTGATCCGCCCGGGCCTCCCATCTTGCCGCAGTCTCCAGGTCGTTATCCGCTCCACAGGCTGGCCCTCCATCCCGCCCCCGGGTCCACCTCCGCTCCTCCTCCCTCCTTGACAGTTTTTAGGAGCGTCTGGAATCCACTCCTTAAAGGGGGGGCTATGTAACGGTTACCAGCTGGAGTGCCCTTGAGAGCCACCAGAGGGCACTCCGCACATAAGACTATGATCACTCACAAACTACATTTCCCATAACTCACTGCCCGGACTCATCATCACTTATCACTGATCACATTCACCTGTACCTCATTCACTGATTGCATTCACCTGTGTCTCACCATCCTGTTAGTCTCTGTCTATTTATACCATGGTCATTCATTCACTCACCGCAAAGTCTTGTTTAATGTTACACTGCAATTCTGAGCACTCTCCTGATTTTCTTGTTTCTTGTTTTTTGATACCTTGCCCTGTTCCCTGGATTACTCTCTTGCCTCTGGTCCCTGCCTGTTTTGTTTCTTTGTTTCTTTGTTTGGACTGCCTGTCTGTGTATGACCCTTGCCTGTACCTTGGATTACGCTTCTGGATTGCCCTCAAATAAAGCTGCATTTGGATCCACCTTCGAGTCTCTGAGCAGTTCGTAACAATAACCAGACCTCGGTTGAGAAGGAAACAAAATCAAGCACTGTGTCTAACGGCCATAATGGCACTTTGTCAAGAAAAGCAGACATTCTAATCAGCTCATGAGCTCATAATATATGATCGAGGCATCTTGTTGCCCACATGAAAAACAAGAAGATAGCCCCAGAGGACAGTGTGACTGATGTGTGACCTAGGTTCTGTTGCAGTGTGAGTAAAGGATGAGAAATCTATGATGTGCAATGGTTTGGGTGGTTTCAGAAGCACCTTTTTGATCATTCTAACTGAGCCCATGAAAACGGGCTGAACTTCCTAACTTTCATAGAGTAAAAGTTAGGAAGTCTGACAGAGAAAAAATATTTGACATTTATGAACTGGATAACAAATAGAAAAACATTCAAATGGTTAGCTGAAATTTGCTTACATATCCAATCCTAACAATTACCAAACCAAGACATTGTTAGTCTGTGTGTAAACTCTTTACCATTATTGATGAAAACCGGGGACACAGATAAATTCTCTAAAGATTCTCTAAATTGCTAGCACCATGGGAGGCAAAGCTCTTACACTGAAGGATTCATCTCTGCTCTTTCCAGAAATGCACTTATGTATACTAACTAAGTGGAAAAGGTGGAATCCACATCCTTAAAATCAACACACACATCATCTTGCTTCAAGGCAACATGTTTATGCAGCCATAAAGCTTTATTCAAGCTTATAACCCATGGTAAGATGCCCTGTTCACAACGTTCCATTAACTCGATACAGATCATTACATTTTCTAGTGCTTTAAAAAAACAGCAGACTGGAGATGATATTACAATGATAAATCCTAATTGGACATACAAGATGGGTAGTTGATAAGGCTTAGCTGTCTTGTATAAGTAGTGAAATGGTTGTAAAGACATAACATAAACATTCCAGTTGCAGTCAGTATACAGAGATACAGAGCCCTCCTATTTAAACTGATATGTACCTCTTGTACGTCTTATGTGATAAAAAAAAACTCTGTGGTGGCTGTTGAATGTTGTAATAATAAAATCTTAATTTTTTTATGGGCTTTTTTACATTTTAAGATTAACTAAATTTAAATATGTTTAAGACTTATTAGGTGCTCTGCAGAAGAGGCCCTTTAGGCCCTGATACACCAATTGGATGGTCGGCCATCTGCAAAGGTCTGGCCGTCGTTGAGCGACTGTCGACCCAGTTAGTTGGCACTAGTTGGAAATCATTGGGGGTATTTTGGCCAATTGAGAATGTTGAATCGGCACCATCAGTGAGATAGAGAACTCTGATTGGTTGTTTAGTTTAGTGAACGAGTCAGATGCCCAGATGCCAGGTCAAATGCTCAAATCCTCCGGAGGACACAACCTTCAAAATGAGACACAGCTATAGGCTCTTGATACCCGATGATGACAGTTATTTCCTTACAGGCATGCGCAAAATGCGAATGCGATAAGTTTCTCAGGAAACAAAAGCATTGAATAACTTTTCCTTCCTTCCTCATATTTCATGCACCATGACAGATTAATGCTCACTAAAACATGATATTGTTCTGTAACGGCTGCCATGCATGTACAATCCTTTTATAATAATGCTGTCACGGTTCATAAATCCATGTCTCTTTCTAGTCTCATGTGCTTTTGTTATGTGTGTGTGCGTGCTGTCTGTGTGGGTGTGGCCGTATATTGGATCGTCAGCCATCTGACTCATCAAGCCCGTCACCAGCTGCAGCTCATCACTATCACCTATATAGACTCATCATTTTCATCTCTCTTTGTCAGATTGTTGTTTGTGGGTTCCCGGTGTGTGTTCCAGTGTGTTCAAGTCCTGTACCTTCCCTGTTCCTGTTCATGTTCCTGTGGTTTTTGGATTCGTCGTCACCTGGTCTTCACTCTCTGCACTCGTCACCATTTCCATCTGGCCATCGGAGTCCCTGCGTCACTAGCCTGCTTCTTTGTGACTTCTTTTGTGTACATCATCAATTCTACATTAAAAGAGTTTCTCGCTACTGCTTTCGTCTCTGTGTCGTGACAAATGCACCGAAGCCCTAACCTACTGCTCTTTATAATAGTCCTTTCTCTTGAATCTTATGGCTCTGTTTTCACCTACAATCTCCACAGGCAATCTCTATAGCCTTTAACCTCACAAATTATTCACAAGCATGCACTCTCCCACTGAAAGGCCTCAAAGAAAGACTTAGAGTTTACATTAGTCCACCACTCACAGAATCTGTAAAGAAGCTATTATTTATTTCAGAGTGCTGACCCCCTAAAAATGACAGTACAGAACAAAAATAGTCATTATTCTTTATAATGGATCTTGCAACCTCAACCTGACATTGACATATTTTACAATTCAAGTATTTTTTTAAGCAACAGTATGCCATTGTGTGACACAATAAAAGACATATCATAAAATCAGAGACACTTCTCTCAACAAAATCTGATTCACAGATGTTAAAAAAGTTAGGCCTATAAAAGAAATACAAGGCTAATTAAAAAGTGCCAGCTATGATTTATTATCTTTGTTAAATGTGATGCTGTTTAATTGCTGCAGACATTTGGGATCCAACAAGTCAAAACTTAGTTTCTGTGAAAAACTTGTGTTACTGATCTGCTAGCTTATTGTCATGGGGTGAGTGGGAGCATTTAACCAGATGTCTCTGACATGGTGTGGTTAATGTACATCTGACAGTAACTAACTGCAACTATGAAAGACAAGCAAATTGACACTGACAGGCAATCCCACATGCCATGAAGTTATATTGCTCATTTAAACAATACTTTTTAAAGCAAGTGCTTTAAAGCAAGTGCCCTGTTATTGAGGTTCACCCATAGAACATCCCTATTCAGTTTCACTGCTTTATTTGTGTCACAGTGTCTGGTTGTGTTTCCCTGGGTTGTCACTAGAGGTCCTCGTTCTCACGGTGTCTTTCACATTTTGACTTCATTTCCCAGCATTCTGTCTGTCACTCATCAGTTCATTGCACTCAGCTGTTTCCCATCACCTTGTTAGATCTGTGTGTGTATATATACCCTGTCTGTTTTAGTATGTGTCACGGAGTCCTTGTTTGTTTCACCCCACTTCCAAGTTCTGTTCTTGCCATTGTCTTGTGCCTGTTTAAGTTTGGATTGCTTTATTGGAGATTGACCTATGCCTGGACTGACCACTGAATTTGGATTTTCCCTTAATAAATAATATACGTACTGCTATTGGATCTTTTACCTTTTTCTTGTGTGGAATCGTGACAGAAGGACTCCGTCACACCTAGATCCAGCGGTATGTGTTCCAACTTCTCCTCCCCAGCCACCGAGCGGGAGAGGAGAGATATGTTTGAGGGAACCCGCCTAGTCATTTTCCGTGGGACCCGGGGAGGTCGCAGAGGAGTTGGTGGTCGAGAGGAAGTCCAACACCACTTTCCACCATGGCCCCCATTCGACCCTGGGCTCGTGAGGGACGGACCGGAACCTCCATCTCGCCGTTGCGGACGGAGGAGAGGGAATAAGAACACGTCTGCCAATTCAGAGACTGTTCACGTCCAGTCTGCCCAGTCAGAGACTGCTCACGTCACGTCTGCCGAGACAGAGACTGTTCACGTCCCGTCTGCCCAGCCAGAGACAGTTCATGTCCCGTCTGCCCAGTCAGAGACTGTTCACGTTCCGTCTGCCCAGCCAGAGACTGTTCAGGTCACATCTGCCCAGCCAGAGATGGTTCAAGCCACGTCTGCCCAGTCGGAGACAGATCGGGAGATGCCCATTCTCATGGCCGGGGGAGCACTGATCGGCTATTTAGAGCGTCTAGCTCGGATCCTGGAGACGCCCTTCAAACCTTCAGTGTTGTCTGTTCCTGAGCCGGTGTCTGTTCCTGAGCCGGAGCCGGTGTCTGTTCCTGAGCCGGAGCCGGTGTCTGTTCCTGAGCCGGAGCCGGTGTCTGTTCCTGAGCCGGAGCCGGTGTCTGTTCCTGAGCCGGAGCCGGTGTCTGTTCCTGAGCCGGAGCCGGTGTCTGTTCCTGAGCCGGAGCCGGTGTCTGTTCCTGAGCCGGAGCCGGTGTCTGTTCCTGAGCGGAGCCAGTATCTGTCCCTGAGCCCGAGCCGGTGGTGTCGATTCCAGTGCCCGAGCCGGTGGTGTCTGTTCCAGTGCCCGAGCCGGTGGTGTCTGTTCCAGCGCCCGAGCCGGTGGTGTCTGTTCCAGCGCCCTGGCCGCCCGAGGGAAAGTCTCCACCGTGGCCGCCAGAGGGACTGTCTGCTCCGCCTTGGCCGCCAGACGGACCGTCGTCTCCGCCCTGGCCGCCAGACGAACCGTCATCTCCGCCATGGCCGCCTGAAGGGTCGTCTGCTCCGCCCTGGCCGCCAGATGGACTGTCGTCTCCGCCCTGGCCGCCAGATGGACTGTCGTCTCCGCCCTGGCCGCCAGATGGACTGTCGTCTCCGCCCTGGCCGTCAGATGGACTGTCGTCTCCGTCCTGGCCGTCAGATGAACTGTCATCTCCGCCATGGCCGCCTGAAGGGTCGTCTGCTCCGCCCTGGCCACCAGATGGACTGTCGTCTCCGCCCTGGCCGCCCGATGGACTGTCGTCTCCGCCCTGGCCGCCAGATGGACTGTCGTCTCCGCCCTGGCCGCCAGATGAACTGTCGTCTCCGCCCTGGCCGCCAGATGAACTGTCGTCTCCGTCCTGGCCGCCAGTTAAGCCATCACCCCCTGTCCTTGTTCCTCGCCATGGATCGATCTGGCCCACCATCCCTCCCCCTGATCCTCCACCTTCCACCTCCCTCCTGAACTCTTGTGTGTGTGTAGTTACGTCTTGGAGCGTCTGGTAGCCGCTCCGTAGGGAGGGGGTACTGTCACAGTGTCTGGTTGTGTTTCCCTGGGTTGTCACTAGAGGTCCTCGTTCTCACGGTGTCTTTCACATTTTGACTTCATTTCCCAGCATTCTGTCTGTCACTCATCAGTTCATTGCACTCAGCTGTTTCCCATCACCTTGTTAGATCTGTGTGTGTATATATACCCTGTCTGTTTTAGTATGTGTCACGGAGTCCTTGTTTGTTTCACCCCACTTCCAAGTTCTGTTCTTGCTGTTGTCTTGTGCCTGTTTAAGTTTGGATTGCTTTATTGGAGATTGACCTATGCCTGGACTGACCACTGAATTTGGATTTTCCCTTATAATAAATAATATAACGTACTGCTATTGGATCTTTTACCTTTTTCTTGTGTGGAATCGTGACAATTTGTTGGTAGTAGTTGTGCCTCATCCTCACCTCTGGCCTTTAATATCTCTGGCCATAATAGCATATGACTGGAGGTTTAGAAATTCTGAAGTTAGTTATGAATTCCTTTTGATGATTTTTGTAAAATGATTAGCCCCTTTCACACAGCGTAAATTACAGTAAAATTACCAGAACGACTTAAAAAAATAATAATAATAATTCACATAAGCAATGGTGTTCCGTGTTTTTGCTGATAAGATACAATTCACACATCAGTACACTCTAAAAAAAAGGTTCTATATGGCACCAAAAATGGTTCTTGGCTCGTAATCATAGGGGAACCTTATAGCTACCTTATAGCTATATAGCACCAATTTTGATGCTTCAGTGGTTCTTCAGCTGTTCTTCAGAGGTTCTTCACCGGTTATTTAACTAAGGTGCTATATAGCACCTCTGAAGAACCGCTGCAGAACACTGAAGAACCACTGAAGCACAAAAATTGGTGCTATATAGCACTAAAAAAGGTTCCCCTATGATTACGAGCCAAGAACCATTTTTGGTGCCATATAGAACCTTTTTTTTTTTAGAGTGTACAAAACGGTCAGATGCTCGTCTAGCCGTGCATATTTCACGGGTTGGTGGCTGTATAAAATCCACGACGATGGAGAAAACAAGAATTATCTGCTATTAACTAAAAAGAAACTCTGTATAGAGTAAGTATTAAGTATAGCGCTCAGTTGAATGAGTAGTTCACTATTAGCTAATCAGGAACTACAATGTTTTTCATAACTACTAAGATAGGCTACTACTATACAGGTTAAATATATGAATAATTATAATGCATAATGTGTAGTTAATTCAATAACACTTTATAATAAGGTTTCATTTGTTAAAATTTGTTAAGTACATTAGAATGTTAATTTCAACATTTACTTATACATTAAAGGGCACCTATTATGCAAAATGTACTTTTACATGGTGTTTGAACATAAATGTGTGTTGGCAGTGTGTTCACAAAACCACCCTATAATGGTAAAAATCCACCCACTCCTTTTTTTTAATCCCCATAAATCATAAGCATTGTCTCAGAACAAGCCGTTTGCAGATTCTTAAAGTGATGTCACATTTCACAGGCCCCTCCCACAAGTGTTGATGAACGCTGCCGTATTAGCATAAACCCCGCCCTCGGTGAGTTGTACACAGTTCGCCATGTTTATCTCCTCGCCAGAGCATTTAACAGCAGCATTCAAGTAAGAAATGTGTTCTTAATAAAGCTACTAAAGTTCATTCAGTCAAGAGCAGTGAGTGATTTTCTGTTGTTCTTCTGTTGTTTGATTCATATTATTAGCAGATATAGCAGTAGGTACTGTATAGTACACTGCTTTCACTTTAGTAAACAGATCTAATATACACACAGGATTTCTGTTTACTTGCTGCATACGTGCACAGACATAACCAACTGTTTTCATGTGAACTTTGTGTGTTTCTGACATAACCTTTTGTGTTGACAGTTTAATCGCAATAACACATGAAAGAGAACTTGCCTAGTTTAGCCTACTCACGGACACACCGACATCCAGCTCTCTGTGCGCATGCGTTGGGTGTGTGTGCTCAAGTTGAGAGTGATAAGGCTTTGAAACGCATTCAGATGATAATATGTCATGATGATGAAGAACTGCAATGTCACATGAGCCTGCTATAGTGATGATCATGAAAACAAACAGATGTATCATGTTTCAGTTTTCATTTGCGTATTCACTGGTGTTCATCTGTGAAGGCTCCGCCCTGGGGAGCAGCAGCTCATTTGCATTTAAAGGAGACACAAAAAACAGAATTCTTAAAAAAAAAAATCTCAAACCCAAAAATTGGCATTTTCAAAATGGTATATTAAATGATCTGTCAGGAATTTTGATTTGGAACTTAACAGACACACTCTGGGGACACCTGAGACTAATATTATATCTTGTAAAAATGGGCATAATAGGTGCCCTTTAAAATCAAATTTGTATTTGTTAACATATGTTAATGCACTGTGAATTAACGTGAACAAACAATGAATTTACAAAGATTAACAAATACGGTAACAAACTAACTGCTCATGAAGTTAACCCTCTGGAGTTTTGGGGTATATTAACTAATGTTAACAAATGAAACCTTATTGTAAAAGTGAAGATCATAATGACTCAAGTAACTGCATTCTTCAGAAGGAATGGCTAATTATTTGGAACAGTGTTCTAAAGTGAAAAGCATGATGAACATTTAGAGGTTTTTGTAAGGTTTTAGATAGTAATTGCTTCTGACGGATTTGGTAACACTTGAGTCATTATTACTGCCATGATCTTCACTTTAGAATAGGCCACTGATCCAAATGATTAGTAATTCCTTTAGAAAGATGTAGTAACAATTGAGTCATTACTATCCAAAACCTTACAAAATCTTACAATGACTTTAGTCATTATTAGATAATTAACATGCTTTTCACTTTAGAATACTGATCCAAATAATTAGTAAATCCTTCTGAAGGATTTAGTTATACTTAAATCATTACTAGAATGTTACCTTTACTTTAGAATTAATTATACATTGTGTATTACTCTTTAATTATGAACCTGTATATAGTTATCCTGAAAAAAATAGCAGTTGCTGATTAACTAATAGTGAACTACCACATTCAACTGAGCGCTATTACTTACTAATTTGTTAATCAGTTTCTTGTTAGTTAATAGTAGAATGTTAATATTGCGTTACTTATGTTCCTGTGTAGTTTTCATTAATGACGGATCAGTATTCTAAAGTGTTACCGATGGTAGGAACAGCAAACAGAGTCAGGTCTTTTTCCTTTTAGCCTGTGTTGCACCCAGACCCAGATGAGCTTTCATTTATTTATGCCAGAGTCAATTTCAATTGTATTCATATCAATCCCTTCTGTCTTCAACAGAGGTGGATTAAAAGAGAAGTTGTTCCCTGTGGTAAACAACAGACACAAAAGAAAAGCAACATCTCCCTGGGCATACACATTTCATTCCTTCTTAAGCTTGCCAAGAAAATAACGGATATTTCACAAGGACAAACATTAAACCAAATACCTCACTTACTTGGCATACAAAGGCAGTGTTTTCCTTCATTGTACAAACACAAGCATTGTGATATTTTTTACTCACACACTAAAGCTAATTTGCTTGCGCTAAATGTATATAGTGATGTGTGTAAACAGCTGTGCTGGCCATTAGGCCAACCTCTTGGTAAAGGTGATGCTAATGAGGCTGGCAGAGAGGATGCGTTTAACGTAAGGTGCTGAGAGGTCACCTGGCACTTCATCAACACTCCCATCAGAATCTTCAATGATCAAACACACAATAACATGTTCCTAAGCTTTGTACTGCTCACCCACATAAAACTGTGTGGAATCCTGTATTGTGAAAAAACCTTAGGGGTTGGTTCAATATATAGACAAACACAGACAGCCATTCTTTTCAATTAACAGCTTTTGAACCATATCATTGGTCTGTTTTCTATTGAATTCCCACTTCATATGTGTGAATTGTTCTTTCTACAGCAGGCATTTGAGGGGCCGCATAGCTTTGAACTCATTGTGCATTTTTTATAACATCATCGCAGTGTTGAAACTTGTTATGGTAAGTGCCGTAACATTTCTAAGACACAATATAAACGGTTGACCAATCAAAACACACTGGTCTAGCTGAGTAAATAGAGAACATTGCACTTATCAGAAGTAGGGGCTTCATAGAGACAGGAATTAAACAGAGCGTTACTGACAGACTGGGAAAAGAGGTGCCGCAATAATGAAAAATAACCAATTTTTTACCTAATCTAGACCCCAAAAACAAAATCTATACTTTGTAAAAGGGCATAATATATTATGGCAAATAAGTCTAATTGTCTTTGGTAGTGGTGGACATGTTCGAAACACTGCTTCATGAAGCTTTGTGGTATGAAGCGCTTATCAATCTTGCCACGTCACATAATTTTGGCAAACAAGGCTTCATTATGTCATTGTTTATCTTGGTTTCAAATCTTGGTTTCAGAACTGAGGAATCTTTCAGACGTTTAGCGAAACACTACGGGCCACATCATTTCAAAATGGTGAAATACATTGGGGGGGGGGGGGGTGACTCGCAAAACAGTCTTCATCTCATGTGAGTGTACACCATTCAGATGACAAAATACTATTTATTTCTTAATGTGTGAAATGTTTTAAATTAGCACTAAATTACTGAATGTACCTTTAAAGAGACTGTAAGAAAATACGGGAAAAAAGGAAAAAATGTTCCCTCCTCATCGTCTGCCTCTATGTCTCTCCCTGTATCTCATTTTCTCTCCATAAATTTGAAACACATGGCTCTTAAATCAGATCCAAGCCATCAGAAAGACCATTAGGAGGATATGGACATTAGCCATGTGAAAATGCATCTATGGCTTTCTCATAACACAAATACATACAGTTTATGGATGACTGAATGTCCATTTGAAATCTATGATAGCCCAATTTCAGCTGAGAGAGAAGAAGAACTTATCAAAATGTCAGTGGAGATGTATTTAGAGTTGTGGGAGGTTATAAAGAAAATTCGGGGAAAGAGCTCTGAGGGAATAAGCCTATACAAAGAGGAGGCAAACGATTGAGGAAAACTTATGATCATTTACTGGTTGTGAAGATGAGTACATTTTTTTTTCTTGTATTTGTTTTGTGTCAAGTCACAAACAGGAACAATTGTGGATTTCTGGATGCAAAGACCACAAATATATTCAACACTTGTTTACTACTTGTAAAGCCATATGTGTTTTAATCTTTTTAAATTTTCTGAAAATCCAAAAACACAGAGGTTAGATGTTTTTTTTGTTTATGTGTGTGTGTGTGGGGGCACCCCTTGAGTGTTAATGCTGTGAGTTCAGTGCTGAAAGTGTGTTTTTTTGAAGAGCCAAGGCAGTAGTGATGGGTTGATCATTTTGAATGAATCTTGTAGTATATCTCTTGTACACATCTCTAATATGACTCGGGAACAACGAGTTGTCTCAGAGAGTGATTCAGATGTGTTGACCGCACATGCGCAACATCCTATAGGTTCTCTACAGGAAACAGAAATCATTAGTTCACCTGCTGAGTCTTCGGGTCAGAGGTGTTCATTCATCGTAGGCTAAGGCTATGCAATCTGTACCTAAAAATGATTGGCTCATTAGTTGTTGTTTTTTACTCTTACAGTTATTTAATGCATCTCCGTTCTCAATTTATTTTTGAGAACAGAATTATTTGGGGAATTTGGCTGATTTTTAGGGTTATGTTCTGTCTTATCTTAGTTTTCATGGTGTCCAGTTGCTGTTTTCCTTTGACCCAATTTTCCTGTTTGTCTCACTGATTCATCCCATTCACCTGCACCTTATTAATTAACTTGTTAGTTAATTTGTTTATCCTCTGTACCAATCTCATGATCCCAGAGTTCCCTCCTGCCCAGTGGGTCAGCTTTAGGGGCCCTAGACCCAGAGCCAGGAGGGTTGTTTCTTTAAGCGTGGATCTGATTTCCAAGTTAGCAGAACCCCCTTTAAGTTCAGAACGGGCAGTTGTGAGGAAGGGTGTACTTCCAAATCCGTTAATGTTTTATCCTTTAAATCCAGACTGAAATTCCCAAGTCTATTCCTGAGACCAAAATTCCGTTCCTGAGAGAGAAATCCCTGAGTCAGTTCCAAAAAACTGAAAAACTGGCCTATACGTCCCCGGCCAAGTCAAGCTCCTGTGGCAAGGTTACAGAGGCCGGTCCTTCCTGGTTCCCTGAAAATGAATTTGTTCATTTTTCTGAACAAGATTCAAAGATCTGAGTCAGTAAAATGTTCCGTACTTCCTATTACTACAAGGCAGGGAAATGTACAATTTCAGCATTGGGACTTGCCTTTCTATGATTGTTCCAGACAGACTGTCAGTCTGTGAAATAGTTGTGGAGGTTTGATGAATGATTCATTTGAATCATCCATTCAGCCGATGCATTCAAAACACTGATTCACTCAGGAAGGCACAAAATGACTGTTTTTACAAGTGAGTCATTGAATTACCCACTTAATAGATTTGATCAAAAACTTCAAAAACACTGATTCAGTCAGTAACAAAATCAATGAAACACTATTGATCAGAGATGCGACTGTTGCTGTGGCTAAGTTTTGAGCTATTTTCATTGACAAATAAAAATAGACAAAGTAACCAACAATTTTGCATCTGAAATGTAAGAGATTTTCAATATGAACATCTTGCTTTATCATATAGTATAGCTATTCTGTTGAAACTTATAGACATACATACTGGCTCAAAAAGTATTTGGACAATGAAACGGTATGTACATAAGAAAGAAAGTATGCCAGCCTTTTTCTTAAAACACACCCATTTTTGCAATTACCTTTAACTAACTGGTCCCAAGGTAATTTTTGCGGAAGTATGACGTCAGTTCCCCTCAATTTCACAACAGGAATGTGTCCAAATATTTTCTTTCTTTATTAAGCGGTTCATTCATACATACATTTCTTTGACCAAAATGAACATTTGGTCAACAAGTTGTTTTATCTTCTTTCTTTTTTTTTACCTATTGTGAAATATTTGGCATGGACAGTGAGTTTGTGCTATATTTCTTTAGGAATAGAATGGTTAATCTTTCATTATTCAGTGACATTCATATTTTATGGTATGGCTTGAGGGCCCAACAAAATATATCATATGCACAAGAACAAAGAGTTAAACAAAATGCTTCAAGATGGTGAAGTACTGGAAGCTGGAAAGGGAATAAAGAAGGTTTGTTGGGTTACAAAGGAATGCTGAGGGAATTGTCCATGTTGGCAGGAGCTCTGGCCTGGGGAAAGAAGCTGTGCAGGTGTCGATTTGTCCTAGTTTTCAGGGCATAACTGTTCTCTGTTGTGAGAGCAGACAGAAGGATGGATTGACTATGATTTTCCCCAACTTAATTTTCATCCTACCATAGATGCTTATGTCTGTGAGTGAGGAGAGCTGGCAACCAATTATTTCCTCTTAGAGTGCGATGATGCAGAGCCAAACCAGACAAGCAGAGGTTGAGAGGACAGATTCAATCACAGCTGTGTAGAACTAGACCAGAAGCCCCCATTTCCTATGCGGTCTCAGAAAATAGCACATTTCCAATGTGTGCCTTTAAAAGGTAGCCTAAGTTCTATATGGCACTAAAAGTGTTTCTTCGTCGTAATCATAGAGGAACCACTTTCTTACATGGAACCACATCTTAACATGTTCTGTATATGGTAGCAGTGCTATATAGCACCTTAATCAGTGGTGCTATATAGCACCTTAACAAAAGAACCGCTGGAGAACCACTGAAGCACCAAAATTGGTGCTATACAGCACTTAAAAAGATCCCCCTATGATTATGAGATAAGAACCAATTTTAGTGCCATATAGAACCTTATTTTTTTTTAGCGTGTACTTATGAGTATTATCAGAGGTTCAAGATGGACTTGAAAATGTAATTGAGCAAATTGAGGGGAAAAAACAGCAAATTACATACTTTCACATAAGTATTACATACTCTTTTTTTTTTTTATTAATAGCATATTGTAGAAATTCAATATGAAGTTCATGAAAATACACTCTGGAAAAACATTTAGGGGTACAATAGCTTGTCACTTGTGTTACATTCTGCCTCTTCCAGGCTATGTAAACAGCAAGGGAAGACTACACGGATTAGTTCAAATAAAGAAATATGTTTATTAAAGATAAAGAATGAACAAAGTAAATTTAAATAAAGTCAGTATATGTATTAGGTTGAAAAATAAGAATGCAACATGAGATATGAGGTGTCCTGCATAAGGAAACAAAACATCAAAACGGTGCTAGAGAGAAGGAGAAGCAGCAACCCTCCTTCAACCAGGTCTGGAGCGATCTTTTTAAGCCCAAGATACTGGAAGCAATCACCCGCGATCCTGGAAGCAATCAAGCGTAACACCCCACACCTGTGTCACCTGTAGGGGAGACGCAATGAACAGGAAAACAGGCAAGAGCAAAGAATCTGTAAAAAATCTTCAAAACCCCCACACCCCACAACAAAAACAACAAGCAATTTTTTTAATTTATTAAAAATAATTTCCATAAACTAAAAGTGAGCACTTAACTTTGGTCCAGAAGTGTTGACAGCCCATATACATGAACTGGACAGAAGAACACTTGTCCACAGGCCCCAATCCCTCTACCCTCCAGCCACTCTAATCGACCTCCCCCATACCAAAGGCTCCAGCAAATCCCGGTACCTGGAAAGCTACATTTAAGGAGAACAACAAACACTCACTCACTCCAGCCCACCTGGGGCACGGCACAAAGCGTCAGCCATGACATTGTCCACACCCCGAATGTGCCGTATCTGTAAATTGTATGGCTGTAAAAATAAAGCCCAGCGCATAAGGCGCTGACTAGGACTCTTTAACGAGTGGAGGAATGTAAGTGGATTATGATCCGAGTAAACAGTAATAGGAACAGCGCCCCCAGCTAAATACACATCAAACTGTTGCAGACCTCATACTAACGCCAATGTTTCCTTATCAATAGTTGAATAATTCAACTGATGACAATTAAACTTTTTAGAGAAGAAACATATTGGCCTGTCCACCCCCTGCTCATCACTCTGTAGGAGCACAGCACCAGCACGGCTTGCATCAACCTGCATCTGGAAAGGCTGATCCAAACGGGGTGCCATCAAAACTGAGGCCGAGGTCAACAACAACTTAACATTATCAAAAGCAGCCTGAGAGGTCACAGTCCATTCAAACTTCACTTTGGCTTTTAACAGGTTAGTAAAAAGGGCTACTACTACCGTAGAAAAATTGGAACAAAAGCTACAATAATACCCTATCATCCCCAAAAAGTGCCGCAACTCAGGTTTGGTGGTAGGAACAGGGAAATTATCAATAGCCACCACCTTAGCATGGACCAGCTTCACTTGCCCCTGCCCTACGATCTTCCCCAAGCATACAACTGTGGCCTGGGCAAACTCACACTTGGCTAGATTTATAGTGAGGCGAGCATCCACAAGCCTAGTAAAGAGAGCCCGAATACGGTCCAGATGTTCAGACCACTCATCGCTATACACAACCACATCATCAAGGTACACCGCGCACCCCTGCAAACCAGAAACGACATGGTTCATAAGTCGTTGAAATGTGGCGGGTGCATTTCGTAACCCAAAACTCATAACAGAGTAGGAGTACAACCCAGATGGTGTTATGAAGGCTGAAACCTCCTGAGCCCGAGATGACAAAGGGACTTGGTAATAACCTTTGAGCAAGTCAAATTTACTCACAAACCTTGCGGATCCTACCCGATCAACACAATCTTCAACCCTTGGAAGTGGAAAAGAATCAGCTTTTGTAATATTATTTAGTTTACGTAATCGGTACAAAACCTATTCATCCCATCAGGTTTACTGACCAATATACAAGGTGAAGCCCAACTTGAATAGGAACGCTTTGCCAACCTATTATCTAACAGGTACTTCACCTCTGCCTCTAGATGCCGCTGTTTATCTGGTGACACCCGATAGAACCGCTGTCTTATTGGTTCCGCATCACCGACATCAATATCATGCTCAATTAAATGAGTGCATGATGGTGTATCTGAAAACAAGGAGGGAAAATCAGACAACAAAGACATAATTTCTGATGCCCGTTAATCTGACAAATGCCCAAACAAAATATTCAACTCAGCCAGTTTCTCAGAGTTCCTCAAATGAGGTTGCAGCACACAGTTATCAGGACCTACCACATCCTCACCACTACTTGCTGCCACCATGTAGGGAGAGGCCCTATGAGTCTCCACAGATGCGGCTAAAGCAACGGGCATAACCCGGTCATCAGACTCTGCTGCCCCAGAGACCGAAGACCTGCTGTAATAAGATTTCAAAAGATTAATGTGACAGAGCTGTGTGCAACGCCTACGATCGGGTGTAGAAAGTAAATAATTCAGGTCTGACACCTGCCGAACCACCCTATATGGACCTGTGTATTTTGCCAAGAAAGGTGAATTGGCTATCGGCAATAATGCCAAAACCTGATCACCAGGACTGAACACCCTTGGCTCAGCTCGACGGTCATACCAGCTCTTCATTTTCTGTTGTGCTTTAGTCAGGTTGTCAGTAGCCATCTCACAGGCTAAAAACAACCTACAACGAAAATTAACATAGTCCAACAAGTTAACAGGAGACTCAGGACACTTCAGCTCCCCCTGCAAAACAGCTAGAGGCCCACGAACTCTATGGCCAAAGACCAAATCATTAGGTGAGAATCCCATGCTCTCCTGGCTTACCTCTCGTGGCGCCAACATTAGCCATGGGAGCCCTTCCTCCCAGTCTCTGTTAAGCTCAACACAATAACCCCTGAGAAGTGACTTCAATGTTTGATGAAACCGCTACAGAGCACCTTGGCTCTGGGCGTGATAAGCGCTACTACGCTGATGTTTCACCCGCAACTGCTCAAGCACCTCTCTGAACATGCGTGACGTAAAGTTAGAGCCTCTATCACTCTGTATAGTGTGAGGGATACCAAAGATGGAAATAAACTGTGAAAGGGCTTTCACCACAGATCTAGTAGAGATTGTACACAAAGCATAGGCAGCAGGGTATCGGGTAGACTGACACATCACCGTCAGCAGGTAAACACACCCTGACTTAGATGGAGGCAATGGTCCCACACAATCAATTAACAAGTGTTCAAATGGTTTCCCTATAGCTGGAATAGGGTAAAGTGGAGCGGGCTTTAACACCTGATTAGGCTTCCCCGTTAACTGGCATACATGGCACGTCTTAAAGGTCCCGTTCTTCATGTTTTTTTGAAGCTTTTATTGTGTTTACAGTGTGCAATATAACATGTGTTCATGTTTCGCGTGTAAAAAAAAAAAACAGTATTTTTAACACAATTTACTTATCTGTATACCTCTGTTTTCACTGTCCTAAAAACGGCTGATGACTTCCTTTATTCTATGAAGTCCCTCCTTCAGAAATACGTAACGAGTTCTGATTGTGCCAGTGGTTCCCGTGTTGTGATTTGACCGCAGCTTAGCAAACGTGGCACGGTTCCTGTGTTGTGATTCGACAGCAGCTTAGCGCACGTGGAAAGGTCACGCCTCTTAACGGGAGATATATGTGCTTAAATGATCTCTACAGCTTCCCTGGGAAAGCCAAACAAAGGTGATTTGACTCCGGGATGAAAATAACAGCGTCTCGACGACATGGCGACAAACACACTCAAACGCAACAATTCCTTTTCTCCACGCGACACGTCCTCTTCTCCACCTGGGACAGCAACAAGACCACGCCCCCTTTTTTCGCGTATTCTTGTGGGCGGAGGTTAGTCTGTTCTACTGTTCTACTGACGTCATTTATGAAGGAAGTACCAGGATGTAGTCCAAGCCAGCTGTTCGCTGTAGGCTTTGAAAGGGAACTTCTGTTAAATAAAATATCTCGCTTGGCATTGAACTTTGAGCTTTATCATTTTACAGGTATTATTTATGCTCTAACGTGAAGCGGTCACGTGACAAAAGAACGAGACTAGGACCCAAAGACTGACTCGAGAGATGAACTAATCATTTCTGTTTCTGCATTCAGCCTATGGGGACTTGAAGGAACGACTCAAAGACTCGAGATGAACTGATCAAATCTGTTTCCGGTGACTGGGACTTGATGACTGGGACTTGATGAACGAATGACTCAAACCCGAGACTCAAGATGAACTGATCAAATCTGTTTCCGGATGCATATGTATTACACGGCTGTCACGGCCAGATCAGAGCATCAGACATGATGACGGAACTAACGGCTCGAACCTGGAGACAGACACGAGAGGTAAACGATTTGGAAAAAAAGAAGAAGAGCGATTTGGATCGGGAGGTGAGGTGAACTAACAGACTGCATACATAGCCTGAATCAAGCTAAGCAATTAATAATAATTTATTTCTCAAAGTTTGGCCATGGCTGCATTAGCTTATAGTTCATTTTTTTTATTCCAAAAGTACTAAATGTGTTTAAAAACGAAAAATGTAACATTTTAATTAGATTCTGCTGAAATGAACGAAATGACTTGAAAAAAGATTCGTTAATTTTGCTGAACGAGATTCAAAGATCCGAGTCAGTAAAATGATCCGAACTTCCCATCACTAGTACACGCTAAGCAAAATGATGCATCCCGTATCAAACCAATACGGGACGCAATTTGTCCCGTATTTTACATAGGTCCACAAATAGTTCAAAAAACACATAAGGATTTTGCAGTGTGGAGAACACGACTAGCAAATATAAAGAAATCAATTTCACAATGAGTAGTAGATAAGTTAATTTGCACGTGGCTGCGTTTTTGTGGCTTTGTTGCCAAAGCGGCAGCGTCTCTCGAGACCATATGCGCTGAACACTTGCGCGGTTTTTTTAAAAACATGTCGAGCTCACGTCCAATGTTTGAACACAAGAGGATCTCCAGACATAGAGCTGAATGGAAAATTTTATCAATGGGTCTGTCCAGTAACTCATGATGACACTCTGCACACTTTGCAGAGAAGCATTTCAGTGTCTCAGACTGTCTGACTTAAAACAACATGCGGTGACCGACACATCCGTGCTTCCAAAGGTAACGTTAGGCCTATTGTTTTTTTTTTGTTTTTTTTGATGGATGATATATTGATATAATATTATCAGAGCTTGGCAGACAGAATTATTATATTTGATGTAATTAATGTTATTATTCATTTATCATTTAGCTAGGCTATATTATGCTGCGTTCCAGGCAGGTTTTTGAGCCTGTAAGTTACGACTTCAAACCACGACTCACGACTTTGTAGCATTCCAGGCAAAGTCACACCAAACTGCCTGAGCGGTAGCTAGATGTAAACAAAGAATGGCGAACCTTACGGGGATTATGCTCATTTACAATAATTTCTCTCGCCAAAGGTGCTTACATGCTTATTTGAGGGAAACGGAGGAGAAAAAACTGTGCATAAGGCAAGAGAAGCTGTTATACCTTTTATTTTACGTTATTTGCATATTTGGAAATGTATTTGGTATTCATTTATTCTTGCACTCCATGGCCTGAAAACTAGCTAACACTAGAAGAGCTGCTGATAATGCATAACATTTGCGGATAAATAACATTAGAGCAATACCTTATATTTGTTTTTTAATGTACGACTTTCATAAACACCGCGTCCATAGGGGCTGCCATTGTTGCTTCGCGGGCTATGTGACATCAGATCTCGTAACTGGGAGTAAATCGATCTAGTACGAGTTCACGGGTGGGAAGTCACGGGTTTGACTGCTGATCCAGTGCACTTTCACGGGTAGAAGGTTGGAAAAACACGGGTTACGGGTTGCCTGGAACGCGGCATTAATAATCCAATAAATAATCCTGTCATATAAAGCTTATGACATTTAAAAAAAAATTATTAAGATAAAAATGGGACAAATAATTACATAACAATATAGTCATAATTTAAATAAATTCATAAAAAAATTTAACATTTTTGAATTTCAGTCACAAAAAGTGATTACTGGTTCAGAATGACTGCTTAAAGGGACAGTTCACCCAAAAATCACAATTCTGTCATTATATTTACTCACCCTCAAGTTGTTCCATACCTGTAAATGTCTTTATGTTGAACACATAGGAAGATTCATTCCAACTATGGAAATCAATGGTGCCCCCAAAACAGCCTGGGTACAAACATTCTTCAAAATATTTTCTCTTGTGTTCAGCAGAAGAAAGAAACTCATACAGGTTTGAAACATCATGAGGGTGAGTAAATGATGACAGAATTTTCATTTTTGGGTGATCCCTTTAAAGTGCACCAAATAGGCTACCAAAGAGTTATAATTAAATAAAATAATCGAACATAAAATAATATAAAATGTGCTCTGTTGCAAGTTCACATAATTTATCTCACATTTTCTTATGGTTTATTGTTGAAATAATCAGTTCATGAGTTTATTCTTTATTTGTGTCCTTGATTTTTTTTATGGGGGGGGGGGGGGGGGGTGAAATAGTGTCCCTTATTTTGTCACACTGAAGGTGGCAACCCTAACGCTAAGGGACATATTTACCCCTAAAATATAGTACTGTAAAAGGTACATTATTACTATTATGCCAGTCTAGAGAAAATTGAAAGGTCAATATAAATCTAGGGCAAAACATGAAGGATTCACAGGAAAGGTACTTTTTTCTCAGAACAATCAGAGTAGGCAACCAGTGATAGTTACAAGATGAGACACTAGCAACATAAATAGCCTACAACATCAACACAAGGGGTTTGAAGAAAATTGATTCAAGAAAACACCATCTACATCTAGATGGTGCAGCTTGGACACATCCTCAGTGATGAAGCCAGGTTCATAGGGTGTTTCGGGTCTTTGATCTTCAGACACCCTCACCTGGGCAACCCAATCAGGGGTGATCAGTCCACGGTTTGTGTCCAAGCAGCACGCTACACCACGGGTCTTTATGTTAAAGGCTTGACTTATGCAAGGATCTTATTCTTACTCGTGGACTTCAGTTCGGCCTTCAATACCATCATGCCTGATCTTCTCTCAGCTAAACTGACCCATCTCTCCATGCCATCCTCAATCTGTCAGTGGATCTCCAGCTTCCTGACAGACCGACAACAGCTTGTGAGACTGGGGAAACTATTAGCTACTAGCACTGGCGCCCCCCAGGGGTGTGTTCTCTCCCCACTGCTCTTCTCCCTGTACACCAATGACTGCACTTCTAAAGACTCCTCTGTGAAGCTCCTGAAATTTGCAGACGACACCACTGTCATCGGCCTCATCCAAAACGGTGACGAGTCTGCTTACAGACTGGAGGTTGAACAGCTGGCTGTCTGGTGCAGTTATAACAACCTTAAGCTCAACATGCTCAAAACGGTGGAGAGGATAGTAGACTTCAGGAGGAACAGCCCAGCTCTCCCCCACTCACCATCATGAACAGCACTGTGGAAGCAGTGGAGTCATTCAGGTTCCTGGGCACTACCATCTCCTAGGACCTGAAGTGGGACAATCACATTGACTCCATTGTGAAAAAAGCCCAGCAGAGACTGTGCTTCCTTCGCCAGCTGAGGAAGTTCAACCTCCCACAGGAGCTGCTGATTCAGTTCTACTCGGCTGTCATTGAGTCTGTTTTATGCACTTCCATCACTGTCTGGTTTGGTTCAGCTACCAAATCTGACATCAAGAGACTACAACGACCACAATTCGGACTGCAGAAAGGATTATTGATGCCTCCCTGCCAACCCTCCAAGACCTGTACTCTTCCAGAGTGAGGAAGAGAGCAGAGAAAATCATCACAGACTCCGCTCAACCTGGACACCTCCTGTTTGAACTGTTACCATCAGGACGGCGACTCCGATCACTGACCACTAGAACATCTAGGCACAGGAACAGTTTCTTCCCACAGAACCCCCCCCCCCCCCACCCCCCCCCCCCACCCCATTGTATTGTAAAAATTCCTTGTGTGTGGCAATAAAGCTCTTTCTGATTCTAATGTTGTGTTATAGGCTATAGGCCTACTACTATAGGCTATTATTACGTGTTTGAACGTGCCCAATAATAGTAGTGTAGTAGTGTTACCAAGATAATGTAAGTATATTTGACATCAATTTCAAATGTCTTTCCAATGATATGCAGTTTCATGTAAACTTTTTACATGAGCTTACGAGTCACCTGCAGAAACATTTCTTACGAAGGCAAATGCCTCCCTCTAGTGTTCAAGAAGGAAGGTTCAGGAGAATGTTTGTCAGTCATTACATCACATTTTTTTCTCATCAGTTTTCTTCTTCCAGATCATGTGGAAAGACTGAGAGATTGTCATTGACACTTTGCCATTAATGTCAAGATGCACCAAAATAATGGATGACACATTTCTCAAGAAAAAGAATACTCTAAGTCATATCATTATCTGAGATCACAGAGTCTTCCTCTGAAGTAGCTTACTGCCATTGACCTTCTTCCAGGCACAATTGCTGATTTGATTGACAGTATTTTGAAACTGCTAAATAATTGGTCTATTTTATCATGTAAATAACACCATCTAACCCATGTTTAGCATCTGATTAGAATGTATTAAAGTTTGTCAACAGACAAACAAAACCACAAAGCAAAGTGACTAATCACTTCCTTTGGAGCAACCTGGGGTCAAGGGCACGATGGCGATAGTTCACAGCTTATTCTGTGCAGGACTTTAAACAGCAACGTCATACTCATGGCCTTGAGCTTTAGCTAGTACACTATATATCAAAACAGACAAGGTTCACAAAATCAATCAGTCAAAAAAACAATCAGACACATGCATAACAACTTAAAGGGTTAGTAAATAAAATTTTTTTTTTTTTTTTTAACTTAAAGGGTTAGTTCACCCAAAAATGAAAATTACTCACCCTCATGTCGTTCCAAACCCGTAAGACCTTTGTTCATCTTCGGAACACAATTTAAGATATTTTTGATGAAATCCAAGAGCTCTCTGACCCCTCCATAGACAGCAACACAACCACAACTTTCAAGGCCCAGAAAGATAGTAAAGACATCGTTAAATTAGTCCATGTGGCTACAGTGGTTCAACCTTAATGTTATGAATCGACAGGAATACTTTTTGTACGCAAAAAAAAATAAAAAAATAAAAATAACTTTATTAAACAATCTCTTCTCTTTTGTGTCACTCTCCTATACGCGATTCACATAAGCACCACAATGCATGTGGTGCTCAGCCAATAGTGAGCCAACATTCTGCTGTAGAACCCGGAAGTGCTGCACTATGTGAATAGCATAAGAGAGTGACAGGGAAGAAAAAGACATTGTTGAATAAAGTCAGGCTCTACATGTCTTAAACATTTGACATCCACCTTGGTACATATGACAATACTAAAACATTCATGGGCTGGGATAGCATAAAATGCTATATAAACATGCCATAAAAACATTAGTTGTCTGTTGATAATACCACAACAACAATAAAGCCCACAATCTCATTTGAACACCTATATTTTAAAGATATACTATGTAACATTTGACCCTCTAGTGGTTAAAAAACAAAACTGCATGTATTTTGCGGAAAATAATTTTTTGTTTGTGCATCATATGATTATCCTACTGCTCATAAAACATTCACTACTAGACTTAAAGAGATATAACCAGTTTATATTGAAAGGATCTCAAGCTGACTGGCTGAAGATGTAAGGCTGCTGTCCTTTAATACACAGTAGTACTTCCTTGAAAATAAATTCCAGCACAGCGCTAAAAAACAGTGTTGGGGTTAGTTACTTTTAAAGGTAATGTGTTACAATATTGTGTTACTACCTAAAAAAGTAACTAATTGTGTTAGTTACTTTTTATGGAAAGTAATGTTACGTGTGTTAGCCTACCGTTTTCTCACCTGGGCGTGGCTTGCTTGTTTGTTTTTTAATTTAAAAAATTTTGACAGATGTAAAGGCCCTTTGAAACCAAAAGTTAAATGAATAAGCCTCAGGCTGAAGGAAATGCAACAGAGGACAACACTCTTATGCTGCCTTTACATGCTATCGGGAATTTCCTACTTCCCACTTCTGAAGTTGTGATTATGAGCTCATCGCATTTCAACTTTGACTTGAGATAGCGTTCATGTCCATTTTTTAACTAGGAAACTAGTATTTACGATAATTACGATAGCATGTGACGGCAGCAATACTTCACCAATAAAAACAAAAAACTTCACCTATATTTGTAGAAAGAGTATTCATGCACAACATACTTTTAACTGTTGAAACACAACTTGTGTTGTTGCCCAATAGACTCACCTTTGAGTCTAATTAATTTAAAAGGTGAGTATATGCCCAATAAGAGAAGTGAAGAGAATCACAAGGAAATAACATCCACATTTATAGCTGCATAAGGGATTATTTTTTAAATTATTATTTTATTAATAGAGTCAATTATAGAAAACACTTGCCTCATTAATTACCATTATATCTAAAAAACATTTCTTCAAGTTGCTGCCCCCACAGTTACAAAATAATAACGTTAGTAGTAATAACATAACAGAGAAATAACTACCCACTCAATTTACGTTTGGGATCGGTAAGATTTTTAAAATGTTTTTGAAAGTCTCTTATGCTCACGAAGACTAGATTTATTTGATCAAAAATACAGTAAAACAGTAATATCATGAAATATTATTCGAATTTAAATAGCTGTTTTGTATTTTAATACATTTTATGTCATTTTCAGCATCATTACTCCAGTCTTCAGCGTCACATGATCCTTCAGAAATCACTTCAGATATGCTGATTTGCAGCTCAAGAAATATTACTTATTATCAATGTTGAAAACAGTTGTGCTGCTTAACCTTTTTTTGTGGAAACTGTGATACATTTTTTATGGATTCTTTGATGAATAGAAAATTCTAATGAACAGCATTTATTTGAAATAGAAATCTTCTGTAACATTATACACCTTTACTGTTGATCAATGTAATGCATGCATGCTTAATAAAAGTATAATTTCTTTCAAAAGAAGAAGTCTTACTGACCCCAAAGTATCCTCACCCAATAATCTCCTTAGCACCTCAGTATTTTATAGGAGTTCTAATGAACCTCTAAATATTTGTATAGCACTTTTGTGCAATATAGAATGCTATACTGTATGCTTATCTCAGTAATAAACAGAAAACAATTAAAATTGCATTATAATATAAAAATAAATTTGAAAACCAGCAATACATCATTCATTTGGCAAGATGCAGGTAGTAGGCACAAGATTGACATTGGCTATGGCATCTCTATTAAATGTAGGGCCGGGTCTGATATTTGATGCCACACGTCTTCTACAGTGTTCCCTAACTGCTGATACTGAACATGACAAGCATCACCCTGAGTGATGTTCATGTGTGGATTCTCAATGTTTCTCAGCGAAAGCTCACTGACATGCTTGGCTCTGTCCACTGCTTTTTCATGTAGTCTCTCCTCCAGAATGGCTGAAGTCTCCCGCTCCAGATAAACCTCATAGAGCGTTTTATAATACGGCTTCCATCTGGTCATGAGAGATGAGCTTATCGTCAGCAAAACTGAAAGGCCAAGAATTAGAATTAGGCCGATTACCTAGAAGAAAAAAACAAAACATAAATGAAATGGAAAAAAAATGGCATAGGTCAAGGTCATTTAACGGGCCTCGCCACCATTTGGTAGAACACATTTAGTGTAAAATGAGCAATTAAAAAAATCAAATTTACAATACACCATTTTCACCAGCAACATATTAGGATGTTAGCAGCAGTGAAATACTTTTGAAATCATTTTCAATAATTTTACAACGGTAAGAATGTATTTAGTATATAATATAGTTTCAGATGGCATGGTGAACAGATCAAATCAACTTTATTATGTAAAAAAAAAAAAAAAAAACTTCAATTTAAAAACAAGCAATAATAAAATTGACAAAAGCACATTAGAAAACTAATAAAGCTCAAAAAAATTAAATTAAAATGAAATCTGAAAATATAAAAAATACTAGCTAACTACTAAAATAACATTGTTTCAATTTTTAACAAGCCATGTCTATGGTCTATTTTGGTTGTGATCATAGGAACTTTGGATCATTTGGAACTTGCTCATAGGAAATCCCATGAGCAAGTTCAATGTGTGTGTGTGTGTGTGTGTGTGTGTGTGTGTGTGTGTGTGTGTGTATAAATAAATAAATAAATATATATTTATACACACACCGATCAGGCATAACATTAAGACCAATGAAGTTAATAACTTATTATCTCTTCATCACGGCACCTGTTAATGGGTGGGATATATTAGGCAGCAAGTGAACATTTTGTCTCCAAAGTTGATGTGTTAGAAGCAGGAAAAATGGGCAAGGGTAAGGATTTGAGCGAGTTTGATATGGGCCAAATTGTGATGGCTGGGTCAGAGCATCTCCAAAACTGCAGCTCTTGTGCGGTGTTCCCGGTCTGCATGGACAGTATCTATCAAAAGTGGTCCAATGAAATAACAGTGGTGATGCGACGACAGGGTCATGGGCTCTAAGGCTCATTGATGCATATGGGGAGCGAAGGCTGGCCCATGTGGTCTGATCAAACAGACGAGCTACTGTAGCTGAAATTGCTCAAGAAGTTAATGCTGGTTCTGATAGAAAGGTGTCAGAATACACAGTGCATCGCAGTTTGTTGCGTATGGGGCTGCATAGCCGCAGACCAGTTAGGGTGCTCATGCTGAGCCCTATCGAAAGCCCACGTGAGCATCAGAACTGGACCACGAAGCAATGGAAGAAGGTGGCCTGGTCTGATGAATCATGTTTTCATCACGTGGCTGGTCGGGTGCGAGT
The DNA here is from genome assembly GCA_023566225.1 of Romanogobio albipinnatus. Taxonomy (NCBI): domain Eukaryota; kingdom Metazoa; phylum Chordata; class Actinopteri; order Cypriniformes; family Gobionidae; genus Romanogobio; species Romanogobio albipinnatus. The sequence continues at coordinate 31,967,643 of CM042243.1, read as the reverse complement.
GTGTCGCTTAACTGGGAAACACATGGCACCAGGATGCAGGATGGAAAGAAGGCAAGTGGTGGAGGCAGTGTGATGCTTTGGGAAATGTTCTGCAGGGAAACCTTGGGTCCAAACCATGTGGTTGTTACTCTGACATGTACCGCCTACCAAAGCATTGTTGCAGATCATGTACACCCTTTCATGGAAACAATATTCCCTGGTGGCTGTGGCCTCTTTCAGCAGGATAATGCACCCTGCCACAAAGCAAAAATGGTTCAGGAATGGTTAGAGGAGCACAACAACGAGTTTGAGGTGTTGACTTGGCCTCCAAATTTCCTAGATCTCAATCCAATTGAGCATCTGTGGGATGTGGAGGCCCCACCTCGCAACTTACAGGACTTAAAGGATCTGCTGATAACATCTTGGTGCCAGATACCACAGCACATCTCCAGGGGTCATCCATGCCTACGGGTCAGGGCTGTTTTGGCAGCAAAAGGGGGACCAACACAATATTAGGAATACTGTTATGCCTGATCTGTGTGTAATATATCGTGGGTGATCAAACATAAGGGATAGCAATAGAATAAATAACGCAGATAAAAGGCTTTATATAAAATGTACCCGTGATTCACTGTCAAATTTTCTTAGAGTCTCTGCTTCTCCTGGAGTTGGTAGATCCTTGCACGCAATTTGCTCCCCAGTACCGTTCGAATGTACAGTCCGCATGCAAACGTACCAATCCCCGTCAATAAATGCAACTACTATCCACAGCGATCCCGCATAAAAGACATTGAGTAGGTGCTTCCATATAATGCCACAGTAATACCATCCTTCCTCTCCACAGCGTTCTGGGTGATAACAGTAACCACCGGCACAACAGCAGCATTCAAAAGTATCGCAGCACTCACTCTTACAACATCTGCTCTGGCCGATGACGCAACATTTGCACACGTAACATCTGCACATCTTCAGGAGCTGAGCGTCGATGAGGATCATTATGAAGAACAGTACGCCTATTGGCAGGCACAGGTACAGCCAGCAGTGAAGGAGAGTTATCTCGCGAGTTGTGCAAGGGCATGTGAACATATATTTGAAAAAGATAAGCATGGCCAGGACAATGATAGCCGTCCTGACGGGTACATTTCCGAGTACATAAGTTGAAAAGAACGTGTGTCGAGCCATATCTGCCTACGCTTAACCGAACCCATACAAAAGGAGCGATTCTGCAAATAAAGCACCGCGGACTGATACAAATCTCAGCAGTTCAACAAACATAAAACGGTATTCCTGATATCCGCTGCTTCTTCTTCTTCTCAGTGGGTGTGGCAATAGGAAAGGGAGGGAGCATTAGGATTATCCCACAACAGAAGCCCCTGGACCTGGTTGGAGATGCAGCGCCCCTCTATGGAAACTATAGTCATTTCTGCAAGGTCTGTTTCAACCACTGGATGGAGCCCTAATGTTTGTTTTTTTAAGCAGGGAGGTGTGTCTTTACTGTATGTATGAGTCAGGAAGCCGCAACAATGTTCTACTTTAACGTATTGAGAATGAGGAGATACGTCATGACCACACAGGAAATTATGGACGCTTTTCTTTGATGGTATATTCTTAACATCTAAACGGTGTCACTCGACTCTGACTTCACGGTATGCTCTTGCAGAGAGATACTGCAAGTAGGATTTGGATTATTGTCGACTGTTTAACTTCATATCAAGGGAAATGTCATAACTTCCATGTGTATGTGAATACAAGTATTAATTGTTTCCTCGAATATGTTTATGTTGATACGAAAATAGAAAGACGTTATAGTATGAATTACTGTGTACTCTACTGTTTTGTTCTGTCGCTTTTCTTCGCATTTTCAGACACCAGTGAAATCATGACAGTGTTTGAAAACTGTACTGTGGTGTTAGATGTGAAGAATGTGCCTTACAAAGAGAAGAATAAACTGAGATTAGCTCTTCTGGAAAATGGAGGAAACATCTCCTATGTCATCAACAGAGAGGTTTGTATTGTGTTCATTATTTAGCACTACATGTCTGTCTTTTTAATCCAATCTAAGAGCAGTTGCACTGACAAAGCAAATAAACAGTTGGGTTTCATCATAGGGCGTGTACACTGTGTTCAGACGTTTGCTTTGTTTAAAATGAACTAAGGCTAATTGTATGTTTTTTATCACGGCTATATGTTTTATAATGCTTAAAATACGTAAAATTGACACCAAAGTGCAATGGTCCTGCTAAAAGTCACCAAAGAGCTGCCGTGTATCTTCTGACCTGCTTTTATCTTCTCCAGTGCTCTTTTGTAGTCACTGGCAGTGTGAATGACCTGAGCAGTAACCGGCAGCGCAGCATCCAGAAGCTCCGGATCCCAGTGGTTGGGACGCAGTATGTGTGGAGCTGTTTGGATGAAGGGCATCTCCTGCCTTTGACGGAGCATAATTTGGCCCCACAGCTGGTTTATCCCACCACTGAATTCATCCCCCATCAAGGTAAAAGTTTCATTAGCCTCATTTAGTGAATTCTCACATTTCTTTGGTTAGAACAGATGTTTGTGTCAGTCACGTGAGATGTGATCAAAGGTGTAAGGACAGAATGGATAGGAGTGTCACAGCCAGATTAGTTCTATTTGCTTACAGTGGTTGTGTTGTTATGTGTTTGTACTCTTCTGTTGCAGTACATTTTTGTTGAGAAATATATTTGATTGATATATTTAGGTTATGAGTATTAAATTAGATTAAATCATGTGTTTTATATCGCTTTTTGACATAATGTTATTTTTCTCCTTAAAGAGGTCAAAGTACCGACCCAGATACTAGAAAAAGAGAAGTTCAAATGTCAGTCTGAACTCTCAAAGACTGAGATTGAGACTCTTGAGAAGGGTGTGCCCCATCTTGGCAGGTTCAGGTGCGCTTTTGTTTTTGTCACTGTCAGTGCTTGGGTGTTATTAAACTATTTCTTTATTGTTCTACATAAGTTCCTTTCAGTTTAGATGTGCTAGTTTACATGACTCCATCTTTTCATTTACCCAAAGCAGAGTTTACAAAGGTGGCGACCATGACCTGCCTGAATTTCCTTCACATTTTCAAGTGGCCAAGTATTCAGTTTTTGAGAGGGTGAGTTCATATATCAAATATATCAAAATATATAATTTCCCTTAAATCTTTTTTAATTAAAAGAGCGTACTATGAATGAAAAACACACTGTACTTTTCAGAACTAAAAACAGACCATTTATTCAATGTAGGCCTAACCTGCAAAAACCACAACTTATTCAAATCAGACAGATAAATAAATGCCCATAACACTGACAAACATAAGTGGACCATTAGGGGAAAAATAAAATTGTAATGAAACGGTATGACGACCCATTTAACACATTCTTGAAGTGATTCTTGTAGCCAGAGTTTGAAAGTGTTTTCATGTCTGTGTTGCAGGTCAAACCCAAGACTTTGTCTGTTTTGGAGCTCCAGAGTGCCAGAGGACGAGCTGGCCAGAAGTATCGTGTGTTGTGTTCAATCTTGCGTGAAGCTGAGGTTTGGTCATCTTAACGCTGTTTAAAAGATTCATCTTGTTATCATAGGAATAATAGATTGTGGTGAAGGCACTGAATCTGACCTGTGGTGACGGTGATGGACTCTCTCTCGCTATAGAGCGCAGTGGTGCAGGACAAGCTTGTGTTCTGTGGGACGTCTGAGGATGCTGTGGAAGCGTATCTGCTGCTGATGAAGGAGATGGAGACACAGGGATTCACAAAGACACACACTCTTCCTCCTGAGGTTGAGCGATTAGCGTCCTATAGCCTGCAGCAGGTTAGACAAAAACAGAATGCAGATCTATTTTATTCATTTAGTACTGTACAGTATATGCATATATGATGTGTCCAGTAGGTGTGAAATCAATGTTCACTCTTTTAATTTGCAGCTTCTGTTGGAGGAAAAGCTGAACTGCTGCACATTATCACAGGAAGTTGGCGTCTTTGTGGAGCTGGTTTGGACCGAAGCTCTCGGTTCCCTTAGTAACATTCTGACAGTCCCTGTCTCCAGCATCAGCCTTAATGATGTGAGAAGGACACACACACACACACACATCCAATCATGAAGCTCACAGTGTGTCATTGTGGCTCTGTGCTGTTGCAGGTGAGCAGGGTGGAGGGATTGTTACTGCAGGCACAAAAGACTCAGAAAGAGGATGAAGTCAAGGCCCTGCTAAAGGAGGTCAACACTCTTCTACCCCGCAGAATGATCGACCCTCCTTCCAAACACAAGCTTGTGTCTCAGAAACTAGACCTTTGTCAGGTAACATGTATGCAATTATGTAAAAGGATTAAACTGCTTCAGGACCATTAAGATTTTGGTATTGTGATATTGTTTTCATGATAATGAAACTCATTTTATCTCATATTTTGATGTAATGATTCTCATTATTCTCAAAAATGTTTCTCAGTTATAGATAGATCACTACTGTAATACACAGATTTTTAAAAATATTACTACAATGATTATCTCATTTAAATCAGCATAAACTGAATGAGATTCCTTTGCATTTGTGGATTTTGGTAGATTCTTCAAGTTTGGATTTTTAACTCCACAGTGCAGATTTAGTACTTTAAACTCTTCTGTCGTCCTCAGCTTATCAGAGACATTCTGAATGTGAGTGAAGCCACTCTGGGAAGCCCCTCGCCCTCGTCTCTGGGAAAGTATCGAGCTCTGAGGTGCAGCATTGAGGTTGTTCCACCACAAAACCCTGAGTTTCATGTTGTCTCTCAACTGCTTCAGGACAGGTAAACTTGATCATGATGATTGTGGTCTGAAGGTCAAACTTGAATATATTATGATGGTGTTAATCTTGTATCCACTACAGGCCTGTTCAGATTCAGCAGATACTGCGTGTAAGCAGAGGGGTGGAGCTTCAAATGTTTTGGGAGGATTTAGGCAACATTAAGCCTCTCCTCCACTCCACTAGTCCCAGTGGTTTTGTTGGAATAATGTCACGGTAAGAGCATATTCTTAAAATAAACTTTATTTACAAATAAATTTCAATAGAAATAAAAATTATTTTAAAATAAAACACTTAAAAATAAATCAGTCATATAGATATAAACATCCAATATCAACCAATAATGATTAGTAAAATCTCTAATATTGGCCAATAACTGATATGGTACAGAAACATATTGTGCCTCCCTACAAACTATATATAAATCACTTTTTGTACTGATTATTCAATTATTTACTCTTCTGCAATAATCAAGTAATGTCTTAATATTCTTTTGCGATCAATTGTCATTAATTTGTTTTAATCAAGTTGTTATGTAATTAATTAATAAATATATTTTTTAATGAAATGTTCTGTGTAGAGGTCTGCTGCTGCCCAAGTTTGGAGTCGAACAGCATGGAATTGAGAGGACAGATATCGGGAATCTTGGAGGAGGAATCTACTTCAGTGACTCTCTAAAGTCAGTGGTCTTCTGCATTACTCCGGCATCTTTTAATATAACAGATTCATAAATACTCTGACTCCACTTTCATGGCAACTGAAGATTTGAGCGAGCTAGTAAGTTTCTGCTCTGTGTTAAAGGACTAGTGTGAAATACTCCAAGCCCAGTGTCACTGACGGCTCTCGGCTGCTGTTGGTGTGTGAAGTGGCGTTGGGTCGGTGCAAAGACCTGCTGAAGAAAGACACCTCTTTGACCTGCGCCCCGGACGGCCACCACAGTGTTCATGGAGTCCGTCGCACACCCAACAGACTCTCTGAATTTGAGGTGCTTTTTTTAGTCATTTTCTCTGAGCTCAAATATTCTGCTCATGTTTTGGGGATCTAATGTGACTCTTTTTGACAGGATGATGAGTTTGTCGTCTATAACACAGAGCAGATCAGACTGAAGTATGTGGTTCAGTACACTCTGGAGGGGGACGAGTTAAAAGACTTCCAACCTCATATCAACACCTTTGTGGAGCTCACACAGCCCGCTGACACATCTGACGTCTGTGAGTAACGTTCAGTGAGCAGGACATGTAGAGTTTTTATATGTGGAGGAATCTGTTGTGGAGGATAACTGGGGCTGTCAAAGACATTAAACATTTTAATCCAATTAAATGGTGGAGGAGCCCATATCCTTGTGGGCAGCAGCGCAACAGCGACCTAAGTTTAAGTCCCGCTGAACAACCCCTCATAATAATGGTGACATGGTTTGGGGGGAGGGAGGTTCATTCCTCAGGGACATCTGATGCTCTGTAATGCTGAATGCATTGGATTTGTGAAATTGATCAGTGGTTTTGTTTGATGTGTTTCTTTAGTGTCCAGTGATGACAGTGAGGGTTTGGAGTCCACTAAAAACCCTCTGGAGGAGATGACTGCAGGTTTGCTGGACAGCAGTGGTCAGAAACTTCCTCTTCAGGCTGTCAATGTGAGGTGCAAACTAATGGACCTACTGTGTCAGGTATGATACTACAGCGGTGGGCGGCAAGTATATTAGAGAAGCAGGGTTGTCAGAGAGAATCATTGTTTTCTCTCACTTGTTAAAAACAGTGTTTATTAAATATTCAGAATGAAGAAACATTATAATATGGTCAAAGACTTGATCAAAAAATAATTGTTAAAAAGGCATAAATAAAGACATGAAAGAACATCAAGAACTTCCAAATAAATGCCAACACAATTAACAAGCTAAAAAATCATACAAGAATTCAACCAAAAGACCCCATAATCCAACAGCCATAAAGCCAGAGCATCATTTCAAACTTTATTTGTGATCATAACTTTCTCTGCTCTGTCATCAGGTCATCATATTTCAAACCTACACAAACAAGAGTGCTGTTCCCATTGAAGCAAAGTACGTCTTTCCACTGGAGGAGACGGCAGCAGTGTGTGGATTTGAAGCCTTTATCAATGGAAAACACGTCATTGGAAAGGTGCAAGTCATTCAGAATTTTTCAGATGCAGCCTCTGCTCTTCATAACTGCCTTCTCATCCGTTTTCAATGTCTTTCTTTGTCCTGTAGGTAAAGGAAAAAGAGCAGGCTCGCAAGGAGTACAAGCAAGCCATAGAGAAAGGTCATGGAGCCTACCTAATGGACCAGGATGCACCTGTGAGTTACTTACTACTTCTTTCTCTGAAGCATGAGTGATAATGTATCAGAAGGTTTCTCTAAGGTCATGTGTTTATGTGAGGCAGGATGTATTTACTATCAGTGTGGGGAACCTTCCTCCCGGAGCCACAGTTTTGATCAAGGTGACATTCATCACTGAGCTGGTGGTGAGATCAGGCTCTATAGTCTTCTCATTGGCTGCCAGCGTGGCACCATGGCAACAGAGCGCCGCCCTTAATCAGACAACTCAGGTACGACACGTTTGGTCTTGAGGCACTGTATTTAAACAACTGTTTGGGATGCTGTTAGTTTTGACTGACAGTTGTGTTGTATTTCAGGCAACTGTTGAAAAGATTGGTGTGACGGAGCTTCAGTCAGAGGGGTGAGAATCTCAAACGCTGAGGAATTCACAGGGAAATTCACTAAAAGATTCACTCAAAATTATCATTGGCTTTATGTTTTGTTTTCAGGGAGTTTTCTCTGTCTATGTCCATTGAAATGCCTTACGAGATCATCAACTTGAGCTCTTCACACCGCATCAAAACCAAGGTTATTTGACTTATTTTTGTGGATTGTCTAACTAAATATTTGTTGTGTTCTCTGAAGGAAATAAAACATTTGTTTATGAACAGTATTATTAACAGTATGAGTGTTTTTCCCGTTCAGATGACAGACTGTAAGGCAGTGATCAGCACGTTACCGGGACAAACACTTGGATCTGAAGGGTTACAGGTGTCCTTCAGTCTTTCTGATATCCACATGCCCAGGATGTGGGTCGAGAATCATCCGGATAAATATAGTCAGGTAAAGAAATGATCAGTCACATCTGATTCATATTGCAGACAAAAATGCTTCTCTTTCCTTCACATGCCCTGATCTAAAATACACACAGATACAGAAGGTCCTTCTCTGACACTCTCTGATCCCTGCAGGCCTGCATGCTGGTGTTTTATCCAGACTTTAAGTCAAGTGGGGTGTCCAGCTCTGGAGCGTCCAGTGTGAGTGATGTGGTCATTCTACTGGACTCCTCCAAGTCCATGCGGGGAGACACCATGCTGAACGCCCGCAGGATTGCCCTTCAAGTCCTCAAATCTCTGGACCGCTCACTGAAGATCAACATCATCTCTTTCAGCACTGGTTAGTGCGCACTGAAACAATCTGCTGTTGTTCTGGTCATTTCTTGTGATTTGTAGTGAAGCATTATGGGAGGAGAACAATATATACCAGTACTAAATTCACACAGTGACATGTTAATCATGCAATGTGTGTGTTTTTAAGATTACAAGGAAGCTTTTCCTGCACCAGTGCCTTTAGATGAAGCATCTGAACCAGCCAGACAATTTATTATGGTAAGTAATGTTTAATGCTTCACTTCATTTCAGCTTTTTAGTTGTTGCTCATGGACACTCAGTTCCAATTAGAGCGAGATGCTTTGCCACCATAATGTTGTACAGCATCTGCCAGCAGGGTCTCACTGTACCACACTAACCAGTTAAACTTCGACCCCTTTATTTATCACTAAGATTAAAATGTTGATTTTCTTATAATATTATGTGTGGTCTCTTCAGTCCTGTAGTGGCGCTGGTGGCGGCACTGAGCTGTGGCGGCCTCTCCAGAGCCTGAGTCTGCTGCCTCCCTGCCAGGGCGTGAGGAACATCCTGCTGCTCTCTGATGGACATGTTCAGAACCAGCCTTTGACCCTACAGCTGGTCCGAGAAAACTCCTGCCACACGCGCCTCTTCACCTGTGGACTCAGGTCTGCCTTTGAAGAGTTCTACACAAATCTCGTTATCACTTAAAATAATTTCTGAACCTTCAGTTTGATTGTGTTTGTGTTTGTCTAGCTTGACAGCTAATCGTCATATGCTCAGAGCTTTGGCTCAAGCAGGTGGAGGAACATATGAATTTTTTGACACAAAGATGAAACACACTTGGGCAGAGAAGGTGAATCACGCTGTTTATTGTATTGTTGTTTTTATTAAGAAAAGGGGAACATTATCTTCCCAACATGGGCCGCTCTGAGGCTTGAGTTTAACAGATTTGCTGGTAATTTCAGGTGCGCGCTCAGGTTCAGCGTATGGAGTCTCCAGGCTGCAGATCAGTGGCAGTGAAGTGGCAGCGGTTTAATCCCACAGCGCCCCCTCCTGTTCAAGCCCCCTCACAGCTTCACGGCCTCTTCAGTGACTGTCACACTCTCATATACGGCTTTGTGCCGCACTGCACTCAGGTAGACCTGCTGTATTGTTATATTGGGGCATGTAAATGAATATGATTCAATATTATTTCTTATATTCATTTAGTGACAAGCCACGAGCCTTGCTTATTTTTAATTCGATTTCTGCTGTTTTAGATCTTAAATTACAATTTTTATTGAATCTGCTTGGCTACAGTGGTTGAAAACATCACCCTATGAAGCAATTTCAGAGTGCGATTTATCTAGATCAAAATATGTAATATTTATTAGAAGGCTGTAAAAAATTTGCATTACCCAGATATTTGTATATTTATTTATTTATATTCACTCTTTTAGGCCACACTGTTTGGTGATTTGAGTGGGCAGGAGATCAAAACAATGGTTTCCACCACAGAACTACAAAAGACGAAAGGAACTGTGAGTGAGCGTCTTAAATACTTCATATAATCTGAAACATCAATTGTTTATCAGATGTTTAAAGAGTTTGTGTGTGTGTAGTTCCTTCACAAGTTAACAGCAAGAGCGATCATCAGAGACTATGAAGATGGCATTCTAGGCAACAGTGAGGCAGAACATGAGGTACAGTATTTGGCTACATGTTGCTGTTTATTATAGAACTATCAGAAGAACTTGACCTGCTGTCTTGTATCTCTATCAGGGGAAGAAAGCAGAGCTGAAGTCCTACATCATTGAGCTCAGTAAAGAGTTCTCCATCCTGTCCCAGTTCACAAGCTTTGTTGCCATCGAAGAGAGGGTACGGTTATTCTAAATGTAACATCACAATTAATAACAATAATAACAATACACTTTTTAATTTTCTTTAGCATAATATTTATAAAAAAATACACTCAAACTTAAATCAATTTTTTTCTTAATGTGTAGCAATAAACAGATATTGTCATTGTGGATAAAGAATTGGGTCTTCGTTCAAGTTTCAATTATTTACAGAAAATTTCTTCCAAAATGGGGGAAAAACTGGCTTAACGGAAACATCTATTCGAAAAGACAGTTCAATAGTAAAACAGAGCAAACCATTACAAAGTAAAAAAGGGGGACCAAACAAATGTACATAAATAACATGTAATACTTAAGCTTCTTAATACATAAACCATTTTAAATTATACAATTTTCTCAACCATTTATGCTTTTAATGTCTAATTGTTTAGCTATCTAAATGATGGTTCTTGCATGTGTTTTAGGCAGCTTCTCCATGTTTAATAATTAATACAAAAAAAGTAATCATCTCTAGACAGAATCACATTTACATTTCTGAGTTTTCAGACACTAAATGTCCATTTATAGCAGATACTGATAATGAAAATATATCCAATATTATCTGATATATCAGCCTTGTTGATAAGAAGCGATTTTTATGTCCTCATTTGCTCTTTGTAGGACCAGAAAGAGCTTGACACTGGATTGACAGATATTCCTAAACTCATATCAGAAGAGGATGTGGATATTTTGCCATATCTGAGCTGGACTGAAGCAAAGCTCAAGGCTGAGCATGTTATTTGTGCTGAAGATAACATTCGGGTAACAACAATAGAGTCTATTACAGCTCTTGTCACGCAATGTAGTGATCAAAGTTGTCATCATTCAGTATTTACAACAGTGCTTTTTTTTTCAGTTGAAATCAGAGGAATTGTCCAGTGGCAACTCCACATCTAATCTCCTGGATTTGGATTGGTCTGAATATAATGAGGGGTGTGGTGTTAAAAAAATGAATGGTTTTCTAGAAGCAGAGTCTGAAGCTCCCATTGTCCATGAGCGGTTGTCCAGCTCTCTTTCTAATGTTGTTCTACCTTATTTAAAGACACGCCTTATTGTTACATGTAGAACTGATGTTATTGGAGCATCACAATTGGAAACATTGGAATCTCCTATGCCTGTTCGTGACATGCATCACTCTCCTAATATTGAGGCAAGTGCTCCAAAGCTTCCCACTTCTCCTGGCATCACGTTTGGTATCCCAAAAGAGCGTGCCTCTTATCGTAAAATCCTTAAAGACTCCTGTATTTATGAGTCAATGGAATCTCTGTCAATGGAATCTATGTCAATGGAATCTCTGTCCATGACTCGCAGCCATCCTCCTCCTCCTGGTGCCAGGATGCCCATACCTTGCTCCATGAGTTACAGGCTTCCTCCTGCTGCCAGTCTCGACACCTTAGTGCCTTCTCCTCAAGTGCATCCTATTTATCCTAAGTCCAAATTTATCTGCTTAGCTCCTCTTCCTGCTCCTGCCAAGAAGTCTATACCTTTTTCAATGAGTGACAGGGGCTTGCTGGCTCCCCCTCTTCCTGCTGCCTCTGTTTCCTTTGGTCAAACTGAAACTTGTAAGCTTGCCATTGGCATGCCAAATGTCATTGCATACGGTAGTGCTCCTGACGTTCTGCGAAAGACAATTGAGCCTCGAGGGTATTCTGGTTACTCAGCCTGTAGCATTGGAGCATCTCAGCAGCAACAAAAACGCTCTGTGTTTTCTGCACCTGGTAAGTTGACTCACATTGATGATGTTTCCCTATTTGATCAATGTTCAGATGGATTAAAAACTCAAATGTATGTCTCATTTCTTATCATGCTGAAACCAAAGATACTACTGGCTTTCCTATTCAGAAAAAATGTATGAGAAAAATCAGCAAGCGTGCCACAGTGGCCTGGAATGAGCTGTTTGAGCTTCAACATGAGGTTTTTATACATGATTTAATGCACTAGATTATGTGCAGTATGTAAATGTGTAAGTCAATGGAATATGAATTTATGTATTGTGTTTGGATGTAGGAAGGATACTGGGAGTGCACTGAGAGGCTGAGCAGCTTCCTCAACCTGGACGTAGACTTTTTTGCCAATGTCTTCCTTAAGGAGAAAGGCATCCGTTCATTTGGTAAGAAGATTTTTGAAATTGAATCTTCTTTATTTTTCAGACAGTTTGTCAGTGAGAATCGGGTAATCAGTCACATGTTTTGTCTGTCAGGTGTGAAGGCTCATGCGGACGTTCTGAGACTGGTGGCGACTCTCCTGGTGCTGCAGCTGATCCGGGTGAAGAAGCTGGCAGTGGGACGGTTGCTTGAGTCTCTCCTACGGCTGAAAGATTCCCCGGAGCCCAGGTACGAGCACACATCCTCATTAGTGCTTTTCACACTATAAATACAGTATTTAACTTTGGGTAAACTTCAGTTATCTTCCATAAACTGACATTTCACACTGTTCACTCTAAACCCTTGGTTAACGTTCTTATTTGCGGTGTCAGTGTCATTGATTGGATGAACGCACCATGTGATCTGTATTATATATTGCTGACTGTATTGTTGGGGTAACAGCTTAGGACCCAGGACCAGTAGTGAAAAATGAACACCAAGAGTCAGGAGTTAAATTAATTCAAGAATAATTTACTGAAGAATAGTTTGCAGTTTCATCAGCAGAAGCCAGCTTCAAGTCTCACAAGGAGTTCGTAGGCCGCACTCCCTCTAACAGTCTCCCCGCCTCCGCCTAAGGTACATATCATTTCTGAACAGTTATACTGTTTTCAAGGTCTAGCCACGTCATTACTGCCATGTTGAATGATTCTGATTGGCAGAGAAAATGCACAGTCACGGTAAATTTCCACACATGGATAGATAGCAGAGCATATCACTAAAATGGGTAGACTAGTTGTCGCCCCATGACTAGATTTAGATCACAATGACCCAGGAGGTCATAGAAAGGCGTCTGGTGTCGTGTGCAGAAAACGTCCATCTTCAATGTTGGGCCTGCACCGATCATGCAACGCACACACAAAAGCACTGGGTATACTGACATTTATCAAAAGAACACCCAATACCTAAACAAAGATACAGCCATCGCTCTCCTTCGCCAGAGAGAGACATACATACTAGATATTCTTTTATTCTTTAAGGACTGAATATATGAACATTGAGAAGGATAAGTGTATAAAAGAAGAGACACCGGTATCTAACCTGCCCCTTCAGTATTATACTGAAGTTTATACTGAATGGACTTTTCAGACTATAATGGTACAAATGAAATGGTCTCTTTTTCACCTCAAATGTCTATCCCCTCAAACACTGAAACTACTATTTATACATCATGCAGTGTTTCCTTGACTGTCCAAAGCATGTGAATATTAGGTACACGATTGGCTGTCTGTTGCAAAGCATTCACACTGCACATGTTTAGCACAATTAACACTGCAAAAGCTCTCCTCCATACAGACCGATGCACTGGGAGGCAGTGAAGAGGGCCGTGGACTGGGCCTGTCGGACAGACAGACAGTATCCGTGTGTGTGCAGCAGGCTGGAGATCGGCCGGGATTGGGAATCATCTACACGTCAGCTGCTGGGCTGTGATTCTCCACACCCACATTCCCCTCTCAAACCTGTTCTGGAGAGACGTGCGAGTGTAAAGTATTGGGGAGTAACTAGTTACATGTAACGAATTATGTAATTTAATCACAAAATAAGTGTAACTGTAATCTATTACAGTTACTTATGAAAACAATTACAAAGGGGGTTACATCTGAATATTTTCTGTAACAAGCTGAATATGTTGAATAATATTAATTTGTAGCTTTGTCTGTTTTTGATGTGCACGATGTCTCCTGCCATTTAAAGGCTGTTTAGTAAAATTATGCTATTCTGCTTCTTCTTATTGGTTCTCTTGTTTGAGCCAATCGTTTGGGCTACTTTAACACTGTTGCCGCGGGCTGATTTTCACGTCCACGGGTTGAAGCGACCCCAATAATGTAATATTTAGCCCCGGGAATGTGAATTCTAGCAGGGGAACCCCGCCAAAAAATGCAGATTTACCCCCAGGAACACGAAATGCAATTGGGCTAGTTTGAGTACCATTTGGAAGGTTGATTTTTTTTTTGTCTTATATGGTATGTTTTCCCTTCATACACACATAGTGGTAAAAAAGATTAGTATCTAGATTTTAATTGTTTTTTTTTTTTTTTTTATACCAGTAAGAAGAAAAACATCAAAGCCTGGTTTCACAGGCAGGGCATAGATTAAGCCAGGATTAGGTTTTAGATCAATTACACTTTTAAGTAGCTTTTATAAACATGCCTTAGAAAAAAAAGAAAAAAAAAACATTACTGGTTGCGTCTTGACAAAACAATGGCACTGGCATATTTTAAGACATGTCAGTGCAAGTTGCTTTCAGTTAAAACAGCTCAAACATGCATTTTAGTCTGGGACTATGTTTAAGCCTTGTCTGTGAAACCGAGGGCATGTCTTTACTACAGTATAATGATCTAGAATTGTGTTTTTTAGAGGTTAATCTGCTAAATTTGTAATCTGTAACCTACATTTAGGATACCTTCCCAGCGCTGCACCTGTATAAGTCATGTAGAAACCAAGTGTCATTTGCAAGCTTTTTTTTTTTTTTCATAACTAAGCACTGTTATTTTCACTGTAGTAGTGCGTTTTAGTGGATGTATGAAGTAATTTCCCATGTTCACACAGATATCCTAGCAGAGCGACCACTGATGTATTTTATCACATTAACTATGATCATGATGCTGTTACATGTCGGTCTGTTCCTGTTGCGTTTCGTTTCATGTGTGTTCCCTTGTTAGTCTAGTTCTGTTCAGCTGTTTAGTTAATCACCTATCACCTGCCCCTCGTTAATCAGTCATCAGTGTTTGTATTTAGTTTCCTCTTGTTCACCCAGTCTTTGTCAGGGGTCCGTTCTTCGTACCTCGCTTAATACATCTGAGATGATTTGACAGATCCCAGATCTTTTAATCGTGATAACTGATCTCTGGCTAATTTGGTTCTTCAAACGAATTTGCGGATTGGATTTAAATATCTGGATTAAATGATCTAAGATCACTGCGCGTTCTTGTTTTCCCTGAAGAGGGCAGATGCATCGATACTCGAAACCATGATCAGCAATGCAGCGATTGGCTGGCGTCAAGACAGCAACGTAATGACATCATATAATTAAAAAAGCCACCTGGCAAAAAACTTGGCAAATTACACAAAAAAACCCCACGAATATCTGGACCTTTATAAGGAAACAGCCAAACGACCAAACCAACATACAAGTTATAATATATCAATGATAAATGATTTTTTTTTTATATATATTCACGATTTTATGCAGTATTTTTACACCCTTTGTCTCGCCTGGACTAAAGACAAAATGGACTGTTAAGCCAGGTACGAAGAACGGACCCCAGTTTGGATTCTTTATTTATTTATTTATTCTGCTCTCACAGTGTAAAAAAGACCAAATAATTTGCGGTCTTAATCATCTCTAGATATTTTTATCGTAAGACTAAAACACACATGTTTCTCATCTTTTTCATGTCGGTTAGCCGAAAGATTAAAAGCTGTTAACAAAGGCTTATCGTATCTCTTTTATTATTGTTGTTGTTGTTATTGCAGAATGTCTTAAGACAGGGAACAACAATTTAAGACACTCCATTGGTACAGACACACCGTTTGAATTTAGGAATTAACCATACTATTTTATATATATATATATATATATATATATATATATATATATATATATATATATATATATATATATATATATATATATATATTGGATGGGCGCCATCCAGTGGGGTTCAACCACAGGGGTCCGTTCTTCGTACCTCGCTTAATACATCTGAGATGATTTGACAGATCCCAGATCTTTTAATCGTGATAACTGATGTCTGGATAATTTGGTTCTTCAAACGAATTTGCGGATTGGATTTAAATATCTGGATTAAATGATCTAAGATCACTGCGCGTTCTTGTTTTCCCTGAAGAGGGCAGATGCATCGATACTCGAAACCATGATCAACAATGCAGCGATTGGCTGGCGTCAAGACAGCAACGTAATGACATCATATAATTAAAAAAGCCACCTGGCAAAAAACTTGGCAAATTACACAAAAAAAACCCACGAATATCTGGACCTTTATAAGGAAACCAACATAAAAGTTATAATAGATCAATGATAAATGTTTTTTTTTTTTTTTTTACATGATTACCAATTATTTATATTCACGATTTTATACAGTACACCCTTTACATTTTTATTTCAATGTTGTAATTCAATTTTTAATTCAATTCGAAGCAGATTTGTAACGTGTTAAAGTGACAGTATTAAAGTTTCTTAAGGGTCAAGATTCAAATTCTCTGCATCTCCTGCGCTGCATCAAGCATCCCATAATATCCGTCATCACTTAAATTAATGCACGGCTCAGATTAACTGTACAACATGTGTGCAAACCTCCAATAAAATTATAAAGTAATTATTCCATCACAAATAAATCGCTCAATCAAGTGTCTGTGTCTAGTATTATACACAACATTATAATATTATATACATTATCATATACATATACAATTTAAAATGTGTATATTATTATTATTTCAAATGATTATTATTGCCCCTGGTTCAGTAATGAACTCTTGTAATAAAGTAGCAGAGGCTGGGACAGATTTTAAGTATCACCTCAAGATGCAATCTAATCCTGTTTACATGAAATAAGCCTGCTCGCGAGCAGGTTTAAGTTTACGGACCTGTTGCTATGACAGCAAGTCCAGGATGAGCGTCGAAGAACCAAACAATCCAAGATCATGCCAAATCGTCAACAATCAAATCCAGCTAACTGAGTTAGCGAGGTACGAAGAACGGGCCCCTAGATGGCGCCCGTTTAATGTTTTGTTTTTATCTCAGGGAGAAATGTGGGTGTGTCTTTACCGTATGTTGTATGAGTCAGGAAGCACTTCTTTTTAAGTGAACTTTGTACAAAAGATTTACGTAATAACAGATGATTACGTTATAACATAACAGATATTCGTTAGTGGTATTTTCTAAACCTGTCACTCGACTCTGACTTCACGGTAAGATACTCTTCCGTCTGCTAATGACATGACATGAAAGCTTGATTTGTTTAATGAATACACTATTATTTTTATAGTGGTCATTATATTTACTGTTTCTCTTTGTTCTGTCGCATGTTCAGACACCAGTGAAATCATGGCAGTGTTTGAAAACTGTACTGTGGTGTTAGATGTGAAGAATGTGCCTTATAAAGAGAAGAATAAACTGAGATTAGCTCTTCTGGAAAATGGAGGAAACATCTCCTATGTCATCAACAGAGAGGTTTGTATTGTGTTCATTATTTAGCACTGCATGTCTGTCTTTTTAATCCAATCTAAGAGCAGTTGCACTGACAAAGCAAATGATTGTTTCAATGTTGGGTTTCATCATAGGGCGTTTGCACTGTGTACAGACGTTTGCTTTGTTTAAAATGAACTAAGGCTAATTGTATGTTTTTTATCACGGCTATATGTTTTATAATGCTTAAAATACGTAAAAGTGACACCAAAGTGCAATGGTCCTGCTAAAAGTCACCAAAGAGCTGCCGTGTATCTTCTGACCTGCTTTTATCTTCTCCAGTGCTCTTTTGTAGTCACTGGCAGTGTGAATGACCTGAGCAGTAACCGGCAGCGCAGCATCCAGAAGCTCCGGATCCCAGTGGTTGGGACGCAGTATGTGTGGAGCTGTCTGGATGAAGGGCATCTCCTGCCTTTGACGGAGCATAATTTGGCCCCACAGCTGGTTTATCCCACCACTGAATTCATCCCCCATCAAGGTAGAAGTTTCATTAGCCTCATTTAATTAATTCTCACTCTTTCGTGTAATTAATACAGTATTGAACAGAAGTCACATGAGATGTGAACAAAGGTGGAGGGAAAGAATGGATGGGAGTGTCACAGCCAGATTAGTTGTATTTGCTTAGAGTGGGTGTGTTTTGCTCTGTATTTGTATATGTTTGTGCTCTTGTGTTGCAGTACATTTTTGTTGTAAAATGTATTTGACATTACATTTAGGTTATAAGAGTATTAAATGAGAAAAGAAAACGTGCATTTTTGTTGAAATAATGTTGTTTGCCATCATAAAGTGTCAACCAAGATACTAGAAAAAGAGAAATTCAAAGGTCAGTCTGAACTCCTAAAGACTGAGATTGAGACTCCTGAAAAGGGTGGGCCCAGTCTTGGCAGGTTCAGGTACGCTCTTGTTTTTGTCACTGTCAGTGCTTGAGAGTTATTGATCAGTTTCTTTATTATTCTACTTTTTCACATCAGTTTCTATTAGTTTAGATGTGCTAAGTTACATGACTACATCTTTTCATTTACCCAAAGCAGAGTTTACAAAGGTGACGACCATGACCTGCCTGAATTTCCTTCACATTTTCAAGTGGCCAAGTATTCAGTTTTTGAGAGGGTGAGTGAGAACAATCTAATTTGCATTGATCTTTGAATTAAAAGAGTTCATGTTCGGCAGTGGCTCAGTGGTTCATGTAGGTTGTCTACAAACCGGAAGGTTGGTGGTTCGATCCCCGGTTCCACCTGACCAAGTGTCGAGGTGTCCTTGAGCAAGACACCTAACCCCAGCTGCTCCCGACGAGCTGGATGGCGCCTTGCATGGCTGACACCGCCGTCGGTGTGTGAATGGGTGAATGTGAGGCAAGATGTAAAGCGCTTTGGATGGCCATTGGTCTGTTAAAAGCGCTATATAAATGCAGTCCATTTACCATTCTATGTAAAACGCACTGTACACTTCAGAACTCAACATAGACAATTTATTCAAAGTAACCTGCAATTTATCACAACTCACTATAATCAGATGATTAAATGTGCATATAACACTGCGTTTACACTGTGAATTTTACACGTTTTTGATAAGTGAACCTCAGGTGGAACATAAAATAGTAATATAAAATAATGAAAAATGTATAATGACCTGTTAAACACATTTCTGAAGTGATTCTTGTAGCCCTGTTTTCTCACCACTGCCTGAGTTCGAAAGTGTTTTCATGTCTGTGTTGCAGGTCAAACCCAAGACTTTGTCTGTTTTGGAGCTCCAGAGTGCCAGAGGACGAGCTGGCCAGAAGTATCGTGTGTTGTGTTCAATCTTGCGTGAAGCTGAGGTTTGGTCATCTTAACGCTGTTTAAAAGATTCATCTTGTTATCATAGGAATAATAGATTGTGGTGAAGGCACTGAATCTGACCTGTGGTGACGGTGATGGACTCTCTCTCGCTATAGAGCGCAGTGGTGCAGGACAAGCTTGTGTTCTGTGGGACGTCTGAGGATGCTGTGGAAGCGTATCTGCTGCTGATGAAGGAGATGGAGACACAGGGATTCACAAAGACACACACTCTTCCTCCTGAGGTTGAGCGATTAGCGTCCTATAGCCTGCAGCAGGTTAGACAAAAACAGAATGCAGATCTATTTTATTAATTTAGTACTGTACAGTATATGCATATATGATGTGTCTAGTAGGTGTGAAATCAATGTTCACTCTTTTAATTTGCAGCTTCTGTTGGAAGAGAAGCTGAACTGCAGCACATTAACACAGGAAGTTGGCGTCTTTGTGGAGCTGGTTTGGACCGAAGCTCTCGGTTCCCTTAGTAACATTCTGACAGTCCCTGTCTCCAGCATCAGCCTTAATGATGTGAGAAGGACACACACACACACACACACACATCCAATCATGAAGCTCACAGGAATGTTGTGTGTTTAATGGCTCTGTGCTGTTGCAGGTGAGCAGGGTGGAGGGATTGTTACTGCAGGCACAAAAGACTCAGAAAGAGGATGAAGTCAAGGCCCTGCTAGAGGAGGTCAACACTCTTCTACCCCTCAGAATGATTGACCCTCCTTCCAAACACAAGCTTGTGTCTCAGAAACTAGACCTTTGTCAGGTAACATGTATGCAATTATGTAAAAGGATTAAACTGCTTCAGGACCATTAAGATTTTATTCTTCAAGTTTGGATTTTTAACTCCACAGTGCAGATTTAGTACTTTAAACTCTTCTGTCGTCCTCAGCTTATCAGAGACATTCTGAATGTGAGTGAAGCCACTCTGGGAAGCTCCTCGCCCTCGTCTCTGGGAAAGTATCGAGCTCTGAGGTGCAGCATTGAGGTTGTTCCACCACAAAACCCTGAGTTTCATGTTGTCTCTCAACTGCTTCAGGACAGGTAAACTTGATCATGATGATTGTGGTCTGAAGGTCAAACTTGAATATATTATGATGGTGTTAATCTTGTATCCACTACAGGCCTGTTCAGATTCAGCAGATACTGCGTGTAAGCAGAGGGGTGGAGCTTCAAATGTTTTGGGAGGATTTAGGCAACATTAAGCCTCTCCTCCACTCCACTAGTCCCAATAGTTTTGTTGGAATAATGTCACGGTAAGGGCATATTCTTTAAAAAATAATATTTACACACAGTGACAAAACCACACAAACCTGTGTCTATGACAGACCATGTACTGAGGTAGTGAACCATGTTCTCTCTAACATCTGGCTATAAATTGATAGCCAAAAAGTCACTTTTTGTAAAGTATATTCAATTATTTACTCTTCTGCAATAATCATGTAATGTCTTTTGTTCGTTTTTGGGATTTGGGGGATTTTCTCAGCAAGTGTTAATGCAAAATTAATTTGATTGCTCATTCATCTTATCCTGTAATTAATTAAATATATTTTTTAATGAAATGTTCTGTGTAGAGGTCTGCTGCTGCCCAAGTTTGGAGTCGAACAGCATGGAATTGAGAGGACAGATATCGGGAATCTTGGAGGAGGAATCTACTTCAGTGACTCTCTAAAGTCAGTGGTCTTCTGCATTACTCCGGCATCTTTTAATATAACAGATTCATAAATACTCTGACTCCACTTTCATGACAACTGAAGATTTGAGCGAGCTAGTAAGTTTCTGCTCCGTGTTAAAGGACTAGTGTGAAATACTCCAAGCCCAGTGTCACTGACGGCTCTCGGCTGCTGTTGGTGTGTGATGTGGCGTTGGGTCGGTGCAAAGACCTGCTGAAGAAAGACACCTCTTTGACCTGCGCCCCGGACGGCCACCACAGTGTTCATGGAGTCCGTCGCACACCCAACAGACTCTCTGAATTTGAGGTGCTTTTTTTAGTCATTTTCTCTGAGCTCAAATATTCTGCTCATGTTTTGGGGATCTAATGTGACTCTTTTTGACAGGATGATGAGTTTGTCGTCTATAACACAGAGCAGATCAGACTGAAGTATGTGGTTCAGTACACTCTGGAGGGGGACGAGTTAAAAGACTTCCAACCTCATATCAACACCTTTGTGGAGCTCACACAGCCCGCTGACACATCTGACGTCTGTGAGTAACGTTCAGTGAGCAGGACATGTAGAGATAGTATTTATATGTGGAGGAATCTGTTGTGGAGGATAACTGGGGCTGTCAAAGACATTAAACATTTTAATCCAATTACATGATGGGGGAGCCCATATCCTTGTGGGCAGCAGCGCAACAGCGACCTAAGTTTAAGTCCCGCTGAACAACCCCTCATAATAATGGTGACATGGTTTGGGGGGAGGGAGGTTCATTCCTCAGGGACATCTGATGCTCTGTAATGCTGAATGCATTGGATTTGTGAAATTGATCAGTGGTTTTGTTTGATGTGTTTCTTTAGTGTCCAGTGATGACAGTGAGGGTTTGGAGTCCACTAAAAACCCTCTGGAGGAGATGACTGCAGGTTTGCTGGACAGCAGTGGTCAGAAACTTCCTCTTCAGGCTGTCAATGTGAGGTGCAAGCTGATGGACCTACTGTGTCAGGTATGATACTACAGCGGTGGGCGGCAAGTATATTAGAGAAGCACGGTTGTCAGAGAGAGTCATTGTTTTCTCTCACATGCTAAAAACAGTGTTTATAAAATATTCAGAATGAAGAAACATTAGAATATGTTCAAAGATTTAATAAAAAATGAAAGGCGGATTGAGAAAAGCATAATGACTTTCACATATAAATAAAGACATGAAAGAACATCAAGAACTTCCAAATAAATGCCAACACAATTAACAAGCTAAAAAATCATACAAGAATTAAACCAAAAGACCCATAATCCAACAGCCATAAAGCCAGAGCATAATTTCAAACTCTATTTGTGATCATAACTTTCTCTGCTCTGTCATCAGGTCATCATATTTCAAACCTACACAAACAAGAGTGCTGTTCCCATTGAAGCAAAGTACGTCTTTCCACTGGAGGAGACGGCAGCAGTGTGTGGATTTGAAGCCTTTATCAATGGAAAACACGTCATTGGAAAGGTGCAAGTCATTCAGAATTTTTCAGATGCAGCCTCTGCTCTTCACAACTGCCTTCTCATCAGTTTTCAATGTCTTTCTTTGTCCTGTAGGTAAAGGAAAAAGAGCAGGCTCGCAAGGAGTACAAGCAAGCCATAGAGAAAGGTCATGGAGCCTACCTGATGGACCAGGATGCACCTGTGAGTTACTTACTACTTCTTTCTCTGAAGCATGAGTGATAATGTATCAGAAGGTTTCTCTAAGGTCATGTGTTTATGTGAGGCAGGATGTATTTACTATCAGTGTGGGGAACCTTCCTCCTGGAGCCACAGTTTTGATCAAGGTGACATTCATCACTGAGCTGGTGGTGAGATCAGGCTCTATAGTCTTCTCATTGGCTGCCAGCGTGGCACCATGGCAACAGAGCGCCGCCCTTAATCAGACAACTCAGGTACGACACGTTTGGTCTTGAGGCACTGTATTTAAACAACTGTTTGGGATGCTGTTAGTTTTGACTGACAGTTGTGTTGTATTTCAGGCAACTGTTGAAAAGATTGGTGTGACAGAGCTTCAGTCAGAGGGGTGAGAATCTCAAACGCTGAGGAATTCACAGGGAAATTCACTAAAAGATTCACTCAAAATTATCACTGGCTTTATGTTTTGTTTTCAGGGAGTTTTCTCTGTCTATGTCCATTGAAATGCCTTACGAGATCATCAACTTGAGCTCTTCACACCGCATCAAAACCAAGGTTATTTGACTTATTTTTGTGGATTGTCTAACTAAATATTTGTTGTGTTCTCTGAAGGAAATAAAACATTTGTTTATGAACAGTATTATTAACAGTATGAGTGTTTTTCCCGTTCAGATGACGGACTGTAAGGCAGTGATCAGCACGTTACCGGGACAAACACTTGGATCTGAAGGGTTACAGGTGTCCTTCAGTCTTTCTGATATCCACATGCCCAGGATGTGGGTCGAGAATCATCCGGATAAATATAGTCAGGTAAAGAAATGATCAGTCACATCTGATTCATATTGCAGACAAAAATGCTTCTCTTTCCTTCACACGCCCTGATCTAAAATACACACAGATACAGAAGGTCCTTCTCTGACACTCTCTGATCCCTGCAGGCCTGCATGCTGGTGTTTTATCCAGACTTTAAGTCAAGTGGGGTGTCCAGCTCTGGAGCGTCCAGTGTGAGTGATGTGGTCATTCTACTGGACTCCTCCAAGTCCATGCGGGGAGACACCATGCTGAACGCCCGCAGGATTGCCCTTCAAGTCCTCAAATCTCTGGACCGCTCACTGAAGATCAACATCATCTCTTTCAGCACTGGTTAGTGCGCACTGAAACAATCTGCTGTTGTTCTGGTCATTTCTTGTGATTTGTAGTGAAGCATTATGGGAGGAGAACAATATATACCAGTACTTAATTCACACAGTGACATGTTAATCATACAATGGGTGTGTTTTTAAGATTACAAGGAAGCTTTTCCTGCACCAGTGCCTTTAGATGAAGCATCTGAACCAGCCAGACAATTTATTATGGTAAGTAATGTTTAAAAATGGTTAAAGATGAATGTTTCTGTACTTTTGCATATTGAAATATTTTTCAGGTTTCTTGACTCCTTCAAGGAGACATCATTTGATTCACATTATGCATAATCTTCACTTCATTTCAGCTTTTTAGTTGTTGCTCATGGACACTCAGTTCCAATTAGAGCGAGATGCTTTGCCACCATAATGTTGTACAGCATCTGCCAGCAGGGTCTCACTGTACCACACTAACCAGTTAAACTTCGACCCCTTTATTTATCACTAAGATTAAAATGTTGATTTTCTTCTAATATTATGTGTGGTCTCTTCAGTCCTGTAGTGGCGCTGGTGGCGGCACTGAGCTGTGGCGGCCTCTCCAGAGCCTGAGTCTGCTGCCTCCCTGCCAGGGCGTGAGGAACATCCTGCTGCTCTCTGATGGACATGTTCAGAACCAGCCTTTGACCCTACAGCTGGTCCGAGAAAACTCCTGCCACACGCGCCTCTTCACCTGTGGACTCAGGTCTGCCTTTGAAGAGTTCTACACAAATCTCTTTATCACTTAAAATAATTTCTGAACCTTCAGTTTGATTGTGTTTGTGTTTGTCTAGCTTGACAGCTAATCGTCATATGCTCAGAGCTTTGGCTCAAGCAGGTGGAGGAACATATGAATTTTTTGACACAAAGTTGAAACACACTTGGGCAGAGAAGGTGAATCACGCTGTTTATTGTATTGTTGTTTTTATTAAGAAAAGGGGAACATTATCTTCCCAACATGGGCCGCTCTGAGGCTTGAGTTTAACAGATTTGCTGGTAATTTCAGGTGCGCGCTCAGGTTCAGCGTATGGAGTCTCCAGGCTGCAGATCAGTGGCAGTGAAGTGGCAGCGGTTTAATCCCACAGCTCCCCCTCCTGTTCAAGCCCCCTCACAGCTTCACGGCCTCTTCAGTGACTGTCACACTCTCATATACGGCTTTGTGCCGCACTGCACTCAGGTAGACCTGCTGTATTGTTTATTGGGGCATGTAAATGAATATGATTCAATATTATTTCTTATATTCATTTAGTGACAAGCCGCGTGGAAAACATGCCTTGCTTATTTTTAATTCGATTTCTGCTGTGTTTTAGATCTTAAATTACAATTTTTATTGAATCTGCTTGGCTACAGTGGTTAAAAACATCACCCTATGAAGCAATTTCAGAGTGCGATTTATCTAGATCAAAATATGTAATATTTATTAGAAGGCTGTAAAAAATTTGCATTACCCAGATATTTGTATATTTATTTATTTATATTCACTCTTTTAGGCCACACTGTTTGGTGATTTGAGTGGGCAGGAGATCAAAACAATGGTTTCCACCACAGAACTACAAAAGACGAAAGGAACTGTGAGTGACCATCTTAAATACTTCATATAATCTGAAACATCAATTGTTTATCAGACGTTTAAAGAGTTTGTGTGTGTGTAGTTCCTTCACAAGTTAACAGCAAGAGCGATCATCAGAGACTATGAAGATGGCATTCTAGGCAACAGTGAGGCAGAACATGAGGTACAGTATTTGGCTACATGTTGCTGTTTATAATAGAACTATCAGAAGAACTTGACCTGCTGTCTTGTATCTCTATCAGGGGAAGAAAGCTGAGCTGAAGTCCTACATCATTGAGCTCAGTAAAGAGTTCTCCATCCTGTCCCAGTTCACAAGCTTTGTTGCCATCGAAGAGAGGGTACGGTTACTGCTAATGTAGGGGTTATGTGTTCAGATCATTCATTCTAAACTGTAACAATGGATGACTTTTTTAAATTATATAATCTAAATTTAAATCTGTAAATGTAAGGTTTTAAATCTGTAGCAATAATCTTTCATTGATCTTTCGGGCAAAGAATTGGGTTTTTGTTCAAGTTTCAGTTGTTTAAGGTTCAGTTGTTTTTCACAATCAGGAGAAACAAACAAAAACTCAACAACTATGTTGCACCGTCTTTCTTTCTTCTTGCATGTACGAAAAGACGGTTCAATAGTAAAACAGAGCAAACCATTACAGGATAAAAAGGGTAACCTAATAAATTCATAAATAAATAACATGTAATCCCAGTAAACATCTTCTACCTTTTCTTAATGCATAAACAATTTAAAAAAAAAAAATCTCAAGCATTTATGCTTTTAGCTATGGTTCTTGCATGTGTCTTAAGGCAGCTTTTCCTATTATAATCGTTAGTTAAAAATAATTAATAAAGCATAAAAGGTGACCATCTGTGCACATTGTGAATCGAATTTTCCGACCTGGACACTAAGTGACCCAACAGCGAAATGTATTGCAGATGCTTATTATGAAAATATACCAAATATTGATAATGCATCAGCCTTGCTGATAAGAAGTCAACTTCTGCTAAAGTGTAATATATGAAAGTTAAACTAAAATTACTTTAATTTCATTTGCTCTTTGTAGGACCAGAATGAGCTTGACACTGGATTGACAGATATTCCTAAACTCATATCAGAAGAGGATGTGGATATTTTACCATATCTGAGCTGGACTGAAGAGAAGCTCAAGGCTGAGCATGTTATTTGTGCTGAAGATATATGGGTAACAACAAAATGGTCTATTACAGCTGTAATGTACATCATTCTGTATTCAGATCTTTAGTATTCGCAGCAATAATGTTTATTTTTGTTTTATTAATTTTTTTCAGATGGATTCAGAGAAATCCAGGAGCGGCTCCACATCTTCTGATCTGCTGGATCTTGCTTGTAAAGAAACTGCATTTGATGATGATGTATATGATTTAGAGGAAAGCGATTCATCTATTGATGAATTTATAGCAGATGTAGCTGTCCCTTCTCGTCCTTGCTCCAGTAGCAGCTGGCATCCTTCACGTTTTGATGGTAGCATTTCCGGTTCAGCAAAAAGGTTTTTGAAACGTTCTTCTGGTCCTGATGTAAGGGATCCGAAGCCTCAAGTCCCACCTCCCTCTGCTGCCAAGCTTGGTGCCTTAATGGATGTTCCCATTCCTGTAGCCCATTCTTTTCTTGAGTCAGTGGAACCTCTCTCCATGGTTAACAGGCTTTCTTCTTCTCCTCCTGATGGTGCCTCCATGAGGGACAGGCTCACCGATGACTTTATAACAAAAGCAGCTTTCCCTTCTCCTCCTTGCTCCAGTAGCAGCTGGCGTCCTTCACGTTTTGGTGGGAGAGGCTCAGCAAAAATGCTCTTTAAACATTCTTCTAGTCCTGATGTAAGTGATCTGAAGATTCAAGTCCCACCTCCCATTCAGGGGTCAGTAGAATCTCTCTCCTCAAATTACAGCCTTGCATCACAGACAGACATGATTCCTCTAGATGCCTCAATGGATGCTCCCCTTCCTCATCACGTTCGTGTCATTCGTGGTCTTAAAGGGTCAATGGAACCTCACTCCGGCCCTCACTGGATTTCTCCTCATTCTCCTTCTGGTGACGCCTTGATGTCCATATCTGACTCCATGAGTGACAGGCTTCCCCCTCCTCGTCCTCTTGCTCGTAAACGTGCATCTATGAAGTGCTTTTCTCCCAGCCCTCCTCCTCCTCCTCCTCCTCTTTTTGATATGGTGGGCGCATCTTTTTCAATGAGTGAAACTTCTGCCCTTCGCTGTCTTTCAGAGATTGAGCGTGACACCTCAACTCCTCCTGTCTGTGCAGGTCCTCCTTCTCTTCCTCGTCTTGCATCTATGCCGCACTTTTCTTTCAGCCCTCCTCCTCCTACAGTTTTTGGCAGGAAAAATGCATCTTTTTCAATAAGTGACAGGATTGCTGGCTCCGCTGTCTTTGGTTATCACGCAGTTTATGAGGCGCTCTCTCGCCCTGCATCTAGTGGCTTTGGTGGTTTTCTCCAAAGTACAAATGAGCCTTTGGGTCTTTTTGGTTCCTCATCCTCTGGACCTTTTAAAGCATCTCATCAAGCGGCACAAGAAGCGCAGCAACTACCACAGTCACAATGTAAGTTGGCTCACATCGGTGAGGTTTCGTCTGGGATAAATGTTGATATGGGGTAAAAAAAAAACTCTTTCTATCCTTTGTCTCATTTTTATATCATTGTCTCATCTTTCTACCCTTTGTCTCATGAAGCTATGCTAAGTGCCGCTCCTGAGTTTGGTTTTCTACCAAGGACACAACATTTCACAAAACCTCAAGACATTTTGGATCTGTCGGTCACGGCAGTTAAAACAAGCAGACTTGACACAGTGGCCTGGAATGAGCTGTTTGATCTTCAACATGAGGTTTTTACACATTAATGCACTAGATTATATACAGTATGCAAATGTGTAAGTCAGAGAATATGAATTTATGTATTGTGTTTGGATGTAGGATGGATACTGGGAGTGCACTGAGAGGCTGAGCAGCTTCCTCAACCTGGACGTAGACTTTTTTGCCAATGTCTTCCTTAAGGAGAAAGGCATTCGTTCATTTGGTAAGAAGATTTTTGAAATCGAATCTTTATTTTTCAGACAGTTTGTCAGTGAGAATCAGGTAATCAGTCACATGTTTTGTCTGTCAGGTGTGAAGGCTCATGCGGACGTTCTGAGACTGGTGGCGACTCTGCTGGTGCTGCAGCTGATCCGGGTGAAGAAGCTGGCAGTGGGACGGTTGCTTGAGTCTCTCCTACGGCTGAAAGATTCCCCGGAGCCCAGGTATGAACACACGTCCTCATAGTGATTCACTCTTGTATTTTTGTATTCATAACTTTGTGCTCTCCTCCATACAGACCGATGCACTGGGAGGCAGTGAAGAGGGCCGTGGACTGGGCCTGCTGGACAGACAGACAGTATCCGTGTGTGTGCAGCAGGCTGGAGATCGGCCGGGATTGGGAATCATCTACACGTCAGCTGCTGGGCTGTGATTCTCCACACCCACATTCCCCTCTCAAACCTGTTCTGAAGAGACATGCGAGTGTATCAGTCATGTAGAAACTGGACTTCCACAGCTTGCTTATTGCAAAATCAATGATTTTATAGCCTTGAAGTGGCCTTAAAAATATATTTGAACACTTCTGAACTATAAGAGTAAGGCAAAATATTGACATAGCCTAAAATGTCTGAATTTCATTGTATTAGAAAATATCAAGAGTTATTTGCAAGATATCTTTTAGGACAAGACTTTTTTTTTCAATTACTTTTAATCAAGTATCAGTGATTTTTAGTGGATGTATTAAGTAATTTCTCCGCAAGTTCACACAGATGTCCTAGCAGAGCAAACACTACTGAAGTTCATCACATGTTTTTTTATCATTTAAAATGTAACAAAATTCTATTTGTCAAATGATTGTTGACGTGTGTTTGTGCTGTCTTTCTTTAAGTAAATGAAAATAAATATAGGCCTATTGTACAGTATTGAATATGTATAGTAAATGCTGGTCCCTCAAGGACTGGCACACACCGCCTCCTGTTTTGTGTAATCAACCATTTTACTTATGGACTTTCTTCAAATTTATTTTTACAAGTTAAAATAACTGCTGGTGGCAAGAACTCCATCAAACACTTAATTAGGGCCCAAGCCCTGAAAGGGCGCAGAGCCCTATTGTTTTCCTTAAGATTATTCTCTCTTTTTTTTTCGACTTCATGGGCACTTTTGGGGCACTTAACGTGCTCGAAAATATCAATATCAATATATTTATTTATTTAAAATAAACCAAATAGCTTTAAGGGGTTTGTGTGTGTGTGTGGCCACCAACTGGCAGCAGGAAGTATGTCACTTTCTAAAATGCTTTAAATCACTGTCTAGCTTTAAAAACATACTAAACAATGTTTTATAAAAAAAAATAAAAATGCAGAATGTTTTCTGTGATGGTAGGTTTAGGGGTAGGGGTAGTGTAGGGTGATAGAATGTACAGTTTGTACAATATAAAAACCATCAAGTCTATGCAACGTCCTCCTTCCCCTCCCCCCTCACTCTCACTTTCTCACTGTGTGTGTGTGGGGGGGGGGGGGGGGTCTCTCTCACACTGTGTGTGTGTGAGTTTCTCTCTTGATGATGATAATTTAACCCTTTCATATAGGCTATTACAAATAACTATCACTTGAAATAAAAACGTCACGTGATGTGTTTGCCAAGATCACGTATGATGCATATGTCTTTAAATTAATTATTAACTGATATAATATACATTTATTAAACATAAATTTCACATGATTTTATAAAAGTGGCTGTTTATAATAAACTTCCATAGAATGTAGACACGCATCTTACTCTTACCTGACACTGATATTAAAATCAGTGTTGCAGTTTCTGTGATTTGGCTCCATTTATTACTTTTTTAATTAACTTTTTTTTATTAGATACCACCCATATTGAAATGAAAGCACGCTTTATGGTGCATGAGATAGAATGTTCATAAGAATAACAATAGCTAAGGTAGGTCAAAAACACATGAAGAGAAGTGTTAAGATAAAACAACATTAGTACGATATTCTGCACTAATTTGAAATTGACCATTAACATCATCTGACATGAAATGAATTAATTTAATTCAACTGATCTCATAAATATGACCTTTGTGGTTCACGGCCATAGCAGTACCAACTGCTGCAGTTAATGTGGTGAATTCAGATGACATTGACACAGTCCTTTTATGTTTTCCCATTTTAAATGCCTATTTCCTGACATGCACAGTTAAGCTGATGCCACCGGCTTGGGCCCGTCATTGCTGCTTGCAGCTTTAATTTATTCTTGACTTTTTATTTTCTCTTACAATGTAAAAAAAAGTTTGTATAATAATATAATATACAAACATACATTATACATTATAATATACATTAATAATATAATTAATAAAGTATCTGTACTACTATAGGAATCCCTCGTCAAAACCACCAATTATTTTTTATTTTGATTAGGTTAATCATTTTTAAAGCAGGAAAACACGTGATGAAAAAGAACTGCGAGGCGTCGTGTAACACAAGTACACATAAATGAAGTTGCCACACATGTATAGAACTGAATGTTCAAACAAATTGCACACCGATACATCTACAGTAACACACACGCACAGTCGCACACAAACTGTGCGAAACTGTGAGGCTGCAATGAATCATGTGAATGTTGTTTCGACCACTGGATGGTGGATGGAGCTCGTCGGTTTTATAGGGGGTGTGACTTACTGTACGAGTCAGGAAGTGATAAAACTAAGTTCACAAGCAGATTGATTATAAACTTCTCCACGGTAAGATCTTCCGTCTGCTAATGACAACAATATCATACTGCGGCAGGATTTGCATAATTGCCTGACTACTTTGATCGTTTAACTTGTTTTATATTGTTATGCATAACCATTATTAATGAATATTCGATGTGTTTACTCGAACATGTTTTTGTTGATGCATAAATAGAAAGACGCATATTAATATTTTATAGTGTTCGTATGATTGATGTTGATATATTTTCTTTGTCTTCTGTATTTTTTCTCAGCATGTTCAGTCATCATGGCAGTGTTTGAAAACTGTACTGTGGTGTTAGATGTGAAGAATGTGCCTTATAAAGAGAAGAATAAACTGAAATTAGCTCTTCTGGAAAATGGAGGAAACATCTCCTATGTCGTCAACAGAGAGGTTCTGCTCATTTTTATACTCTTACTAACAACTATTTATCTTTTTTCAAGAGACTTTACTTTTAAAGGACCTTTACGCAATTTACAGGCGTTCGATTTGTTTAACCATCTTGTTAAAGGTGCAGTGTGTAATATTTATGAGGATCTATTGACAGAAATGCAATATAATATACATAACTATGTTTTCAGTGGTGTATAAAGACATTACATAATGTCTAAACTATTATGTTTTTATTACCTAAGAATAATCCATTTCCGTGGGTCCCCTTACACAGGGTTCCCATGGGTCTTTGAAATTCTTGAAAGTTTGTGAATCTGGAAAAAAAAGGAAAGTTTTGGAAAATAAACATACATAGATACAGGTCCTTGAAAGTGCTGAATAGATTTTGTGCAAGAAGGTTTCTGGAAAAAATTCTATATTATTCCCTCCGGTCCGCTAATGTGTTAACTTATTTCGCCAACGTTTTGTGGCCTATGCATACTAGCTTGCTAGATTTACATTAGTTACACGCATTTACGCATTACGTTAAGCGTTTCCCGCGTGAGGTACTTTGTGTTTTACGTTGCCATGATGTTCACGCGTGCACACAACTACTACGATGGTACCTCAGCGTAGTGTAGTACTCGAGACTGGTCTTGGTCTTGAGACCGGTCTTAAGACCATTTTTTGACGGTATTGGTCTTGTCTCTGTCTTGACCACATTTGTACTCGGTCTCAAGACCAAAACTGCTGGGATATTACTAAATTGCCAGTGCATTTGTTTATTAACATCATTAATGTGATTGGATGTGAAACTTACTGCTTCAGATGCAATCAATAGCTTATTTCTAATTTGATTTATTTATTGTGTCGATTCAGAAATGAATAGGGATTGTGTCAAAAATGTCACCAAAATGTAATACAAATGATCACAAAATTCAAGATATTGTTGCAAAAAGTGGATTTAGAACATGTGATATAATTAACCAATATCACAAGAGCAAGAGAGCTGTTTTCACAAATTTGCAAACATGATCTTGCTAACAAAAAAAAACCATTAGCCTCAACATTGCATCTTCTGTATCACCTCTGTAGTGCAAAGATGAGTTTTGTTGTTAATGATTTCATTTGATTGGTAACAGCTCTATATAGTGTCTTATTTGAATTATATTTATTATAAGTGATTTATTATACGTTATAAGTAATTTCTCAGGTGGTAATGTGGATCTTTATGAATTTAAGGAATGCTGGTCTGGTCTCGACTCGGTCTTGTCCTGCCTTGGTCTTGGTCTTGTCTTGGTCTCAACCCCTCAAAGTCTTGGTCTTGTCTTGGTCTCAACACACTCAACATGTCTTGATCTCGGATTAGGTGGTCTTGACTACAACACTACCTCAACTTTTCACAGACACACCATGAAACATTGCAAAAATAGGAAACCACTGAAACGTGATGCCTGGAAAATGCACATTTGAATGTGTCCCCACATTAAGTCCTTGAATTTGAGGGTATTGGACCTGGAAAGTAGTTACGTTAAGTGGTCCTTGAATGGTCCTTGAATTTGAAGTTAACCAAGGTGTGGCTTAGAGTGAAGTCACCATTTCGTGCTGTCATGTTTCTACAGTAGCCCTAAACGGACAAACTGCTCTACTGAGCACTAGCTACTCTCTGCTGTCTCAGACGAGGGAGGGGTGAGCGGTGGACGGTTGCAATTCGCAACCTCACCGCTAGATAAAATAGTTAAAGTTAAAATAATACAAACAACACTGAGAATCCAGTTTGGTAACATGTGGTGGAAAGAAATAAAGACTATCATCATCTGTAATTCTATGGTTTAACCACTGGATTCCTGTATAGCCCTATTTATTTGTACACAGGGCTGTGCAATAGTTGCTTAGAACAGGGTTTTCAGACATACAGTGAGGGAAATAAGTATTTGAACACCCTGCTATTTTGCAAGTTCTCCCACTTAGAAATCATGGAGGGGTCTGAAATTGTCATCGTATGTGCATGTCCACTGTGAGAGACATAATCAACAAAAAAAAATCCAGAAATCACAATGTTTGATTTTTTTTAACTATTTATTTGTATGATACAGCTGCAAATAAGTATTTGAACACCTGAGAAAATCAATGTTAATATTTGGTACAGTAGCCTTTGTTTGCAATTACAGAGGTCAAACCTTTCCTGTAGTTTTTCACCAGGTTTGCACACACTGCAGGAGGGATTTTGGCCCACTCCTCCACACAGATCTTCTCTAGATCAGTCAGGTTTCTGGCCTGTCTGGCCTGTCGCTGAGAAACACAGAGTTTGAGCTCCCTCCAAAGATTCTCTATTGGTTTTAGGTCTGGAGACTGGCTAGGCCACGCCAGAACCTTGATATGCTTCTTACAGAGCCACTCCTTGGTTATCCTGGCTGTGTGCTTCAGGTCATTGTCATGTTGGAAGACCCAGCCTCGACCCATCTTCAATGCTCTAACTGAGGGAAGGAGGTTGTTCCCCAAAATCTCGCAATACATGGCCCCGGTCATCCTCTCCTTAATACAGTGCAGTCGCCCTGTCCCATTTGCAGAAAAAAACCCCCAAAGCATGATGCTACCACCCCCATGCTTCACAGTAGGGATGGTGTTCTTGGGATGGTACTCATCATTTTTCTTCCTCCAAACACGATTAGTGGAATTATGACCAAAAAGTTCTATTTTGGTTTCATCTGACCACATGACTTTCTCCCATGACTCCTCTGGATCATCCAAATGGTCATTGGCAAACTTAAGACGGGCCTTGACACGTGCTGGTTTAAGCAGGGGAACCTTCCGTGCCATGCATGATTTCAAACCATGACGTCTTAGTGTATTACCAACAGTAGCCTTGGAAAC
Organism: Romanogobio albipinnatus; assembly: GCA_023566225.1. Lineage (NCBI taxonomy): Eukaryota > Metazoa > Chordata > Actinopteri > Cypriniformes > Gobionidae > Romanogobio > Romanogobio albipinnatus. The sequence goes on along the minus strand of CM042243.1, from coordinate 31,933,343 downwards.
GGTGGTCCCAGCTCTTTTCAGGTCATTAACCAGCTCCTCCCATGTAGTTCTGGGCTGATTTCTCACCTTTCTTAGGATCATTGAGACCACACGAGGTGAGATCTTGCATAGAGCCCCAGTCCGAGGGAGATTGACAGTCATGTTTAGCTTCTTCCATTTTCTAATGATTGCTCCAACAGTGGACATTTTTCACCAAGCTGCTTGGCAATTTCCCCGTAGCCCTTTCCAGCCTTGTGGAGGTGTACAATTTTGTCTCTAGTGTCTTTGGACAGCTCTTTGGTCTTGGCCATGTTAGTAGTTGGATTCTTACTGAATGTATGGGGTGGACAGGTGCTTTATGCAGCTAACAACCTCAAATAGGTGCATCTAATTTAGGATAATAAATGGAGTGGAGGTGGACATTTTAAAGGCAGACTAACAGGTCTTTGAGGGTCAGAATTCTAGCTGATAGACAGGTGTTCAAATACTTATTTGCAGCTGTATCATACAAAGAAATAGTTAAAAAATCATATATTGTGATTTCTGGATTTTTTTTTTTTTAGATTATGTCTCTCACAGTGGACATGCACCTACGATGACAATTTCAGACCCCTCCATGATTTCTAAGTAGGAGAACTTGCAAAATAGCAGGGTGTTCAAATACTTATTTTCCTCACTGTAACTATGGAATAATTGACGACGGGCCGCTAAATTATGAGAAAAATAATGCACACCCGAGGTGGTAATGCGCCACTGACTCTGACCTTTTTTCAATCTTAGTTGAGACAATCCTAAAATGGCTGACGCTGGCAATCCACCTAAAGACACTGAATTTGACCATTTGAACAAAGAAACAATACATTTACAATACATATTTTGATTTATAGATTTTAATCTGCGATGACATAACATGAAGGTTAATTTATTTACAGGCAAAATGCATTGAATGGTGGAGAATAAAACATTGTGGTCAAGTTGAAAATAATGTCCTATTGTCAGTGCTTTCACAATCCCCCCCCCCCCCCACCCCCCCCTTCTCTCTCCCACTTTGCTCTTTGTTTACTCAATGTCCTATTACGGCAAAAAAACGGCAAAAATAAATATTTAATAAATAAATAAAGAATGTCCAATTACCTGTGCCAGTTGTTTTCATGAGTTCTCACTTACAAATGATTGAATAGAGTAAACAAGTAAAATAAGCGTATTTGACATGCTGTCCGAGGGGATCGAGGCTCCGAGCTCATAATTTAGCCCAAACCTAGAGTACTTCCCATCTGGAAATAGGGACCAGCTGAGAGAGTGAGGAGGCAGGGTGGCAGAGGGATACAGAAACTGTCGAGGTAACTAGGTGTGTCGGCTGTGTGTATATATATGACTCCTCTCGAGCTGATGGACCATTTGATTTTGAACATGCTCCTCCTGAGATTTGTTTATAAAACATAATTTGTCGCTTGAATTCTGCAATGCCTCGAGATGCAGACATGCAATAGGCTGAAAATGAGATGAACATATAGGCCTACTTGTTTAATTAGTGACACTTAACCTACATTTCTAAATCTTTATTGAATATGGCAACATTTTTATTTCAAAATCTTTATTTGAATATGGCAACATGATACCTCATATAATACTTTTATGATTAAATCACTGACAGAGACCCATCCCCTATCAGCCAATCACTATGTGCATATTAGTAATTGTGTTGACATCATTCATAGCAACGAGGTCAACCCGCCCTTTCTCTAAGATTAAGACTTTTCTCTATTACATAATAAAATGTGGTCTGCCGTGTATCTTCTGACCTGCTTTTATCTTCTCCAGTGCTCTTTTGTAGTCACTGGCAGTGTGAATGACCTGAGCAGTAACCGGCAGCGCAGCATCCAGAAGCTCCGGATCCCAGTGGTTGGGACGCAGTATGTGTGGAGCTGTCTGGATGAAGGGCATCTCCTGCCTTTGACGGAGCATAATTTAGTCCCACAGCTGGTTTATCCCACCTCTGAATTCATCTCTTATCCAGGTAAGAGATTCCTAAAATGTATTTGACATTGCTTTTAGGTTATAAGATAAGTGAGATTAAAACAAAAAATGTTGTGGCTCTCAAATCAAATCAAAATCAAATCAAATCAAATCACTTTATTGTCACTCTACCATATGCACAAGTGCAACAGTAGGTGAAATTCTTAGGTGCAGTTCCGAGCAACATAGTAGTCATGACATGACATGTACAACATTTAAGCAACAACAGATTACACATCTGATGCGCACACAATTACTCACAGCACAGTATACACTACAATAAACAATAAATAATTTACACAATGTGAGTGTAGTTCTCACAGCTTTAAACAATATACACATACTTACAATATACATATACTTTAAACAATATACACTCTGCTGACATAATGTTGTTTTTAACCATAAAGAAGGAAAAGAGTTGACCCAGATACAAGAAAAAAAATTCAAAGGTCAGTCTGAACTCTCAAAGATTGAGGTTGAGACGGGTGGGCCCAGTCTTAGCAGGTTCAGGTACGCTCTTGTTTTTTGTCATTGTCAGTGCTTGAAAATTATTAAACAGTTTATTTATTGTTCTACATTTTTCACATCATTTATTTAGATGTGCTAGTTTACATGACTCCATCTTTTCATTTACCCAAAGCAGAGTTTACAAAGGTGGCGACCATGACCTGCCTGAATTTCCTTCACATTTTCAAGTGGCCAAGTATTCAGTTTTTGAGAGGGTGAGTTCATATATCAAATATATCAAAATATATAATTTCCCTTAATCTTTTTTAATTAAAAGAGTGTACTATGAATGAAAAACACACTGTACTTTTCAGAACTAAAAACAGATTTATTCAATGTAGGCCTAACCTGCAAAAACCAAAACTTATTCAAATCAGACAGATAAATAAATGCCCATAACACTGACAAACATAAGTGGACCATAAGGGGAAAAATAAAATTGTAATGAAATGGTATGACGACCCATTTAACACATTCTTGAACTGATTCTTGTAGCCAGAGTTTGAAAGTGTTTTCATGTCTGTGTTGCAGGTCAAACCCAAGACTTTGTCTGTTTTGGAGCTCCAGAGTGCCAGAGGACGAGCTGGCCAGAAGTATCGTGTGTTGTGTTCAATCTTGCGTGAAGCTGAGGTTTGGTCATCTTAACGCTGTTTAAAAGATTCATCTTGTTATCATAGGAATAATAGATTGTGGTGAAGGCACTGAATCTGACCTGTGGTGACGGTGATGGACTCTCTCTCGCTATAGAGCGCAGTGGTGCAGGACAAGCTTGTGTTCTGTGGGACGTCTGAGGATGCTGTGGAAGCGTATCTGCTGCTGATGAAGGAGATGGAGACACAGGGATTCACAAAGACACACACTCTTCCTCCAGAGGTTGAGCGATTAGCGTCCTATAGCCTGCAGCAGGTTAGACAAAAACAGAATGCAGATCTATTTTATTAATTTAGTACTGTACAGTATATGCATATATGATGTGTCCAGTAGGTGTGAAATCAATGTTCACTCTTTTAATTTGCAGCTTCTGTTGGAGGAAAAGCTGAACTGCAGCACATTAACACAGGAAGTTGGCATCTTTGTGGAGCTGGTTTGGACCGAAGCTCTCGGTTCCCTTAGTAACATTCTGACAGTCCCTGTCTCCAGCATCAGCCTTAATGATGTGAGAAGGACACACACACACACAAACACACACACACACATCCAATCATGAAGCTCACAGTGTGTCATTGTGGCTCTGTGCTGTTGCAGGTGAGCAGGGTGGAGGGATTGTTACTGCAGGCACAAAAGACTCAGAAAGAGGATGAAGTCAAGGCCCTGCTAGAGGAGGTCAACACTCTTCTACCCCTCAGAATGATCGACCCTCCTTCCAAACACAAGCTTGTGTCTCAGAAACTAGACCTTTGTCAGGTAACATGTATGCAATTATGTAAAAGGATTAAACTGCTTCAGGGCCATTAAGATTTTGGTATTGTGATATTGTTTTCATGATAATGAAACTCATTTTATCTCATATTTTGATGTAATGATTCTCATTATTCTCAAAAATGTGTCTCAGTTATAGATAGATCACTACTGTAATACACAGATTTTTAAAAATATTACTACAATGATTATCTCATTTAAATCAGCATAAACTGAATGAGATTCCTTTGCATTTGTGGATTTTGGTAGATTCTTCAAGTTTGGATTTTTAACTCCACAGTGCAGATTTAGTACTTTAAACTCTTCTGTCGTCCTCAGCTTATCAGAGACATTCTGAATGTGAGTGAAGCCACTCTGGGAAGCCCCTCGCCCTCGTCTCTGGGAAAGTATCGAGCTCTGAGGTGCAGCATTGAGGTTGTTCCACCACAAAACCCTGAGTTTCATGTTGTCTCTCAACTGCTTCAGGACAGGTAAACTTGATCATGATGATTGTGGTCTGAAGGTTAAACTTGAATATATTATGATGGTGTTAATCTTGTATCCACTACAGGCCTGTTCAGATTCAGCAGATACTGCGTGTAAGCAGAGGGGTGGAGCTTCAAATGTTTTGGGAGGATTTAGGCAACATTAAGCCTCTCCTCCACTCCACTAGTCCCAGTGGTTTTGTTGGAATAATGTCACGGTAAGAGCATATTCTTAAAATAAACTTTATTTACAAATAAATTTCAATAGAAATAAAAATATGAATTCTTTTAAAATAAAACACTTAAAAATAAATCAGTCATATAGATATAAACATCCAATATCAACCAATAATGATTAGTAAAATCTCTAATATTGGCCAATAACTGATATGGTACAGAAACATATTGTGCCTCCCTACAAACTATATATAAATCACTTTTTGTACTGATTATTCAATTATTTACTCTTCTGCAATAATCAAGTAATGTCTTAATATTCTTTTGCGATCAATTGTCATTAATTTGTTTTAATCAAGTTGTTATGTAATTAATTAAATATATTTTTTAATGAAATGTTCTGTGTAGAGGTCTGCTGCTGCCCAAGTTTGGAGTCGAACAGCATGGAATTGAGAGGACAGATATCGGGAATCTTGGAGGAGGAATCTACTTCAGTGACTCTCTAAAGTCAGTGGTCTTCTGCATTACTCCGGCATCTTTTAATATAACAGATTCATAAATACTCTGACTCCACTTTCATGGCAACTGAAGATTTGAGCGAGCTAGTAAGTTTCTGCTCTGTGTTAAAGGACTAGTGTGAAATACTCCAAGCCCAGTGTCACTGACGGCTCTCGGCTGCTGTTGGTGTGTGAAGTGGCGTTGGGTCGGTGCAAAGACCTGCTGAAGAAAGACACCTCTTTGACCTGCGCCCCGGACGGCCACCACAGTGTTCATGGAGTCCGTCGCACACCCAACAGACTCTCTGAATTTGAGGTGCTTTTTTTTGTCATTTTCTCTGAGCTCAAATATTCTGCTCATGTTTTGGGGATCTAATGTGACTCTTTTTGACAGGATGATGAGTTTGTCGTCTATAACACAGAGCAGATCAAACTGAAGTATGTGGTTCAGTACACTCTGGAGGGGGACGAGTTAAAAGACTTCCAACCTCATATCAACACCTTTGTGGAGCTCACACAGCCCGCTGACACATCTGACGTCTGTGAGTAACGTTCAGTGAGCAGGACATGTAGAGATAGTTTTTATATGTGGAGGAATCTGTTGTGGAGGATAACTGGGGCTGTCAAAGACATTAAACATTTTAATCCAATTAAATGGTGGAGGAGCCCATATCCTTGTGGGCAGCAGTGCAACAGCGACCTAAGTTTAAGTCCCGCTGAACAACCCCTCATAATAATGGTGACATGGTTTGGGGGGAGGGAGGTTCATTCCTCAGGGACATCTGATGCTCTGTAATGCAGAATGCATTGGATTTGTGAAATTGATCAGTGGTTTTGTTTGATGTGTTTCTTTAGTGTCCAGTGATGACAGTGAGGGTTTGGAGTCCACTAAAAACCCTCTGGAGGAGATGACTGCAGGTTTGCTGGACAGCAGTGGTCAGAAACTTCCTCTTCAGGCTGTCAATGTGAGGTGCAAACTAATGGACCTACTGTGTCAGGTATGATACTACAGCGGTGGGCGGCAAGTATATTAGAGAAGCAGGGTTGTCAGAGAGAGTCATTGTTTTCTCTCACTTGTTAAAAACAGTGTTTATTAAATATTCAGAATGAAGAAACATTATAATATGGTCAAAGACTTGATCAAAAAATAATTGTTAAAAAGGCATAAATAAAGACATGAAAGAACATCAAGAACTTCCAAATAAATGCCAACACAATTAACAAGCTAAAAAATCATACAAGAATTAAACCAAAAGACCCATAATCCAACAGCCATAAAGCCAGAGCATCATTTCAAACTTTATTTGTGATCATAACTTTCTCTGCTCTGTCATCAGGTCATCATATTTCAAACCTACACAAACAAGAGTGCTGTTCCCATTGAAGCAAAGTACGTCTTTCCACTGGAGGAGACGGCAGCAGTGTGTGGATTTGAAGCCTTTATCAATGGAAAACACGTCATTGGAAAGGTGCAAGTCATTCAGAATTTTTCAGATGCAGCCTCTGCTTTTCACAACTGCCTTCTCATCAGTTTTCAATGTCTTTCTTTGTCCTGTAGGTAAAGGAAAAAGAGCAGGCTCGCAAGGAGTACAAGCAAGCCATAGAGAAAGGTCATGGAGCCTACCTGATGGACCAGGATGCACCTGTGAGTTACTTACTACTTCTTTCTCTGAAGCATGAGTGATAATGTATCAGAAGGTTTCTCTAAGGTCATGTGTTTATGTGAGGCAGGATGTATTTACTATCAGTGTGGGGAACCTTCCTCCTGGAGCCACAGTTTTGATCAAGGTGACATTCATCACTGAGCTGGTGGTGAGATCAGGCTCTATAGTCTTCTCATTGGCTGCCAGCGTGGCACCATGGCAACAGAGCGCCGCCCTTAATCAGACAACTCAGGTACGACACGTTTGGTCTTGAGGCACTGTATTTAAACAACTGTTTGGGATGCTGTTAGTTTTGACTGACAGTTGTGTTGTATTTCAGGCAACTGTTGAAAAGATTGGTGTGACGGAGCTTCAGTCAGAGGGGTGAGAATCTCAAACGCTGAGGAATTCACAGGGAAATTCACTAAAAGATTCACTCAAAATTATCATTGGCTTTATGTTTTGTTTTCAGGGAGTTTTCTCTGTCTATGTCCATTGAAATGCCTTACGAGATCATCAACTTGAGCTCTTCACACCGCATCAAAACCAAGGTTATTTGACTTATTTTTGTGGATTGTCTAACTAAATATTTGTTGTGTTCTCTGAAGGAAATAAAACATTTGTTTATGAACAGTATTATTAACAGTATGAGTGTTTTTCCCGTTCAGATGACGGACTGTAAGGCAGTGATCAGCACGTTACCGGGACAAACACTTGGATCTGAAGGGTTACAGGTGTCCTTCAGTCTTTCTGATATCCACATGCCCAGGATGTGGGTCGAGAATCATCCGGATAAATATAGTCAGGTAAAGAAATGATCAGTCACATCTGATTCATATTGCAGACAAAAATGCTTCTCTTTCCTTCACACGCCCTGATCTAAAATACACACAGATACAGAAGGTCCTTCTCTGACACTCTCTGATCCCTGCAGGCCTGCATGCTGGTGTTTTATCCAGACTTTAAGTCAAGTGGGGTGTCCAGCTCTGGAGCGTCCAGTGTGAGTGATGTGGTCATTCTACTGGACTCCTCCAAGTCCATGCGGGGAGGCGCCATGCTGAACGCCCGCAGGATTGCCCTTCAAGTCCTCAAATCTCTAGACCGCTCACTGAAGATCAACATCATCTCTTTCAGCACTGGTTAGTGTGCACTGAAACAATCTGCTGTTGTTCTGGTCATTTCTTGTGATTTGTAGTGAAGCATTATGGGAGGAGAACAATATATACCAGTACTTAATTCACACAGTGACATGTTAATCATACAATGGGTGTGTTTTTAAGATTACAAGGAAGCTTTTCCTGCACCAGTGCCTTTAGATGAAGCATCTGAACCAGCCAGACAATTTATTATGGTAAGTAATGTTTAATGCTTCACTTCATTTCAGCTTTTTAGTTGTTGCTCATGGACACTCAGTTCCAATTAGAGCGAGATGCTTTGCCACCATAATGTTGTACAGCATCTGCCAGCAGGGTCTCACTGTACCACACTAACCAGTTAAACTTCGACCCCTTTATTTATCACTAAAATTCAAATGTTGATTTTCTTCTAATATTATGTGTGGTCTCTTCAGTCCTGTAGTGGCGCTGGTGGCGGCACTGAGCTGTGGCGGCCTCTCCAGAGCCTGAGTCTGCTGCCTCCCTGCCAGGGCGTGAGGAACATCCTGCTGCTCTCTGATGGACATGTTCAGAACCAGCCTTTGACCCTACAGCTGGTCCGAGAAAACTCCTGCCACACGTGCCTCTTCACCTGTGGACTCAGGTCTGCCTTTGAAGAGTTCTACACAAATCTCTTTATCACTTAAAATAATTTCTGAACCTTCAGTTTGATTGTGTTTGTGTTTGTCTAGCTTGACAGCTAATCGTCATATGCTCAGAGCTTTGGCTCAAGCAGGTGGAGGAACATATGAATTTTTTGACACAAAGATGAAACACACTTGGGCAGAGAAGGTGAATCACGCTGTTTATTGTATTGTTGTTTTTATTAAGAAAAGGGGAACATTATCTTCCCAACATGGGCCGCTCTGAGGCTTGAGTTTAACAGATTTGCTGGTAATTTCAGGTGCGCGCTCAGGTTCAGCGTATGGAGTCTCCAGGCTGCAGATCAGTGGCAGTGAAGTGGCAGCGGTTTAATCCCACAGCGCCCCCTCCTGTTCAAGCCCCCTCACAGCTTCACGGCCTCTTCAGTGACTGTCACACTCTCATATACGGCTTTGTGCCGCACTGCACTCAGGTAGACCTGCTGTATTGTTATATTGGGGCATGTAAATGAATATGATTCAATATTATTTCTTATATTCATTTAGTGACAAGCCGCGTGGAAAACATGCCTTGCTTATTTTTAATTCGATTTCTGCTGTTTTAGATCTTAAATTACAATTTTTATTGAATCTGCTTGGCTACAGTGGTTGAAAACATCACCCTATGAAGCAATTTCCGAGTGTGATTTATCTAGATCAAAATATGTAATATTTATTAGAAGGCTCTAAAAAATTTGCATTACCCAGATATTTGTATATTTATTTATTTATATTCACTCTTTTAGGCCACACTGTTTGGTGATTTGAATGGGCAGGAGATCAAAACAATGGTTTCCACCACAGAACTACAAAAGACGAAAGGAACTGTGAGTGAGCGTCTTAAATACTTCATATAATCTGAAACATCAATTGTTTATCAGACGTTTAAAGAGTTTGTGTGTGTGTGTGTGTGTGTGTGTGTGTGTAGTTCCTTCACAAGTTAACAGCAAGAGCGATCATCAGAGACTATGAAGATGGCATTCTAGGCAACAGTGAGGCAGAACATGAGGTACAGTATTTGGCTACATGTTGCTGTTTATTATAGAACTATCAGAAGAACTTGACCTGCTGTCTTGTATCTCTATCAGGGGAAGAAAGCAGAGCTGAAGTCCTACATCATTGAGCTCAGTAAAGAGTTCTCCATCTTGTCCCAGTTCACAAGCTTTGTTGCCATCGAAGAGAGGGTACGGTTACTGCTAATGTAGGGGTTATGTGTTCAGGTCATATAGTAACATTTAACATCCAGTTTCACAATGAATGGCAAAGCTACATAAAGTGGCTTATTATTATCCTCACAAATTTAACATTTGTAGCTTGTTTAGTGGTCGACCATATGAGATTTTAATGGCTGATGACAACATGTAGAAAGCAAGAGTATTAAAAATTCACCCAAATCTAATTTATAAATCTGTAATAATAATATATTTAAAATGTTATATCCCATTTATATAATGTAGTTAAACCATTATAGTAATTATTTCATCAACAAAAAAGAAAAAGCATCAAAAATTAAAGTAACAGATAACTTCTATGTTCTCATTTGCTTTTTGTAGGACCAGAATAAACTTGACACTGGATTGACAGATATTCCTAAACTCATATCAGAAGAGGATGTGGATATTTTGCCATATCTGAGCTGGACTGAAGAGAAGCTCAAGGCTGCACCAGTTTACATTCCTACTGACCTATCGGTAATAAAAAAAAATCTTATATAACAGCTATTGTCATGTAATATAGCGATCTAAGTTGACATCATTTATTATTCACAATATGCATTTTAATATTTTTTAGATGGAAGAATTATCCGGAGGCATTTCTGGATTCGATTATGATGATTATTATGATCAATATTCTATTGGTGATTTATTGGAGGAAAACGAAGGCTCAGCCATATCTGAATCGTGTGATTTAGGCTTAGAAGAATTGCCTAGTAATTCTGGTTTAAGTGGTCCAAAGCCTCCCCCTTCCCGTGCTAGCGAGTTAATGGCCTTTCCTACGGAGTTCTTGGTACATCATTCTGATAGTGGCATAATTTCCAGACCTTCCTCCATGAGTGACAGGCCTCCCCTTCAATGTGCAATGCCTCCCATTCAACTTCCTATTTTTGCATCAGCAGACTCTTTCCCCAAAGATCACAGTCTTCCTCTTCGTGTGTCCCCAACTTACTGCATGAGTCAAAGGCATCACATTCTTCATGGCACAGAGCATCGCCATGTGGATGAAATGGCGCTTACATATCCTCCTTCTAGTCTTGCATCCATGCAATTCCAGAGCATAATTTCCAGCCCTCTTACCCGTTCTTTGGCCATGCAATACCCTCAGCCTCAGTTGCCCTCTCCCCCTGCAACTGGTGGCTTTGGTGGTTTCCTCCAAAGTACGAATGAGCCTTTGGGATTTGGTTCCTCAGCTTCTGGACTCTTTGGAGCGTCTCTTCAACACCAAGCACTACAACAGCAGCAGCAGCAGCAACCAGAACGCAGAGTGGAACTACAAACCATGTGTTTTCAACCTGGTTAGTTTACTCTTGATTGATGAGTTTCCCTCTGTGATTAATGTTCAGATGGATTAAAAACATTTTTCTATCCTTTGTGTCATTTCTCATGAAGCTGAGAGCATTCCCACTATTAAGTTTGCCGGTCGTCCAATGATTGCACGAAAGAAAAGAATGAGAAAATCGGAGAAAAAAACTGCCACAGTGTCGTGGAATGAGCTGTTTGAGCTTCAACATGAGGTTTTTACACATGATTTAATGCACTAGATTATGTGCAGTATGTAAATGTGTAAGTCAATGGAATATGAATTTATGTATTGTGTTTGGATGTAGGATGGATACTGGGAGTGCACTGAGAGGCTGAGCAGCTTCCTCAACCTGGACGTAGACTTTTTTGCCAATGTTTTCCTTAAGGAGAAAGGCATCCGTTCATTTGGTAAGAAGATTTTTTACATGCCGGTTTCTGGTCTGGTCCATTTTGCAGCTTATTCTGGAAAAGAACCACTTAGACAGGAAGCTGATGTGTAAAGTGACCAATCACAGTTTGTTTTGTTTGTATACTTATCTAAAATACACCACACTAGCATGTCAAAATCTCAATTCAATAATGGTGCTGCAGTTTCAGATAAAGCTCTGAAAAACTGTTTGAAAATGTTTTTCAAAGATTTGATGTCATTAACCTTGCATTATTCCATGGCAAATTCAGATTATTTCATCCTCAAAAGGGTTCCAGATGGAATAATTAAAACACCTGAGTGCTCTTACTCCAGGAAGTAGCATAAACCAACCATTTTACTAAATCAACTAATTGATTTAGTGTTGCAGTGTCTTAATCAAGCATGATGTGACAAGATTCTGACAGCACAGTTCGTCACGTGACTTGACATACAGACATACTGTACATATTTAATGCTTAATGTACAGTAATGTGGGGCTGGATTTCACAGTGGATGGCACATTTGACTTGCCTGGTCCTACCAGACTCGTACATTTCTTTTGTACAGAGAGTCTGGCCACTCTCCATTGACAAGAATTAACTTCATTGAAGGCGGGAACTCTATTGAAGTTTAAAACTATTGGATCTGCCCAGAGCCACTCTGGATCTGCCATAACCAATCGCTAACGTTTGGTCGTGACGCATGTCATCTCAAACTAGCCCACAATATCAACGTCATTGTTGTCAGCCACTCCCTCTGTTCGCTGATTGGACTGGTTAAAATTTGACCGGAGAAAACCAGAGTATATGCTGCAATCCCAGACGGAGTACTGAAGGAAAATTGAGCGGAAGTACGTAGGAGGGCAGAGCCAGGCTAACATTTGACTGTATTTTCCCAATGACAATATATTTTAAGTTTTATTTGAAATGTATTTATTTTAAGCTCAATTGAAAATAATCTAATCTGTTGAATCTAAATATAAAGTGATATAAACAAATCTTTATTTTTCAGACAATTTGTCAGTGAGAATCAGGTAATCAGTCACATGTTTTGTCTGTCAGGTGTGAAGGCTCATGCGGACGTTCTGAGACTGGTGGCGACTCTGCTGGTGCTGCAGCTGATCCGGGTGAAGAAGCTGGCAGTGGGACAGTTGCTCGAGTCTCTCCTCCGGCTGAAAGATTCCCCGGAGCCCAGGTATGAACACACGTCCTCATAGTGATTCACTCTTGTATTTTTGTATTCATAACTTTGTGCTCTCCTCCATACAGACCGATGCACTGGGAGGCAGTGAAGAGGGCCGTGGACTGGGCCTGTCGGACAGACAGACAGTATCCGTGTGTGTGCAGCAGGCTGGAGATCGGCCGGGATTGGGAATCATCTACACGTCAGCTGCTGGGCTGTGATTCTCCACACCCACATTCCCCTCTCAAACCTGTTCTGGAGAGACATGCGAGTGTATCAGTCATGTAAAAACTGGACAAACACTTCCCTCTTCATTTGCAGTGTGCTGTCTGTTAAAGGGTTAGTTCACAAAAGAAAATTCTATAATTTACTCACTCTCATGTTGTTCCAAATCCATGAGACTTTCGTTCATCTTCAGAACACAAATGAACATTTTTTTAATGGAATCTGAGAGCTTTCTGTCCCTCCATTGAAAGTCTATTCACCCAAAACTCTGACATGTTCATAAAAAGATCATGAAATAAATCCATATGAAAGTCCTCTGAAGAGACACAATCTCTGTATATGATGATCAGATTAATTTAAGCATTTTTTCACATATAAACAAAACATTTATCAGCGAACAATGTTTACAGCTTTCAAATTTGGTCATGGAAGCTTAAGCATGCTTGCTTGATGCACAAGAACTACAGGGAGTGCAGAATTATTAGGCAAGTTGTATTTTTGAGGATTAATTTTACAACATTAATAATTAAACAACAACCATGTTGTCAATGAACACAAAACTCATTAATATCAAAGCTGAATATTTTTGGAAGTGGTTTTTAGTTTTAGCTATTTTAGGGGGATATCTGTGTGTGCAGGTGACTATTACTGTGCATAATTATTAGGCAACTTAACAAAAAACAAATTTATACCCATTTCAATTATTTATTTTTACCAGTGAAACCAATATAACATCTCAACATTCACAAATATACATTTCTGACATTCAAAAACCAAACAAAAACAAATCAGTGACCAATATAGCCACCTTTCTTTGCAAGGACACTCAAAAGCCTGCCATCCATGGATTCTGTCAGTGTTTTGATCTGTTCACCATCAACATTGCGTGCAGCAGCAACCACAGCCTCCCAGACACTGTTCAGAGAGGTGTACTGTTTTCCCTCCTTGTAAATCGCACATTTGATGATGGACCACAGGTTCTCAATGGGGTTCAGATCAGGTGAACAAGGAGGCCATATCATTAGATTTTCTTCTTTTATACCCTTTCTTGCCAGCCACGCTGTGGAGTACTTGGACGCGTGTGATGGAGCATTGTCCTGCATGAAAATCATGTTTTTCTTGAAGGATGCAGACTTCTTCCTGTACCACTGCTTGAAGAAGGTGTCTTCCAGAAACTGGCAGTAGGACTGGGAGTTGAGCTTGACTCCATCCTCAACCCGAAAAGGCCCCACAAGCTCATCTTTGATGATACCAGCCCAAACCAGTACTCCACCTCCACCTTGCTGGCGTCTGAGTCGGACTGGAGCTCTCTGCCCTTTACCAATCCAGCCACGGGCCCATCCATCTGGCCCATCAAGACTCACTCTCATTTCATCAGTCCATAAAACCTTAGAAAAATCAGTCTTGAGATATTTCTTGGCCCAGTCTTGACGTTTCAGCTTGTGTGTCTTGTTCAGTGGTGGTCGACTTTCTGCCTTTCTTACCTTGGCCATGTCTCTGAGTATTGCACACCTTGTGCTTTTGGGCACTCCAGTGATGTTGCAGCTCTGAAATATGGCCAAACTGGTGGCAAGTGGCATCTTGGCAGCTGCACGCTTGACTTTTCTCAGTTCACGAGCAGTTATTTTGCGCCTTGGTTTTTCCACACGCTTCTTGCGACCCTGTTGACTATTTTGAATGAAACGCTTGATTGTTCGATGATCACGCTTCAGAAGCTTGGCTATTTTAAGACTGCTGCATCCCTCTGCAATATATCTCACTATTTTTGACTTTTCTGAGCCTGTCAAGTCCTTCTTTTGACCCATTTTGCCAAAGGAAAGGAAGTTGCCTAATAATTATGCACACCTGATATAGGGTGTTGATGTCATTAGACCACACCCCTTCTCATTACAGAGATGCACATCACCTAATATGCTTAATTGATAGTAGGCTTTCCAGCCTATACAGCTTGGAGTAAGACAACATGCATAACGAGGATGATGTGGTCAAAATACTCATTTGCCTAATAATTCTGCACTCCCTGTAGACACGACAACAATCCAACAAAGACTGAAAACACAAAGGTACTTATAAAGGGGACAAATCAAGAGGGAACGAGGAAACACAGGTGGGGCAAATTAAACCAATAACGAGATAACAAGGGGGGTGGGATCTAGACAGAGACAGGAGTACATCCCCAAAATAACAAGACGCCACATGTGCACACGAGAAAGGACAGGCATGTGACACCCTCCCTATTACACACTGTTGCAGCCATAAAAAATAGTTCAGCTTTGTTAGCAATGTCAAAGTAGTTATACTTCGTTTTGTTTATTTATTAAGTAAATTCAGACAAAATGTTTTGTTTGTTAAATTAAAGTTTTTGTTTTTTAAAGTGTAAGTCTTGCGATCAGCAGGGTAACTTTCAACAATTTTTTCATAAATTGAACAGGGAAGGCGGTCAGTTTATTTTATTTTTTTATTTGATTTAAGTGTATGTTTTTCATGTTACCTTATAAATATAACCATGTATCGAGTTAAAGTAAGAAATGGACGTTCTCTTGGGTTTGAATTGTGGTGTGAAGAATGTGGTAAAAACTGATTATTTTTAATGAAGCACAGAAAATAAAAACATAACCAAATGAGATGCACATGCACAGTCATAGAATGTCTTCAATGGTTTGTCATACTAGAAATCATAATGTACGGTGAATTCAGGGTGATTGGGAAACTTTTTCCAAGTCATCTCAATGGCAAAAAGTGTCCCAATCACCCTAAAAATCACCCCACTTTTGTCACGTAACTGCTCTGAGAGACAGGTAGAGGATCCAAATGCAACTTTATTTAAAGGGCACCTATTATGCCCCTTTTTACAAGATGTCATATTGGTCTTGGGTGTCTCCAAAATGTGTCTGTGACGTTTCAGCACAAAATACCTCACAGATAATTTATTATAAGGTTTGAAAATGTCATTTTGAGGCCTGTATAAAAAGCGCTGTTTTGGTGTGTACCGCTTTAAATGTAAATGAGCTGCATATCCCCGCCCTGTCTTTAGAAGAGGGCATAGCATATACATCTCTCCTGTGCATGGCAGATTGCATACAGGTCTCACAGGGCGGGTCTATGTTAAAATGGCAGTGTCAGTCAAACCTTGCGGGCGGGCCTTTGCAGTGTGATGTCACACTGCAGAGAATCTGAGAACAGCTTGTTCTGAAACACTACTTATGATTTTTGGGGATTAAAAAAAATACTGGGTGGATTTTTATCGTTATAGGGTGGTTGTTTAAACACACTGTCAACACACATTTATGTTCAAACATCATGTAAAAGTGTATTTTGCATAATAGGTGCCCTTTAAAGGGTAATCCACAATCATAGTCAGAGAAAAGGCAAAAACAGGTAGGCAGCCCAATCAGGCAAACTGAACAAGGGACAGAGGCAAAAGGGTAATCCAGGACACAGGCAAGAATTCCAACGAAACTGAAAGACATGAAACCAGGGATAACGCTCAGAAATGCAGTGTGAGACAAAACAAGACTTCGCAGTGAATGAGACACAGGTGCAAACAATGAGGGATGATGGGTAATGTAGTCTTTGATGGAATGACAGTCCGGGTTGGAGTTCCCTCTGGTGGTAATCACGGGCACTCACACTGGTGAATTGTGACAACTTTTTTTTTGTAAAAAAAACAAGATGTAATTTTGTTGTTTAAAATGAACAAAATGTAAATAACGAGTGAGTCAAAACATTAAATCTTAATCCTTCTTCCAAAATGTGTTTTTGTCTGACCCCGATTCATGGTAAGCCTTATTATAAGTGTTTATATTTTAGACCTGACGGGATGTTTTCACAGGATATTATGTACAGGCTATAGAAGAAATTAAGAGACCTCTGCAAAATTAGCAGTTTCTCTGGATTTATTATTAATAAGTGTTTTTATTCTACAAACTACTGACAACATTTCTTCCAAATTTCGAATAAAAATATAATTTAGAGCATTTATTTGCAGAAAATTACAAAATAACAAAAAAAAGATGCCATGTTTCCAAACCTCAAATAATGCAAAGAAAACAAGTTTATATTCATTTTTAAACAATTTATGATAATTACTAAAATATATGATACGAAAAAAACGTGTATATATTCAAATATTTTGAAGAATGTTTGTAACAAAGCAGATAGAGCAACCATTGACTACCATAGTATTTTTTCCCTACTATGGTAGTCAATGGTTGCTCTATCTGCTTGGTCACAAACTCATACAGTTTTGGAACAACTTGAGGGTGAGTAAATGATGACATCATTTTCATTTTTGGGTGAGCTATCCCTCTAAGGGGTCTATCAAGAATATAATTTTACCTCCATCTCTCAGACAGGGGGTAATTACCTTAATACTGAAGCCATGAGGATATTTTATCTCTAGATGGGTGGAGACCATAACTTTATTAAAACACTGATACCAAACTGTTTTCTCTTATTTTTGCCAGCAGGCTGAAATTAGGATTGGATTGATCAGTCTCAGTCTGGCTCTGTCTTATTCTTGATTTTAGTGATTATAGTCACCTTCTCAATGAGGAGAACCTAATAGGCCTACTATTTGTTGATTTTAGTAAAGCGTTCGATACAGTGGAACACATTCATGTTTGCATCATTTGAATACTTTCAATTTGTGAATTTTTCAGTATAGCTGAAAACATCCACAATGCTGATTTATCACTGATGTATCAAGATGATCTAGACAAAAAGTGAATTAAGAAGGAACCAAATCTGTATTAGTTACAAATATA
Organism: Romanogobio albipinnatus; assembly: GCA_023566225.1. NCBI lineage: Eukaryota > Metazoa > Chordata > Actinopteri > Cypriniformes > Gobionidae > Romanogobio > Romanogobio albipinnatus. The sequence continues at coordinate 31,915,742 of CM042243.1, read as the reverse complement.
CCAAAAGTTTGATTTGAAATTAATGATTTTAAAATTATTAATCAAACAAATAACATGCTGGTATTGACATCAGTCTTCAATCCGACAAATTATATTATATATACACTGGGACTGTTCAGATCTTCATGAAGACTTGATGAATAAAAATCTGATTTAGAAATTGTAGCCCAATCAACGTCAACATTTACAGAAATGTGTGAGGTTTTTTTGCTAAACTGGCTTTTTTTAATATTAGAGATGTGCTTTGAACATATGCCTTTTGCTCTCTTTTTGGCAATTTCTTGCAATGTTTCATCCAAGTGTTTATCCGTTTCTTCAGACAGGAGCTCCTCATAGCGTCTCTGGTAGTAGGGCTTACAGTTCTTCTGACAGATCTCGGACCACCACTTGCAGATGATGATGTTTTGGCAGATCTTGCTCCAACAGTTCTTCGCACACTTCTTTTCACACAAAATCCCAATCTTGCTGTTTGATATCACACACCATCCAAGGAAACCCACAAATATGAGGATGTAACCGCAAAACTGCAAGAAAAAATTTATTTTATTTTATTTATTACACTGCTAACAGGGATTAGAGGTGAAAAGGTGAGACAAGGTGTTTCCCAAACTGGAAGCGGGGCTGTTACAGGGAAGTTATCACAAGGGTGTTTACACAAGGGTGAACACAAGTTTTTGATTCAAATTTACTCACATGTGTTTTCTCTGGTAGTGGTTTTGTTGATTGTGTTGTTTCAATCACTATTCAAAACACTCTTAAATTAAATAGAAATTTAAATTCTTTATGCATGGTGTGGGCCTACTTAAAATATTTGTTGACCAAAACAATGGTTTGTTGCCGTTTACATTTTTGTTGTTCCATTTGTGTTTCTTTCTCTTTTTCCCCTTTCTTTTTTCCATTTTTTATTTGTTTCTTTCTCCTAGAATAACCATAAATTCATTGTTTAATGGAATTACTTTGTATAATTAACTGGATTACATTTCATTGGATTACATTGTGACAACATGATCATTTTATATAAGCAGCATTCAAAGAATATCACAGATATTGCATTCCGATACAGAAGAATCTTAAATCGTCATTTACATACGAGACTAAATACTACAATTTCATTATTCTGATTGGAGTACTTACCTGTGACCAGTTTTTGTAGATTGTAATCATGCTGTTTTCTTGAAGAGTGTGTTTCGCCTTGCAAGGAATTTCAATCAGTGAGTCGTTCAATTTGGTAGCCATACAAAGATAAAGGTCTCCATCTAAAAGGACAAATCCCGCCCAGAACAGAGAGATTCCAAGAAGCTGGAAGATTTCAGAACAAATACCACAGCAACATGCCCCACACACCTTTGTTCTGGTTTGTCTAACTATTTTTAAAATTAAAAACAATATTATAGGAATGAGTCCAATGTAAATGATCACAAAATAATGAATCACAGGTGTGCAGGAGCATGAAAATTGAGAATTAAAGATATACTGAATAATGTAAATCAGAACGATGACTAGAAATATATTCGCAGCCTGTGACAGTATCACACGCAGTTTGTCTGGAATATCAGAGATGAGATGCGGCATGATTGATCAGCTGAAGCTCCGACTCAGAGGTTCAAGACAAATAGACTCTTCGTTTTTAAGCAGTCCTACCTTACCACAAGAGGTTCCCCATGGCAATATGAAAGTGACATTTGGACATGAGACTTTATTCCAAAATTGCAGTGTTATAGGTTTCAGAATGAGAGCTTGAATGAGAGCTTTTTATGTTGTTAGAGATAACTCCTAGTTGCCTAACTCCCTAATGGCATTTAGGCAACTAGGCTTCCTTATATTTCTTTGAAAAGTGAAGTAAGTACCTGACGTCTGGGTCCAGGACCACAATTGCAGAACATGTGTTTTCCCAAGTAACTTTTGGCCAGTGTTTGTATTATATGATTTCGTAATAAATAAATAAAAAACATTTCACAAATGTAGTCTATTACAGCTGACATTATCAAATACCATTTTGTCAGAATCTGAACACACAAAACACACCATTCACAAATTGTTTTACAAACAATAGACACATTGAACAATAAGACACTGTGAATCTACATTTTGAAAGAATTCCCCCCATCAAATGCACAGCGATGTCTAATTTGAACATTAGCTATACAGAAAATACAACAAATACAGTTTGATGAGGTCATAGATTGTACAGAATGCATTTTCTGCCCCTTTTTCATGTTTTCCACAGAAAGTGGTAACTCTTTACAATAAGGCTCATTAGTTATAGTTAACTACATTAGTTAACATGAACTAAGAATGAACTGCACTTATAAAGCATTTATTTATCTTTGTTAATGTTAATTTCAACATTTACTAATACTTTATTAAAATCTTGTTAACATTAGTTCGTGCACTGTGAACTAACAAACAGCTGTATTTTTATTAACTAACGTTAACAAAGATGAACAAATACAGTAACAAATCACGGTTAGTTCATGTTAGTATTAACTAATGTTAACAATTGAAACCTTATTGTAAAGGGTTACTGTAGTAAGGTTTGTTTGTACGGGAAGAAGGAGGCGGGAACCGGCGAACAATAAACAAGTTTAATATAAAATAAAATGGCGGCAGTCGACTGCCGCCTACATACAAACAAATAAACACAAAATGAAAATAAAATTCTGCAGCCCCTCACGGACGACTGCAGCAACACATAACAAACGTAAATAAAACTCAACATAAAATCCAGGCCTGGTCCTCTCTCGTCCCTCACTGTCGTCGCTCCTCCTTTATAGTCCCTCACTCCTCCGCGAGGGCCGAGATCGCTGCGGCTCGCAGCGGCCCTCACGGTCCCTCAGCCTCGCTACTCGCCACAGTTACCCAGAAAGTGTAATCTATTAAATAGGCTAACAAAGCACTATCCCTAAAGTAGTGCTGGTTTTGTTAGATAATCAGGTCAATTACAGACATCAAATATCTCTTCTTTTTACTACAAACACATTGCATTTTTTGGTTACAAACACACTTAAACTAAACACAGTTACAAATACTGTTTTACATATAGGCATTCAAAAATATAACAATGTTTTCTATAAGGCGGCTCAAGGAAGCTAAGGCATGATGGTTTAGCTAGTCTGACTTCTGACCATTTGTAACTGTTTGTGTTTACTCTTGTCAAGCTGTGTGTTATCAAGTGTGACAGGAGGACACTCCTCTAAGAGGTAATATTGACAGAGGGAGGAGGTGCTGAACTCCTTCAGTGGAAGTAAAGTTTGAAACTAGTTTGAGGAGATTAGAAAGTGCTCGTCCATCTTAGCCCGTTGATTTATTATGCCATCTACAGAGATGCTGAGCAGCGTGGTACATCGATTCATCACAGATACTGCTTGAAAGTAACAGATTACCAGAATGGCTTCTATTGGACAAATAATCTTTGCAAGGTAGAAGAATGGGCAACTTTTTCAAACTTAAGTGTCAATACTGAATGTTTTCATCAAAGTATGTCTTTTGCAGTATGATTGTTTTGATAGTAGTAATTTCTGGACTCATCATTTTCATTTTGGCTATTGCATTTTCAGGTTAGTAAAACATTCATGTGTTTGTATATCAGTTTGCATAGTTTGTATAACTCTGAATAGTGCATTTGGCTTTTGGTGTATAAACTAAACGTCTGTGTGCACGTTTGATTTCAAGCGTCCCAAGGTGCCGTTGAGAGCAGCAGTCCCTCTACTGTGGGGAATTTTGAGGAGGATGTGGTCCTGGATTGCAGGTTTCTTAGCAACAGTGGCAATGTGCAATTGAGTGATGTGTCAATTACTTGGCTAAAAGATGCTGGTGTGGTCTATGAATTCAAGAACAAAGCAGCCCAGCTCCAGGGGCAGAACACACAGTTTAAAAACAGGGCCCAAATGTTCTCAGATGCTATATCAACAGGCAATGCTTCCCTTCTGCTGAGGAATGTGCAGATGGAGGATGATGGTGTATATCGCTGCACTGTCAATGCACCAAAAGTCTCAGGGACTACCAGCGTTAACCTAAGAGTGGCTGGTAATACATTCCTCATTCATTTATTTCAAAGTAAATCAATGTTTAAAACCAGATATCTTATTTCTGCTTTATTGAGCCACAAATAGGAGACAACAAGTGAGCCTAAACTAGTGACCGTTGCTGTATTCAGAACCACATACTACTAGCATACTACTCTTACTAATTCTACAATATCTTTCTACAGCAGAAATAGTAATAGTAGTAGTATGCAGTTCTGAATTCAACCTGTTTATGAGTGAGTCTTAGGAATAGTTAACCCAAAAATGAAAATTATCCCATATGTTTCTTACAAAAACCCATCGCTTTAATTCAGAAGGCATTCATTAACCTACTGGAGTTGTATTGAGCACTTTTATAATGGATAGATGCACTTTTTGAGGCTTCAAAAACTCGGGCATTATTCAATGCCATTACAAAGCTGGGAAAAGTCAGGATATTATTTAATATAACTCTGATTGGCTGAAAGAAAAAGCCATATACAGCTATGATGGCTTGAGGTTGAGTAAATGATGGGATCATTTTAATTTCCGGGTGAACTATTTCTTTAAATGTTTCATTCCAAACTCGTGTGCTTCAGTAATTATAATATTACACTACATATTATTTAAGTCATAAAATCAATCTGACTATATTTGGATACCCTGAACAGAAAATGGACAATTTTCAATCAGGTATTAATTACAAGTAACAATCAGAAATGGCAAGTAACACATTGAAAACATGACATTTTGAAGTAGAAAGACTTTTCTTGTAAAACATATTCAATAATCTTCAGTGTACATCAAGAGTGTACTTTGAAATTAAATATTGAATCGATTTTATATATATATATACAGTACTGTGCAAAAGTCTTAGGCACGTTAGTATTTTCACCCCCAAAAATGGTTTTAAGCCAGTTATTTATAACTTTTGTAATAGTATGTCAGTAGGTAATATCAGTTTACATTTTCAAACATTAATTTTGCCATTAATTGTAATAATCCATTCCAGTGAGATTTTTGTATGCAGAAGGAGTCTGACAACAGAGCTATGATCCACACAGAGATCTGATCTCACCATCATCGAGTCCGTCTGGGATTACATGAAGAAACAGAAAAAACTGAGACTAAATCCAGAAGAACTGTGGCAGCGTCTCCAAGACGCTTGAAGAAACCTTCCTGCAAAGCTCCCTAAAAAACCATGAGCAAGTGTCCCAAAACAAAAGCTGTTTTCAACGCAAAGGGTGGTCGCACAAAATTAATTTGATTTAATTAATAGAAGTTAATTGATCAAAAAAATTAACAGTCTACTTATGACATTATTTTTGAATGTCATAAGTAGACTTGACTTTACAGCATTTTTACCCAAGTGTCTAAGTACTGTAGCTTTACAGGAAGGTTTCTTCAAGCGTCTTGGAGACGCTGCCACAGTTCTTCTGGATTTAGTCTCAGTGTTTTCTGTTTCTTCATGTAATCCCAGACGGACTCGATGATGGTGAGATCAGATCTCTGTGTGGATCATAGCTCTGTTGTCAGACTCCTTCTGCATACAAAAATCTCACTGGAATGGATTATTACAATTAATGGCAAAATTAATGTTTGAAAATGTAAACTGATATTACCTACTGACACACTATTACAAAAGTTATAAATAACTGGCTTAAAACCATTTTTGGGGGTGAAAATACTAACGTGCCTAAGACTTTTGCACAGTACTGTATATATATATTTTGATATGTGTGTGTGTGTGTGTGTGTGTGTGTCAAAGTACACTCTTGATATTTAGTGTATATCTACTCATATCTTCGTGTTTATTTGCAGCTTTCACAGCTCCCACATTTACTCGACGGGCAGATGGCTCTCTATTTGCTGAGGCTCGTAGATGGTTTCCCGAACCAGAGGTTAGCTGGTTGAGTCAGAGTGGGCAGCTTTTAAACAGCAGCACCCATTTTTTCAACAATACTGCCGGAATCATACGAGTTACTAGTGTCCTTGAAGGCCCAGTAAAAGAGGATGACACCTACACCTGTCTGATCCAGAACAGTCTTGTGAAAGCTGTCTCAGAGGCAACTGTATCAGGTAAAACAGTAGATATTGACAAAACAAAAATGTAAAGATGGAACTAATTATTAAGCAGGGCTCACCCATAATCATAATATTTACACAGAGCATAGAGCATTGCATATCAAATCCAGCTTGTTAAAACAAATTTGATGACAACTTGGACAGCGTGGACAAACAAAATTGATGTCACTCATTAAAAGGCATGACACCTGCAGTAGGCTTTGCTAATCAAATCATGAGTTTCTGTTATAAAGTCAACATTGCTATTTCTTTGTGATTATTATTCCTCAGCAAACAGCGTGGCGGAGAAGACATACTTCATTTTCAATGCTGCATCTACAAAAGTGCCATCCATACAACTTCTGTTCACACTGATCCTGATTCTCTCTGGAAGTCTCTCCAGTGGTTGACTGATGGTCAAGCCAATCCGTTACAAAGACTGACATGTTTTTCTTAGTTGGTTGCTTACAGTACATATTAAAAGTCAATCTATAAACCAGACATTCTAAACCATAATGAAAGAAGAAAACCTCTAAACATTTTACATGCGCTTTTGGAGAAACCTTTAGATGTAATGTAAATCCAAACTCATGTTTCACACGACAGATCCTATGAATTTCTTTTCATATATGAAACTTCTTTTGTTATTGACCAAATGTATCAGCTAATCTGCAAACATATGTGTTATTGTTTATTATACGTTATTTCACATACTATTAACTATTCTTGTAAAATGTTTGCACTACCAATAAAGGATTTTCACTCATTTTGAGACATACTGTATCAGTATCTCTTTTACTATTTCATATTAATGATAAAAAGTCACTATGAAAAATATTTCTACAACATTTATTAATCTTATTTTACTAATATAGGCCTAATATGTTAATAAAGACTTACTTTTACCAATGTGGGCTATTGCTATAATTGTATTGTTAGTTAATGCAGTAACAATAACTTATGGTGCCTTAATGTAAAGGGTTACAGATAACAAAAGACATTTGCTATTAAATTGCTGACTAACAAATATAATATTGTCAAACCAACATCCAAAAGTACCTTTTTATTATGTCTCCTGGTTTATTAAAGGCTAGACAAATGCCCATATTTAAAGGAACTTTTATCAAAGGAATAATTAAAGGTATTTTGTAAAGGGAGCCGTTACAGCAGTAAATAAAGCATGAACTCCAAATTGCAAATATTTGACCTTTGGGTGGTCTGTCTTGATCTGTGTAGCCATCAGATGGAGACACCCATAATCCACGCCACTAGAATAGGTCAGATTTCAGGCCACGCCCCCAAATGTGAACGCATAATATGATTGGTTGGCAAGGCACGTTCTCAAATAACATAAGCAAAAAAAGTTAACTCAGAAAGTTTGGTGGTCTGAGATGCAGTAAATGGCAGCAAAACCAGGCTGGCGCTGTCATACCACAACTTGTTTTTGAATAAACGCGAGTAATAGAAAAATCTTCATAAAAATAACAACTACAATGTCACTTTGCAAAGAGCGATTCGTTCAAGAAGGAACGCAACAGACAGTCTTGAGTAAAAGCAATGGGGACACGGGAAAGAAGTCCAGAGCGGTATGTGGTGTTTGTAAGCGGATGTATCGAGACCCTAAAATCCTGCCTTGCCTGCACACTTTCTGCGCGGACTGCGTTCGCCAGCTCGAGCCTTTTTCTGTGTGTCGCGTGAACGGGGAACGACGCTCGCCTGAAGATAACACGCACGGGCACAACTCTGGCTCAACAATCCTGTGTCCTGAGTGCGATTCAGAGGTGAATCTGCCGCCATCGGGTGTGGATGGGCTGACCACTGATCACCTTGCGCTGGACGAGGTTTTCACGGAGACCCTGCTAGTGGACAGCCGCGTTGTGTGCGACTTGTGCAGCGATAGTGACGCGGGGAAGCGCTGCGAGGTGTGCTGTGTCAATCTCTGCGACTTCTGCTGTCAGGCCCACAGGTTAGTTTATCCCCAAAAAGAAAGAAATGAATTAATTCACCCACGTGTCGTTTCATAAGCCTGTATGACTTTATTCCTGGAACACAAATGGAGATGTTAAATGGATAGAAATGGGCTAGTTCACATCCCCCCAAAAATGAAACTGGTCATCATTTACTCACCATGTCGTTTCAACCTGTATTGCTTTCTTCAAAATAATATTTTTAGGAAAAACAATTTTGGTTATTATTGACTTGACTTCCATTGTATTCTCAACATTTCTTAAAATATATAAAGCAATATTTGTGCATTCTAAATATAATATTGAATACCATCATTATTTAAAGTATTAAACTTTTTCAATGTATTTTGTGTGTAATGTAATATGTAATATCACCGCATGATATTTCTTTCTTCTGCATAAAGGATAGCTTGTGCTTCACCACTGAAGCTGTTGAACATGTTATTATCAATAAAATACACAATGTCTGCACGAATATGCCTACTTCTCTACTATATTAGTAGGTGAAAAACAGTATGTGAGATGAGTAGTATGTCTAAATTCACAGTATTTTAAAATCAGTAAGCGAAAACGTCTCAGGTTACTTGCGTAACCTATGTTCTCTGAGTAGGGAACGAGACGCTGCGTCACTTTAATGACGTAATGGGACGCCCTCTGGGTGTGCCGATTGTCTGAAGCCCTTATAGAATCACGCCAATTGATTGGCTGATGGCGCGCACGTCGCCCACCTGACGTAGTCACCTATATCAGCGCGCGCGCGCCATCTGCTCCTCAGATTTCTCTGCCGAAAAGGAAAGCCTGTCGGCAGCGCGAGGAGCTTGGCAGCGTACGCAGCGTCTCGTTCCCTACTCAGAGAACATAGGTTACGCAAGTAACCTGAGACGTTCTCTTTCATAGGTTCACTCGACGCTGCGTCACTTTAATGACGTAATGGGAACGATATACCAAACACGCCAAGCTAAAGCGCTGCCGTATCTGGCTCAAAGAACACCAGATAACCTGCATGACTAGGTTAAGCAGACAGGACATGCGAACCCGGAGCCATGTCGAGATCCAAACTATAAAATCTCACAAAAGTGTGCGGAGAGGACCAACCTGCCGCAACACAAATATCTTCCAAAAGAGCCCCTCTAAAAAGTGCTTGAGAGGAAGCCACACCTCTGGTAGAATGCGCTCTAACATCAAGAGGTGAAGGTAAACCACGCACCTCATAAGCTAAGGAAATAGCCTCTGTCACCCAATGGGAAACCCGTTGCTTCGAAGCGGCAAGCCCGCGGCGGCCAGCACCGAAGCACACCAACAGCTGGTTAGATTTCCTCCAGCTGTCCGAACGGTCAACATAACACTTCAACGCTCGAACTGGGCAGAGCAAATGAAGTTTCTCGTCTTCCTCCGAGTCAAACGGAGGGGGGTGAAAGGAGTGAAGAGTAATAACCTGAGAGCGAAATGATGTGGACAAAACTTTGGGCACATAACCCACCCTAGGTCTTAAGGTAACCTTAACTAGGCCAGGGGCAAAATCCATACAGGTCCCATTAACAGAGAGAGCCTGTAGATCGCCCACTCGTTTCAAAGAAGACAGAGCTAACAAAAGAGCAACTTTGAGAGTCAGAATTCGCTCAGGAGCTGACTCCAAAGGCTCAAATGGAGCCAAAGTTAGCCCTTCAAGGACCACGGAGAGGTCCCAAGAGGGAATACCAGGGGAGCGTGCTGGTCTCAGGCGCCTAACCCCTCGCATGAAAGATGAAACCAGTCTGTGCTTGCCCAGAGGGATTTCGTCCGACTCCCTACCGGCAGCTATAGCTGCGACATAGACCCGAAGGGTGGTAGCCGCTGCTCCAGCAGCAAACTTCTCCTGCAGGAACTCCAGAACTGAACCAACCGGGCAGTTAACTGGATCTACTGCATGAGCCGAGCACCACGACTCGAAGACCCTCCGCTTGGAGAAATAGAGCTTCCTTGTAGAAGGGGCTCTCGCATTAGCAATGATCTCCTGAACGTCCGCAGAAAGACCAGCGTTTAGTGTCGTTGGCCCTTGATGGGCCATACCCACAACTTCCAAATCTCCGGGTGAGGGTGCCAAATCCTGCCCTGAAGTTGTGTCAAAAGGTCCTTCCTGACCGGTATCTCCCATGGGGAGGAGTCCAGGAGGAGAACCATCTCCGAGAACCAAGTCTGGGATGGCCAGTGTGGAGCCACCAGCAGGAGGCTGGCCCCACTTTCCCTTACTCTGCACAGAACCGCCGGAATCAGCTTGATGGGCGGAAACGCATAAAGTTTCAGATTGGGCCATGGATGCGCGAACGCATCTATCCCCAACGGGGCCGGAGAGCTCAGAGAAAACCAGAGCCGACACTGGGACGACTCCTTCGAGGCAAAGAGGTCCACCTCCGCTCTCCCGAACATCTCCCAAATCTGTGACACAGTTTGAGGGTTCAGCATCCATTCCCCCGACCGAAGTTTCTGTCTCGACAGATAATCCGCAGCGAGGTTTAAGACTCCGGGTACATGGACTGCTCTCAGGGACAAAAACTTGTCCTGAAACCGCAGGAGGAGTCGGCGCGCATGCCTGTCCAGGGTGCGCGACCGTGACCCTCCCTGGCGATTTATGTGAGACACCACTGCCATGTTGTCGGTCCTGACAATGACATGATGTCCCCTGAGTGAGGGGAGAAAATGCTGAAGGGCCAGGGATACCGCTCTCAACTCCAGGCAATTTATGTGCCAGGAGAGAACTTCCCCCTCCCAGATCCCCATAGCTGGTCTGCCCTCGAATACCGCACCCCAGCCGGTAAGAGAGGCGTCCGTCGTAACCATTTGGCGACGGAAAACAGCCCCCATCTTGACCCCTTTCTGAAGAAAAAGAGGGTCTCGCCACATTGATAGGGCACGAAAGCAGCCGCGTGACACCTTCAATAGGCGAAGGGCCGATCCTGTTGACCGAGCCCCTGAGCGTTTCATCCACCAGAGGAAGGGCCTCATATGGAGCAGTCCCAGGGGAAGCACCGGGGAAGCTGCGGCCATGAGGCCCAGGAACCTGCGACAAGTACCCACAGAAACATGATGGCCTAGCCTGAAGCGGACCAAGCATGTTGTGATACTGGAAATCCGAGCAGGGGCCAGACGGGCCTGCATCGGAACGGAATCCAGACGAACACCTAAGAAGGTGGTCTGCTGAGCCGGAGTAAGAACGCTCTTGTCTGTGTTCACTCTCAAGCCAAGAGATCGAACGTGTCGAAGAACGACATCTCTGTGATGACAGGCTAACTCCCTGGAGTGGGCCAGAATGAGCCAGTCGTCCAGGTAATTGAGAATACGGATGCCCTGGAGCCTCAGCGGGGCCAGCGCAGCATCCATACACTTCGTGAACGTCCTTGGTGCCAGGGCAAGGCCGAAGGGAAGGACTTTGTATTGATAAGCCTTCCCTTTGAAGGCGAACCTGAGAAACTTCCTGTGTCGTTTGACAACCTGGATATGGAAATAAGCATCTCTCAGGTCTATAGTGACAAACCAGTCCTCCGCACGTATCTGAGACAAGATAGTCTTTAGCGTTAGCATCTTGAACTTCCCTTTGTAGAGGGCGAAGTTCAAGCGGCGGAGGTCCAGGATGGGACGCAGACCGCCGTCTTTCTTCGGAACAAGGAAATAGCGGCTGAAGAAGCCACATTTCTCCTCTGTTGCCGGAACTTCCTCTATTGCCCCCTTTAGGAGGAGAGAAGAGAGCTCTTGTTGTAGCACAGAAGCCTGAGAGGCGCTGTTTACTACCGTGTGAGCGACCCCGTCGAAGCGAGGAGGGTTGCGACAGAACTGAAGCGTGTAGCCTGACTGAATCGTGCGGAGGACCCAGGATGATATCCCTGGCAAAAGCTTCCACTCGTGGAAGAAATTTGACAACGTGGGAGGTATTATGAGGTGCGGTGGACATACCTGAGTTGGGGTGTCGTGGACCTCTGAGGGGGGGTGTGGCCATCCGCAGAGGAGAGCACGTGGCGTCCTGGTGCGGAGTAGGCAGTGGAAGGCTGGGCCGCTCTGGATCCCGGAGAAAACAGGACGTGTCTCCGTATGGACGAGCGGCGGATGGTGAGCCAATCAGACGTGAGGGGAGAAAGCAGACCGCGTCTCCTTCCTTCAGCGCCGGAAAAGGCGGGGATATAACCGGATCTGTATTCCGAAGCGCGCTGGGCGGCGGAAATGACAGAGCTGGATAGGGAGAGCTGGAGGGGGGCGGGCAGAAACGCTTGCGCGGTCTGACCCAGCCCCGGTCGTGAACTGCAGCTCCCCTTTTTCTGACCGGAGGGTCAGGGGCGACTCGAAGTGGCCGAAGCAGAAGGTTTGCTGGGCCGCTTTGGGTCGATGCGTCTGTGAGGACGTTGACGGGGAAATGGACGACCGCGAGCTCCCCAGACCGTGGTGGGTGGAGGATAACTCTGGTCGCTCCTCCGGGCGGAAAACTCTCTTTTGAAAGAGGGGCGATCTCTGGACTGAGAGGGGGAGGGGGAAGGAGCGTCCCTCGCTCTCCTCGGCATGAACTGTTTTAGAGCGGCAGACTGGGATTTTGCAGATCTGAACTTCTCGACCACAGTATTAACCGCCTCCCCAAACAATCCGGACTGGGAAATCGGAGCGTCCATAAGGAAAACTTTCTCCTTGTCGTGGATCTCGGTGAGTTTAAGCCATAAGTGGCGCTCCGCCGCCACCGAGCCCGCCATAGAGCGCCCTACAGCGCGAGCTGTGTGCTTAGTAGCCCGTAACGCCAAATCCGTGGCTTTACGAAGCTCCTTTACAGCCTCTGGTGTCAAACCGGAGCCCTCATCCATTTCCTTTAAAACATCCGCCTGATATGCCTGGAGAATGGCCATGGTATGAAGGGCCATGCCAGCCTGACCAGCCGCCATGTAGGATTTGCCAATCAGGGCAGAAGTGGTCCTGCACGGCTTAGTGGGAAGAAGGGGGCGGGACTTCCACGAGGGAGCTGAAGATGGCGCGAGGTGAGTGGCCAGCGTGTCCTCAACCGCGGGAATAGCGGAATAGCCCTGTTCCTCAAAACCCACGAGGTTGGTGAAATCAGCGGCTGCCGCGTTAGTTGGGCGGGCTTCCAGGATCTAGAAATCTCACTGTGTAGATCACTGAAGAATGGTAGCTTCCTCCGCGGAGGCCTAGAATTAGGGCCGCTGAGGAATCTCTCATCCAACCGAGAAGATTGAGCTTCGCGGGGTTCATCCGGCCACTCGATCGCGAGCTTCTGAGTAGCGCGCGCGAGTACATCCACAAGCTCATCATACGCCGCTGATGGCCGCGCTTCCTGGCCGCTCGGCGGGAGAGCGTCGTCGGTATTTGCAGCACCGAAATCCTCGGAGTCGGATGCTGCAGTGAAAATGACATCCTTCAGTCCGAAGGAAACCGCATCGCGTGCCTCCGGGCTGGGACAGAGATAGTCGTGCGAGTATTCCACAGGCGGAGTCCCGCGCACGTGCTCGGGAGAGAGAGGGAGAGAAAGGGCGAGGCCCGTCTGCTCGCACTCCACATCCTCGAGCTCTACATCCGAACCCCAGGTCGCGGATCCAAGAGGGGCCTGCGCGGCCTCGGGAGCGTGACGGGGAAAAACGGATGACTCCCTCTCAAAAACCGCGAGCCTCGAGCGGAGGGTTTTGAGAAGGAGATTATCGCAGTATTTACAATTGGAAAACCCCTGAACCGCGTCGCGTGCGTGAGTAAATCCCAAACATTTAACACACTTACTGTGGGGATCGTCAATCGCGATGAAGCGAGTGCACGGCGGTGGGCAACGTCTGAATTCCATAGCACTTCACCACAAGGAGAACAAAGTTCCACAATCCGCGGTCGCTGAAGTGCTGAGGTAAATATGTATACTGAATCCTAGTTTTGGGCCAGAAAAATCGATAACCGAAGGGCAGAAATGACCGCTTCGTGAAGGCAGAGAAATCTGAGGAGCAGATGGCGCGCGCGCGCTGATATAGGTGACTACGTCAGGTGGGCGACGTGCGCGCCATCAGCCAATCAATTGGCGTGATTCTATAAGGGCTTCAGACAATCGGCACACCCAGAGGGCGTCCCATTACGTCATTAAAGTGACGCAGCGTCGAGTGAACCTATGAAAGAGAACAAGGATGACCTACTGCTTCAGGCAAGGTTCTGAAGGTGCATCTGATGAACATTTCTATCCCATGAGGCAACAGGATAGGAGTAACACTGTAGGTCATGTAACAATGAATCCAGATTACATTCAAACTACACAAATACTTTATAGAATGTACTTGTTCAAAAGAATGACCTATTCATAGAGTATGTGATTTCGGAACATTTGAAGAGGATGACCATATTAGAATTTTGGGTAAGGGTCATAGGTCAGGACCTGTGGTTATTCAGATGTAACATTACACCTTGAATGGTCAAACATGGCTGTCCTAAAGATGTGTCCTGAACAGAACACCCCCTAATGCATTTCTCAGCTCTGTCATTTAAACAGCCATTGAATAATGGTGCGTTCAAGTCCTCTTGCAAAGTTTGTTTACAAATTGGGAAGTTGTAATTACGGTGCCAGGTGCTTTCAGATGTCTATGGTCGGATGAAGATGACGATGCACTATTTCTTAAAAAATTTAAATAAAGCAAGAACTTTACTTCTACTAAATGATGAAGAATGTGCATCATGTGTTTTTGGTTTATGAAGGTGCAATAAACTGAAGCGTAGTTAACTGAATTCAACAGAAATTTCTAATATTAATTATTAGCAATAATTACAAATTATGTTAATGTTTTTGTATTAAAACAGAAAAAGGACTTTGTAGTATAGCACGTCGGTTGCATAAGTGCTTTTATTCAGCTACCGCAAATTGTGATCATGATTAAAATTAGTGATCATATTACATTTACATTTATGCATTTGGCAGACGCTTTTATCCAAAGCGACTTACATAGCATTCAAGGGACACAGGGAGGGGGGGGGGGGGTCAATCATTTTATTCTAATCACAAATTTACTGTCAGTACAGATGCTTCATTCTTTGATTACTGAAATGCCCCAATTCAGAAACTCTGGGCTTAAAGAAAATCCAGGGTTGTGCAAAATAAGTCATGTAATGTGTATCTTCCCTGCAGGAGACAGAAAAGGACCTCCTCTCACTCTATCCAAAGCCTACAGGAGCTGAAATCTCAGGGTCGTCTCATTAGACCCGTCCTGTGCTCGCTGCATCCTGGTCAGGAGTTACGGCTCTTCTGTGAGCCATGTGACCTCACTGTGTGCCTGGAGTGTGCGGCTACCTTTCACCGCGACCACCACTGCAGCTCTGCCCATGAGGTCATCAGTCACCATGGAGAACGAATCAGGGATTTGGTCGTCAGGAGCTTAAGGCCTCGTCTTGCTCGTCTGGAGGATTCACTGAGACGCGTGGACACATCCCAAGATGCTTTGCAGGCACGGACTGACACATTGGCTGGTGAGATTCGGGCGTTTGCTCTGAGTTATGCCAACGCGGTGGAGGCACATTGCTGTTTACTGCTGCGGTCACTGGAGGACTTGAAATCGCAGCGCAGGAACCAACTCCATCTGCAGAAGGCTCAACTACAGCAGGCCTTGTCTGACGTCCGTGGTGGAGTGGACTTTGCAGAACGCCTGCTCACGTGCGGTTCAGACGCCGAAATCCTCAGTGCCAAAGGAGTTACTATGAGGAGATTGATGAACCTTGTGGAGTCAGGATACGACCCACACCCAACAACGATCGCCCATGATAATGCCAGCAGCATCTGTTTCCTTCCTCAGGAGAGTGCTGGGGAGGTTGAGGGATTTCCTGTGGTAGGAGTTGTACATGCCAAGACTGTGGATCCCAGCAAGTGCACTATCCAGGGAGAAGGTGATAGTAGGTCTGGGCTGTGCCTGTGTTTAATGTTTAACTGCACTTTTAGACATACACTCACCTAAAGGATTATTAGGAACACCATACTAATACTGTGTTTGACCCCCTTTCATCCTTCAGAACTGCCTTAATTCTACGTGGCATTGATTCAACAAGGTGCTGAAAGCATTCTTTAGAAATGTTGGCCCATATTGATAGGATAGCATCTTGCAGTTGATGGAGATTTGTGGGATGCACATCCAGGGCACGAAGCTCCTGTTCCACCACATCCCAAAGATGCTCTATTGGGTTGAGATCTGGTGACTGTGGGGGCCATTTTAGTACAGTGAACTCATTGTCATGTTCAAGAAACCAATTTGAAATGATTCGAGCTTTGTGACATGGTGCATTATCCTGCTGGAAGTAGCCATCAGAGGATGGGTACATGGTGGTCATAAAGGGATGGACATGGTCAGAAACAATGCTCAGGTAGGCCATGGCATTTAAACGATGCCCAATTGGCACTAAGGGGCCTAAAGTGTGCCAAGAAAACATCCCCCACACCATTACACCACCACCACCAGCCTGCACAGTGGTAACAAGGCATGATGGATCATTCTGTTTACGCCAAATTCTGACTCTACCATCTGAATGTCTCAACAGAAATCGAGACTCATCAGACCAATTAACATTTTTCCAGTCTTCAACTGTCCAATTTTGGTGAGCTCGTGCAAATTGTAGCCTCTTTTTCCTATTTGTAGTGGAGATGAGTGGTACTCAGTGGGGTCTTCTGCTGTTGTAGCCCATCCGCCTCAAGGTTGTGCGTGTTGTGGCTTCACAAATGCTTTGCTGCATACCTCGGTTGTAACGAGTGGTTATTTCAGTCAAAGTTGCTCTTCTATCAGCTTGAATCAGTCTGCCCATTCTCCTCTGACTTCTAGCATCAACAAGGCATTTTCGCCCACAGGACTGCCACATACTGGATGTTTTTCCCTTTTCACACCATTCTTTGTAAACCCTAGAAATGGTTGTGCGTGAAAATCCCAGTAACTGAGCAGATTGTGAAATACTCAGACCGGCCCGTCTGGCACCAACAACCATGCCACGCTCAAAATTGCTTAAATCACCTTTCTTTCCCATTCTGACATTCAGTTTGGAGTTCAGGAGATTGTCTTGACCAGGACCACACCCCTAAATGCATTGATGCAACTGCCATGTGATTGGTTGATTAGATAATTTGCATTAATGAGAAATTGAACAGGTGTTCCTTATAATCCTTTAGGTGAGTGTACATTTGTGAACTTCCCTAAGGTCTTCCCCTCAGGGGAATCCATGCCGCCATTTTGAAGTGCGTTTATCTTCATCAAGTGGTGAGGAAGGTTTATTTGGACAGACCCTCAACCCCTCGATTTTGCTCATATGTATACTTTAGCCAGATCCATAGACCACAATGCAAAACTATTGTAACGTCACAACAGCAACTCGCACGGTGAGCTCCAAAACAGATTCCAAGCGATCAAGGGCATATTCTATTTAAACCCATTGCAAGGGTTCAAAAAGTAGTGGGACTGATACTTTCAAGCTTCAAAATTGACACACAAGTACCATAAAAGTACATTAAAAAAACATGAAAGTGATGAACTGATTGAAAATAAAATTTAACTTCTGCAACTAGAATATATAATACTCCCAGAGTTGATCGTACAAAAATAACTTGGCTGATCATGTTAAACAAGTCACATCATCCAGGTTTAAGGTTATAGCTTACAATGACCATATTGTAGGGGTGTAACTGTAACACGGTATCCACTGGAGGCAAGTTGCATAACCCATGTGCAGTTCTTTATTTATCCAAACATAAATCTTAACATAAATCAAAACAACAAACAAAACTTGGCTGTGACAAACTAGACTAAACAAAACAGACTTGACAAGATACCTCACCACCAACGGGTTACAACGTTAATAACAGACAAAGACACATGGCAAACATGAGGGCTTAAATACACACAGACTAATGACAAGACAAGTGACACCTGTGAACAGTGATGAGACAATGAACCAATGACATGACAACACATGAGGGCATGGGAATCACATGACAAGACCAGGAAGTGCATGACAAGACTGTGAACATGACAAACTCAAACATAACCATGAACATGATAAACTGAAAACAGAACCCAGAACAATGAACATGAACCAACACCAAAACACCCTGTGACAGTAACAGTACACAAAACTGACTGTTCGGTACGTACCTTGGTTTTGAAGTCACGGTTCGGTACGGATTCGGTACAGCAGTTTTAAAAATTTGCTTTTTATTTCTTTTTTTTATTAAACAGTGGTTTACTGAAAAAATTGTGTCTGACCTTAAATGAATTCAATTATAACTAAAAGTTACTTAAGGATAATGCTGTAAACTATATAGGGAGCCCTTACTTGCACATTATTACTATAATATTAAAGGTTAACAACAGAGCCCAAACTATGAGCCTAGATTCAGCTGATATTCATGTTTAGATATAAGGGTAACACTTTACAATAAGGTGCATTAGTTAACATTAGTTAACATGAACTAATAATAAACTGCACTTATAAAGCATTTATTTATCTTTGTTAATGTTAGTTTCGACATTTACTAATGCATTATTAAAATCTTAGTTAGTTAATGCACTGTGAACTAACATGAACAAACCATGAACAGCTGGATTTATATTAACTAACGTTAACAAAGAATAACTAATGCTGAACAGACTGGTGTTGTTCATGTTAACTAATGCATTAACTAATGTTAACTAATACAACCTTATTGTTAAGTGTTACCGATTTGCAAAATAGCAGGGTGTTCAAATACTTATTTTCATCACTATATATATAGTGAGGAAAATAAGTATTTGAACACCCTGCTATTTTGCAAGTTCTCCCACTTGGAAATCATGGAGGGGTCTGAAATTGTCATCGTAGGTGCATGTCCACTGTGAGAGACATAATCTAAAAAAAAAAAAATCCAGAAATCACAATGTATGATTTTTTTTACTATTTATTTGTATGATACAGCTGCAAATAAGTATTTGAACACCTGTCTATCAGCTAGAATTCTGACCCTCAAAGACCTGTTAGTCTGCCTTTAAAATGTCCACCTCCACTCCATTTATTATCCTAAATTAGATGCACCTGTTTGAGGTCGTTAGCTGCATAAAGACACCTGTCCACCCCATACAATCAGTAAGAATCCAACTACTAACATGGCCAAGACCAAAGAGCTGTCTAAAGACACTAGAGACAAAATTGTACACCTCCACAAGGCTGGAAAGGGCTAAGGGGAAATTGCCAAGCAGCTTGGTGAAAAAAGGTCCACTGTTGGAGCAATCATTAGAAAATGGAGGAAGCTAAACATGACTGTCAATCTCCCTCGGACTGGGGCTCCATGCAAGATCTCACCTCGTGGGGTCTCAATGATCCTAAGAAAAGTGAGAAATCAGCCCAGAACTACACGGGAGGAGCTGGTCAATGACCTGAAAAGAGCTGGGACCACCGTTTCCAAGGTTACTGTTGGTAATACACTAAGACGTCATGGTTTGAAATCATGCATGGCACGGAAGGTTTCCCTGCTTAAACCAGCACATGTCAAGGCCCGTCTTAAGTTTGCCAATGACCATTTGGATGATCCAGAGGAGTCATGGGAGAAAGTCATGTGGTCAGATGAGACCAAAATAGAACTTTTTGGTCATAATTCCACTAAACGTGTTTGGAGGCAGAAGAATGATGAGTACCATCCCAAGAACACCATCCCTACTGTGAAGCATGGGGGTGGTAGCATCATCCTTTGGGGGTGTTTTTCTGCACATGGGACAGGGTGACTGCACTGTATTAAGGAGAGGATGACCAGGGCCATGTATTGCGAGATTTTGGGGAACAACCTCCTTCCCTCAGTTACAGCATTGAAGATGGGTCGAGGCTGGGTCTTCCAACATGACAATGACCCGAAGCACACAGCCAGGATAACCAAAGAGTGGCTCTGTAAGAGGCATATCAAGGTTCTGGCGTGGCCTAGCCAGTCTCCAGACCTAAACCCAATAGAGAATCTTTGGAGGGAGCTCAAATTGTGTTTCTCAGTGACAGGCCAGAAACCTGACTGATCTAGACTGATCTGGCCAAAATCCCTCCTGCAGTGTGTGCAAACCTGGTGAAAAACTACAGGAAACGTTTGACCTCTGTAATTGCAAACAAAGGCTACTGTACCAAATATTAACATTGATTTTCTCAGGTGTTCAAATACTTATTTGCAGATATATCATACAAATAAATAGTTAAAAAATCATACATTGTGATTTCTGGATTTATTTTTAGATTATGTCTCTCACAGTGTACATGCACCTACGATGACAATTTCTAGCTCGCGCAGGCATGCAGTGGGCGGGGCTAAAGAGTCCCGAGCACGCGCGCACAATACATCATGGCATTATCCCTGGATAACTTTTGATTCACTATACGTTCGCGTTTTTTACATTTATATGCACTTACGCGCCGATTGCAAACAAAACAGACATTTAATTTGTTTCAGTTTCACTCACCGGTTTCGACTCGTGACCGAGAACAAACAAACACACTTGCAGAACTCTGTTTCTGCTCCGGAAAAACAAACTGCATCCACTGTTCTCTTAACGCTGGGTTATTTGGGAAGCTGAACAAGGTTATCTTTCCATCACAACCAAAAACACACTTCTTTAGTGACATAGTTGATTTTGTGGTCTAAAAACTAAATGACAGAGTTGCAGACGGCTTCCGGAACCCGAACAAAGCTCGTTGATGGATGCATAGAAATGTATACGTAGATAATTGAAGATGGGTCCCATTAGCGACTGGTCCCATTAGCGACTGTTTCTATGGGCCGCTATACGTTAGCCGTCCGCCATTTTCGAACGGTCAAAACGTTTTTTTGCTACTGTGAGTGACGACAGCATCTGAAGTGTTGACCATTCTAAAATGGCGGCGCGTCGACGTGCCTGGAGCGGTCGAATGAGGCATCTACGTATACATATCTATGGATGGACGTGCTCTCGCTCTTACTTGGGCCGAGAAAAGTGTACGCCCTTTATGACGTCATACAGGGCCATACTCGAATAATAATAATAATAATAATAACACACTTGGCCGAAGCTGAATACCAAACGCGTTTTTTTCAAAATTTGTCCATTTATTTTGCTAATTTTTTCACCATTGCATAAATTAAATTGTACAAATGAGCTTTTTACTATTTTGTCTTGCTTTTAAAAGAAAAATAAATGACAAAACTACAATTAAAAAATATTTATTTAACATTGAACATTTTTTAGCATTCCAGCAGACACTATACAACAAAGCACAATATAACTTAAGATGGCCAAGTAAAAATATATATATTTTAAATTTATTTTATCTTATCTTATTATTATGCCTACAAGTATCATAATCAAATCACTGAGGGTGCTCTATTAAAGTGCAGATGTAGGCTAAGTAACGGCTCCACCACAGCACTGAGTGTACAGTGAGACATTTAAGATTTATTTAGAATTTCAAAAATATTTTGCAATTAATATTTTTCTATTAGTCTGCCTTTACATTAATTTAATGCGTTACTATTTCACTATGTCACTTCCGAAACTTTGCAGTGTGCAATTGGCCATTAATCCTTTTTTGCAAACATGAAAAACAATACTTTTATTCAATGGATTATATAGACTGTAGACTCGAAAGCTAGCCAAGACCGCTCCATTTACGATCACTAAACGCTGTTGCTATGACAGTTCATTGCGATTATCACAAAGCTCAATGAAGCTGCTAACAATGCACAATAAATATCTTACTTGCATCGATTCTACACTTTTTGTTTGTATTTTCAAAGGGCTTCAGAAATTTATTTTCGACTTGCTACACATATTACTCATGAAACTATGTGGTCACATGCTGTAGTAGAGTTTGGTTTCGTGACTTTACTGTGGACTCTTGAGCTGTTTGTCAAACACATGACGGTATAAATGCACATTCCTCAGAAATTGTAGAGTTCAGAAGAAACAAGATCTTAAGTCAAAAAGTGAGACATTAGATCCACATTTGTTCCCCTACACACACAAACACACACACAGACAAACATACACAAGTGCACACACCAAAAGGCCTAGAGCATGACACTGGGATAAATAGCAGACAACATTCCTGGCTACCATGACAACCCAACCTTTTTATGTACTGGTCTGGTGCTCCTAGAGTGTAAAATGGCCACTTATCCAGCTCAGGAGTACAATATACTGCTGTTTGCCTGTGCAGGTTGGCTATCCATGTCAGGGTTCCCACTGTCACAGAAATGGCTCTGTTACCCCTTTTCCACCAAGGCAGTGCTAGAGCTAGATCGGAGCCAGAGCCTAGTTTCAAATTGTTTTTTTGTGTTTCCACACCCAAAGCCCCAGCTCCGAGCCAGGAAAAGTGGTTCTTAAGTAGCACCAAAACATTGCTGGGCTAGAACAGGGCTAGAAGTAAGAACCGATTACGTCAGGCGCTGGGGGCGGGGTCAACAAGACGAACACAAACTTGAGATCCGCCATTGTTGAAATAGCAGCTAATGGAGCTAACAGCTGCGTTGGATTCGCTGTGTTTTGATGCCGATGTAGGATCGTAAAGCCATGTGAATCAATAGTAACGCAACGTTTGCATTGTTGATGGAAGGCTTGTTCGCAGCGGTGCTGTGCAGAGACCGATCGCCGTATGATAACGAGACCAGCGAGAGCATATGACTCCTTATGCTTTTGATTCACTCATGCGGTTTTTTTTTTATATCATACGTGGATCAGTCTGTGCAGCGCCGATGCATCTCGAACAAGCCTGGTGTGTTTGTGTTTCCCGCTGCCAAGGGTTGCCAGGTTTTCACAACAAAACCCGCCCAATTGCTACTCAAAACAAGCCCAATCGCGTTTCAGGGGGGCTTCCCCGGTAAAAATACATTTGGGGGTAAAATATGTGTTTTCTTTGGCATAGTTGCCTACTAAAATTTGCATTCCCGGGGCTAAATATCACATAATTGGGGTCGCTTCAACCCGCGGCAACAGTGTTGAAGTAACCCAATTCCGCGGGAAAACCACAGACTTGGCAACACTGCCGCTACCTCGCTAGCGTTGCTGAGAAAGATGAGACGTATACAGTGATGTAAGACCTGGCTCTGTTGTAGCTTTCAGCATGTGGAAAAGCAAACGGTTCTTAGAAGGCTCCTCAGTTGAACCAACTATGAACTGGGACTAGCTCTGGCTCTGGACTAGCTCTGGCTCTGAACTAGCTCTAGCACTGCCTTGGTGGAAAAGGGGTATAAGTGATCTCTCTCTATAAAGCGCTATTGGAAACGAGGGTCCTTTTTTATGATTTAATACAAATGTATATAAACATTAACAATTTATGCAAGCTTTTAAAGTGTAATTTTTACACAATACAATTTTATAATACATACAATAATACAATTTTTATTTTTTGTCAAATAAGATGCTGCACAACAGAACTGTATAAATTTGAAAACATATCTTGGGTTTTATGATATTTCTTAGGAATAATAATATTATTATTACTTTGAGAAGTACATTTTAGTATACAGTAGTGATCGCCTATATTTCTGTAATCATTTCTTGGAGCCGTAAAGCTCTTTCAGTTTTGGTTTTAGTGTATTTGACTGTACTTTTTCTCTAAAAGCAGCTCTGGAGATTTTTCTTGGAAAAGTTTGTGTGTTCATCAGTTTATCCTCATATATTGAAACTGCAGACGCTGAAAACACAGTGAGCGTCACATGAGTTTGTTGTGTATCACACAAAAACGTGCTGTTCTTTCACACAGAGACGCAGAAAAAAACAAACATCTAATTGAGTTGTTTTAGAGTTATGTCTTTCTTAAAGTCGAGATGGAATGAACATTTACCCAATATATTTTCTAAATTAAGCTTTTTTTCTTTGACCTCGTAATTCTTAATTAAAATATCGTAACTCTGTGATCTTCCTATGAAATGACAGACTTCTCCTATCATTTATTTGGCTTAAATCCCGCCCCTTTCTCGTAATGGACTGCAAGCTCACATTCAGATTAGTTTTTCTTTTTTCCTTTTCGAGAATTTGTTTACTTGTGTACTTCACTGCTTCCATTGCATATTCTGTTGACCTTCTGTATGAATAACTCACAGGTGTGGAGCGAGGTCGTGAAGGCCAGCGGGGCGAGTTCACTCTGGTTTGCAGGGACTCCTCTGGAGAGCAGATGGGCCGCGGTGGAGACCCTGTGCTGGTCAGCATAGTGCACAAGGAGAGCAAGGGTTGGTGAGTATACAGGGAAATTTAAGACCACCACGTTTTTAAAAATGTGACAGTAGAGTCACTAAAATCTTTACATGGCTGAAGCATAAAATTTCTCGCCAATGCTTACAGATTCTACTCTTATAACTATTGTTAGGCCCGCCCAATAGTCCCAATGAAGGCTTACGATTAGCAGGTGAAGGTCTCTTGCGTGTTCAGTCTTTTCAGCTGGGAAAAAGGATTTAATTCCAATTTAGTTTAATCTGACTCTATTTTATCATGACCTCAAATTTAGGTTAGAATGCCAATTGGTTATTTGGTCATTTATATTTAATAGTTTAACTACACATTTAATTATTCTGTTTAACCCTTTGTTAAAATTATACCTGTTCATAATCTACTAGTATAATTTTAACAAAGAGTTAAACAGAATAATTAAATGTGTAGTTAAACTATTAAATATAAATGACCAAATAACCAAATTATACCCGTTCATAATCTACTACTCCTCCATGAACTGCCACTTAACGTGGTAGAGGGGTTTGAGTATGCGAATGACCCTAGGAGCTACGTTGTCCGGGGCTATATGCCCCTGGTAGGGTCTCCCAAGGCAAACAGGTCCTAGGTGACGGGTCAGACTAAGAGCAGTTCAAAAACCCTTATGATGACTAAAAAAAGGAGGACCGTGACGTCGCCCGGTACGGCGCAGCCGAGGCCCACCCTGGAGCCAGGCCGTATGCGAGCGCCTGGTGGCCAGGCCTTCCCCCACGGGGTCTGGCCGGGCTCAGCCCAAAGGAGCGACGTGGGGACACCTTCCCGTGGGCCCACCACTCACGGGAGGGACCGTAAGGGGCCGGTGCAAAGCGAATCGGGCAGCAGTCGAAGGCGGGGGCCTAGACCACACGGAAACTGGCTCTTGGGACATGGAATGTCACCTCGCTGGCGGGGAAAGAGCCTGAGATTGTGCGTGAGGTTCAGAGGTTCCGACTAGAGATAGTCGGAATCACCTCCACGCACGGCTTGGGCTCTGGAACCACACTCCTCGAGAGGGGATGGACTCTTCACCACTCTGGAGTTGCCCATGGTGAGAGGTGGCGGGCTGGTGTGGGTTTGCTTATAGCCCCCCAGCTCTGCCTCCATGTGTTGGAGTTTACCCCGGTGAACGAGAGGGTCGTTTCCCTGCGCCTTCGGCTCGTGGATAGGTCTCTCACTGTTGTGTGTGCCTACGGGCCGAACAGCAGTGCAGAGTACCGACCTTCTTGGTGTCCCTGGGAGGGGTGCTGGAGAGTGCTCCGACTGGGGACTCTGTCGTTCTACTGGGGGACTTCAACATCCACGTGGGCAATGACAGTGAAACCTGGAGGGGCGTGATTGGGAGGAACGGCCCCCCTGATCTGAACCCAAGTGGTGTTCAGTAATTGGACTTCTGTGCTAGTTACAGTTTGTCCATAACGAACACCATGTTCAAGCATAAGGGTGTCCATCAGTGCACATGGCACCAGGACACCCTAGGTCGTAGGTCGATGATCGACTTTGTGGTCGTTTCATCTGACCTGCGGCCGTATGTCTTGGACACTCGGGTGAAGAGAGGGGCGGAGCTGTCAACTGATCACCACCTGGTGGTGAGTTGGATCCGATGGCGGGGGAGGAAGCTGGATAGACTCGGTAGACCCAAACGTACTGTGAGGGTCTGCTGGGAACGTTTGGCCGAGTCTCCTGTCAGAGAGATCTTCAACTCCTGCCTCCGGCAGAGCTTCGACCGGATCCCGAGGGAGGCTGGAGATATTGAGTCCGAGTGGACCATGTTCTCCACCTCCATTGTCAAAGCGGCTGCTCGGAGCTGTGGACGCAAGGTCTCCGGTGCCTGTCGAGGTGGCAATCCCCGAACCCGGTGGTGGACACCGGAAGTAAGGGATGCCGTCAAGCTGAAGAAGGAGTCCTATCGGGCCTGGCTGGCTTGTGGGACTCCTGAGGCAGCTGACAGGTACCGGCAGGCTAAACGGACTGCAGCCCAGGTGGTTGTGGAGGCAAAAACTCGGGCCTGGGAGGAGTTCGGTGAGGTCATGGACTATCGGCTGGCCTCGAGATTCTGGCAAACCGTCCGGCGCCTCAGGAGGGGGAAGCAGTGCCCTACCAACGCTGTTTACAGTGGCGATGGGCGGCTGTTGACCTCAACTGGGGATGTTGTCGGACGGTGGAAGGAATACTTCGAGGATCTCCTCAATCCCGCCGTCACGTCTTCCATTGAGGAAGCAGAGGCTGGGGGCTCAGAGGAGGACTCATCCATCACCCAAGCTGAAGTCACCGAGGTGGTCAAGAAACTCCTCGGTGGCAAGGCACCGGGGGTGGATGAGATCCGCCCTGAGTACCTCAAGTCTCTGGATGTTGTGGGGCTGTCTTGGCTGACACGCCTCTGCAGCATCGCGTGGCGGTCGGGGACAGTGCCTCTGGGATGGCAGACCGGGGTGGTGGTCCCTCTTTTTAAGAAGGGGGACCGGAGGGTGTGTTCCAACTATAGGGGGATCACACTTCTCAGCCTCCCCGGGAAAGTCTATGCCAGGGTACTGGAGAGGAGAATTCGGCCGATAGTGGAACCTCGGATTCAGGAGGAACAGTGTGGTTTTCGTCCTGGTCGTGGAACACTGGACCAGCTCTATACCCTCTACAGGGTGCTGGAGGATTCATGGGAGTTTGCCCAACCAGTCCACATTTGTTTTGTGGATTTGGAGAAGGCATTCGACTGTGTCCCTCGCGGCGTCCTGTGGAGGGTGCTCGGGGAATATGGGGTCCGGGGTCCTTTGCTGAGGGCTGTCCGGTCCCTGTATGACCGGAGCAGGAGTTTGGTCCGCATTGCCGGCAGTAAGTCAGACTTGTTCCCGGTGCATGTTGGACTCCGGCAGGGCTGCCCTTTGTCGCCGGTTCTGTTCATAATTTTTATGGACAGAATTTCTAGGCGCAGCCAAGGGCCGGAGGGTGTCAGGTTTGGGGACCACACGGTTTCGTCTCTGCTCTTTGCGGATGACGTTGTCGTGTTGGTCCCTTCTAACCAGGACCTTCAGCATGCACTGGGACGGTTTGCAGCCGAGTGTGAAGCGGCTGGGATGGGGATCAGCACCTCCAAATCCGAGGCCATGGTCCTCAGTCGGAAAAGGGTGGCTTGCCCACTTCAGGTTGGTGGAGAGTTCCTGCCCCAAGTGGAGGAGTTCAAGTATCTAGGGGTCTTGTTCACGAGTGAGGGGAGGATGGAACGGGAGATTGACAGACGGATCGGTGCAGCTTCTGCAGTAATGCGGTCGATGTACCGGTCTGTCGTGGTGAAGAAAGAGCTAAGCCGTAAGGCGAAGCTCTCGATTTACCGGTCAATCTACGTTCCTACTCTCACCTATGGTCATGAGCTTTGGGTCATGACCGAAAGGACAAGATCCCGGATACAGGCGGCCGAAATGAGCTTTCTCCGCAGGGTGGCTGGGCGCTCCCTTAGAGATAGGGTGAGAAGCTCAGTCACTCGGGAGGAACTCGGAGTAGAGCCGCTGCTCCTCCACATCGAGAGGGGACAGCTGAGGTGGCTCGGGCATCTGTTCCGGATGCCTCCTGAACGCCTTCCCGGGAAGGTGTTTCGGGCATGTCCAACCGGGAGGAGGCCCCGGGGAAGACCGAGGACACGCTGGAGGGACTATGTCTCCCGGCTGGCCTTGGAACGCCTCGGTGTCCCCCCGGAAGAGCTAGAGGAAGTGTCTAGGGAGAGGGAAGTCTGGGCATCTCTGCTTAGACTGCTGCCCCCGCGACCCGGCACCGGATAAGCGGAAGAAGATGGATGGATGGATGGATGGATAAGTCCTGTAGACCTGTATTGACGACAGGAAGTAGAGAACATTTGGCCGAAGACACACCCATCACTCAATAAGCAAAATATCTCTAAACTCTTAAAACCTTTATTACCTTTTAGTTTACTTCTGTGGGGATGAGACCTTTGTACCAGTCGCACTGAGACATTTCAAATGATATCAAACATGTGTATAGTACTTGTTCACATTAAACCAAATAGATTTTGGATAAATTCTGGAGGAGAGATGGGGGAAGATAGCCTGGCTCCGCCCTCCTACGTACTTCCGCTCAATTTTTATTTTCCTTCAGTACTCCGTCTGGGATTGTGGTATATTCTTAGGTTTTCTCCAAACAAATTTTTACCGGTCCAATCAGCGAACAGAGGGAGTGGCTGAGAACCATGACGTTGATGTCGTGGGCTAGTTTGAGTTGTAGTTCAGTAATGGCGGCGGACTCAGTGGAGAAAGATGCGAGCGAAGCCATTCATTCCGTTGTGGCACCGCTGCCGAATATCCAGAAGTTAAAGCTGGAGCAAGAACAATCTTTGCTGAGTTTTGTTGGTGGCCATGATGTTGTGGCCCTCCTCCTCACAGGGTTTGGGAAAAGTTTGATTTTCCAGCTTGCTCTGTTAGTAGTGAAGGAGTTGGCTGAAGCCTTATTCAGACGGTAATTGTTTCTTGTGGGGTCGGAAGGCATTGTCATCATTTACAGGGACTAGTCAGTGATTTTATTGCCGTCCGTCTCCCACCACCTGCGTAAAATTCCCCGGCCGAATTACCTATTGTTTTAGACAAACACCAAGGTTGTGTGGTCATTTAATTGCTGTCTGAATCCACATCTCTGAGTTTTCAAGAATATATCACTTCAAAATTCACTGTTAATATCCTTTTTAACCACTGCAGAGCACCGTGCGGTTGCGCTTCGCTGTAATTTGGATGCATTTCTAGACTTGTATTTCTTTAAATGCTGGCAAGTATTTACAAGAGCAATATATTTCATCACCGCTCAAAAAATAAAAAGAAGAAAAACATTTGAATTGGGCCGTTATTTACGGCAGCATTTATTCTTATCATACCAAGCATATGACATTTTATTTACAGCATACAATTATGTTACGGACCACGTGAGCAGTGCGTTCCCGATCACAAAACTCTCCCCTCCACTGTGAATAAATCATAATCCCAATACACAAGTTTTAGGTTTTATCACTGAGGTGGCGTGCACAATCTGCACAGTTATTGTTACGGATTTCCATGTGAGAAACAGAGGCGAACGCTGCATGACATGCGTCACAACCAAACGTTAGCGATTAGTTATGGCAGATCCAGAGTGGCTCTGGGCAGATCCAATATTTTTAAACTTCAACAGAGTACCCGCCTTCAAGGAAGTAAACGCTTGTCAATGGAGAGTGGCCAGACTCTGTACAAAAGAAATGTACGAGAGTCTGGTAAGACCAGGCTAGGGGGAAGAGGCTGTGAAAGGAAAGGCATGTAAATTAAGGTCATTCTTAGATGATTAACTCAGCGTGTCTCGGATGGGGACGCTACATGTATAAGATTGAGCTAAGATGTTAATTTCCTTTTTCTCAGAGAGTCCTCGTTCCTCAATCAGACAGCCCGGCATTTGCTAGTTTTTCCAACCTTACACTATCAATGCCCATGCAATTTTATCAAATGAAAAAAAAAAATGTGTGCATATTTCTGTTTCTGAGGTTCTGCTTGTTCATGAATGGATGAATGTTTTAGTTTTTATTACTTGATATTTAGGCCTAAATTTAAGAGGAATGTTATAGCATATAATATTTTCATACATTTGGATTACACAGTATTAACTAATGGGATGCATATTTGTCAGTCATGCATAAATGAAACAAGAATGAGATTTCTGTAATAGTAATAATAAACTGAATGTGTTTTAAATGCACAATAACAGTTTGCAAGCAGATAATGGATAAAATAAGAAATTGTAGCACATTATCAGCATCTGAGATCAAATCGTTACATTATTTAGTGTAAGAAATGACAGACTGCCTTGACCCAGATTCCACTCCAAGTTGGGTGGTTGAACGTGCTTATTTCCCAAAAGGGCTTAATTATCATATAGAAGTAGACCAAAGTCAATAGTTTCATTGTTTATGCTAAATTTGAGTGGATCACATCCTGAGCTAATAGTAGAATGGGAGCAAGTAAGGGACCCTAGCGTGTACATAGGGTGTCTAACTTCAAACAAAAGGAGACATTTAATTTACATTAGGGGTGATAAACTGTAACGGAACTTGAGTTTAGGATGTTGGAGGTTCATTCTGACTTCAGTGTTCTGCATGCACTTTGTCACTGCTACACTGCAATAAAAGTTCTTCATTAAGATCTTCAACATCCTCATAATTTTTTTCTTACATTCTCTTTTTCACAAGTGTGTTTTTCCCTCTGTGGCAATACAGCTCTGTGGAGGCGTCTGTGGTGGATAACAGTGATGGCTCCTACGGTGTGTCCTACACCCCTGCTGAAGCAGGTCCTTACTCTGTGTGGATCTGTGTTAAAGCACAGCACGTCCAGGTAACTGATGTTAAACCAAAACACATGTGTCTAATAATAATAATAACAACATTATTGGCCAATTTGAAGGAATATCATTGATGCTGGGAATGATATTCCAACAATCTTTGGTTTCCAGGGATCACCTTTTGTGCTAAATGTGAAGAGGAAGTTCAAACGTCACCGTGGCATATTCCATTGCTGTTCCTTCTGCTCTAGCGGGGGCACTAAAGAGGCACGCTGTGGATGCACTGGGACCATGCCAGGTACTGTAGCACAAAAAAATAGTTTTAATCTAATATAATATTAGATATATAATATTTAATCAGATTAAAGAGCGTGTGTGTGTGTGTGTGTGTGTGTGTGTGTGTGTGTGTGTGTGTGTGTGTGTGTGTGTGTGTGTGTGTGTGTGTGTGTGTGTGTGTGTGTGTGTGTGTGTGTGTGTGTGTGTGTGTGTGTGTGTGTGTGTGTGTGTGTGTGTGTGTGTGTGTGTGTGTGTGTGTGTGTGTGTGTGTGTGTGTGTGTGTGTGTGTGTGTGTGTGTGTGTGTGTAGGAGGGTTTCAGGGTTGTGGACATGGTCATAAAGGACACCCCGGTAAGCCCCACTGGTCATGTTGTGGAAGTGTAGTGGAGGCTTCAGAGTGTATTCTACATAACCTGGGCACCGTTTCTCCTCGTGGACATCTCCGGACTGTGGAGCTCTGAGACAACCAGCAAAAAGTTGTCATAAACTCATAACCCATAAATCATTAACCAGTCAGAATATTAATCACAAATTTCAGAAAATTCACATTGTGCCTTTCATGTGGCCTTTATTCATAGTGTTATTCTAGAAAATTATAAACTACTCATGATTTTGAAAGATTTAACTTTTTTAGGGTGTCCATAATTTGGGTGATGACTTTTTTTTCTTCAGCATCCCATTATTTATTGTGCCCTTCATAATCATGGCAGGCTGATAAACAGCAACTGACAAATTATGTTTCTATTGTCTGTTCTATACAGTGCCAACACTAATACTTTTGTATAAGTATTATAAAGATTTAAGATTTTTTTGTATTTTTTTGTATTTTTTTTTTTACACATGTAGAACTACAGTATTTTTTATTTTTGATCACTGTAAATATTTGTTTCATCAATATTTTATCATAATCAGCATGACTTGACAAAACTATTTTATTGTCTGTGGATATTTTGTCTGTGGTATTATTTTATGCTCTGTTTCATCATAATTAGCATGTTTCCTATGATATTAACAGGTTATATAATGGTTCATTTTTATATGCGTGCATGACTTCATTCCAAAAACTGTTTGTTATTATATGCATCCCATTACATTTCAGTTGTCATTGCATATGCTGTACTGGTACCTCGGATTAAACAACTCTTACCTCTCCACTTGTATGTCTCAGATTGTATGTTTGATTACTGTGATATGTTTTGCATAGCATTTTTCTGTGTAGAGAGGTCTACAAAACACAAATGACAAATATAAGTTATTTATTATGTAAAAACCTACTTTATGTAGGTCTCACCACCATGTGGTTTTCCTTCCTTATTGATCAATACAGGTGCTGGTCATATAATAGGAATGTCATCAAAAAGTTGATTTATTTAACTAATTCCATTCAAAAAGTGAAACTTGTATATTATATTCATTCATTACACACAGACTGATATATTTCAAACATTTATTTCTTTTAATTTTGATGATTATAACAGGCAACTAAGGAAAATCCCAAATTCAGTATCTAAGAAAATTAGAATATTGTGAAAAGGTTCAATATTGAAGACACCTGGTGCCACACTCTAATCAGCTAATTAACTCAAAACACCTGCAAAGGCCTTTAAATGGTCTCTCAGTCTAGTTCTGTAGGCTACACAATCATGGGGAAGACTGCTGACTTGACAGTTGTCCAAAAGACGACAATTGACACCTTGCACAAGGAGGGCAAGACACAAAAGATCATTGCAAAAGAGGCTGGCTGTTCACAGAGCTCTGTGTCCAAGCACATTAATAGAGAGGCGAAGGGAAGGAAAAGATATGGTAGAAAAAAAGTGTATAAGCAATAGGGATAACCGCACCCTGGAGAGGATTGTGAAACAAAACCCATTCAAAAATGGACTGCAGCTGGAGTCAGTGCTTCAAGAACCACTATGCACAGACGTATGCAAGACATGGGTTTCAGCTGTCGCATTCCTTGTGTCAAGCCACTCTTGAACAACAGACAGCGTCAAAAGCATCTCACCTGTGCTAAAGACAAAAAGGAAAATAAGTGGTCCAAAGTTATGTTCTCTGATGAAAGTAAATTTTGCATTTCCATTGGAAATCAGGGTCCCAGAGTCTGGAGGAAGAGAGGAGAGGCACACAATCCACGTTGCTTGAGGTCCAGTGTAAAGTTTCCACAGTCAGTGATGGTTTGGGGTGCCATGTCATCTGCTGGTGTTGGTCCGCTGTGTTTTCTGAGGTCCAAGATCAACGCAGCCGTATACCAGGAAGTTTTAGAGCACTTCATGCTTCCTGCTGCTGACCAACTTTATGGAGATGCAGATTTCATTTTCCAACACTTGCACACAGTGCCAAAGCAACCAGTACCTGGTTTAAGGACCATGGTATCCCTGTTCTTAATTGGCCAGCAAACTCGTCTGACCTTAACCCCATAGAAAATCTATGGGGTATTTTGAAGAGGAAGATGCGATATGCCAGACTCAACAATGCAGAAGAGCTGAAGGCCACTATCAGAGCAACCTGGGCTCTCGTAACACCTGAGCAGTGCCACAGACTGATCGACTCCATGTCACGCCGCATTGCTGCAGTAAATCAGGCAAAAGGAGCCCCAACTAAGTATTGAGTGCTGTACATGCTCATTGTTTTCATGTTCATACTTTTCAGCTGGCCAAGATAAAAAAAAAAATCCTTTCTTTGTATTGGTCTTAAGTAATATTCTAATTTTATGAGATACTGAATTTGGGATTTTCCTTAGTTGTCAGTTATAATCATCAAAATTAAAAGAAATACACATTTAAAAATATCAGTCTGTGAGTAATGAATATAATATACAAGTTTCAATTTTTTGAATGGAATTAGTGAAATAAATCAACTTTTTGATGATATTCTAATTATATGACCAGCACCTGTATATTATTTGAATCGATGCAGTTATTGTTTGATTTGCCACTTTCATTTGTGCTGATTTTGAACTCGTTGGATCTGTTGTAGGCAACATACTGGATTGATCTTTCTAACGCTAGATGGCAGCAGTGCTTTGTGAGGAGGTTGCGTTGCTTTGTAAGTACATTGCTACATTTTGGTGATGGGGAGCTGTCTCTCTCTCTCTCCACCAGTCCTTCTTAACAAGTGTACTTGTGAAGACTAAAAGCAACATTAACCCTTATTGAAATACATAATCGGTATTAAATATTTATTCTTATGTCAGTTTTGCTATATTTAACTTCGTCTTCTGCATTGTGCTATTTACATTATACATTTTGAGTGTTAATCTAACCACATAATATTAAATACTTATATAAAAAATAAAATGGTATAATTACAAAATATATACATTATATAATATCTCATATTTATTTTGTCTTGGGGGGGGGGGGGGGGGGGGGGGTGAGCCTGTGAAAGATATCAGACAATGACCTCTAATATTTCTTCTCACTACGACATGCACATACAAAGCAGTGGATTAAAGTAGCAGTCAGTCTGAATCAGAAGAACACCATACACGCTTTGAACCCACAGTATTCTCTTTGAAATCTCTGAGCTCACACAGTCAAGGACATAAGTAGATCTGTAAGCCTGCAAACAACTGACTTGAGTTTTTATCAGAACTGTCCGATGTAATATTTGGATTTATCTAATGTGATGACAGATTTTCGAATAAAGTGGTCTTTTCATCTTAATACCCCATCATCCCCCATCATCCCCAAACTGTTCCCACAAAGTTGGGAGCATGGAATTGTCCAAAATGTCTTGGTATGCTGAAGCATTAAGGGTGTGAGATGGTGGTCCAGTGGGTTAAACCACTGAACTGATATGCAGAAGGTTGCTGGTTCGATCACAGCGGTCACCACCAGTGTGTCCTTGAGCAAGGTACTTTACTCCATGTTGCTCCAGGGGGATTGTCCCTGTAACAAGGGCACTGTAAGTCACTTTGGATAAAAGTGTCTGGCAAATGCATAAATGTAAATGTAAATAATCTAAAAGTTCCTTTTACTGGAACTAAGGGGCCAAGCCCAGCCCCTGAAAAACAACCCCACACCATAACCCCCCCTCCACCAAACTTTACACTTGGCACAGTGCAGTCAGGCACATACCGTTCTCCTGGCAACCGCCAAACCCAGACTCGTCTATCAGATTTCCAGACAGAGAAGCATGATTGGAGTTTCCCAATACTTTTTGCAATATAGTGTATATACATGTCACGATCACACACAGGAAACAGTAAGATCCATTTGCAGTCTTTATTAGGGTAATCCGTACTCACATCCAGTCCAGGCAAGGGTAAAACTCCAAACATGAAACAAACACAAAACAGGGAACCAGATCTAGAGAGTGACGTGACATATAACAAGGACTCCATGACAACACAGAACCAAACAGGGTATATATACACACAGATACTAACAAGGTGACGGGAAACAGCTGTGTGCAATGATCAAATGAGTGACAGACAGGATGATGGGAAATGTAGTTTAAGAGTGAATGACACCGTGGGGAAGGAGGACCTCTAGTGGCTACCCGGGGAAACACAAACCCGACACTGTGACATAACCACCCCCTCTACGGAGCGGCTACCAGACGCTCCAAGACACAACTATAAACATAACAAGAGTCCAGGAGGGAGGTGGAATGGTGGAGGATCTGGGGGAGGGATGGTGGGCCAGGTCCCTGAAGGGGAACAGGGGGTGACGGCTTAACCGACGGCCAGGGCGAAGACTCCCGTTCGGGAGGCCAGGGTGGCTCGCAGAGTTCGGCAGGCCAGGGCGGCCCGCAGCGTTCGGGAGGCCAGGGCGGCCCGCAGCGTTCGGGAGGCCAGGGCGGCCCGCAGAGTTCGGGAGGCCAGGGCGGCCCGCAGCGTTCGGGAGGCCAGGGCGGCCCGCAGAGTTCGGGAGGCCAGGGCGGCCCGCAGAGTGCGGGCGGCCAGGGCGGCCAGGGCGGCGCGGACACGGCAGGAACCGCCGGGATGGTCTCTGGCCTTGAGACCACTGAAATCGGGACCACCGGACTCGGGACCACCGGAACAGGAACCAACGGAACAGGAACCACCGGAACTAGGACCACCGGGACTGGGACCACCGGGACACGATCCACCGGAACTGGAATCACTGGAACACGACCCACCAGAGCAGGGACCACCGGAGCAGGGACCACCGGAACTGGGTCCACCGGAGCAGGGATCACCGGAGCAGGGACCACGCCAGAGGAAACCCTGTGCTTCTCCCAGGCACGCAGAACTGCCGCCATGAAGAACCCCATCACAGCCCTCCAGGCCATGTCAGGACTCGGGACCACTGGAACTGTGTCCACCGGAACAGGGACCACCGGAACTGGGTCCACCGGCACTGGGACCACGCCAGGGGAAACCCTGTGCTCCTCCCAGGCACGCAGGACTGCCGCCATGAAGAACCCCATCACAGCCCTCCAGGCCATGTCAGGACTTGGGACCACCGGAACTGGGTCCACCGGAACTCGATCCACCGGAACTGGGATCACCGGAACAGGGACCACCGGAACTCGATCCACCGGAACAGGGACCACCGTCCCTGGCATGGAGGGAACCTTTCTCCTCCTCCTCCGTTTCAGAACCCCTGAGCTCAGGACCACCGGAACAGGATCCACCGGAACTGGGACCACCAGAACAGGGTCCGCCGGAACAGTCACAGAGGGAGTCGTCCTTCTCCCCCGCTGTTTTCGAGAGTGAGTCGACGCTGCTGTCTCTTTGGAATTCACGGGGAGCCTAGTGGTCTCCTCCGTGATTCGAGCCCACAACGCGAAACACTCGAAAATGTTCATACGAGGCGGAACTTCTCTATACTGAGCATGCCTCCCCTTCTCCTTCTTGGTGGCTGGGGACGAGAGATGAATACCCACACTGCTGGACCTATTCATGATGGAGTCCTTCTGTCACGATCACACACAGGAAACAGTAAGATCCATTTGCAGTCTTTATTAGGGTAATCTGTACTCACATCCAGTCCAGGCAAGGGTAAAACTCCAAACAGTCAATCCAAACATGAAACAAACACAAGAAAACAGGGAACCAGATCTAGAGAGTGATGTGACATATAACAAGGACTCCATGACAACACAGAACCAAACAGGGTATATATACACACAGATACTAACAAGGTGACGGGAAACAGCTGTGTGATCAAATGAGTGACAGACAGGATGATGGGAAATGTAGTTTAAGAGTGAATGACACCGTGGGGAAGGAGGACCTCTAGTGGCTACCCGGGGGAAACACAAACCCGACACTGTGACAATACACGCATAACCCATAACCTGATTTTGCATCTGATTTTGCTTTCCTATTTACATAACAGGGAAGGGTTACGTGAAATTATGGCACCCATACATTTCACAGAAAATATAGCTATAATTTATGAAAATATAGATGGAAACTAATTTTAACATGCATGTAAACTATGGCTATTGATAATCATTTTTAAAAGTGTAGGATGATCCATGCCCAATAGGGCTAGACAAAATCATGGTCTAAATGATAAATTCAATGTATTTTAATTGACATATATAAAAGTAGTATTATATAGTTTGCATTTCAGAGAAGAATCTCAAAGAATCTTATTTGTGATCCACATATGCATATAAGGGGCACAAATAACTATGCAGATTAATAACATTAATAGAGTTTAATAGAGTTTGACAGTGCACATCACAGATTCAAGCTTCTTTGGGGGGAGGTTACACTGTTACACTGATGCCATGACCTGGATAGAATCTAAATGGCTGTTAGATGGAAAAAAAGAAAAGTAGGAGAAGAGATGCAGCAAAGTGTGTTATTATATCTTGGTGTAGGTGAAGAACATGGTCAACGTTTTGGCTGGAGCAGGCCTAGTATGGCGTTCTCGTAATCAACATGTTGGAGGCAGGAGAAATAGGCAGGAATAAAGATCTGAGTGACTTTGACAATGGCCGAATTGTTATGGTAAGGCAACTGGGTCATAGCATCTCTGAAATGGCAAGGCTTGTGGGTTGCTCCCGGTTAGCAGTGGTGAGAATTTACCAACAGTGGTCTGAGGAGGGATCTAGGGACAAACCACAGACCGGTGACAGGGTGTTGGGCACCCAAGACTCACCGATGCACAAGGGCAATAAAGGCTATCCTGTCTGGTCCAAGCCAACAGAAAGTCTATTGTGGTGCAAGTCACACAAAATTTTAATGGTTATGGAAAGAGAATGTGTTACAACACAGTGCATCAGAGCGCCTATGATGACCCCTGTCCACGCATCGAAAGCAGTACCTAACTACCTAAACATTGTTGCAGAACAGGTACACCCCTTCATGATAATGGTGTTCCCTGGTGGATGTGACCTCTTTCATCAGGATAATGCACCCTGCCACACTGCACACATTGTTCAGGAATGATTTGAGGAACATGATGAGTTCAAGGTGTTGTCCTGGCCTCCAAATTCCCCAGATTTCAATCCAATTGAGTATCTATGGGATGTGCTGGACCAAGTTCAATCAACCTACAGCGGCTCCACCTCTCAACCTACAGGACTTGCTAATGTCTTGGTGCCAGATTCAACAACACACATTCAGGGGTCTTGTAGAGTCCGGGACAACAGGTCGGCATTGTTTTGGCAGCACACTGAGAACCAACAGCTTATTAGGCATAATGTTTTGGCTCATCATTGTAGCCTATATACAGTATCACTTAGTTGTATAATAATAGTATGGCTGCTATATGTCATCCAGAGGACGTCATTAATGATGTGCATTGTTAAACTCGTTGCCTGTTTTCCGGAGAGCTCGTATTCCTCAGTGTGCACTTTTTCTCTGTGAACGCCTTTACGTAATCCTCATGGGCTCGAGAGCTGCACGCTATCATATCTGTTGATATTGGATGCACTCAGTCATCCAGCTGCCTCCTCTTCTCATTGCATTTGTCATCTCTCTGTCTAAAACACATTGTCTTGTTTGGCAGTGTTTACCTCTACGAGCTCCTCTCTGTCTACACTTCATTTATCATTCACATTTGAGGTCTAAAACATATTTTCTTGCTCTTGTTATTTTTTCTGCACATGCCCTTTTGTAAATTGCTTTGTCTGATGTACACACTCTGCTTTTACAGTATTCATTAGTATGTGACTACAGTCTGCCTCAGATCTGTACTCTCCCATCAATCCCTTGCAAGGTGAGAACTCTTCCTCACCTGTCAGCATCATGTCATGTC
This sequence comes from Romanogobio albipinnatus, assembly GCA_023566225.1. Lineage (NCBI taxonomy): Eukaryota > Metazoa > Chordata > Actinopteri > Cypriniformes > Gobionidae > Romanogobio > Romanogobio albipinnatus. The sequence continues at coordinate 31,876,767 of CM042243.1, read as the reverse complement.
ACGGTGCCGAGACCAGATTGTTGTGACAAAGCTTGACAACCCGGGCTAAAAGCTTCTTTATCACGCCCTCAAAAGCACTGAAGGGAAGAATAACATGCCAGAGAATTTTGAATCCGGGACTGTCTTGCAACTGAATTATTCAGTTGGATTAGTTAACATTAGCAGTTTGTCAATAATTCATTCACCAGGAGAAATGTGGTTTCCAGGACAACTTGCATAACAGAGTGTTTAGTCCCCTTTGGCAACTTCATATATTTTTAGTAACAGAGCTATGCTCACTTACACAATTAAAGAGATGGGAGAGAAAAAAAGCACCTTATGAAGGTGACGTGATGCATATGTAATCTAGTTAATCATATAATAAATCATGTTTAAGATGTAAACTATAAAATGAATCCATGTGTTAAGGCAGCATTCTTTTTAACTAACTGTATAAGATCAGAAGTCAAGTCAAGTCAAGTCAACTTTATTTATATAGCGCTTTTAACAATGGAGATTGTTTCAAAGCAGCTTTACAGTGTTAAACAGGAAAATAATGCAGCATAATTTTATTAAGCTGTATAGCCATTTGATGTCATCAGTTCATTTCAATTTCCATACGGTGACAGTTTTGGCGTTTAGATAAATAATTAGATCAGTAATTTAGTTTATATGGTTAATTTAGTTTATTAATTCGATTTATTTCGATGTTGAAAAATGTAGTGTCCCCAACTGAGCACGCCAAGCCAGAGGCAACAGTGGCAAGGAAACCAAAACCCCATTAGGTTACCTAATGGAGAAAAATAAACCTTGGGAGAAACCAGGCTCAGTCGGGGTGCCAGTTCTCCTCTGGCCAATTAACAAACAGCATATTATTATTATTATTATTATTATTATTATTATTATTCTGGCAGCTTTACAGGTCAGAGGTCATAATAGATCGGAATATTCGAAGGACCGGAGGCAACACGCTGGAGACAGGTTTATTGAGGATGATGTTGATTAAATAATTATTAAAGTGCAATATTCGAATGATCGGGGGCAACAAGCTGGAGACGGGTTTATTGTGGATGACATATCGATTTAAGTATTATTTAATTGTAATATTCGAACAATCGGAGTCAACACGCTGGAGACGGGTTTATTGCGAATGACATATCGATTTAGGTATTATTTAATTGTAATATTCGAACAATCGGAGTCATCACGCTGGAGACGGGTTTATTGAGATGCCGTGTCGATGAGGCAGTTGCAGGGGGAGGCTAATTGACACGGTCTCTGCGGACACTTCGGGGTCCTGTGTTGGTCTTGTCTGGGCACAGGTCCACCATCTGATCTGGATACGGCCCGGATCCGGCTGACTGCAGTAAACCTCGGGATAAAACAGAGAGACTATCATTAGCGTAGATGCCATTCTTCTGATGATGTAACGAGTACATCAGGTGTTATGGGAAGTGTTCCCGGTTCCGGCTGACCTAGTTAATGCAGCCTAGCAATCATTTCATTGAAAAAGTGTTTTATGTGTATGCCACAGTAAAGAGATGTGTTTTTAGTCTAAATTTAAACTGACAGAGTGTGTCTGCTTCCCGAACAATGTTAGGAAGACTGTTCCAGAGTTTAGGAGCTAAATAGGAAAAGGATCGACCGCCTGCAGTTGATTTGGATATTCTCGGTACACTGTAAAATCCAACAGTTGTTCTTACTAAGACTTTTTTAGTAAACTTTACTTAATGTCCAATAATTTGTTGACCTTACTTAAAACAAGTAAGTAATCTGAACTATTTGCATGCTATGCCTTCGTTACTTAGAAAACTCAAGTAAACATTACTTGACTGGTTTGAGTACCATTTTGCCAAAGCAAAAAAACAAGCGGGTGGACAGGTGGACGGGCAAAGTGTTTTTGAGGCGGGGCAATTTTTTCTAGACTTATCACTCATTTCCTCCACTTCCTCTCACCATAACTGTGATTAGTGTTCCCTTTGGTTGGACACTTGGAACTTCATTCATATTATAGTAATTAACTTCCTATTAATGCAGCAATGCAACAAGAAATTGATTTCAAAACAAGGGAAGTAATATATATATATGTATATATATATATGTATATGTATGCAAAAAAAAAAATATGTATGTATGTAATATTTGTCCATTAATGATATAGAACATAACTATTTTTCATGTCAAATAATGACCTTTTAACATTTGTTTTGCTAATATTTATGGCATAACCTTTTAATTGATATAATTGATATGATATGAGTTGATATAATCCCTCTATGTTTGTCACAATATCATTTGACCATGCTTGAGTGTGTCACACACACACTTCAACATTCAGCATGCAAAACACAACAATGGTAACAAGGATTTTTTTTATTTTTTTTTTATTATTAATTCAACCTTTACTATTTTACTTGCTGTCATTATTGGGGTTATACTGACAAAAGACAAATAGTAAAATAAAGGCAAAAATAGTAAAACGAAGCATTTAATTTATTCATGCCACAATGCACTCTGGGAGTACACTTCCTCAGATCCCAGATAGAATTAAGTTGACAAAACTTAAACGGTTTAAGTAAGAACAACCTAATGCAATTAAAAAGATAAGTGAAGTAATTAAACAGCGGTATTACTTAAAATTAAAGTATTTAGTCTATTCAACTTAAAATAGTTATTAGAACGACTAATATCTTTAAATAAATTTAACTCAAGTTTATCAAGTAATCATTACTTAAATTTTTTAGGGCAACCACTTTCCTCAATTTTTTTAAGTAAGCTCAACTTATCCGGTTTTAGAGTGTATGATCAACTGGCCAGAATTTTGAGACCGCAGTAGACGTGATGGGAGTATTGGGGAGCTAAACCATTTAGTGCTTTGTAAGTAACAAGCAAGATTTTAAAATGTATGCGATGTTTAATAGGCAGCCAGTGCAATGTTGACAGAACTGGGCTAATATGGTCATATTTCCTGGTTCTAGTAAGAACTCGAGCTGCTGCGTTTTGGACCAGCTGGAGTTTATCTATTAAGCGAGCAGGGCAACCACCCAGTAGAGCATTACAATAATCTAACCTTGAGGTCATGAACGCATGAACTAACTGTTCAGCATTTTGCATCGAGAACATGTGCCGTAATTTAGATATATTTTTAAGATGGTAGAATGCAGTTTTAAAGATGCTAGAAACGTGGCTTTCAAACGAAAGATTGGTATCAAAGAGCACAACCAGGTTCCTCACTGACGACGAAGACTTGACAGAGCAGCCATCAAGTGTTAGACAGTATTCTAGGTTACTACTTGTGGAGCTTTTTTGTCCAGTAATTAAAAATTCAGTTTTTTTCTGAATTGAGTTGAAGGAAATTACCGGTCATCCAATGTTTTATATCAGCTATGCATTCCAGGACTAAGATGCAGCTGTGGCCAAATTTGTGCAAATAAATAAAATGAAATGTGAGCAAGTCAGCTATAAAAATTTATACTTAATACTGCACACCCTATTTAGTGAGTCATTAATACAGTAATAAAGTTCTTAGCTATCAAAATTACTGGCAAAGAACATGTACCCTTTGCTAAAGGACTTGTGGAAGGGCCCTTTCAAGGCACAAGGCACTGTTTGGACTTTCGCACAGAATCTTGCCGGAAGTAGTAGGTTATACCATATAGTCAGTGTTGGAGAGAACAGTAACAGCGTTACATAAATTAATTACAACATAAATGTAACTGTAATCCATTACAGTTACTGAGAAAAAATGTGTAAGTAAATTACAGTAAATTATTAAAATGTTAACGAGTCGATTACAAAGGGGGTTACATCTGCATATTTTCTGTAAAAAGCTAGGTTGAATAATATTCATTTGTTGCTTTGCCTGTTTTTGATGTGCACGATACCTCCTGATCAATTGCATCAATCCACATTACCGCTGAAAGCTTTAGGTTATAACCTGTCTGAGAGTTGCCACCATGGCGAGTGATAAAAATCGTTCCAGTGCTGGAAATTTAAAAATTGTTTCATCCAGAAATATGTATTTAACCTCAGAATGATCTCAAAGTAAAAAGAGGTGCTAAATTCAGATTTTGTGGTAGCTTTGCTTTAAAATGAAATAATTATAATCTTACCTCAAGTGATGAAAGATTTTGAAAGTCATTGTTGAGTACTAAGGTTAACCCTGCCTCGTTTAAATTTTTGAAAATGAAAAGAAATAGAAAAGTAATCAAATGTAATCAGTTACACTACTTATTACATTTTCAGGTAACACCCGTAAGAACTTTGTTCATCTTCGGAACACAAATTAAGATATTTTTGTTGAAATCCGATGGCTCAGTGAGGCCTGTAGGCTATATCCAGCAATGACATTTCCTCTCTCAAGATCCATTAATGTACTAAAAACAATTCATGTTCATGTGAGTACAGTGGTTCAATATTAATATTTTAAAGCCACGAGAATATATTTGGTGCGCCAAAAAAACGAAATAACGATTTAAATGGCCGATTTCAAAACACTGCTTCATGAAGCTTCAAACCGTTATGAATCAGCGAGTCGAATCATGATTCGAATCACGCGTCAAACCCATAGACAGTAAAAGAAATGGACACAGCGACCCCATAGACTTCACAGAGAAAAAGTGAAGTCAAGTAGAAGCAGTCACTTTCTGATGGCTGAGCGTACTGCGCAGTCTCAGACTGAGCTTGACGACGTAGATGTGAGAAACCTGTCTGACAGTGGCAAGTCTTCTAGTAGTTGTGCAAAGTGAAATCTGAATCACGTTGTTGAAATATTTTGTCCCGTTGCTTTTGGCTCTCTATGGGCTTCTCCACATGCTTCTTCCTTAACTTTATCGGACTTTATGCCTCCACGTCCCCCCGATTGCCTGATAGACAGTTAAAGTTTGCCTGCGAGCTTCTCCTTGGGTCTATACGGTAATTTCTCTACTGCACGCCGAGAGTTGCATGGTTATGACGCAATCGTTAGCCTATTTTTTACAAAAACGGCTTCTACGGGGCGATAGTGTAAGATACAAGGTAATGGAGCCTTTTATACATTTTCGCGTTTCTTTAGAAATAAACAATAGTCAAATGGAGCCTTTAAATGCCTCAGATGTAAAGTTATTTGCTGTCAAAGTGACACCAAAATGAATGGGAGTCAATTGGATGCTAACAGCAGGTGATGGCTTGGTTAACAATGGCTGCCCCTATGGAAGGTACTCTTTCCGATGGCTGGATTACCCCCTTGGTCAAACCGCCAAACTGCTGAAATCACGTGACTTTGGCGCTCTGAAACGCTGATTCGATACACTGTTTTGAAATCAGCCATCACTATATAAATCGTTATTAGTTTTTTTGCCACACCAAACAAATTCTCGTGGCTTTGATTTAACTGATTTAAATGTTTTTAGAGAGGAAATGTCATTTCTGGCTATGCAGGCCTCACTGAGCCATCGGATTTCAACAAAAATATCTTAATTTGTGTTCCGAAGATGAACGGAGGTCTTACAGGTGTGGAACGGCGTGAGGTTGGGTAATAAATTACATTATTTTCATTTTTGGGTGAATAAAACCTTTCACCTTTAACGACAAACATTTTAGGTATTTCACCTTAACTAATTGTTTTATTTGGTTTTATATAACTCGGATGTGGTTATATTGTTTATTAGTTTAATGTAGGCCTAGATTCATGTTTCTTGCATAGTACTTCAGTTACGGAGATGTTTTTTGCTCCCTCTCACTTCCTCTTTTCTTTAGCATTTTGGGGCAGTGCTGTGTCACCTCATTAACTGAATGTCAAATACAGTCACCCTTATCTACATTTATTGGTGACATGACAGCCGCTTTGGTCCTGCGGAGCCAATCAACTCACCCTTGCCTGGAATTCTCAAGGTTGAAGTTGTATCCCATTCATTTGCTTGCTGAGTTTCAATTGTCATCATTCACCATTCCTCAGTTCAAAGTCTCAGAACACATTCTGATTTATTATGCAGGCCCACTGGAGGATGCCTCAGTCTCACCTCCACTGCTCTTAAAGTAAAAGATACACCTTTCAATCATCCGCTTCCTCTCCTTTCCCCTGTATCTTCATCCTCTTTTTGCCTTCACAGAGGTTTGCGGTGAATTATTTTCTCTTAATCCAGTCTTTTTTGCTGTATGTGGTCTGTGGTTTAAGGTGAATCTACTTTTGGCCAGTGATCTGTGTCGTATTCTCACAGAAAACTGAGAAACTCAGCAGAGCGAAACTACTTCTTTCTGACAGTGACTTCTGTCAGGGTGTCAAATGTGTGACTTTTAAACTGACTGACAGCAGATCCAGTCCCTTGGCCACTGCCTTCTTGAGTATGACTCACGCATGATTTTTTTCTCCCTCAGCCTTCAACAGCACTGTCACTTGCTCTGGAATATCATCCTTAAATCAGAGGAAAATAACTACACTTATGGCAGCTCAAGGACTAAGTCACAGGCTGATCTAAATGGCCTCATTTTTCGGCTGCTCAGCAGAATGTGAACATGTCCTTTGATGGATCCATGATGTATAAGGGCGCAAACTATTTTATATTCAACCCCAAGACTGCATCCTCTAAGCAAGTCCTCTAAACATACATTTGATTAAATGTAAATCATCCCTAAGATTGCGTAATCTAAAGTTTAACATATCACTATAAACCCTAACACTCCAAATAATTAATTGGTTTGAGTAGGACAACAAATTAGTTAACTTTTAAGAGTATTTAGCACTTTCTTTTTCTGTCAAGTTTACAGAACTTATATATTTTAAGTGAACTGTTTCATTTGTTTTTAGTTTTATTAAATTATTTATTTTAATTTAGACAAACTTAAATTCAACTGAAACTAGGCTGGGATTTCAATTTCATGCTTTGCCCATGGCACCCGAAAGGGAGAGTAAATGCTAAAATTAAGTGTTAGGCTATACAAGGTTTTTTTTTGTGCAATATTAATGCTAAGTGGGAGATTTAATAGTGATTAATGGTTTGTTATGCTAGAAGAGTTTCTGTTAATGTGGGTTTTTGGAGAGTTACCACCATGGTGACAAGAGGTGCATGCGGGATGCGGCTTGGTTTGAGAGCAAGTAGATTTATGCTTTTTTGCTGCACTCATTTGGCAAGTGGTATACCATGCTATTGTTAACATGTTAGCAATTTAGCATTTTCTGAATTAGCGTGTCATAGCTAAGCTAAGTTTATACTAATAACAATGTTCTCATTGAGGATATGTTGTATATGTTCTCATACATATACATTTTAAGTTAAATGTATGAATTAAACATTTTAAGCAATTCGAACAACAACATAAAAATCTGCCAGTTCTGCTTACTTCAACTTCTTAACTTAAAAATATTGAGGCAACTGATTGCCTAAATTTTTCTTATTTGGTTTTACAGTGTATATTTTATTGTAACTCATTTCAAAGATTGCATCACCAAAAGTTTACATATTTGATTAGGCTATACGTAATTAAATCATTTCTACAATGGCGTCACTAAAATGTTTAACATATATATTTGCGTAGGCTATGTGCAAAGAATTTCTATGATTACATCCTCTAAAGTTTAACATGATTAGCTATATGTAATTCATCTGATTACTTATTAATGTTATTAATGAATAATTGTAACTTAATATCGCAAAACAACAAACTGGATAATTTTTACATTATTCCTCATTTATTTTTTTATTTTTTTACATACATGTTCATTCTATATTTTAGTTGTTGTTATTATACTCTGAACTGTACCACAATGTCTTATATTTGTTTCGTAGCCTACTTATCTGTAATTGAACTAATATTTAAAAAATGAGTTGAAATTATTTTTACATTTATTTATTTATTTAATATATATATATATATATATATATATATATATATATATATATATATATATATATATATATATATATATATATTTGTATTTATTCTGAATAATAATTTATTTATAATTGTTTAAATAATTGTATGCATGCAAATATAATTATCTTAACATATGAACGTTTTTTTCCCCATAAATTACTGAACTGTTCAGAAATGTAGTCATATCGTGCATATTTAATTTTCCATAAACAACAAATTTAACATGAACATAAACAAGCAAACAGAAACAAAGAAAAACAAATATGAAGTAGACGAAAAAGGGTAGACAAAAAAAAAAGAAAAAAAAAAAGTAGAGTACCACAAGTCCACTTTAGGAACTTTGAAAAATGACTACAATAAATGCTCTATTTTCTGTACTGCCCGCGATCTAGCGCTATTCATTCTGCGTTGCCTAGAGAGACTCGTACTTTAGCGAGGCTCCCTGGGTTTACCAAACGGCAGCTGACTGGATGTTGGAGCACTGAGAGGAGGAGGAGGAGGAGGAGGAGGAGGAGGAGGAGGAGGAGGAGGAGTAGCTGTTGCAGTAACAACATCCTGGATATTGGAGCTTGGCGGCGCACACGGCTACAGAAATAAAGGAGGAACGTAGACATAAGGGAGGCGGTGGTGGTAATCGCGAATGTTTGAGTGCATAGAAACAGGACATGAACGTGAACCTGCCAACTTTCAGGCATTAATTGTGGATTTACGATCTATGGCGCCGATTTATCCCGAAGCACCGACAAGGTGATGCAGCAGCTGCAGGACCGGATCAGTCCTCTACACGGCTGCCAGCTGAATGCCTTTACTGGAGGAAAAAGGCGCAGCACACGTCCAGCGCAGGCCGGCTTGATCTTTTATTAAAAATAGGGCATTATGTAGAGAGGATACACCCGTTGCGACACACCCGTGGTTTACTTTCATTATTGTATCGGCTCTTGATATCGCTCTCCGGTTCAGAGACGCTGCCACGGCATCAAGCGGATCAGGCCTGTGCTGAAACACCGTCCGCGCGCTCCGCGATATTTACCGTTGTAAGCGCATGATGAGACGGGAACTTTTATCGTTAACACGCAGAACGAAAGCTCTTAGTGCTGTAACATTGTGTTCACTGTTCAGTCGGCCAGTTTTCTTTATGTTTACCTAGGTTGCGATACTATTTCGTCTTATACAACTGCCTTTTCGTGCTTCGCTATCGATAACCTATTGCCGTATTGCTAGTTTAATATAAATAAGCCTAACGGGCGGCGAGGGCGGACTCGCCGTTTATCGTGAAGATAACGACTCGACCCAACCCGCCTGACACCGAGAAGCGTTTGGATCAAAGCGAGGATCATGGATCAGAATGATAAAAAGACCCTCACGGTATGTGCACACATTTGCTCAATCCATACGTTATATCTGTAAGAAAAATACTGGCTGGACGTTAAAGATAAGACCGGCGTTTTGAGCATCGATTGATATGGCGCTGTAATCAAGCACACGCACTTGTACAGGTGTCACATTGTCATGCTCAAAGTGTGTCTGTCTGTCTATGTGCCGAATGTTATATATTTGGCGCATGTTCATTCAGATGATTGTTGTTTTGATCTCATTTGAATGGCTAACGTTACTCGCCTTTGCAGGTTTTGTTAGTCTAAACTGTGTTTGACATGAATTGTGAAGCTAAAAAAAGGGCAATATTCAAAGCAGTTCTGTACCATACTGTATGCTTGCATCCTCATGATCAATTTGAGACCTTTTGAGTTTTGACCCATGTATGTAATTAATGGGTTGTGTGTGATAGAAAAAGTCTTGATCAGTGTTTTTTTTTTTTTTTAATCCTTACAATCATGCAATGTAACACAAGTGTTACAGCACTGCAGGTGATCACATTCACAATCACAACATTGCTCTTATTCAGTAAAACAGCACAATTGGGTGTGTAATATTTCTAGAGTAATTCATATCAAGTAACATGTTCAGACAAAATTTGACTGATTAGTTGGTATATTTCTTTTCTACTAACAAAAATAGTACCAAAACACCAGGCTTTGCATGGCACCAAGCAAAACAGCTGGCTTAGATCAGCATATTTGAGTGGATCGGAGCGACACAGATTTCCCCTCCTGGCACAGAAAACCTCTCCCTGCTTTCAAATCAGTCTACTTCCCTAATATATGGTAGGTGAAAAACAGTATTTGAGATGAGCAGTATGTCAGAATTCATAAAACTGCAAACAAAATTATTACCCGAATGACCTACTACTTTAAGTGAGATTCACATTTGATGAACACTTGAACACCCTTGAGGCCATGAGAGAGGCGTTGTGAATGGCAGTGAAGTGATACAATGGACATTTGTAGGTCACATGACAACAGGGCGTATAAACTACATCTACAATTTTATTCATACTACCTAGTACTATAAAGAACATGCTTTTTAACAGTGCTGAAGTAAGTTTCAAACCAAATGTTATACATAGTCAGTATGCAAGGCGGTGTCAAAATGGTACACAAGCATTAAGCATACCACTCTTACTATTTTTGCAGTATCTATTAATGCCATCTTCAAGTGCACATGGGAAACTTGCACCTCCAAATCAGCCGTACGTTAATGACGTCACTAATTCAAGGTGAAAACATAACACAGTAGCCTAAACAAAATTGTGAACAATAAACCCAAATAACTATCACTGACTATCACTAAATGTGAGGCAGACCATGAACGTTGAGTGATTTGACACGATTTGCTATAGTGTCTCTGCCATGTTTCAACGTTCACAACTTGTGTATCATCTAGAATTCTGAGTTTCCCACTTGTAAATACAACTCTGCTCTGTCATTCATATGCTCGTAACTCCTGATTACGATATTTCCGACTCCACTTGAAGGACACATGTATATATTGCAGAAATAATAGACCAAATGACTTGTAATCAGTACTAAAGGGACTACTAGTCTAGAACCGAGGAATTAAATTAGATGGCCGGAGCTACCTGTTGTTTAATAAAATTTAGACCATGTCCTTTCTGCTGCTTAACATAATTGCCATGGAAACTGTTAAGTTAATTTTTTTATGGCAAGCTTCTGTTGAATGCCATTTGACAGTCGGTACCTGAAAATGTCTTTTTGATTTCAGAGCAAGTGGAATCAGTTGTGATCTACAGGACAACTCCTTTTCTATGATAAGAAGACATTCGACAGTAAAGCTCCCCTTTACCGCAATGAGATAATAGTGTGGCTTACACAAAAACAACCTTGACACTTATCCCACCATATTCCAGTTCATCATCAAAATATGACCACGCCGGCTCTATTGCCACTCTCGGGACGTAGGATACCTACCCTCTCGCCAGGTGCCTCCTCATTCCCCCATCACAGAGCCACCTTACGGCTCTCCGAGAAGTTCATCCTCCTCCTCATCCTCAGTGCCTTCATCACCTTGTGCTTTGGAGCGTTTTTCTTCCTCCCGGACAATTCCAAACACAAGCGCTTTGACTTTGGCTTGGAGGACGTGTTGATACCGCACATCGAGTCAGAGAAGGAGGCGAGGCACAGCAGCAGACAGGTCATACATGGTGTGGGAGCTCACGATGAGCATCGGCACAGGTGAGATCTCCTCAACCTCACCATGTGTTTTTGTGTTTGTTTTTAAAGGTAGTATTACATCAACAAACAAAAAAACAAACTGAACCATATCTATGCAAATCTATGCAGCAGCAAAAAAAAAAAAGTCAGTGAAAGATTATGAAAAAGGGTTCTTTGAGGTTTCTGGTCTCTGTTAAAGGGGTGGTTGATTGTCCCTTTTTACAAGATGTAAAATAAGTCTCTGATGTCCCCAGAGTGTGTATGTGAAGTATTAGCTCAAAATACCACACAGATCATTTATTTATAGCATGTTAAAATTGTCACTTTTGAGAGCAAAAAAATTCAGTTTTTGTGTGTCCCTTTAAATGCAAATGAGCTGCTGCTCATTAGGGCTGATTCAGATGTTTCAATTCGATGCAATTTTGATTCTCCATTCGATTCTCAATTCAACTCAATGAATATAGATTTAATACAAATACTATACACTCACCTAAAGGATTATTAGGAACAACATACTAATACTGTGTTTGACCCCCTTTCGCCTTCAGAACTGCCTTAATTCTACGTGGCATTGATTCAACAAGGTGCTGAAAGCATTCTTTAGAAATGTTGGCCCATATTGATAGGATAGCGTCTTGCAGTTGATGGAGATTTGTGGCATGCACATCCAGGGCATGAAGCTCCCGTTCCACCACATCCCAAAGATGCTCTATTGGGTTGAGATCTGGTGACTGTGGGGGCCATTTTAGTACAGTGAACTCATTGTCATGTTCAAGAAACCAATTTGAAATGATTCGAGCTTTGTGACATGGTGCATTATCCTGCTGGAAGTAGCCATCAGAGGATGGGTACATGGTGCTCATAAAGGGATGGACATGGTCAGAAACAATGCTCAGGTAGGCCGTGGCATTTAAACCATGCCCAATTGGCACTAAGGGGCCTAGAGTGTGCCAAGAAAACATCCCCCACACCATTAGACCACCACCAGCAGCCTGCACAGTGGTAACAAGGCATGATGGATCCATGTTCTCATTCTGTTTACGCCAAATTCTGACTCTACAATCTGAATGTCTCAACAGAAATCGAGACTCATCAGACCAGGCAACATTTTTCCAGTCTTCAACTGTCCAATTTTGGTGAGCTTGTGCAAATTGTAGCCTCTTTTTCCTATTTGTAGTGGAGATGAGTGGTACCCGGTGGGGTCTTCTGTTGTTGTAGCCCATCCGCCTCAAGATTGTGCGTGTTGTGGCTTCACACATGCCTTGCTGCATACCTCGGTTGTAACGAGTGGTTATTTCAGTCAAAGTTGCTCTTCTATCAGCTTGAATCAGTCGGCCCATTCTCCTCTGACCTCTAGCATCAACAAGGCATTTTCGCCCACAGGACTGCCGCATACTGGATGTTTTTCCCTTTTCACACCATTCTTTGTAAACCCTAGAAATGGTTGTGCGTGAAAATCCCAGTAACTGAGCAGATTGTGAAATACTCAGACCGGCCCGTCTGGCACCAACAACCATGCCAAGCCCAAAATTGCTTACATCACCTTTCTTTCCCATTCTGACATTCAGTTTGGAGTTCAGGAGATTGTCTTGACCAGGACCACACCCCTAAATGCATTGAAGCAACTGCCATGTGATTGATTGATTAGATAATTGCATTAATGAGAAATTGAACAGGTGTTCCTAATAATCCTTTAGGTGAGTGTATGTACATAAACTACAGTGAACATAAGTTTACAAGTGGGTAATTAAAAAGAAATTAAGAGCCACAAACCTGTATATTAAACTCTTTTTTTATTTTAGGTACACTTGGGTACATTAAAACAGAACCCATCTCTATTTCAAATGCATGTAAAAATGTATCTGAGAAGTATTTTATACAATTTAGTTTTTATGGATATTTTGATATATTTATTCTAAAACACAAAAAGGATATTGGATGATTTTCAGCAGTTTTCAGTACACAACAAGCTTTTCTTGCGATTTTGCCGCCGTCGTGTATGCAGTTACTTTTCATACAAGAGAAGTGCGTTCATATCTGGGGCCGGTTGCATAAACCATTAAGACTAGTCTTACAAGTTAGACATACATTTTTTTTTCTTTAAGACTGTTCATAATTTTTTTAAATCAGTTACATAAAACATAGACTGGCCTAATTTGATACGAAAAGTAAGACTGAATGCCACTTTCCTAACTGCTAGTGGCTCATACTAGATCTAAAGACACTGTCTTAACATAATGGCTTAGTTTATGCAACTGGCCCCTGGACACAAGTAGTTGCCGTGGTAACGAACAACAATTCTTTAACATGCTGACTTATGTGGACTAACTTTTATTTGAGGAAATCTGTTTATAATATAAGCCATTAGATTTGAATTGTTGGTCCTGCGCTGTCTATTGACTCAGTTAATATGAATATGTTTATTATGGCCAATGTACGTGCTTAAGTGAACGCTCAAGTTTAATACAATGATCATAATGCAAGGCAAGCATTCGCATGTATGTGATCTGTTTTTAGCGGTTGTGTGCACGGCTGTGGGGGTGTTGCAACGTCTGGGTGATGTCTCATCAAATGGTTCCACAGATTTGTAGTATTACTACAGCATTTCACCTCAGAATTATAAACGTCGACAACGCACCGAAAGCTGCCATTTAAGCACTGAATGAATGAATGAATGACAGCCGCGCCTCTCGTTCCTTTGTAACATTGCGCAAGGCAAATAAGAGGCTGACATCTAGTGGAGAAGACTAGAAATTAGATTTACGTTAATCTTATGTTCGATGTTTGCGTAAATAAATATGTGCAAAAATAGATTCGTGGCCTTTGAGAATCAATTTTTAATCGACCACAAAAAAGATTAAAGGTCCCATGGCATGGCATTTTTCTATTATTTTATAATGTTTCCTGAGGTGTACTTATATTGTTAGTATAATTTTTACATCATAAAATGTCATAATTTAGAAATAAAAGGCATTTTTTCTATACTGCTGTTTGCCCTGTGGCTGAATGCCCTGCTTCAAGAGGCGTGTCTGCTGTGAGACTTCAGTAAAAACGCCCACTGTTGTGATTGGCTGACATCTTTGCATTTTAAATGAGCGGAGGGGGCGTGGTTTAACGAGGTCGTTTAGAACGATTCAGTCCGATTTGGTGAACTGGTTCGGTTCACTAAAAAGAACCGATTCAAAAGAATGATTCGTTCGCGAACCGGACATCACGGAGACGGAGGGATTGCTAACAAAGTTATTTATAGTAACTACTGAGTTATGAGAGCGCTGTCAGTCAGCGCGAGTTTATTGTGTTTGTATCTGAGAGTTCTGAATAAACACGAGTCCGTCTTCATCATTATTACCAACTTTGTAACACATGCAAAGTACCATTACAGCGAGATGAACGAGTTAGTAAGTGTTGATTAAAGCAGTATTTCTAGATATGTTCCAATCATATGAAAAGCGTCAGTGACGCGCAATGAGTACACAGCGCAAACAAAGACACAACAGCAGTAATCGAATGTAATCCAGTTTATTGTGGGGAAAGCTGGCTAGCCTAGCCCGGCGACCCTCATGCTTACCCTCCTTCTGCTTAATCTCACGCCGCGTTTGGTGCCTCCGCTGTGGGCCAGATGCAGTACTGGGGGTCGGTGATGTTGTAGGCCAAGCTTCGGCGTGTGTGAGGTTTATCTCTAAAGGTGTTACTCTGCTTATGTTGAGCAGAAACGACTGTATGCACATTTAAGAACAGATAGACGCGACGAGGACGTACAAAAACACTGACTCACAAGATAGAAAACACCGTTCTGTCTGGAGAGAGAGAAGCTGCAGTGTGTGCACGAATAATAAATAATTAGCTACACATCAGAAATTACTGATCACAGATCAGAAGGAACTGAAAAAAGACTTCTGTTTTTATTTGTACATCCAAACACTGAGAAACTGCCAGCATTCACTCAAGGAATGATCTCTCGAGCGTTTGCATGGGCGTGCCAGATTCTCTGGGCGGAGGAAAGGGAGGTAACCGTTCCTGCTTGGACGTCAAAACAGGAGACTTCAGGATTGGCTCGTCTGGTCTGTCATTTTCTCAAAGGCAGAGAGAGACAGCCGGAACTCGGGTTTACACCGATCAACATTTCTATCCACTTGGGGACAATATTCAGGCTAGGGGAACTCATATTAATGTTGAAAAACCTCATAAAATGAAAATTTCATGCCATGTGACCTTTAATCGGAAAACTTTTTTTGCCCAGCCCTACTGCTCATAGGGCGGAGCTTAAAGAACTGCAGTTAGCAGCTCTGATAACCTCATGCAGACAGGCAATGAAACTGTTCAGCCAAGAAGAAGTGACAACATTTAGAATGCAACAAGATGTTCCTGAATGGTTAGTTGATGAATTTATGTAGCTGATGTGGAGTTAACTATAGGTCATTGATTAGCATTCTGTCATGATAATCTCACCCCCTTTGTTGTGTGTTCCCGGGGGGCAAGATTTATGTAAATTTCAGGGTTAGTCACTAACCCGGGAGGAAGCTTGTGTAGTCCCTACCAGCCGTTTGTTGTAGTCCTTACAAAACGATTTCTGTAAAAGAAAATATATCCCTTCGCTTTGAACTTTGAGCTTCGTAACTTTGCAGATATTGTTTGTGCTCAAACAGCAACATTACACACTAACTAAAGTTTAAAAAGTGAAATCATAATCAACCACCATAATCAACTTTAATATTTTATTAGGGCTGAAACAACAAATCGATAATGAATCGATTAGTCGTGTCTGCCGACTGAGCTGCTGCTTGAAAGGTGCGTGATCCAAGCTGCCCAAAACACGACAATTCTTAAGTTAAGCTTCAAGCTAATGCATTATCGTAATGTTTAACACGGCATGCCCTGTCAGGTGCTTTGACAGATGCGTGTGCTGTTTAATGTGTGATATGTTTCCTCAGCACAAGACTTTAATTTTACGGTTACATCCTTGTATAATTCACGCGAGTACTTCCATTTTGCATTAAGGCTCGTCCTGACAGTCTAGACAGGATGCATTAGAGAGGGAGACAATTAATATTCAGTTCAAAAATATTCATTTTTACTAAAATCTGTTGTTGGATGTTAAATTTAGGTTTAAAAGTCAACATGCAATTCAAGTATTTTCTGAGAGTGGTAATTGCAAAGGGATAATAGTGTGTAGTTGAATATAAATGTAAGATGTTTCTTCCATTTGCAGGATAAAGAAATGGCAGTAACAGGTTTCTTTGTTCAGAGTGAATGGGCCTCATTCATGAAACACGAGCATAAAGAATTTGTGTAAATCGTTTGTAAAGGCGATCTGACGTACATTTTCGGATTCATGAAAATGTTCATATTTTGAAAATGTTGAAAAGAAATGTACACCTGCTCCCTACCATGTGTAAATGGTGTGTAAAACATTTGAACGTTCTGTGTTCTAATTTAGGCAACTGATGACATTGCATTTTAACGCACTATGTACCATAATAATATTTTATAATATATATTTATTCATATTCATATGTCTTAAAAAAAAAAAAAAAAAAATTTAACTGTTCAACTTTGAGTAATAGGCAGCGCTCGTCACTGTCACGTTTTACCCAGCCGTCCAATCACAGTGGAGGAGGGGTGGGGCAAATACTACACTGACCAATCATCCTACTTGTACAATGACTGAACAACAATGTAGGAGTTAATTTATCTAGTTAATGCATTTTTATATTCAGTAATAATATTCAAAATGAGATGCTAGTAACACGTTACTGCCATGGATATTCTGTATCATAGCAACCAAACTATCTCTAACTCATGGGTGGGGATTATGCTAATTATGAATGAGTGTTATTAATATACACACGTTTAACTACTGAAAACTTTTGCACATAGCTTTTTTGCATATAGCATTGATATAGATATATTCTCTATATATGTTTTCATAGCATTCAATTCATAGCAGGATGTGGAATAGTGCGTTTTATATATTTTTTAAGTCCGGAAAACTGCTTACTACTAGGTGTTTCATGCCTATTTCATTGCAGAAGGAAAAAGCTTTAAATCTACTATTCAGGCCAAGCAAACATGTAGGTGTGAGATGTGCGAATAGACTATACACTAGGGTTGTGCCGATGGACGGCTGACTGACATCACGATGGAGCACCACCATCGTGATGCCACGCCCCCCCATTGCGAGTCTTCTTGTGAGTGTGATGCACACTAATCCTCTTCTATAGTTAAACTAAAAACTTTGCAGGGATTGCTCTGTAAATTATATTGAGAATATAACTAATGCATATATTCTATTTTAAATACTGTAGTCTTTGTCAGATATAGCCTACATTTTGAAATAATAATTGAGGCTCAAACATCCATTTCATAAGCATGATTGTTTATTTCAGCACTTCCGTCAGTGAAACAACACACCACAGCCTGTAAAACATTTAAACAATTATCAGTAAATAATGGTAACCTAAAGAATATAAGAAAATTAAATATTAGTAAAGAAAAAAAATCTAATTTCCCCTCAAAGATGCGTCATAGGCTAT
This sequence comes from Romanogobio albipinnatus, assembly GCA_023566225.1. Taxonomy (NCBI): domain Eukaryota; kingdom Metazoa; phylum Chordata; class Actinopteri; order Cypriniformes; family Gobionidae; genus Romanogobio; species Romanogobio albipinnatus. Next base: position 31,858,835 of record CM042243.1, on the reverse strand, counting down.
ACCGCTCTGCGCGAGATGAAACACGAGCTGTAGACACCTTCTCAAATATCTTCGTCTTCATGTGTTCTCCTGATGTTGCAAAGCAACACTTGTTATAAAAGTTCTGAAGAGCGAATTTTATCTTCCACAGGGTCAAGACATTTAAGCAATGTTGGGATTATTCACTGCCAGAGAAAACGAAAGTAAAATGGCCTGTGTGTGTGAAATGCGCCATTCAAATAAACTTGGCGCGCCTTACCAAGTCTAATAACAAGCACAAACTGTGTTAAATAAAATTAAGTAAAAAGGTAGCCTACTCATCCTACAGTGTTTTTCTACTTCCCCACAGTAAAGGACGTGAATGGGTATAATAGACTTAATTATAAACAAACAAAAGGAAGAAACGTTTATAATTCCCTGCGAAAATGGGTGCGACGAGTGAAGATTTGAGAAAAGAAACGAGATGTCCATGTGGGATCAAATTGACTAACGTTAGGCCTATTGTTAAAATTCAGGGAAGTCGCAAAACATAATAAAAAAGCTGACAAAATTGGGCTCAGCCTACCTCTCTCATTCGGCATGAATCCATTCATGGCTGCGAATTTATTTCCTTTGTAAACAAAGCTTTGTCAAACCACTCGGTATTATTCACGTAAAACAGCATTAACATACAAAACACTGGGTTAGTAACGAAATTATAGTTTTGAAGTAGAAAATAGCACTTATGTAAAGAGATTTATTAAAATAAAAAGTGCACAACTCTTCTTAAGTGGAAGGAAGCTACTTTTTTCCCTCACGTGCAACCTAGCACGGATGAGTCATTATTTGAGTTAGTAAAATAACGAAATTATATATAGTTTTGAAGTAGAAAATAGTATTTATGTAAAGAGATAGTAAAATAAAGATGTATTAATAAAAAAAAACGATATCATCGTCCATCACAATGTTTTACTGTAAACATCGTCAGCTGCCAATTTAGGAGACATCGCCCAACCCTACTATTCACAGATTGTCTGTGCTGTTGTTAAAGACCCTGTGACCTCTGAAAGCTTTTTCATACCCCAATCGATAGAAGCAAACAGTGATTTAGAGTCTGAAATCTTTGGGAATTGTTTTTTTTTTATTAGGTTTAAAATTCAAAACTTTCTAAGATAATTTTGGGAAAAGTGTATGTTAACCGCAAGGCAAAGAACCCCAGTACTCCTACACAAAAACAGACAATCGCTTCACTGATTTCTATAAAAATCACATTCTGTGATTGATGTTTTTATCTGTTTTTTTCCTCTAGCAATGCTTCCAAAAATATAAAAGGCTTTTCTTTTCTGCCTGAGATGGTTGTAGCCACACAGCTCTCTGTGTGGCTCTCTGTTTCCTTCTTTAGCTGTGGACCACAATTCATTGAGAGTTTAAGTGAACTTCGGTGAAAGAAAGTGCTTTCTGCTTCTTTGTTGTTGCAGGGGCCACTGTGTTGTTTCTGTTTTCACCATTGAGCTGCTGCTTGTACTCTGTCTTAAGAACCAAGCCATGGCTTACTGATGCGCTGCTTGCTGGGTTTAAATTCTTGTCTAAATAAAAAAGACTATATGAATCAAACAAACTGAGGTTGGCATGCAACTTCCAAAAAAAACTAAAGATGGCATCTTTGGTAATGAAGTTGCACTATGATGCGTCTTGATAGTTGCATGACTTTTTCCCTGAACAAACATAAGATGAGTTATCGTAATGTTAAAGCTTATTTTCTGTGCAGCCAGAGCTTTAATATCTTAGCTGTTTCCCCACACTTTTTGCAATATGATCCCTTGTTTTGTAGTGATAGAAACATTTGAATTAAATGCAGATTGTGTTTTTTTTATTTTTGTGGTCACTCAAGCTTTCATTTATGGAAATGTGTGGCACATTTTACGTGGCAAATACTGACTCTGTCTCAGCGAGGCATCAGTGTGACTGAGGAGGACCATCTTGAAATGTTACCGGCTGGATTGAACGGAGTCTCTTATGCACACTAGGAAATAAACCTGCTGAGCTTTTTTTCTTTTGTGTTATGCCACTGTTGTCTCAGGTAGAGTTGAAGTGTATTTGCGAGTGAGAGACAGATGCCCTGTTTACACCTAGCGTTTTTTCTCTTGAAGCCAATCCATAGTTCGTCACACGCTTATAGGAACACCCACCTGGAGGGCAAAACAAGGCTCTCTTCCATTGCCCGCTAGTCATTTTTACCAGGTTTGTAGTCAGTATTAATGTGGTAAGACAGTGATATTAAAATACCAAATTCAACACCTTATTGATGTTGCATACTTTGTACAAGAAAGCAGACGAACACATAATATTAGTGCAACTCTAGGTTTCTCGTTAGGTGTTTTCCTCATCGAAACACATTATAAAGAAAACACGTTGTGTTCATATTCTTGCCTCATCTACTCGCCTGTATATAGTATGCATCATCAAAAAGGTGTGATCTTTTAATATCACTGTTTTAGTACATTACAGCACAAGGATTCTTAGCCCGTCTTCAGTTCACCTCCGTCTGTGTCTTGATCAGCTCTATAATGGTTTTACTGCGTAATTTATCTGTGTTTAAAATTAAGTGGTGCAATGACTCGGTTTAAAATAAAACCCATATCAACAAATCCTTTAAAGGGTTAGTTCACCAAAAATTGAAAATAAAGTCAGTAATTACTCACCCTCATGTTGTTCCAACCATGTAAAACCTTCGTTCATCTTCGGAACATAATTTAGTATATTTTTGATGAAATCTGAGAGCTGTCTCACTCCTCCATAGGCTTTCAGAGGGACTGAAACTTGATGGCCCAGAATAGTAAGTAAAAACGTCATTTAAGGAGTCCAAATGACTACAGTGGCTCTGTATTAAGTCTATCATGTGACGAAAATACTTTTTGAGCGGAAAAACAACAAAAATAACGACTTTATGATAAAGTCGTTATTTTTGTTGTTTTTCCGCTCAAAAAGTATTTTCGTCACATGATAGACTTAATACAGAGCCACTGTAGTCATTGCCTATGGAGGAGTGAGACAGCTCTCAGATTTCATCAAAAATATACTAAATTATGTTCCAAAGATGAACGAAGGTCTTACATGGTTGGAACAACATGAGGGTGAGTAATTACTGACATTATTTTCAATTTTGGGTGAACTAACCCTTTAAACTTTGCTTAATTTAATCCTTATTGGTGCAGCTCAACCTATAGTGTTTTTCACGTTAAAGGGTTAGTTCACCCAAAAATGAAAATTCTGTCATTAATTACTCACCCTCATGTCGTTCGACACCCGTAAGACATTCGTTCATCTTCGGAACACAAATGAAGATATTTTGTTGAAAGCTGATGCTGAGAAAGGCTTCAGACAGGCCTCCATAGGGATTCAGTACATTTGCACTCACAAGACCCATAAAAGGCACTAAAAACGTCGTTACAAAGTCCATCTCACTACATTGACTCTACAATAATGTTAGGAAGCGACGATAATAGTTTTTGAGCGAAAAAAATAAATAATCAAAATAACGACTTTATTCCACAAGTTCTGTCTTCCTCTGTCGTGAGCTCACGAAGCACAAAGACGCATGCGCGAGAATATGACGCAGAACCGGCTTTAGGACACGTGACCCAGAAGCGAGGATATTTGTTTACAACGAGCAGAGGAAGACGCGCCGTATGTAAGTTGTTAAATTCTACATTTATCGTGCTTTAGGTCTTGGCATAGTGGTCAAAATGGGGCGGCTAAAGTGTGCATTTCCTGGATGCCATAACCGTGAGAATCGAACAAGTCAACGTAAAAGTGCTTTATCAAATCCGCAAAATTATAATAAAAAATGATCAAACGTTACTTACTCAGCAGATAGTGTTCCACCTGGACCTTCTGGCTTTGGACGTCGCTTCCAATTAACTTTGGGTAGATGAAAAAACACTTCCAAAACACTGCGGCTTAGCAGTGGTGGAAAGCCAGGATCCTCTGTGAGGCAACGATGTGTTGTCGCATCTGCTGAATTAACAGAATTGTCCAATGTCTCAAGCTGTGGCATGACAATGTCCCAATCGACACAGCACACGCTCTCCTGTTCAGTAGACATGGCTTGGCATTGACCACATTTACACCGCCACTTGTCCATTACTCTCTGTTTTACAGTAGCTTGTGGCTGTGGTTGTGTTGCAGCCGCTTCCATCTCTTGTAGTTCACTATCTGTATATTCAGGTTCGAATAAGTACGGATGAACAAAAAAATGCAAGTCCTCTTCTTCGTAGAAATCTGCTGACATATTTACGAATGATGTAAAGCACGATAAATGTAGAATTTAACAACTTAGATACGGCGCGTCTTCCTCTGCTCGTTGTAAACAAATCTCCTCGCTTCTGGGTCACGTGTCCTAAAGCCGGTTCTGCGTCATATTCTCGCGCATGCGTCTTGGTGCTTCGTGAGCTCACGACAGAGGAAGACAGAACTTGTGGAATAAAGTCGTTATTTAGATTTTTTTTTTTCGCTCAAAAACTATTATCGTCACTTCCTAACATTATTGTAGAGTCACTGTAGTGAGATGGACTTTGTAACGATGTTTTTAGTGCCTTTTATGGGTCTTGTGAGTGCAAATGTACTGAATCCCTATGGAGGCCTATCTGAAGCCTTTCTCAGCATCAGCTTTCAACAAAATATCTTCATTTGTGTTCCGAAGATGAACGAATGTCTTACAGGTGTCGAACGACATGAGGGTGAGTAATTAATGACATAATTTTCATTTTTGGGTGAACTAACCCTTTAAGCGTTTTAAAAACATCGCTGTTTTCAGTGATTGAAATACTGCAGCAGGTGCTGTATATGGATCATAAGTGCCCAAAACGTGCATCTTGTTCACATATTTTTGTTTTAAGATGGAAATTTGACAGGCTTGTGCTGCTGTTCTATAGAGTTCTATGGCGGTTTTGCCCTCCAAGACTCCGTGACAGTCACGTGACTGAAAACTATGGATACGGAAGTGTCTTAAACTGCAATTCATCAACTGGCCGTTAGACAGGCTCCATAAGGGAGCAGAATCTCATTGAGCCCCATGCTAAAATGCCCAACTTTACAGCAGGAAAAAAAAAACATGTTTACAGCCTAGCACAAATTGTGTTTTTGGTCTATACGGCTAATTTTGCCCTTCATGACTGTGGGAGGGGTGATTTTTATTTTTTTTGAATAACTCATTCGTTTACATTTATATAAAGTCTAAAAGTTCTGCATAACTGAGGGCGTGGCCACTTTGAGGGACGGTTGGATTGCCGTTTGTCTGCTGTCTGTTAAGGCCAATTTATACTTCTGCGTCGAGTGCACGCAGAGGGTACGGCGTACCCTACGCATAGACGCGTTGGATACGCCGTATCCTACGCCGTACCCTGACGCGCACCTCTCCAAAAATGTAACAACGCGTCAATTCTACGCGGACCGCAAGCGCTGTGATTGGTCTGCCAGAACCCTTCCCTCAGGTCAATAAATAAATAAAAAATCTGCGATAGGAGTGTGTGTGTGTGTGTGTGTGTCCAGAAATTGGATGATAGTTCCTTACGTCTGCTATAACACAATATTTTGCAGTCCAGCGATTCTTTATGGTAGTAAATAAATACATAGATCCGCTGAGTATAGTTTATTTATTTTCTCATTAACACCAAAGATGTTAATCAGTAATTGTATATCAAGAACAGGGACACATTTGGGTATATTTCGTGAATGAAGTCTCCGCAACAGCAATCGATTGCTCGAGCCACCGCTGCTGAAAACAGCGGCCACGAGCTCCGCATGATTTCACAAACACATTCCAGCGCCAGATCGCCTTATTTAACTTTACTAATCAACTAGAGATGCTTAATTTGCTTTAGATACAACAACTCAAGCTGCAAGAAAAGCCGCTCTCTCACTGCTGCTGATACTCCGACATGAATGTACAGATTCTCCACACGAAGCTGCTTCTTCTTCGGCTGTTCTCTTGATTACACCAACATGCCCGAGGACACTGCCTACTAGCGTCTGCATGTGTAACTGCACATTGACGCAGACAACAGCGCAGAAGTATAAATGCTCACGACGGCGTCGGCTACGCGCGTAGCCTACGGCGTACACTACGGCGTACACTCGACGCAGAAGTATAAATTGGCCTTTAGTCTTCACGTCACCTTAGCTCCAGCCACGTCCCGCCTTTTTGCCCATTTTCAGTTATCCGGGAGTGACACACTGCTAAGATGGCACCGGCTGACTTTAAGGCTTCAAAAACTCTTCAGAAACCTACGGGTGACGTCATGGACACTACGTCCATATTTTTTTTTACAGTCTATGGTTTACACCTGGTATTAAGATGCATTTTGGTTGATCGGATCACAAGTTGGCGACGCTAAACAGGGCTCTAGACTTCCCACTTGCCACACTGGTGCGACTTTCTCAGTTGTTTTTTTTATATTTTTAATAATGACCTTGCATGTTGATACATTGTCTTAATTTGTATATGTTGGTTTGTTTGCACTGATGTAAAGATTGATAGTGACTAAAAGATGGATATTTGCTAAATATTTTTATATGAACATTCTTTTCAACAAGCATGAATTTAAAAGATAACTAACATTACTCAAATATTATCTTATACACCGAGCAGGCATAACATTATTGTATTGGTATAAATCAACTTTTTCACTAAATATATGCTCTATATTAGCCTATATATTCATTATATTCTACTTAACTTGTTAGTGATGAAGTCTTGATTATTCCATGTATGTTTAAATAAGCCTGTTATGAAAAAGACAGCCACTGTGTATAAATGATTTATATTTCAACAACGAATTGGAGAAAAACAATTGCATAATTAGATTTAGAAGTTATTGCAAAAACAACCTTATTTGAAGTTTGCGTACTATGTTATTTGAGTGTTGATTATTATACCTAAAAATAAATAGCAACTGAATTTAGGCTAATAGTTTTGGCTCTAAATAAAATAAATAAAGCAATTTTGTAAAACTGCTGTACCGTACCCATTCTGAACCGTGACTTCAAAACCGAGGTACGGTATGTATCAAACTGTCAGTTTTGTGTACCGTTACACCCCTAGTAGGCTAGTAGGGATGGGCATTTCAAGCAAAAATAATATTCGAAGATTGCTGGGATTTATTCGATTTTTATTCGAAAATCACAGCTCCTCCCCCGCATGCACGCATGTAAAGGCTACACACATATATAAACAGAGAGAGAGAGGGAGAGAGACCATTCACGCTCTCAATCTGTAGGCTATGATAACAAACTGTTTAATTCATTAGGGAATAGGCTGTATCAACTCAAGCCATATAATTATTGTAACATGCTGAAACATATGACTGTTATTTGACATCGCCCCAAGTTACCGTAACCGTTAAATGCCACAAGTCTACAGTGTGCGCGTGAGGCGATGTGTTCTTCTTCTGTTGTCTCAGGTTGTTTTTACTCTGGCAGTTTAGTTTGAAATGGAGCACGGTTCGCATGAAAAATTGCAAATGTGAAATCCTTCATACAGAGCTTGGTGTGCACTGAGGTACCGAACCCGAGAACACACAACCGGAGTTCGGTTGCTCTCGGAGCTGTGCCACGATTCACGTGAATGTGCAAACAACACTCGGGTGTGCAATTGTTCTGGAAGAAAAGTAACCAGCGCATGCGTTTTAGCCGATTGCAATGTCATTAGTTCAATAACACACATGTAAGTGATGATAGTGTTGATGATTTACCTGAGATACGATCGGGAGAGCAAGCCTGCAGTGTATTCGCACATAGAGTGCAATCAGGGCAGCAAATTAATGGCAGTTCACGTCTCTTCAAAAGAGTCTGTTTGCAAGCAGCAAAGCTGCCTTCAAGCGACACACATACGGTAAACCCAAGTGTTGTTTACTCAGCGTGCCTACAGATTGAGAGCGTGAATATATATAATATATTTGACCCGCGTTCTGTTTTCTATCATGCCAGTGCACGTTTGTGATGAAGTAAGATGAATGCAAACGCACCAGAATTCAAGTTGAGTGTGAAACCAGACCAACGCTGCGGAGGCACAGGGAAGAATCATGCTCGGACCGCATCAAACGTGTCCAGTATAAAACTCCCTGAGAGTGAACTGACAGCTTTAGGTGCGTTATTGGCAGCGCCTCCCTCTGGTTACATGAACGCTTCAGCACCACATCAGCACCGACAACATGGGGATTTTTTGGGGTACTATAATCGCACAAACTATTCGATATTCTATAATTACATCAACTAATCAAATTTTCAAAAAACGCGACCCATCCCTAGTCCTTCAGTGAATTTTACGTCTTATTTTCAACCTCTTTTCATGGGCTACAATTGCCTACGTAGGTGAAATTTGTTTGACATTTCTAATCGTAAACACAGCCATGTTGAAGTAATGTTTTTCATTGATGTTATGGCAGTCCACTCTTATTATTGTTTTTCGAGAATTTTGCACTCCTGTTTGTCATTGTGCACAAAACAAACCAATAAATCATCAGATATATTACTGATTTGTGCGTCTCAAGCGCCCTCTTTACGTTCGTCCTAATGCCTGTTAGTTGTCCGTGGATTGGCCTATATATTAGACATGGAAAATTGATTTTACAATCGATTCAATGAACACTTGCGTCTCAAATCGTTTTTTTGTGAATTTTTTTTTTTCCACAAAAGTGACAGCCGTAGTAACAAACCCTTAAACACCAGGTGTAAACCGGGCCCGAGAGAATGCAGCGGATAGCATTATTTTAGGAGCCATTCTGATGCTTATAGCACAAAGAATACAGATAAACAGTTAAACATATAATAATTGTTTTTATTTTTTACTTTTGCTGCTGATTTGATCCGTCTAGTCTGAGCATTTGCCTATTCCTCAAATAGCTAGACTCACTAGATACACCAGTAAAAGGATTCTGTCTGCTGCGGGATGTGACCAAATGATCAACCACTTTTTTCAGTGTTCATGGTATCCATGTGATTCGTCTTCAACTGTCATGGTTGTGCTATTTATTGTGATGCTTTGTAAAAATGGCATATCTCATAATGACAGTATATATTTAGCTTAGTGTCTGCATCTTAGATGCATTAGAGTTAGTTGTATTTATTTATCATGTTTAGTAAGTTCTCAGATTGCACAGTCATATTCCATGCTCCATTTGCCCCATCAGACAAGCGTGATGGTAATAAATGGGCATTCATGCTTGCATACAGGCATGTTCATGTTCTCTGTGCTGTTATCACCATGACCCTTCCATTTAGCTTGACATTCACACCGAGACATACAACAGCTGTTTGACCCTGCAGTCATGAGGTATTGTCTTGGATGTCAAATTGAAATAATTAGCATTAGCCCTTCACCTAATTAAATATGCATGTGTAATGGAATTTTTTTTATAAAAAAAAAGAAAAGGAAAAGTATATTACTGTTACATTACATTATTTTAATGTCCGATAGCTGATGTACAGAAATTATTTTAAATTTGTCATCTCTGTAATTACATTTATTTATCAATAAAATCAGTGTTAAAAGGAACTGATACCTTGTATGTAAATGTGAAGTTGAACATCAGCATAATGCACGTCATTTGATTAATTATTTGTATCATTATTACTATATTAATTGGTTTGGATAGTCTCGTCAAATTAAGATGCATTTTTCTATGAAATCTGGGAACTTTTCATCCAACCTAGACATTAAGGAGTTTTTCATTGTTGCTCGTTAAAGCTGCACAATTTGGGGCATTTTTTTTTTCCCCCTGATAAAAATTCTGATTCTAAAATGCTTTTTTTTTTTTGCCCCATGTTTGCTGTACTTTTGTATGGCTGCACAGTTTAGCCAAAATATTTGTTATTTTTATTCTAAATAAGAATATTAAACAAAATAAGAAATATTGTATGTATGTATGTACATGGGGGGGGGGGGGGGGGTATGCATGTACACATCTTCATATAGTATAGACTTATACTATATGAAATTTATTTAAATTGATTGAAAAAAATAAGTAAACAAGAAAATAAAAAATAAAACAAATTACAAACAGAAGCACAAATTACTATTTATTATTTATTTAAATTATAACTAAGTTATAACAAAATTATTAACAATTTACTGAAGTTTGTTTTTAATTAATATTAATGACAGAGTGCTGTAAAATGATTAGGCTGCTGTCACTTTAAGAGTCACACAACCTGCAAGTGTGGTGGGAATTTCCTACAGTATGAACAGTACACTCAATCCAGCACCTGTTATAGGCTAAAGGTGTGTGTGTACTCTCATGTACATTTCCTAACACTTTTGGGTGTTTTTTTGCTAATTACACTTGCTGAAACATCTCCAAACCTAACCTCTCTCTCTCCTTCCTTCTGTACTCTTCGAGCAGTTCTGGGTTGCTGTAGAATTTCTCCCTGAACTTTGTCAACCTGGCCTTTGCTAAAGCTTTTTTTTTCTCACTTGCAGACTGTCTACAAAGAAACATCATAAAGCAAAATATCAACAGTTATTACATTTTAAAATGATATTAAATTCATAAAAGATATTTAAAAGTAATAAACAATATGCTTAAATTCTCATTTCCGAAACAGAAGTTCTCTTTACCGCAACTGCCATTAAATGGTTGCGGTATATGAGAATGGTGTTGCGGAGGATGAGGTACCTCGGTATGTTTTGCTAACAATAGAGAAGCTATGAAGGCTTTGCTAATTTTTTACTCAGTGAATATAATTAGACTTTAATAAAGCTAAAAATTTTGGTGGAAAAATGTTCTTTGTTGACAACAGCCGCTTTATAAGCATTTCTCCTTACAAATTTGGGGAAGATGTTTGGCTCATGTTGCGTTCCCAAATGCACATCATAAAACGGATAGTTCCAGTCCTCGTGCCTAACGACGGCCCTTGGTTGTTCTAAAATCACTGTAAACAATGGCTTCTTGGGGCTTATTGCTTTATTATAAGCGACCTAAACTGGATTCATGGATGTTTATGTGGAGCAGCATTTACTGTGACGTGTTCTGTTTGTGTACATTCATTATACTTTTCTAACGTTAAGTTGGTTACTGCATCATTCCTGAAGCTTTATGTAATGCTCCATCTGTATTAGCCTAAACTGAAAGTCAGTCTTGGTAAATCCAAAAAAAGCAGAGTCACGGTTATACATGAATGATGAATCATGCTTATTGAACCTGCTTCCCATCTGCTTTTGCCCATGACTCAGAGCTCATCCTGGCCATGAGCTCTGAAGCCAAACACAAGCTCTCTGGCTCATCATCCTCTTACCTGAGGGGACTGATCTACGCCAACCCATGTCTTGTTATGTCTGTCGGTGTGCCATGTTTGAGCAGCCTTTCCCCTTGTTTACCTGGGCATGCTCATTGTTGGTTTTCACCAGTCCCAGCAGTGTGAGTAGTATCAGAGTTGCTGTTACTTTACACTGAATTGATCTTTGCTGTTTTTAGTGTTTGTACAGGAGTGTTTACTCAAAACATCGGTTTAGAAAACCACAATTATTAACATCTGATTTAATTGATTGGTTAGGGAGAAAATGGGATCTCTGTATTATCATGGTGGGTAAGTGCTGGGCGATTAAAGGATATATATTAAGATCGCAAATAAATGTACGTCGATAACGATGATGAACTCTGGATTTTTTTACTCGATATGCATTAATCTAACAGCCTATCCTGCAGAAATAAACGTGACAACAGTGCAGTGCACATCGCTATTAAGTGAATTCTGCGTTTCTCTGTGTGAATGAATAGCGCAGAACTGTAGTCTTATACACAAACTCACACACACATGTGACTCTCAGTGGTTTCAGCTCAATATATGAGGACATGAACTGCTTTGAGACTCTTCACAAGCTTTTCACCGTTTCGTTTAAAAAAAAAATTAAACGCCCTATTCGGACAGACTATTTTTCCAGGCAGTCGTCAGAGAAATTTGTGTTTCACAGACATACTTTGCGATTTTAATCCCTAGACTATAGACACTTGGGCTTCACTTTTCAGGACGTGTGAGACACACTTGTTTTAATCCCGTCTGAATCTGCCAAATTAGTGTTTTTCTCACACAACCTCTGTAAAAATTTCAGATTTCAAATTATCTACTGTTTTTCTTCAAACTCAAAGGTCTAATCTGAATGCAAATGTCTGTCTGTGTTTGCTGATGTTGTATTAATCTACTTCTCCTCATGTGTTTTTGACTTACCTGAGCTACCATTTGCTCATCATCGTCTGCAGCAGTGCGGCGATCGTTTCCGTACCGAGTCTATTTTTTACTGTGCTGCACTGCTGAATTAAAGTGACAGCACATTGTTCGCATTAAAATAAACATGTACTGACGCGGAAATCTAGTAATTTTACCACAGATGCATATACTTTAAAATATACTCTGTTTCAAAGTCAACTCATGGCTTTTTTTTCTCAGGTAAAGCAAGGAAACGACACCTTACCTGGCATTTGGGTAAAAAATGTGAAATAATGGATGGCACTCGTACGTTCTTGGAGGTGGAAAAACAAAGGTCTTTATGACCTTTTAAAAGGGTTTAAAAACGAAAGAAAAGACGAGAGTCGGCTGTTTTTGTATAGCCTACTGTAAGTTTCTAATTTAAAATGTGTATAGGCTATAACCTATTTTTAAATGTTTTGCCACTTGTGTGAGCTAAATCTAAAGTACTAGGCTATATAAATATAAAGTAATGAATTGAATAAAACATTGTTTAAATATGCTACGTTAAAACGTGACATCTATGAAAGTGTAAACAAAGAGAATTGCAATTCTGACAAGCCATGTTCAGTAACAACTTTTGGATTTGAAATAAAAAATAATGAATAAATGCTGTGTTTGTGGTATACAACTGCGTATCAGTTACGCGCTGCAAACGCAGCATGTATGAAAGCACAACAGCGCATGCTGCTCCTGCACCGCAACACGCACCGAATACGCACTGCAGACAGAGTATGTGTGAAACGGGCGTCACTCCTGTTGTGTTTGTGCTGCAACTTTCATTTGGATCACACTTGAGCAGACACGTTCAGTTTTTAATCACAGTGTCTGTTCTCTATCTGAACTAAATTATTTTATTACTATAAAAATCAAAACGACGATGGGTGTGGTGGGCAAGTGATGTAACTGGTGTTTCACCTGAACACTGGCATCACCGACTATCGCAACAAGCCTACATACAATCAATAAAAAAGGGCCTTGTTACGGTCACAGCTATGACACAGCAGAGGGTCAACACAAAAGGCTTGTTCCAATAGGGGAATTTATTTAAGGAATGTATTTATTTTACAATAATCATAACAAAAGTGGGAGAAAGGTAATCGGGAAAACGGACGAAGGGGAGTGAAACGGGACTGCCGCCAAATTCCTGCTACCAGATGTAACGACTGAAACAAATCAGACACATAATTACTTGTTACATTTAACAAATATGCTTTAAATGCTTTATGCTTAGTAACGAACATGAGTGAAGGTCTCAGTTACCATGGCTACCATCAGATAAGTTTATGGCTTGAAAGAATGTGAAAAACAAGGGCCATATGGAGACCCATAGCCCTTAAACAGACTTTCCTGCATTCATTTATGTTTTTGTATGGTAGTTTTGTTTTATGCATATTTCATGATAGTAAAGGTGAGGTTACATTGACTGTTGGTTCTATGTCTGGGCTCTATAAATTTGTACTTTGAAGATTGAAATGATTGTGTATATGATGTGTCGATAGCTATGCAACATATTAGTATTACAAGAATCTTCAATAGTTTCTTCATCTGCAACTAATTCAGCTGCACATGCAAAGGGACACACTTGAATCAAAGAGCCATAAAATCTCCAACAGCGGAATCTTTGGAAGCTTGGAAGATTTGGCCTTCCTCATTGGTCAAGTCAACCTTGAGGGGTGTGACCTGTCCCAGGCCTTTTTAAAGGGTCTTGAAACCCCAAAATACTTTATTTATTTATTTTTTTATTTTTTTTGTAAACAGATATGTATAGGCTGCATATCATTGAAAACACAAAAGGTACTCATTAATGTTATTCATATGTGAAAAATAGTTATTTTTGCATTTTTCAGAGCAATTTCTGTCTTCCGGTTTGAAAAGCTGAGTCGGAGCAATGTCACAGAAACTGACATCAGCGTGTACTGTAGGGCCAAGTATGGGGCTGCTTGAACATGCTGACGTCGACCGGTTTGAGCGATTCTCAACATATATTCATGACATAAAGCTCATTCAATCCAATCACTGCGCTGTAGTATGCATAAAATATAATTTAGTTATTATGCATGAGACAGTCACTTCTGTCAGGTTCGTCTTCCATCATTATTGTTGAGACATGGTGGGGAAGTTTTGGAAGCAGTGTGCGGAAAAGTCAAGGAGGAAAGTGAGGTGGTGTTTTCAGCGTGTCGTGTAGGTGTTGTTTTCAGCGTGTCGTGTAGGTGTTCCCTGGATTACTTTCGTGTGGGTAAAGACCGATAATCTACGGTGGAACAGCCGAGGTGGATGGTCGCGCTGATACGAAGTAAGGGCGCTGAGCGAGCTGTAACCATGACGCCGTCTGTGGAAGCCATTGCTAAAGGTTCGGTAGAGTAAAATGAACTTGAGGAATCGCACGGCGAACCTGCAAGCGTTGACATTAATTTCTTAATTTATGTCAGGAGTACAAAATCTGTAGGTAATGAACAACATTTTGAATGAAATATCAACAAGAATCAAAAGCCACGTCTTCTCCGTTTTATTTGTGGTCACAGACATGCACTAACCCGTATGTGTTCGGGCTCTTAGTGAAACAGTGTGCATATTTGGACAAATATAGATTTATTCGCGCACGTCGCTCGGCACTTCAGATGCGCGGTCGATACTATGAAACCTCGAACGGGGTTGAGACCCTTTGCTTATACCCTGATCTAGTTTCTTTTCTGGTGCACCAGAAAAGGGGCTACTTTGGCTGATTAAGCCTGGGTGACCTGAAGATTACAGTGAGGCTTTCCCTCCGAGTACATCTCCGTGGGCCCCCCACTCCTCTATCATATCGCAAGCATGTAGAGACTGTGTTCGTGGGTGGTTCATGTTCTCTCATGAGAGCATAACCACGTCTGCGCGTTGTTCATCTTGCCAAACAGTGTGCATATTTGGACAAATATAGATTTATCACGTTTGCTAAATATTTTGTCATACAGAATAACATTTCTTTTCATTTTTCACTGAATTGGCCTATGCTGATCTGAAGAGCTGAATGACATTCCGAGCGATCTCTGTCTGTTTTTCCAGCTGCACGCCACTTATGATCTCAGAGTTCTCTCATTCGTTGTACTCATCCCTCATCTCTCTGTTGTAAACATTGCCAATGTGTGAACCAAGAACATGTCTCAGAACCGCTGTAACTGCTGCTGTCGGTATCGCTATCCATGTCACCTGTGTCTGTGCATTGCCGGTTTGCAAATTAGCTAATTTTAATGCGCCTAATGACACTCCCCTATTTATGCAAACCATTCCCTCTTTCCACACAATAACCATCCCACCTTTTCACAGTAGACCACGCCCCTTTTTGGAAGTCTTTTCAAATGAAGGTTTGAAAAACCCCCGCTGCAGCAGGGGGATTTCATGACCCTTTAAAGAGAGATGCACAGACCCACCCCACTCTCTCCCTCTCTTGACCGACGAACAACACGTCACATTTGCTGTCCCTCACCTGGCCCAAGCCAGCCAGGCTGACAGGCCTACTCCCACATCAAGCAATGTGCAACTACAAATGAGCCGAAATAACCGTACAGGTTTATCTCTCCAGTCAACGCAGAAGAAATCGGTTGCAACTTCAACACCATCGGACTGAACTATCAAGACTTTCTCCTGTGACTACATTGGACGTTCTTCAACTGCTCAGGCAAATGCAAGTAACGAATGATATACAAATTCGCTGTGTAGTTAGTTAAAGCTGTAAAACCCTTTGTTCAGACAATGGAGCTTGTAGTCACTGATGGTTCTCCCAGGTGTTTTTCATAGTTTCACTCCTCTATTCCGATCCGGTTTTTCATTCAATCACTTTCCATCCTACCCATGTATGTGTGATTTGTATGTATACGTATCTGTTAGTTTAGTTGTGTTGTGCACAATACTTCTGACTCCCTGCCTGCAAACAAATTGTCACTTAAATTATCGATTTTGTTACCTGCTCTAAGGGCTGTAAATGCTAAGGAATAATTATTTTTCTGTGGCCATGAATAGGCCTGTCGCGATAGTCAATAAATCAATTAATCGCACAATAAAAAAAAAAAAGAGCTCTAATTTTTCAGACCGTGATAATTTCCAGCGTCCATTTTTATATCCATTTTTGCCTAGCGTTACATGATCACGCTCTTATACATGTAAATGCTTCTAAGTGCGACAAGACACAAGAGAATGCGCTGTATGTCAATGTCCTGTTGTCCTGTCTGTGTGGCTGCGTCTCATGTCAGCTAATCACACACACACACACACACACACACACACACACACACACACACACACACACACACACACACACACACACACACACACACACACACACACACACACACACACACACACACACACACACACACACACACACACACACACACACACACACACACACACACACAGGGGTGTTTTTGTGAAATGTGGGGACATTCCATAGGCGTAATGGTTTTTAGACTGTGCAGTTTACTTTCTGTGAAAAAAAACCTCATTCTGTGTGAAATATAAGCATTTTGAAAAGTGAGGACATGGGGAACGTCCTCATATTTCACCCTCTTTTTGTAATACCTATGTCATACCCATGTCATTATACACATTTGTGTCCTGATATTTCACAAAAACATGCCCGCACGCACGCACGCACACACACACACACTCGATGCACAGACAGACACACACTCGGTGCACAGACAGCGGGACAGCGCATGAGATCCGCGTCATGTTCGTCAGCGGCTGTTCTTAAAGTGACAGGAGCACTGATGATGCATGCCATTAATGTTCATCAAAGAACAACGGGAACAGAGAAAATTGTCGCTTTAATGATGATTAATCTATATTTCATTTATTATTTATGCAGTTAAGAAAGGTGTTTGATAACCATTACATTTCTGTATATGTCTAACAGGGAAGGCACAGGTATAACATTTATTATAATGGGGTTATGTAAAGATTCTTTAAAGTTTCCCAGCTGTTTATTCAAGTGCATTTTTTTTTTGTTAACAGACTGAGAGTCCATTGCTTTTTTTGTTTTGGTTGTTTTGTTAATTTATTGTGGATATTTAAAATGCTTTCCATTTTCAGTGTATAAATAGTGTATAAATAGTCTTTAGGAATACAAGTTTATTGATCTTTGAAAATGTGTACCTGCATTATTATGCCATTATCATTATTTTAGATAATATAAAAATATTATTGTTTATCGCAATCATTTCTTGGCCAATTTATCGTCCAGTAAAATGTGTTATCATGACAGGCCTAGCCATTAAAAATACCCTTCTCTTAGAATTAATTAATAATCAATACAGAGTGTTCACAGGATGAACTGATTGATTGATTGTAATGTAAATGTAGCTAAATCAATTTAATCACATTAACTGAGTAATACATTTCATAATTAATCATAAGGAAAAATCATGATGGGTTATGAATAATTATTAATATTTCCCCTTTGAGCTAACTCGCTACACAGATGTCGCAGCAAGGCCCCTTATATTCACATTTGTGCATGTGTAGGAAATATGCTCATAATAATACACCGGTAACAAACATTTCCAACCCTTAGAGGGCAGACAAATCATTACAAAAGGAAAGAGTTACCAGTCAAGTTACATGCACATGTAGCACCTCACACGTTGCCGGAAATGGTCAGCAGTGTCCCAGTGTGTAGCCAGCAACCTTTACTGTCCTTACCAGTGCCCGGATTCGTGAACACGATATATTGAGTCACAAGCTCGGGAGCCAGGGAGCTGATTGAGACGCACCCCAAGTTACTTGTCTAGATTTCTCTGCTCACTTATGCAAGTTTATTATAAACAGCCACTGCAATAAACTCGTGAAGTTTACTTAAATAGATTTTTTTATAATACATTTAAAATTATATTAACACATTAATTAAGACACATAACCTTCTGTAACTCCCACGTCTAGAAAACACACACTCACACCTCTGTAATAAATACGGAGGTGTTAATCCCATCCAAATCGGTACATAAATACACAGATGTTGAGTGATAAGAATTATATGGTAGGTAAATGAATATTGTGATAAATATCAATTATCAAATAATATGGAAGCAAATTAATGTCATAACATTTTTGGCAATATCGCCCAGGCCTACTGCAGGGTATATCTTTTTTTGGATGTGGGTGTTGTGCATGGTCATGTCCTGAAGATGTTCGCTTGATGAAACCCATTGAAAAACATGTATGATTAAGTTTGAAAAAAAATTTTGTTTCAGGTTTTTGATGGAAACTCTTTAACTCACCAAGGCTGCATTGACTTGATCAAAAATACAGTAAAAATACTAATATTGTAAAAAATTATTACAATTTAAAATAACTGTTTTCTATTTTAAACCGTAATTTATTCCTGTGATGACACAGCTAAAACTTTCAGCATCATTACCCATCGGACCAGTCACATGATCCTTCAGAAATCATTCTAAAATCCTGATTTGTAAAAATATATTAATTCATGTTTCTAAATGCCTGTCGCTACAGGCACCTTTTTTCTTTCTTTCTTTTAAATTTTTTTATTTTATTTCTTTATTTCTTTATTTTTACATCAGATGGCATGCCAGCGGGCAGCGCATGAACCACCAACTGTAATTTTACCCAGAAAGCTGGCAAAAGGTTCTAAATCTATAATGAAGGGGCATAAGGCAGATGCATGCACACTGTGAAATTAGCTTTAGCTACAGTATCCAACAAAGGTCAAGAAATGGGAAGCATTCTGAAAATATCCACAATATACAGTTATTCCTATCTGGGTGGGATTAGCTTTCTCATAGGATGGCTGGAGTTAGACAAACAACTCTAATATTTACAGAGGTTTGTGCAAGAAAAACAGACATACTGGATTCAGAAGGAATTTAAATCACAAATAGTCTTCAAAAGACAAGGTTACTTAACCTCCTCAGGCAAAGCCAAACTAAACTTCGATGGTCTGTAGGTTTTCTCCAGGAAGACGATTCTGAGTTCTGATGGTTTTATTTGGTCTCTCAAGGAATCCCCTCTTGATCAATGTAGAAAAGCGTGAACTTCTCTATGCGGTTGGCTTGCCGAGTTGTTGGAAAGTTAGTGGACGTGGCTCATGTTCTCTGAGTAAGTGTGTCACTGTGGTGGGCTGATGTAACAGATGCCCTGTGACTCGCGCTAATTGAGTTAGTGCTCACACCTGCCAACCTGACATGTAGCTTAAGGCTCCTCTGAAAGCCAGAAAGTGCTCGGCTTGAGCTAAACCAGACCGTTTCTCCTAAACCTGACAGTTTATTTTTCAATTTTAGTCCTGATATTGTTTAAATTGGATGAACTACATTTGATGGCATGTTGGAGATTCGATCTGAGTGAAAAATGTACCTGCTCCTGCCAAAGCTTTAGTTGGAGGCAGATTAATTTGAGGTGTCTGAGCTCAGGCACTTTATTAGAGGCTTGTTTCTATTAGAGCAGGGAAATCGACAGAGACCTGTCCAGATGAGAGTGTGCTCCTCAAAAAAGTGATAATGACGTTGTTATTATTATAGAAAACATAATTTAGTTACATTGCAGTTAGACGTGATAATAAAATGCTAATAATGGGGGTGGTTATTGTGTCCAAGCAAAAAGAATGCTTTCAGAGCTAAATCGGTGGTTAAATTATTCTCACAAGTTCAGTGTTATTGGCGATAATGGAATGCGTTAGGATCAAGAGGAAAATAATTAACTACAAACATATTTAGTGTAGTAAAGTGAGAAGACTATTACTTGCCCTACCAGACCATTGGTGCGTTGTCACTACATCTGAAATTTGTTCATTTTATAACATCTGTTAACTCTTTCCCCGCCAAACACAGAATTTTCCATTATTTGTGAGAAAATGCTTCTCCGCCAAACAAATTTTCTGTTTCTATGTTTTTACTGTAATGCACTAGGGGGCAGTATGGCACATCATCTGAAAGAGTACTGAATCTCCTGATCAAAGCACATGAGAAGAAGTTGCAGAAACAAGCGATATATCTTACATTATATGCATAATGTAAAATAACTATCACAACATTAAACCGCATATAAATCAAAACTGCCTTATGTTACTGAATGAAATGTCCTATAGGACTGTGCAAGCATTAGGGGTGTTGATGAACTCTATTTACTGTTGATGAACTCGATTTATTCCATCTATGTTTTGATCATCATTTTGAATCTGATTCTGCTGTAGTCTTTGACAAAAACATGATTTTTTTTCTGTTTTTTGTTCAAATTGTTTCCATATTAAATTGTTGATATTATATTGCATGTGGCCTTAACTACTATGTACTTACATTAAGAAATAAGTACAATGTACTTATTGTGTTCATATTGTTGGGATGCACTGATTTTTTTGGGCCAATACCGATTTTAACATTAATTATTGGCCGATATTGATATTTGTCACCTGCCCTCTTATTTGAAATTTTGTCATTTAAAATATTGTTTTGATCATGTTTTAAATCCGCAAATAAAAAACATTAACTTATAGCCTACTAGCTAGTTTATTGTTGCATTATCAAATAATTTCTGATGAACTTAGACTGGATCCATTTAACATTCAGCAGGGCATGAATGTTTTAGGTAGGTTTAACAGTTTCCAGGTACAGAAATAAAGTAAACAAATGTTAAATAACACTACATATTCTTCACTGTATAAATTAAATACATATTATTACATTGCGACATAGCTAAATTCTACTGTACAACATTAATATATTTCTGTCACAATTACTTTGTTAAACTGAACTTTTAACGGTTGCCATGAAGACCTTTTGAATTTCTGTGTGTTTATGATATGACGATAGATTGTCAAATGAAATGGTAATATGCTCATGAAGTGACTGGACATGAGCTTCATGCATTCATGTCCACATATATTGAGGTGGCAGAGGCTGAAAAACACTGCAAGTTTCAGTGTGTGTGAGGCAGAGGTGGACAAAGTACACAACTCTTTTACTTGAGTAAAAGTAAAAGTACTACAGGTCAAATATTACTCCGTTACAAGTGAAAGTTCTAAAAACAGATTTTTACTTAAGTAAAAGTACAGAAGTATTTGTTTTTAAAAGTACTTAAGTATCAAAAGTAAATTTCCTTTTTTATGTCAATGCATTATTTTATTATTGTTGCATTGTTGTATAAATGCACTCTATGCCATCATGGTGGTTTAAGCCAGTCAGTGATGCTCCATCCGACATGCTAGCATACGACTGTCTTAAACTAATTTCTTTACATTTGTATAGAGTGTTGTTACTTTTATAGAAGTATTGAAAGTTTTAATTTCTTGTATAAAAGTTATAAAGCTCTTTACAAAGCTGCTGTCACTTTAAGGCTGAATGCATGGACCCTATACTCTGATACGCATCCGATATTCTCCCAACTGTTTACTCTTCTCTTTCTCCCAGACATTTACATTTTTGAACATTTTATGAGACATGCATCAAAGTGTATGCCAACTAAACTAATCTTTAATCTTTTGAGAAAACTGAAACATACTTTTTAAGTATAGCCATGGGTGTACACACTGTGCCAAGGAACTGTCTTCTTCCATTTTGCTATAAACTGATCAGTGTTCAAAAAATGTTGGGAAACTTCACATGACCCTATACAAGAGTGATTATTGATAGGCTGTCTGCAAAAAAACAACAACAAAAAAACTTTTAAAGAAGAAAAATATCATCCACTGACTTTTAAAGCTGCTACAGAAACGACTTAAGACTTTGAGGACCTCGATAGAAATGTAATGGAGTAAAAAGTACGATATTTGTCTTTCAAATGTAGTGAAGTTAAAGTAAAAGTATCCCTAAAAAATAATACTCCAGTAAAGTACAGATACTCAAAAAGTGTACTTAAGTACAGTACTCAAGTAAATGTACTTAGTTACTGTCCACCTCTGGTGTGAGGTAAATGAAACTGTGCGACAGAGACAGAAACATGCAGGATTCATATTTAATCATTCTTTTTGTGGCTTAATATTCTCAGACACTAGTATATATTGTGATTTTGATTTAAATGTACTGACCTACGTTTTATTTATTAATCAAAACTGACAAATTCCATGACATTCTGCGTTACGTAGAAAATACGTTTTTATGACTGGATTCCATCAGTGTTTTGTTTTGTTTTTTTTGATTAACATTAAAACGCAGACAGCAGCGCAGCAGGAACATTACATTATAATCTTGGATTATGCAACAGACATTATACAGCTCGTTGCCTTCATGCAGTTCATAAACCATCGGTTTGTTATACCGGCCTTTTTCACGCTATAGCAGATATGCCTATGGTTGTACATTGGTCAAAAATCAGTGGCTGATACATTGGTGTATCCCAATTATATTGTATTGCAAAACACTTTTGCTGATATTGAGGTCCCGTTTTTTGCTGATATTGAGGATCCCGTATCCCACCTCAATATCAGCAAAAGTGTTTTGCAATACAATATAAAGTTATATAAATTTAGGGACAGGTGTGGTGGTATGTTAGGTGTAAGGGAAGTGTCATCAGTGTAATTATAAATGTAACTACATTAATTAATTACAGATGTAATTACATGCAGGTAATTTTTTAAAAATGTCAGTCCAATTTAAAAACATGTACACAATAAGCGCATTGTATCAAATTATTTTTTTTTTAAATGTTGGTACATAATAGTTAAGGCCACCTAATATAAAGTGAGTCCAAATATTCTGGCCATGAAATTGTGAAAATGATCAAAAATGCTGGCGGTGACTGGCAACCTTAAAAAAAAAAAAAAAAAAAAAAATGTTCATGTGTTCTATTTGATTATTTCTGGTCTATTAAACTGAACTCTACTGCCTACATCTATGCTAAGATTAACATTTCAAAGATACTTTTTCACGTGACCTCACTGTTGCACGTTTAATTCATAGAGTGGCATCCATTTATCATCTCAAAGTAAAAAGGTTATCGTTTTAATCCAATTTTGTGTACAAATGTCTAAACTTTTGTCTGATAAAATGAGTCAAGATGGTTACAAATCACGGTTGATATCGCTCATGTTTTTGTTTTTTTTAATGATTAAAGTGATTAAAAATGACAGAGCCCACTGCACACTGTCCAACCTCATGAGGCAGCTTTACATCAAATCGGACAGGAATGGAGATTTGTTTTTAAAAAGAGACATGAAAAATGTAGAAAGAAATAAAGAGAGGCTCCGCTTCGCTCAAGTGCTGTCCACTTAAAGGCTGTAGTCAGACCTGTATGCATCATTTGATACCAGGAGGCTGTTATTCCCCAGAGCAGCTTCAGGCTGATAGTGATACAGAGAGAAACCACCACACAGCGTTGTGTCTTTGAACTCTTGAAAGGCAAGATGGGGCTAGAAAGCAAGGGATGGTGGGGAGGGTGAGGAAGAAGGCCCTTCCTGAACTATATATTGGAAATATGAGGTGCTGACCTTATTTTTTAGTTTCTGCGAAATGGGTCAGTAGCCACGTGAATCCGCAGGTGTAGGTGGTATTTTGTTGAAAATGAGCTCAGTTCTCAAGGGAATTGCGTGCAAATATGTTCACACAAACATTTGCACATCTGAATACTTCAAGCTCTCCTTGATGCTACAGACCTCTATTGGTGGTGTTTCTTCATTCTCTTTGCATTTATCTCTGTATTTATCTCTTTTCTGTCTCTGTATGGGAGCAAGGCAAAAAAATGAATCCTGATTAAAGCCTAATGATGGGGCTGAGGAATGGGTCTGTCTGAGATAGATTGGGTCTCCTGAGGCATACAGAATTAATCTACTGTACCAAGAATCTGCTTTATACACGGAGAGCCACACACGTGGGGATAACGGCTCCAAAAATGCTTCTCTGGACCCATTCTGCTCTAGACAGTGTTTGTACTTCCACGATAAGCTTTGAATTGTGAAGATGATTAGGTTTGAAGGTGGATGTTGATGGTAGATAGTGTCGAGCACACAAAACTGATGGAAGCTGAGCATCTTAACACCTGCATCTTCCATCCATCTTTTACACCTGGTGGGTGTAATATAAGCGCTTATCTCTTCACAATGGCAAGCTCTGCTGAATTTGCCAGGGTTCTGTTGGCATGGCAGTGCTATCTAACAGCCATTATACAACACCACAATCTTGCTTTATCCATTATAGTGGAGCAACAAGTATTGATTTTTTTTCTTCTTCTTAAAAATCAGTTTCCAGTGGCCATGATATATGCAAGTTATTTACCATTTTTACCCATCATTTAATTAGACAAACATTTTCAGACAATACCTGTATTCATGTATGGTATCATCATTTAGATTCATTATTTAACTCTCTTACAGGGAGCTTATGTAATGACGTTATATTCCAAAGAATATTCCTGTTGGGATGATGTAGGTGGGTTCACATAATTCCTGGAAATAATGGAATCGCTCATGACAAGTAGTAGCGTACGCAATGGATTGAACTAAACATATTAATTCAGCCACACTTTGATTTGCCCTGGACTGACTGAACTGTCTCAGTTGGGGTAATTGAGTCAAACAAGTGTTGCCATGCTCCTAATTGCATGTTTGACATTATGAGCCTTCCATGAAATCACCTAAACTCTACCGCAGCTTTGAGAAGGCCTTTCAAAAAGAGAGACTGCAGGCAAAAAAAGAGAAAAGAATAATGTGAGTGGGAGCGAGTGGTTGCAGGCTGAGATTTGTAGGTGAATCCATTTTAGTGGAGCGTTACCATAGACTTTTAAATGTCCTGTACTCTAATGCAATGCAGTGTTATTGGTGTTTACTGTCATTAGTAAGGGCCTTTGCTCTCATGTCCCTCGCAAGGAGCCATTAGTGCCCACGTTTTTCCAACTCACGCACGTCCCTGTTTGCAGACTAGCCATTTAACCCCCGCATCTAAAATGTGCACATCAGCATTCAGTAATACTTTCCTGTAATTGCAGCTCTTATCCTCAGATACGACAACGTTAGTGTCCGTCGCATGTATTTCTTAAGCTAATTAAACACTTTGATGCAAAATAGTGGCTAAAAATGGTCAAAATATAGTTAGTAATGCATTCAAATGAATGTTAAGCCAGTATGGTTTAGCAGATGTTTTGTCATTCTTCCCTACCCAGTCTCGCTGTCTCCTGGCGAATGTTTCCAGGCCGTAACAATGAACGAACCAGTCTAAGATAACCTGTCGCCCCGGCATATCACTGTCTGTGTCACTGTATCCATCTGACCTCTTTTCCTTACAATCCCCCTCTGCTCTTTCTTTAGTTTAGTGTGCTTCATTGATTCACAAGACCTAAAAATCTTCTGTCTCCACCCTTAATCTTCTGTCTCTCTCTGTACGTGCTGGTGTATGTGTGTGGCGTTGTTACACTGTGGCTTTTATTTTATGATGAGTCTCCTGTGCATTATCCCACACTCCACCCCCATAATTGCTCCTAACTACATACATACTAAACAAAACAATAATATTGTTGTAACACATTGTTTATGGTAATACAGAAATGTAATTCCATTTATTACAAAATAGTCTTAAGTGTTTATGGTAAATGCTCTTGGTTCATTGTAAGTTGGACACAAATGGAATTAATGATTTGTGGTTCACTGATTTAGTCAGATGTTTATTCAAAAACTTCTCAGATTCAATGAAAGGTTCTTGAGTCTTTCTGACTGATTCATTAAGGGTTGATTTAAGGATTTATTCATAACTGCTTGGTCCAAACCAGAGTTTGATTGTTACCCCCCTTCCCCACTGGTCTCTGTTCACATCATATTTTTTTGGGTCCGAATCGCGGTATTCGAATAGCGACATCAAGCTGTGGCCTAGTACCCATGTTGCTAGGTAACAGCTATGAAGGAGAATGAGCCAAAATGGAGAGTTGCTCACTTTTGGTAGTTTTGTTTCCAAAGTGTCAGCACATAATGGCACTTGCATCTATCTGCCACGAATGTACTGCAAATGTTCTAAACAATGTAGGAGTGTGCAGTGCATCAATGAGTGAGAACACACACAAACACCGTTTTATCGCAACAAACGTTTAGCTGTTCACTTTCTGTGATTTAGTATGATTGTGTTCATATCAGCAGCGAACCGTACCCCAGACCACCCTTTTTATGCAGACTCTGGTAGTTTGCGGGTGAAATTTTTACCAGCTGTAGATTCAGCAGCACAGCTCAGCGGCATTAATTAAGATGATGTCTAGATGCTATGAGCAGTGTAAAGGTCTGTAAATATTTTCCCTGCAGTTAAATTTCCACGTTTTCCCCCCCCTGGGTGATTTGATAAGAAAACCTTAAGGGTTTTATGCAAGTTGTTATTTAGAGTTTTGCTTCCTTTTTGTTGTTCGTGTACTCTGGGTGAAATATGTAAAAAGTGATAATGTATAAATTAGGGATACACCAAAATGAAAATTCTGAGTTGAAACTGTTTTTAAAAATGATAAAAATACAAACCAATACAATTAAATAAATAACCACACTTTTATTTAAAGTAACACACCAAAATTGGCTTTATGCACAGCTGCATTACTTCCTGAACTTCAGCCAGCTCCTTTGTTTCCTGTCTGCCATTATTGGACAAACTGATTAATCCAGGTGTGCCTGACCTCTGTAGTCACAACAACAATAATCAGACACACCTGGATTAATCAGTTTGTCCAATAATGGCAGACAGGAAACAAAGGAGTTGGCTGAAGTTCAGGAAGTAGTGCAGCTGTGCATAAAGCCAATTGGACAGAAAATATATTAAAATATTATTAAATATAAATATATTATTCTTCATTCAGTTCTATGCAGCAGAATCAGATTTAACTAGGGCTGCCCCCTACTAAAGATTTTTCTAGTCGACTAGTAGTCGTTCATTTAAGTCATTAATCGACTAATCGCAGGTTTATATTAATTTAATTACTTAAATATGCAGGGGGCAGAATATATGCATATCCCACACTCAAGCGCACACATAAAGCTTGTCACAAATCTCTGGCAAAAATAATGATTATGAATGTGTCGGAAAAAAATAGCAAGGAGCCATTTTAACGGTTTATTAATAAACTACTGTTTTCTTTGTCCATGTCGGCTGCAAAGAAGTTGACGATGCTGACTCTCATCTCCGCAGTAATGAACGTGCTTATAGAGAGAAATTAACCTTTCATACAGATTACATAATCAGAGAGTGTAAAAGTAGACATTTCAAGCTTTCTATAGATATATTCTTCATGTCTGTGAGGCAAGTGGCTATATGCTGAGTTTTGGTTCATTTACTATGTGACGCGCTGCTGTTCAGGGAGACGGCAGAAAGCAAATCCTGTTTGTTTTCTTTATTTTAAAAAGCACAAGGTTTTGTAGTTGTTGTGAGTTTACGCAAATGGTACTAATACTAACATTAACATTAGAATAACATTAGAGCGAGCGGCCATGTAAAATTGTTACTACTAACATGTAGTAGATTGATATATGATAGGTGAACGTTTGCCCGGCACACTAAGGACCCCGTTAACAAACTGTTTTTCTGACTGCTTGACTTCACTTCCTGTGGATCATTGTTATAATTTTCTTTTTGGTGTATCTTCGGAAGCACTGCTGCTCGCAAAATTACAACTTTTGGTGGCCGAAATTTCAGTGCGTCCCGAATAATAAATGTTTGTTGTTTGTATACTCTGGGTGGAGTAGTACATACAAAGTGACATGATGTAAAGGCCAAATATGGTTAACCAAACTCAGAATTTGTCCTCTGCATTTAACCCATACAAGTTAGTGCACACACGTTAGGAGCAGTAAGTAGTGAACACACACACACACTGCAAACCGTGGACACACACACACCCAGAGCAGTGGGCAGCCAGTGAACAATTATGGGTTAGGTGCCTTGCTCAAGGGCACCTCAGTTGTGGGTATTAAGGGTGGAAGAGAGTGCTGTTCATTCACTCCCCCCACCTACATTTTCCTGCTGGTAATGATAATTGAACCCACAACCTTCAGGTTACAATTGTGACTCTCTAACCATTAGGTCACGACACAGCGTATAAATTACTTTGGCACTTTGGATCAATTTAATGGAAGGACTTGCTGAATAGAAGTATTCATTTCTTAAATAAAAAAAAGATTAAAAGAAATCTTACTGACCCTAAACTTTAAAATTATAAATGGGCAGTATTATACATTGTATACTGTTTTGCTTGTATAACATTTATATTTATATGATGTAATAAGATAATTTATATAATATGACATTTTATGAATCATATAAACATTTTTTTAAATAAATGTTCCACCTTCTATATTAGTCAAAGTAAACTGTAATTGAAGTAACTCGTATTATTTTGTTGTGCACCTGCAGGGAGGAAGAGGAGAGTCTTCGTGACAAGATCCGGGCAGATCATGAGCGGGCACTGCAGGAAGCCAAGGAAAAACTCCGCAAATCCAAAGAGGAGCTGAAGGCAGAGATCCAAACAGAGAAGACTAAGGTAGCCGAGGACCTGAAGAAGAAAGACAGTCCCAAACCACTGCCTCCGGTACCCATGCCCAAACTTGTTGGGGTCAATGATGGTGACCCAGGGGATCCTGACACCAAGGAAAAGAGAGACAAAATCAGAGAGGTAAGAGGACTGTGTGTTTACATGATTTAAATGGTACGGTGTGCTTGCAAGGTCCCATAGAACTAGGGATGTGCGATTTAAGCAAATTTGACTTTCGATTTTAAATTGTTCTCATCTCGTTTAGGAAATAAGCTTCGGATGTTTAAATGACCTCCCAAAATACCTTTAGGTTTTACCGTAGGATCCCCAAACCACTTTGGCATGATTAACAGTTTGAAACAATAGAGTCTGTCTCTGTTTGGTCAGTGCTGGTATTTGGAGTGGTCTTACTTTGGCGTTCTTCGCAGCCAGCATCGTCAGCTGAGTGGCCCAGGGCACCGGCCAGGCCCAGTTTGTTGTCCATCTCGTTTACAAATATACTTGATGATATATATTACTCATGTGAAAAATGACTTGGCACAAGTTTTTGCTCATACTGCCTACTCCTAATCATGTTAAATAACTGTGATTACACCAAATCGTGATTGTTTTTTGTCATAGTCGAGTGTATGCAACACCTTTAGTTGGATTCTCTCTTAGTCATCCTTTGGTTAGAGATGAACAGAAATAGTTTTTCTCTCTTTTAGTTAGTTAATTCACATTGCTTTTTAAATTGAACAGTTTTGTCCCATTTAATCTGTTGCGTTTTGAATCTAACTGACCTCTCCACAGATATAATTATCAGCTTTTGAAAATGGGTTGCCATCTTGGATGAGAATAACTATGAGAAAGTAATATCCACTGGCTGATTTGTGCTTGACTGGAACAGACAGATTTCTACTGCTGCTGACGTAATGCAGATTTTGATTTTCGCTCTTCCAGATGTACCACACAATTTGTCTTACTGTGTGAGATCTGTTCCTAAATGAAGCAGATGGAAAACTGCTATTAGCGTTGTTTGCTAAGGCAAACATTACTGTTCCAATTATCATACTTGGGGATATTTCTTGCACTGTTCATGTGTAGCGACAATGAGTCAGATAAAATAACTCAACGGGGAATTTGAATTAAAATAAGAGACTCGAATTACACTATAATTTATAAATAATTCAGAATTAATGTTTACACCTTAATTTATTCGTCCACCGATATGTAAGAACTTAAAGGGGAGTTTGTTAAAGGGAAACAGGTCTATGTAGCTCAAATGAATGAATTAATGAATTCATAGGGAATTTTGAGAGAGAGTCTAGTTTACAGCCGAGCAAATGACTCTTCCAGCGTTCATTTGTAAGGGCCGTAAATATCAACTCTGCAGCGGATATTAATATCCGAACAATAGTGAAACACTATTTAACAGCCAGGTAACTTAGATCGGCAGTTTAAGACATTAAATTCATAAGCACATAACACAAGAACAGTTATCTTTGAATACAAACAAAACTTTATTGATTACTCTAACACATCAAACTAATATCTAACATAAACACACGCACTCGCACATTCATACGTTGCAGAAAGGAAGAAAGTGAGGAAAGAATAAGTCTTAAGAGAAAGAAATTATGAAATCCCAAGCAATATGCATTTATGACACATGACCTGAAGAAACCATTGATCAGTAATTTATCCTCCTATCGTTTCTTAGGCGGGGTTATTAAATTTGATCTAATGCACCACTTCAGCTTGAAATCTAGAGATGTTACTTGCGTTTGTCTCGCGTGTCATCTCTGGCAAGGGGGGTTCACTTTTCCTGGCTGGAGAGGGGTTCTCTCGGGTCTTTGATTCGCTGAAGGTCTGGTCGTGTCTTTGATCGACGTCTTGGGAAGCCAATCACGTGGTTTTGGCGGCTGGATGGAAGTCTTGTGGGCGTTCGAAGTTGAAGCGCGCTGTTGGAGTCTCGTTGAGTAACTTTGCGGCGAGACTTAACGGAAAGAAAATAAACTTTAAGTAAAAGAAAGGAAAGTGAGAGAAGAGCAGATGGCCTGAATGAAATCTGTTAACCCATTTTCTTTGATGGTCTGCCACGATCGTCCGATCGTCGCCTTGGCGGATTCTGGAACCGCACTGCGAACAGCTCTTGACTGAACAATGAACAGAAAGTGAACACTACAGGGAACCAACTTCGTCTGTGTTCTGCGGTTAAACTCAAATATTTGCCCATCCCCTGGATGGGTTCTGGCCAATTAGGGTTCAGGGGTGACTGTGTCTCCACCCCTCCCATAAAATTGGGTTATCTATAGTAATTTAGTTTCCTGCTCTTAAGCAGAGAGTAAATTTAGACCTAATTTCTTACTATGAGGACATGATCAAGTCTATAAAGATTTCATTCAGCTCATCTGTTTGGTTATACCCATACGATCACACAGGTATCAAACACGGTGTCTTTTGATCCACTCATTCAATTGTTACATAATTGCATGACTTGAGAGTGATATACATGCATAATAGTCACATGTATCAATTGTAACACGCTAACAAACTATGTCGAAGGCTATTTGAGTGAAAGTCCAATAATCATGTGATCTTCTGCAATCCAATATGTAACATTTTCTGGGAGTTTGCTTGGAGTTTTAACTGTGTCACTTGGAGTTCATTTACCGGTCATTGAAAAGACAAAGATCTGGTTTGTTTCTTTGTCTTGCGATCACAACGAGTCTTTGTCCTCTTTGTATAAGTTTTGGTCAAAAGTCCATAGGAAATCACGTAATTATAATATATAGAAGTGGTAGCTCCAGGCAGAATGGAGCCTCGTGATCGATTTCATTTAATGGGATGTTCATTTAATGAATCATTTGGAAGATTCATTCATCTATAAGGTCTGCGACCATAATCGCTACACATGCTATGGTCACAAATGATATTCAGATCTAGTCGACTTTTTAATATTGATCATGTTTAATGTGTTTTAGTTGGCAGTGACACCTTAGGACCTCTTACATAAAACTCAACAGCCTGTGGGCTGAAGATGATGAGTCAGCAATGCTTGCAGTAAATGTCATTTATTTTCACTTTCAAATTGCTACTTGTCTATAATGAGCTCCTAACCCTGGAAATAAATGTTTTTCTTTTGTTTCAGTACTTTGGAGAATGATCGTTTTGTCCCCACATAAGTGTGTGTGGTTGGTAGTGATGGTTATGTTCTAGAAGTAATTAGGGTCCTTGAGTGTAAAGCTGAGATGATTGTTGCGTTAGCGCTTTTCACCATGCATTTAACACGTAACCGATTTTAACCTGTTATGAAATGCTGCTCCAGTGTCATCCCAGATCCTTTCTGCCTGCAGAATATTATCCCTCTCCCTCAATTCCTGATCAAAAACCTAACGCGTTATTGTGATATCTGCAGAGCATTCAGTATTCTTTAGCTAGCATTAGCATCGCTTTCAGTATCAATACCACAATGGTATTAGATAAGGCACTGCCAACTATCGACTTGAATCAACATGATTGTGAGTTTTATGTAAATTACACTGATACTTGTGAGTTATAGAGATCGTTCTACACAATAATTAATTCCCTTACCTGTCCAACAAAAAGAAGCCACTTGGGCATTGCTACTCTGGATTTTCTGTGTCATCAAATCTTTCCAGCTTCTGTATGCCATATCAATGCTTGTTTGTCTTTTTAGTATATCTGTCTTCTGGCTTCAGATCTTTTCTGCATCTTTGACCATACAGGTACTGATTCTGTGACACAGACCAAACATAATTAAAATGTTTTATAGAAAACAATTGTTAAAGGGCATTTCGTACTGCACTGACAGATGCTGACCAATGGCACAGACACTTTGTCTTTGGTTTTGTCGGATCAGTGTTTTGCCCCTGTCGGCGTCACTGTAATTTGGTGATTGTCCACATTGCTCGGCATTTGTCAGTGCAGTGTGAATTGGCCTTTACAGTGTGAATGTACATCATAGAGTGCTGCAGTGATGCCTTATTTTTGTAGACCAACCCGAAAGTTGGCATCACCCTGGTTCCCTCAAAATAAAACATAAAAAACTATTAGGATTCCATTTGGCTTTTGGATTATTGCAGAAAATAAACTCTGACCTAGCTCTATGCTAAGCTAGTAAGTCAATAGGTATAATAAAAAAAACATGACTACCTGTGATTAGTTACCAACACAGGGTAATGTTTGAGCATTGTGATGCATGGAACAAGAAACAAGATGAGTTGTGAAAAGTCCATAATTAGCTATAATGAGAGGTCTGCAGAGTGATGTGGATGAGGGAATGCAGGGCACTGCCATCTGCTCTATCTGTTTGTTAATGTGTTTTAGATTTGGAATGTGGAGTCTTTCCTGTACGTGCAATGCAGGTTATAGAGGAAGCATCTGCCATTCATCAAAAGATGTCAACCAACTATCCCTTTTATTTTTTTCTTCAATGAAATCCAGCATCCTAACATCTCTCAGTGCACTGCTCACAGCGGGACCATCTGCTGCTCACTTTGGGGCCTTAACCCTCTTTTTACTCTCTGGATCTGTGTGTGTGTGTGTGTGGTCTGCCTTCATTTAAATGCACTTTGTTACCTCAATAAGCTTCACTCCAGCTTTCTAAACCACCTTTGCAATTGCCTTCATTTTGCATTATTGGCCAGTTTCTCTACTTTTTTAAAAGTTAGTGAACCGGC
Source organism: Romanogobio albipinnatus (assembly GCA_023566225.1). Taxonomy (NCBI): domain Eukaryota; kingdom Metazoa; phylum Chordata; class Actinopteri; order Cypriniformes; family Gobionidae; genus Romanogobio; species Romanogobio albipinnatus. The sequence goes on along the minus strand of CM042243.1, from coordinate 31,825,545 downwards.
TGGCTGCTGATGAGACAAAAACGGACTCGTTTCTGTCAGAGAAATATGATGAAAACTGAACCAAAATGAACTGATGATCATTTATTTCGACACCGTTCTCATTGCTTGTTTTAAACGCTAGCAGCTGTGTTTGTGTTTGATGACTAAAGAGCTGTAATGTTTTAACCACAGCTCAGTTCATGGCTCTGTGTGTTTTAGTGTGATTCTAGAACAGTGCTCAAACCTTACCTTGGTCATACAAATTCATAAATTCCCCTCTCATATTCAATATAATGACGCAATATGCTAACACACTAGATTTACCACACATATAATGCTAATTCAGTATTTTTGCTTACTTGCATATACAGAATGCTAACCCACTAGATTTACCTGTGACCATGTCCTAAACAGATGCAACGCTGTGACATGATAAAAGGTTTTTTTTTGTTGTCCTGACCAGCCACTTCAGCGATACATGGCGATTTAAAACAAATTCTATGTTTGAAAAGTTTTGTTTCTGCCACGTCACTGCTGAAAGCTCAGTGATTATCTCAGATACTTATGTTTTGTACAATATTAACATTGAACTGCGTTCAGAGTATTACTATTGCTTGACTTTAATAGCCATAATAAAAGGGATCATGTATCATTTATCTCAGATTTATTAATCTAAAGGAACGTGAACTCTGTGTAAACAAACAAGTGTATTAGATCAGGGGTTTTTAAACTTTTTGTGTGTGGACCACTAGTTGTAATCAAGAAATTTCGCGGACCACCTCATTATACACATAATAAAATATATGTCTATACACAGACCTACCTGAATTAATCCGCACCTCTAAATAGGCTTACTAGCACTAAAACTATAACTGGTCATCACATCAGTACAACAGGCTTGTTAAAAGAAAGTTTACTGTATACAACGGCTGCCACATATTTATTTTATTTATTCATTCAAGTGCATCATCAGGTTAATTTAAACAACGGGCTTATTTTGCAATGGAGTATGAAATCTATACAGTAATAAGAACACTTGGATATAGTCAACATTTCAAAACCTTTGGCAAATTTAGAGTTATTATTTAAAGTTTACAAGTCCTCAAAAAGTGAGGCACTGAACTTGAACGTCACGGCCGAGCGCCACTAGCCTATTTTAGTAATCACACAATAACGTGACAATTTAATTTACATTTTATATCAATATAGGCCTACATATTTACTTTTTATGGGAATTTCCTGGTAAAATGAAGGTAAAAAAAATATTACTTTATTTTGCCTTTCCACGGACCACCTGCAGTACCCTCACGGACCACTAGTGGTCCGCGGACCACAGTTTGGGAATGGCTGTATTAGATGACAAAGATTGTATCAGTTATGGAGTGTTTTGAATAATGTTAAAATGATTTCATTTTCATGAATTTGAATGTTACGTCCCTCGTTAAATTGAAAGATTTAATTCTTAAATGAAATAAATTGAAGGAGTAGAGTGATAAAGTAATGAAATTATGAATATTTACAAAATGTAACTAAACAGAAATAATCAACAAACAAACTGGGAGAGAGGAAGGAGCTAGAGAGTGGTGTTGGGATATTCTGTTTAAAATCAAACACAGAATATAACCAAACTCTTCTAACTGAAGTTAAGGAAATAAACTAACAACAAAAGATGCAGAAAGAAACTTCAGTGTACAAAATGCCATAACTAAACTATCCTAACTAACCAAACAAAAACATACATATTTAGCACCACTGCTAATCCCAGTGTGTCTAATACATAAGGTGAATCTACGTGTTGCGAAATGTAGGTCGCGACCTGCTTACCTGACTCATAACCTCTCCTATCTGTTTACACAGCGTTAAATGATGAATGAGAGGAAGTGTCCGGATAAATAGCAGCCACAAACAGTTACTGTTGCACCTCAAACATGCAACAAACACATGGACAAACAAGCACTGCTACAAACACAGAGAACTGATCCAACTGCTAGGTCATAACAGCATTGAACCCCCAGACATCGATCAGTCTCTCAGACTGGTCTCTCGAACGTCAGAACCATCTTCACCGAGTGTGCATTCTCCCAACCCAGAGCGTCTCTCGCCATTGAAGTTAGCGCCATTCATAAAAAGCCCAGTGACCGGCGATTGGTTGCGCAATCAGAGACTTCAGCGTCTGACGTCAGTCGACTGACAGGCGGTTCCTCCAATCATGTTCCATATCTGCAACAGATAGGTTACACCCAAACACACACACACGTAAATGCACAGCATATACCAAAAACAAATGTACGTAGCATGGCATACATAACGGCTCATCCATTTTGTTACGACTGAGTGTGCTTGCAGAGAGAGCCCGTCCACGGACTCTTCTGATTTGCTGTAATTTGTGATTGATTTTGGTGCTGCATCATATAGCGGTGTCTGGTGTGGACAGACAAATTGCTTGTCGCTGGAATCTTATTGCTTTGTGTCTGGTTAGGACGGGGTGTCACACAAAACGCTAACACGCTGTCCTAAAGAGTTTAGCTCCAACCCCAAATAAACACACCATCTAATAAGACACTGATTAGCTGGTTCAGGTGTGTTTAATTGGGGTTGGAACTAAACTCTGCAGGACAGCGGCCCTCCAGGATTGAGGTCCCGTCCACACGGAGACGCTTTTAGCTGTATACGTTAAAATTTTGTACCGTATTAGCATTTCATCTGCACGGACCCGGCATTTTGGGAGCATGAAACCGATATTTTTTTGAAACCAGGTCCAAAGCAAGTAAGAATAGTAGCAAATTTATTTATTGTGAGATTTTTGCCTCACTTCCTACCATTGCTGTACCCCTTCTTGCCACAACTCTTCTTCTCCATTGTATTTCTGTAGCAGAATTACAGCGCAACATACTGACCTGGCATGTATACTACATCGTTTTGAGCCGTTTTCATTACTCTCGTGTGTACGCAGATATTTCTTGAAACAAGGGGAAAAAAAGATTGGATCGGGAAAGCTCTGACTTCGTGTGGACTGGGCCTGAGTTTGGAGACCCCTGACTTATAAAACTTGAATATTACTACTACTTGTATAGTAAACTAAATGCAAACATTCTTGCCTCACTTAAATGCACAGTTTAAACATGCTGGATTTACCTCAGTATGTTTACACACTGTATTTCTTTCATACAAACAAAACACTACAACACTTGGTTCACCTCACACTCACACACATTAAAGCACTACATTGACCTAATTTGTACATAATGTTAACATGTTAGCTTGCACATACATTACAGTGTAACCAGATTCATAAGTGCAGAAACTAACTACAAATCTGAGCTGTTTATCTGAGCTGTTTATGTATGAGTTTTGTGATTTCACTGAACTGCTTTTGAATTGGCGCAGTGCTAGCTTTGATTAGCCTGATGAAGGGACTGGAGCTGACAGGAAAATAATCTCCCACAATGCCTCGCTCTCTCCTTTGCTACAGTAGCACACCTCTCTGGCTTTGTTTGATTAAACGAACGCACTGAATTTGTTTTTCTTGTGTGGATTAGATGTTTCCAAAGCTCAGAGGAGAAAGATAAGAAGGAAGAGAAGTTAGCTCTGTACATTGTTAATGGTGTCGAATGACGAATTAATAAAGAGAGGAAGTGAAATTTGGAACTTTGCTTATAAAACTGATGAAGAACCATCAAACCTTGCCAAGCATTGGTCACTTGCCCATCCTGACTTGTACAAGACATTGATAGGTGAGTGCATAAATCAAACGATCTAATTTAGACATTTATTTTCTTTTAACACTGATGTATTACGAAATGCTATACAATCGCTTACATGTTCAAATTGGCTAAGTTTAAAAAGACGTGGGCAGTTATTTCCGTCAGCTGTCCTGAAATGAAAACGAAAGTGTTGAATTGGAGTGTGCTGACTGCTTTTATAGTGCAGGTGCGATGTCTTTTGAAGCAATTTGCTCATTTTGAGAGATAGAGATGGGAGAAGGCAGTATTGCTGAAATTACTTTTCATAAGAAAGTTTTCAAATGACTGATTTGATGTGATAATCTTTGTTGGTTGATTTAATAATAAACATTTGTGTTAATTTCCTACTTTATAAACACCAAACTTGCGAGAGCGAGCAAAAATTATGCGCAATACACGCTCAAATTCAGACCCTGTATGGTATCGATTTAATATCGGTACTTCGGTATTAGATTGTGGTACCATACCGAAGCCAAAATTGCCTACCCACTGAACTTCGGAACAGCAGCATGCACCGAAATGATCAAAATCATGATATTGTGATGTGATATATTTTCCCAGTACCGGTATACCGCGCATCCCTACTAGGAATTGAAGTAGTGGTCAACTTATGTATTGAAATGTAGCCGAAATATCAGCTATTATATTATTATAATATTATATTAATTATATATATATTTTTCAATTATTGGCATCACCGAGAAGCTTCATAAGTGAAACTTTTGTTGCAGACACAAGAACTCCCAATCTTTCTGTCTAATTTATTAAACATAACTGTTAAAGAGCCCCTATTATGGATTTTTGAAAATTACCTTTCATGTAATGTGCAACATTAGCCTGGATGCCAGCCGAATTTAGCCCCACCCCAGTCTGGACTTGATCCGTTGTGGAGCAACTAAGCCTGAACAGAAGCTGTTCGGACCAATGAAATTGTGGGCTTTATACGATGATGGACAGATGATAAACCGTAATGTAAGCATTCACGTCACCAAAGAGCACTTGCGTTGAATTCATTCTAATCCTAAACTGAGAACTTGTTTGTATATGCATTCACCTTTTATCTATTTCTATCAAAAATGATGATTGTGTTTGGTAAGTACTCCGTGTATCCTTAAATTCTTTTTTACAACACCGGCAAAGATAATTTACAATCATTTTCTTCTACTACTTCCAGCGTTCCAGTTGAGTTCTGTTGACAACTATGCGTCGCTCCATTGCTCTGATTGGTTGTAGGTCTGTCCAATTGAGGTCTTTCCTGGTTTGGTTGAAACACGCCCCATAATCACAGCCAAATGGAGCAGTATCAGATTCATATTATGACTAGAATTGAGTATGACGACGTCAGGCTAGTGCAACATAGTTCTAAGTGAATGAAAACATCCTGCAAAGTTTTAAATCTGAAACTGCAGCATATATAAAGTTATTGTCTCTCAAAAGTAAGAGTCGACTCTTGAGTCAAGTGAATGAATCAGTTTTTTTTTTCAAACGAGTCGCAAGCCGCTTCGTTTTGACGTCACGACGAAACATTAGCATATTGCCTGTCAACGAAATATTAGAAACACTTGCACGCCGCGCAGAGACCAGGGAAACATTGAACACTGCAGTGGATACTGGATAGCATCATGTCGAGAAGACGCTGTGCTCTACACTGTGTTTGTGTTTCATATTGTGTAAATATCTGGCTTACCGGCTAACTGATGTTATTACTTACTGAAATTAAGTATTAGTATAAATATTAGGGGTGGTTAATCTGTCTGATTTCCCGATTCGATTCGATTACGATTATTGAAGTCCCGATTCGATTACAGTCGATTCTCGATTATTAACGATTCTCGATTAGCGATTATTGATTTTCCATTTCACAACAGTAAACGAAAATACACTACAAAGTGATTGCAGTATAAAAAAAAAGTCAGCTACTGAATTACTTAACTCTTTTATTGAGTAACAACAACTCAAAGCACTTGTCGTGTAGTTACACAGAAATGAATACATCACATTGTGTTGTGACTCATCAAGTTGAACTAAACAATAACAAATAAATGAAAGGCGTATTTCCTTTAGGAAGTAGATCAGAACCAACATACTGTAGAAATTGGACAATTTTCTTCTAGAAAGACAACGTGTTCAGGTGGAGGAAGACTGCAGGTTGCAGTCGAAACATGTCAAGGTAAAGAAGAAGTTTTCTCCACCTAAACACCTTGTCTTTCTAGAAGAAAATTGTCCAATTTAATCATTAAGAAGACAAAATGAACATTTTTGAACAACTTACTGTAGCTTCAGCTTATATACTGTACTGTAGAACACAGTGACAAAATGTCAAGAGTGATGGATGCGTGCGCGCGTGAGGGGGGCGGGAACGCGACGCGTGGAACGATCGAGCTCCTCTCGTTCGTTTCCTGACGTGAGAAAGACAAAAGGGGAAAAAACGACAGAAGAAAAGGGTTCGTGTCGGAGGAGTGTCGAGGCCCGTTCGGTTCCGTGAGCGGGAGCCGCGAGTCGGAGCGGCGGTGTTTCCAGCATCAGTCCGGCTGTGTGTGTGTGTGTGTGTGTGTGTGTGTGTGATCCGCTCATCGCGTCCTCAGGATCGCCTTAAGGCCCGGGTATACTTCACTTACCGCGCCCGGACGCGTCACGCGCGCAGCCCTGTCCGCGCGTCTTTCAAAGTATACTACACAACGGATGCGCGCGGATGATCGCGTTCGACGCATGCGCAGTACATTTTTCCCTATGCTCTACCAGACATTGGGGGGCAGCACTGAGTCCTGTTATCAACGGGACATTCGCTGGGCATGATCGGAGAAGAACTGTAGTGCATCCACCATTGCAAGAAGTTTGGAAGAAATACTGAAGAATCATAAACGATGGAGAAGGATATCCTCTCTTTTTTAAAGCGTGTTGTTTTTAAACCGGTCTTTGCACACTCTTCTTCGACGGCTGAACACTGTGCTCAATACTGTGCGTATTGCCACCTAGTGGACTCTTCTGTACTGCTGGCGCATGCGCTGTTGCACGCGGACCATCCGCGCGGTCTCGAAATTTGGGCTGCGCGCGGACGGGGTGTGCGGCCGGCCGCACGCCCTCCGAATGACGAAAATTACGTCATGCGGGCGGTGCACGAACGCGGACGGCCGAAGTATACCCGGGCCTTTAATTCCCGCGAATGTGCGCGTCGATGTGTGTCGCTCATAAATCTGCGGATTGAAGGCGTTTATTCGGTGTTTGTGCGCAAATCTGAGCCGTGCTAACGCGCTAATGTGCCTGAGCTCCAAAGGAGGCGAGGCAGGAGGATTTCTAGAGTGTTCCCTCAGAATCATCTCAGCATTAAAGCATTAACGACAGATTTACATTCATCTAATGAACACACACACACACACACACACACACACACACACACACACACACACACGGTGGTAGAGTCAGGTTTAGATAAATTAAAAAATCGATTTTTGAAAATGTAATGATCGATTCATGCTCGTCCATAACATACTCGCGATTAATCGATAATCGATTTTTTTCACCACCCCTAATAAATATTACTTATTATAAATATAAGTATAAATATTACTTATTTCTTACTGAAATACTACTTTAAATTAGGGATGTGACGGTGAGGAAATTTTTCCACTGGTTAATCGACGCGTGACAACTGGCGGGGGCTTTTAAATTGCTAATTCTAAACCGAAAGTAAATGCGCACGGTCGCTCAGGCATTCAAAACGGAGCGGAGCAAAGCAAGTGTTTTCAATTAATTGAAAACCCTGAATTGAATGCACTGAAAACACGCCAGTGGACACACACCGTGAATGACTGCGGCTGTAAATGCTTTACACAGCATTTACTTTACGTATAGAATTAGGGCCATTTCGGGGGTGGGTTACTTGAATGGTAGGTTCATTATTCTTAATGAAAAACACAATAACAAAACAGTACAATGACAAACTCACTTAAATAGGCGCTTTTACATTTCGTATTGAAACCAAATCGCTCTTGTGATGAATGAAATCTGACTCCTGCTGCTAGTTTGTGCTGCGACTCTTGTTTGGCTCACGTTGCACTTTCTGTTTTTAATTGTAGTGTCTGTTCTCTAACCGAACTCAATTATTTTATTACTATAAAAAAGTAGCTTCTCTGAGAATAGGAAGCCTCCTGACGGAGCTGAAGATTAGTTATGGTAATGGGAGTTTGATTCCAAAATATGTGCTGTAAACGGTAGACCAATCACAATAGACTGGGCCATCTGACCAATCAGAGCAGAGCAGGCTCGTGGAAAGGAGGGATTTAGAGAGACTGATTCATCAGTCAAGTCAATTGAGAATCATTGAACACTGTGGTGATGTGTAATGTATATGAAAAAATTTAACCCCAGTCACCCCAGAATGTGCAATATGGCAATGACCAGTACAGGCCGCCCAGTTTACCTTGAGACACCACTCATTGTCAATACTGTGGATAATCCTTTTGTATACCCTAACAGGGCAACGTAGGCTATCCTGGAAGATACAACTCATAAAATCCAAACTATATCAAATATTTCAAAAATTCTTAGGATATGTTTTACTTTAGTTCAGATTATATAAAACGTGACATGAAATGATTTTTTGCTTATTTTCCACTCCTGCCTGTTTTAGGGTTAAATTATATAGTGTGATTATCATGTATATCAGCTTTATATTAGCCATCGGCCAAGCTATTGGCATTGACCTTCAAAAAATCTATATCTGTCTCTTGATAAAAGGAAGTATGAAATCAAGCTATGTGTCACAAAATTAGACTGAATTTCTACTCGCATGTACACCTCTGCTTACACAGGCTGTGTGAACACCTGCTAATATGGGTGGAGAAAGAAATATGTGCTGCTTTTACTTGTGTGAAACAGTTTCCTTCACTCTGGCCCTTTCTGTATTTTACTTGTTCTCTTTAGCCCTATTCGGATGGTATTTGTTTCTCATGGGGACATAAGGTATTTTCAACATTTACAGAGGCTAGTCAGTGACATTCTGGATGACTTTCTGGATTCGGATAGCAATAAAATCGGTGTTTTTCTCCCAACGCCCACGTAAATATCCCTGGGCGAATGACCTACTGTTTTTTGACGAACACCACGGTTGTGTGGTAATTTTGCTCCCCAAAACTTCCACATCACTGAGTTTACAAGAAGAGATCACTTCAAAATTCACTGTTTAAATCATTTTTGACCACTGCGCCACACCATACGATAACTCTTGCACTTTACTGTAATTTGCATGCATTTTGTATTGCATTTTGGGAGCTGTTAAGAAAAAAAGGACAGAGAAAACCCATTTTCCTATTATTAAAGTAAATATTAATTTATTCTTATTATTCCAAGGCAAGCATATGACATTTTATTTACAGACAATCATGCGACTGACCACGTGAGCAGCACGTTCCTGAGTTCATAGAATCACACAACTTGCTCCTCCACCGTGAATAAATGGCCATCTGAATGCATGAGTTTTATCACTGAGGTGCCATGCAAATGTATTTTTTACAGACGTCCCCATGAGAAACAATTACCGTCCGAATAGGGCCTTTTGTATGCATTTTGAGTTTTCACAGAGTGCCTGTTTTGTTCAATCTTCTGGATTTTAAATGGATTTATCATCCCAGAGCAGTGCTTTTTATAATCTTTTCATAAACCCTTCTCCACACACTTGCAGAAGTCTCATTTCGACAATTCTCTGAATGTAATTACTTTTAATACTCCCAATACATTAGCTTAGTCATATTGATTTGTCTAAGGGGCCCTCAACACAAGCTCCTCAGTTCCTTTCTCCACAGAACTCCGCCATAACAGGGATTATGATCTCTGTGAGTGTTTTAGTGTATCTTAGTGTGTTTTTGCTGATTGCGTTTAATTGTTCTGATGGTGGTCCGCAGGGCTTGAAAGCAAGCAGTCGCTGACATGCTTTACTCTTTGACGTAGTGTGATGTACTATGTAAACTTTATGGATGACTATACAGATTTCACTGTAAAGGATCGATTTTGTTACCAGGGAAGTGGGAACTTCTTAGTTTTTAGTTCACCCAAAAATGAAAATGCTGTCATCGTTTTATTGGAAATCTCAGAAGCGAAAACCAGGGGGGGTATTCCAGAAAGCAGGTTATGTGACATACCTAGGGCTGGGCACCGAACGGCAATACTTTTATGGTATCGAACGAAAAACTGATATCTTTCGGTGCCAAATTTTGGTTCCAAAAGCCAACCGGCTGTCTGTGTGAGCCTGTAGCATACTTGCATGCAAGGACCTAAAGTACCGGAGATTGGCTGTCCACCACCACGTGACGGGGAGGATTTCTGAAGATACTCATAGTCACACAACACAAGTGTAGTTGTTTTTTCTCATGTGTTCTACCATGTCGTTTTACAATGCCAAAGAGGTCTAAAGTGTCATCGATTTGCTAGTACAAAGTCATCTAAAACCATTCCATAGCTGAATGTCTTTCCTCCGCTGTAGCTGTCACTCATTCTCCGTTCAGCAGTCAAACTGTGCGTCGCGTTCGGTTACAGTCAGCAGCACGGTAAAGCTCACTCCAAGATGATATATTCCCGTTATAATACTTGATATGTAGATAAAATAATTTTCTCATCTTCCTGGAGTTTATGTTGCGGTTTCTGAACGATGTTGGTACTCGCTACCGTGGCAACACAAGGACTATTAATTAGCATCACACACACACAATAACCGGAATTTAAAACTGTTAAGAAACAAATAATCAGTGAACCTTTGGACCGATATACACTCACCTAAAGGATTATTAGGAACACCATACTAATACTGTGTTTGACCCCCCTCGCCTTCAGAACTGCCTTAATTCTACGTGGCATTGATTCAACAAGGTGTTGAAAGCATTCTTTAGAAATGTTGGGCCATATTGATAGGATAGCATCTTGCAGTTGATGGAGATATTTTGGGATGCACATCCAGGGCACGAAGCTCCTGTTCCACCACATCCCAAAGATGCTCTATTGGGTTGAGATCTGATGACTGTGGGGGCCATTTTAGTACAGTGAACTCATTGTCATGTTCAAGAAACAAATTTGAAATGATTCGAGCTTTGTGACATGGTGCATTATCCTGCTGGAAGTAGCCATCAGAGGATGGGTACATGGTGGTCATAAAGGGATGGACATGGTCAGAAACAATGCTCAGGTAGGCCGTGGCATTTAAACGATGCCCAATTGGCACTAAGGGGCCGGTATCGAAACTGAGGCATCGAAATTGGCACCGGATCGAAATATTTTTAACAATACCCAGCTCTAGACATACCTGGATGTGTTTAAGAGTAAGCAAGGATAAACTTCAACCTTCGGTTTCAAAAACGGAGGGAATATTTCAGGGTTTGCAAGTAGCCATAGCAACTTGCTTAGCTGGTTATGTTCCAGAGTTATTTTGCTTAAGAGGTATTCAGATGTGTTTTATATAATTTAATATAGTTATTAATATAACTAAATTTGTTATACAGTTACAGTTATATAATATACAATATTATATATTAATTCTAAATTCCAAAGCACTATTATAAGAAGGTAATGTTTAAATGTTAATTCAATACAGATATATTTATTATTTATTTTATTGTCATCTCACACATGGATCTGCATTCAATAAATTAGCATCAAACACACAATCTAATCCTTATTCTCTGAAAAAAAAAATATTGCACAACTACCAAATTAGTGGCGACGTGCACTAAGTAGGTAATGTAAATCGCCATTAAACAAGAGAAGAAGGAAGTAGAATTTCACGCTTTTTTAAGTGTCTGTATCCATGGCGAATCATCGATCTGTTGAGAATGTCTTGTGAGTTAACTGGGAACATACTTTTGTCTGAACTTACTTTCACGCGTTTCTGGAACCAGCATTCCTCGAGTAAGCAAGGTTTGGGTTAATCAACTGAGAGTTCAAGGTATATGTGACAGCAAGTTAACCTTGCTTTCTGGAATACCCCCTTGGAGACTTGGTTGTATCTTCAGCAAAATTCTTTATTAAGAATGTGCTGTTATGTAGCTGCAGTCTGACTAAGGGAGCTGTACATTGTATGTTATAGGCCTTCAGTGGGCTGTGTAAGGTGTTGACCTTACACAGCTGTAGAAGTGTCCACTAAAACAAAAGCGTCTAAAGACAATACACACAATCACCCCTGATTGTGAAGATAATTCACAATGATTTATTAAAATAGTGTTCTCATTATAATGATATGTAATAAAACGTCCCAATCATCATTATTATTAGTCGTGCATTGTTTGAAGCTGAACCGCTGAATGAACACCAGTAAACTGAAGCACTTTGCTAGTGGGTTTTTTAACTCAATAAAACGCATCCTATATGAGCTTAATCAGATATATACAAAATAAACATATTGCAAATTATATCTGCACAAAATGACACAAATGCACAAGTGAGCTTGTACTTAGTTATGTGCTATTCATAAAGTGTAACTCCTGTTTTGGATGCGCTCTTCCTGGAGCAACACAACTAAATCCAATGAATTTGCACAGTTTTATTACAATTTAGTTATCTTTTATAAAGTTATGTAATATGACAATCATAGTAATTATTAGTTGTGCATTGCTATTGCATGTGTTGAAGCTAAAGATGATCACTTGGTTTATTTTTAACCAAATGCATCCTATATGAGAGAAATGATGGGTGGGATGGATGGATGGGTGGATGGGTAGGTAGGTAGGTAGGTAGAAAGGTAGATGGATCTACACAAAATAAACACAATATTACAAAGTCATTCTTAAATATGTTTTTGGATCAACATGGTAAAGGTAAATGATAAAAAATAAACGTACTTTATCTAGTATAGTTCTAAATTCTATGCTGGTCAAGGGGAACGGGATCTGGAGTTTATGTGAACTTGAACTCATTACCCACATGAGCTCCACCTTGTAGCTTGTTGAGAGAATCTGGAGGTCTGTGCTGCTCTGTTACTGTTAGTATTGTTGACAGTGTGAGCATTTACCCCCTGCAGGGTGCTGAGACTTGAAGAGCATCAGAGGGCAGGTTCATGGCTGTGCATATGCCCTGAAGATGAGATGGAGAGAAGGTGAGACTGTACGCAACAGTCAAGGTCACTGAGGGAATTAATTAGGCCTGTATTTGAAAAGCGTACAGTAAGTGAAATCAACAAATGCAGTTCAACAGGATAAAACTTGACCTTAGTACAGTACTTGTATAATAATTTATTTTATCATATTGTATTGTCATACTGTATTATTTTATTTCACTCATTTTATCATATTGTATTGTAGTAAAAGTACATGATGCAATATGATGAAATGATACAATACGGCGCAATAAGGGGTGTACAATCCTGCCCCAGGAGGACCTTATTTCGCTCCAACACACCTGCCTAGATATTTCTCAAGAACCCTTCTCAGCATTAAGAATGAAACGGTCTAGTAAGTCTGCATGGCTGCATCATCAATATTTCTGAAAATGCTATTAAAAATGAAGAGAAGAAACTTTGTATTAAAAATCTTCATAATGTCTGACTTTCAATTAATGCAATACAGTGAATGACAGCTGTCTATGGTCTCCCGGTGATTTACATCCTGGACAGTTTAGCATTATGTGATTTTTAATTTAAAACAAAACAAAACACAATACCTAATATTTTTTTTGTCTCTCTTTACATAATGAAATTGGATGACTTCAGTTCTAACTCATTTTCCACCAATTATTTTTTGTGAATATTGAAATGTGTGTTAAGGATTTTGGGTGATTGGAAGACATGGTCACACAAAGAATATGTTCTGAAAGGAAGGCTTTTTATTCAGCAAATATGCGTGCATTAAACTGTCAAACTGGCAGTAAAATGACTATCGCCTGAAAAGTCTTTAAAGGTCCCGTTCTTCGTGTTTTTTTGAAGCTTTAATTGTGTTTACAGTGTGCAATATAACGTGTTCATGTTTCACGTGTAAAAAAAAACACAGTATTTTTCACACAATTTACTTATCTGTATACCGCTGTTTTCACTGTCCTAAAAACGGGCTGATGAGTTCCTTGTTCTATGAAGTCCCTCCTTCAGAAATACGTAACGAGTTCTGATTGTGCCAGCGGTTCCCGTGTTGTGATTTGACCGCAGCTTAGCGCACGTTGCACGGAAAGGTCACGCCTCTTAACGGGGAGATGTATGCGCTCAATGATCTCTAAGTACAGCGTCCCTGTGAAAGCCAAACACAGGTGATTTGACTCCGGGATGAAAATAACAGCGTCTCAACAACATGGCGACAAACACACTCAAACGCAACACTTCCTCTTCTCCACGTGGGAGAGCAACAAGACCACGCCCCCTTTTTCGCGTATTCTTGTGGGCGGAGGTTAGTCTGTTCTACTGACGTCATTAAAGCAGGCTGTACCAGGATGTAGTCCAAGCCGGCCGTTCGCTGTAGGCTTTGAAAGGGAACTTCTGTTAAATAAAATATCTCGCTTGGCATTGAACTTTGAGCTTTATAATTTTACAGGTATTATTTATGCTCTAACCGCAACATTACACACTAACTAAAGTTTGAACAATGGGATCACGAAGAACGGGACCTTTAAACTACGTTTTGTCACACATTAATAGTAGTATTTTTTATAAAAAAGACGTCAAGTGACCGAGACGAGCTGGCTCATATATGCTCATATAGAAGCCCCTCCCATGACGCGAATTCGTGTCTGTTGTGTAGTTGTCACACGCGAATTTCATGCGTGATTTACATGTTAAGTCAATGCAGAGACGCGAAATGGCATTCTGCGGCGCGATTCGCACGAATGAGTCGGCGCGAATGACGCGAATTGAGCGTGTTGAACGCGTGAATCGCTCAAGTTGAAAAATCTGAACTTTGGCGGATATTTTGCGCCGCGTTAACCAATCACGAGCTTGCTCTAGTAGTGACGCATTTACAAGCGGAGGCAGAAATCCGAACAACAATGGAGGACAAGATAATCGTGGCCGTATGTGGATACCCGGAGCTGTATGATACATCATCCTATCACTACAGGAACAGGAATAAAAAGGATCTTGCTTGGAAGAAAGTGAGTGAGGAGGTTGGACAGTCAGCTACCCTCTCAACAAAATCTATGTCAGCCATTTCACAACGAGACTGGAGCAGAAAAAAGAGCCAGAGCCAGCGGCAAATGTGAGAAGGACTAGCCGAGGAAAGGCGGGTCTCGCCGGGTAAACGAGCGCGGAATGTCACTGATCTCCTCCGAAAACGTCAGATAAAATGCTCAAATAGGCACTCTTTTTATAAATTAACCACAGCTTTGAGCTTTAAACAACTATATTATCACCTGAAAAAGTCTTTAAACTATGTTTTGTCACACATTAATAGTAGTATTTTTTACAAAAAAGACTTCAAGTGACCGAGACGAGCTGGCTCATATAGAAGCCCCTCCCATGATGCGAATTCGCGTCTGTTGTGTAGTTGTCACACATGAATTTCACGCGCAAATGAAGCGAGTAAACTCAAAATGTTCAAGCATCCTGCGTCCGGTGTGAACGCCACATTAAACTACGAAATCATAGTGGAGAGAGAGGCTCTTTCTGGCAAGATGAGGACCTTGAACAGCAATTGAAGGGCCAACATATCTGAATTAGTTGAATGATGGGTTTTATTTGACATGTCATAAGGTAGTGCAGTAATGTCTGGGTGTGATGTTTAAAGGCTGTCTCCAAAACAAAAGAACTGTCCTGAGTCTTTCAATATCAGAATGCTCTTAAAGTCAATTTATCACCTTGTCTGGCTTCTATTGCGTCGTCACATTTACTCCAGTGAGAGACTGTCAGATAGGATTCTGTCATTACGGGTAGATGTTATGCACCGTAACTTCAACCTGAAGCTCTGTGGCAAACTGGGAGGAGTCTAAATCAATCACAGAGACTCAGGCCATCGCCGGGGGTAACTTGTAATTGCAACTCTGCTGCCTGATGCTTCCAGAGCGGCGGTTCTTCTTTGACCTCGCTGCAGAATTTTCACAGTTGCTTGTCTCTGTTGGTTTGCTTTAGAGCAAAGAGTGATCTATGAATGAATTGCATGTGCCTGGTGGGAGGTTATGCTAATTAATGCAGCTCCCTCTAGAGGAAACTGTGGAGGGCATTTTTGTGTGTGTGTGTGTGTGTGTGTGTGTGTGTGTGTGTGTGTGTGTGTGTGTGTGTGTGTGTGTGTGTGTGTGTGTATGCTACTGGTTCTGAATGCTGTATTTTCAAGCTTGCAGTAATTAGCTGACCAGGTGAAATTTCACCGCCCTCAGCAATGATTATTAGATTTTTCATTAGGAACAAATCACACAGACTCCTATGCATTTTTTTAGAAGAGTTCTCAACTTTTTGTCCTTGAAACCACCATCCTTAAAACCTAAAGCCATACCCATATTTCACTACAGGATGTATGGCCAAAAGAATTTAAGATAATATTACAATATCTATAGAAATGTTGAAAAAATGCTATTAGTCAAATGTATCTTTACATTGCGTTCGCTCAAAATACAAGTGTAGGGAGACAGAGAGGGAGTTTGTAACCATAATTTGTACAAAAGCATAAAAATACTTTCTGTAGACTAGGGTGTCTAACACTCTCTCTTTATGGAATCTAAAACACTCCCACATTGTTGAGCGAACTTTGAGTGTGAGTAGTGTCTCTCGCCTTTGTCTGTCATCTCCTCTGACATGATTTTTTTCCAACAGTAGTAGCTACACTGCATTTTATGACTGGTGTCATCCATCAGTATGGTGTAGTACCTCTAACTTTTATGCTGGAGTGTCAATCAGAGGGCACTGGATTATTTATGATAATATTGTATATGTAGTATTAAAATGATATCAATAATAAAAAATAAAAAATAAAATATATATATTAGGGCCGGGACTTTAACGCGTTAATTAAGATTAATTAATTACGGGACTTTAACGCGTTAATTAAGATTAATTACCGGCACGCAAAAAAAAAAAAAAAAATGTAACTTATTTTTGCATCGCGGAACGTTTTTCAATGAATGAGTTTCGACGGACCGATTATACTGGAGCACCAACTAGCGTTCTTGACTTCCGACAACAACAAACCACAGTGAACATGAATGAAGAAGCTGACGAGACCGCTTTGCTTGGCCCCGTGGATGGGAAAATTTGTTTTAAAAAACGAAAGGATGGAAGCGTCGACAAGAGCATGGTGTGTGCAAGCTATGCAACAAGAATTTGCGTATCACCGCAGCACATCGAGCCTCAAATATCACCTCAACGCAAAACACATAGGAGTTAGCATGGACGTTAGTCCGACTCCGAGTAAAGTTAAAAGGACCCACACTCCACCAGATGACTGGTTTCAAGACCAGGGTAACTAAGTCACTGGTCTGCTGGACTGAAATAAATAAACAATATTTTGTTGATTAAGCTTATGTATTCAGTCATTATTCAATGGTATACTAAAAATCCATGTGAAAAAAATTACTTCTCACTGTTCTCAGGTCAAAAATTTATATGCGATTAATTTCGATTAATTAATTAATTACAAAGCCTCTAATTAATTAGATTATTTTTTTTAATCGAGTCCCGGCCCTAATATATATATATATATATATATATATATATATATATATATATATAATATTTCTGCAATACCGGTATATTGTGAAACCCCTAGTTTGAGCAATTTTTATGCATCCATATGTGACTTCAAAGCATGCAAGTTTCTTTGCCCACCTTGTGAACCTTTGACTTTCCTCAGGTAGGGAACCACTAGTAGATTTGCTTCTAACCGTGGTATACGACTTTCTTTCTTTTATGGAGCACAAAAGAAGATTGGAACAATCAATCAAAGTCAATGGGGTCCAATGTTTCATAAGCCCCGTTTCCACCGAAATTACCCAGAACAATTTGTACCAGGAACTTTTTTTACAGGAACTTTTTTTCCTCCAGACCTGCTGCTGTCTGCTTTTCCACTGCGGTCTAAAGTACAGAGAAGATTAGGCAAATTAGTCCGTGATGTAAGACTGCACGCGGTGCGACTGCTCCTCCCAGTCAGCGACGGACAGTAATCATTTTTGTGCGATACTGTCTGCAACAATAACAAGTGGAGGAGATGCAAGCGGCGCTGCTTTTGCTGGTTATGTATTGGTTTACTAAAGAGGTCATTAACAAAACGGCGGAAAAGAGACGAGCACTGATACTAAAGCATATTCTGAAAGCTTGTAAAGCTAGATTTAAAATAAGACAGTATGTTATTATCAGCTATTACGGACATTGACCGTGAGATGGCTGAGACAAACGCCGGTTGAAATAAAATAAAATAAAAGGCTGTGTGAGCTCAACCAATCAGCATGTTCAGCTCCCAAGTCCCACCCCTGAAAGTTCCCGAACTTTGAAAAAGTACTACCTCGGGAGCAGGGCCGTTCAGAGGGGGAAATATTTCCCCGGAACTTCATTTAGACCCTGGTTCCTGCGGTCGAAACACCCCGAGTACCAGCCCAAAGTTCCTAGTTTCTGGGGAAAGTTCCCGTGGTGGAAACGCGGCTATACAGGTTTGAACAACATGAGAATGAATAAATGATGACAGAATTTTATTTTTATGTGAACCTATCCCTTTAAGACAGATCAGTCAACTAAACATTCAGGCAGTTCACTAAAGAGTCAATTTTGTAAAAATGTAGTTTGCACATTTGTAGACTGCACTAAAAGCACTAGTGTGATTAGTGGCCTAAGTGTAAGCTCATCCATCCTGAAACGACTGATTCTCCCACTCGCCTTTTTCTAGCGCATATTTGTCTGCCTTATTTCCTGTTTCCTTTTTCCTCTTTTTGTTCCCATTGTTTTCACATTTTTCTGATTTTCTTTGGAAGCCTATTGTAGTTAGGAAGTCTCTCTCTCTCTCTCTCTCTCTCTCTCTCTCTCTCTCTCTCTCTCTCTCTCTCTCTCTCTCTCTCTCTCTCTCTCTCTCTCTCTCGCTCTCTCTCGCTCTCTCTCGCTCTCTCTCTCTCTCTCTCTCTCTCTACCCTTTGCTCCAGCGTTGGCATTGTCTTTGCTCTAGGAATCCTTCCAGACAGTGTGATGTGCTCTAAAAGGATCTCACGCTTCAATCCCATCGTGCAGTGGAAAAACCATCAGCATACCCCTTGTAACATGCCCAAGTGCTTTTGTTTCTCCCTGGCAATCATGCACTCCAAAAATAAAAGGCCAATGATGAAAAATTATATTAGAGCGCTTGAAAGCAGCAAACGTCTTCAAGAAAGGTGACGGTGCCCTCGGGAAAGAGGGTGATGCATTGTAACCACTTACAGTTTTTGAGAACATACAATCTAATTTGTCTTACACTCTGACTTTCATGGAGTCTGAAGGCAGGGCCTTACGGGCGTAACCAATCCACCTGCAGAGCTGATATGAGCACTGATCACTGTTCAAACAAGTGTGCTGGCAGCCAGGTGGTAATTGAAATGCACAATAGGCCGGCCCCATCACTCAAGCAGTTGAGCAGAAAGCGCCGACAAGGCTCATCTATCGCTCTCTTTGTTCTCTCTACAATGTGCTGTGTTCGATTGATGGGCGGGTGGAGATGATCGTATCTGTCTGCCCTGGAATTGATATGAACACGACTGCCGATCCATAGGGACCGATCCAGTAAATCAATTAGTCGCTTTGTGTGGATGCACGGAATGCTGAATTTACAGAGTAAACTTACAGAACCTCTTGATGAATACAGATATCTTTAAGAACATAACATTAGGAAATTGCAATGCGAAAGGCTCATAGAGTGAAAGTGTGGTTTGAACGGTGTTGAGAACTAATTGTCTTCTGTCAATTTTCTGTTTAGAATCCTGTGTTTACTTAGTGTTGACCACAGCACAGGCAGTCTGCCCGAGTGCGAAATGCTTAGTCATTGCGTGCAGACTGCTGAAACGGGTGCCCATTTAGGACTTTAATTAAGACAAAACGCACTTTCAAAGGCAGTGATACGGCGCAGCCTTCATTTACAGGAACCTCGTTTTTCAGAAACCTGATGATCTACAGTCTGTCAGTGCTGCATGTGAGACACCGAATGCACACAATCCATGGAGGAATACTGGGGAGTAGTGAATGAAAGGTCATAATGCCTTTCTAAAATTTAAATAACTGATGTCTTTTTATGTCTACTTATTTGTTTCTCTCTCATATTCTCTTGTCCCTTTCTGTTGTGTATGTGTTATTTCCTCTGAGATTGAAGCAACAAAAAAAGAATTGTCTCCTTATGGCTTCTCCCGATTAGGGGTCACCACAGCACATCATACGTCTCCATTTTGCTCTGTATCTTCCTCTTTTACACCATCCACCAGCATGTCCTCCATCACCACATCCATTAACCTCCTCTTTGGTCTTCCTCTTCTCTTCCTACCCTGCGGCTCCATCCTGAACACTCTTCTCCCCGCATCCCTCATCTACACATGCCCAAACCGTCTCAGTCTCGCCGGGCTCACTTTGTCTCCAAACTGTTCTACCTGTGCTGTCCCTCTAGTATGCTCATTTCGTCAATCCCAGCGAAAATTGCAGCATCTTCATTTTCCACCGCCGCCTCCAAGCCATAAAACATAGCTGGCCTCACTACCGTCTTGTAAACTTTCCCTTTCACTCTTGCTAGTATCCCTTCAATCACAAATCACTCCTGACACTCTTTCTCCTCCTTCACTTCTTTACCACACTCTTTTACTTTGGACAACTAACCCCAAGTTTTAACTCATCCACCTTCACCACATCTGCTCCTTCTAACTACACTGGACCTAGTGCTGCTTAGTCTTTTGTTTTCATATGTGAAAAAGCAAGATAACTTTTCGTTATTTTCGTTATAAATCGTTATTTTTTAAAAACATTCAAGTAATAGTTCACACAAACCTTGTGTTATTTACAGTACTCGTTTAAAATCCTTTTTTTCCTTTCTTCAGTGGAACACAAAAGGTGACTTTTAAAAAAAAAAGAATATTGTCAACTGTTTTCCAAGTTTGCAGCCACAATTGATAAAGACACCAAAATATCACCATAAAATTGGTCCATAGATCTTGTTGTATGCACCAAGTCTTCTGAAGTGCTTTTCTTTGAGCTGATTGATCTGATTCTAAATATTGGTTTAAATTTTGTATGTTTCTTACACAAAGCTATCAAATAGCTTCAGAAGACTTTGCAATATAGCACTTGAGTTAAATGGACTGCTTTTATGTTGGTGATTAGTTTTTTCCCCCGTAGATTTTAGCTTCTAGGTTTTTTTGTAGACATGTATGGAAAAGAGCGTTGTGAAGATTATTCAAAAATAGACTTTCTTGTTTCACAGAAAAAAATAACACATTTCGAATGAGAATGAGCGTAAATAATGACAGAATGTTCATTTTCGCAGAATTATCACTAAACAAATCTGAGATATATACTCCTCGGCCACTTGTGACTGTCTCACCTTGTTAATCTCTAATGCGCTTGCGTCCCTGTAGACACATCTTCATGGGGTAGTTAAAAGCCTGGGCTTAATTTAACCGCCAGTTTAAGTTCTCTTCGTGTCAGATAGGCGCTGCTCTCAACGCTTCACAAGGCCTCCACTTAGTCAAAACAACTGTTAATTGACAGGCAGAACGGCCCTGAACAGCCCTTGAATAAAACATGAGAGGGAGGTTGGAAGTTATGCATGATCAAGTGGGAATTTAGAGGAAAGGGAAAGAGAGATCTTTAGACTCATAGCTCTCCATCTCCTTACAGTTTGAATTTTAGGCTTCTTGCTGATCATGGGCTTTAATTTGTCTACACTAAAGGGGGTGTCTACACCATCAGTCTAATCAGCCTTCGGTTTGTTGGAAAACTAGAGGAAAGACTGCATTGTGGTAATTCATAATCTTTTGTGTGCACAGCGTGACATGGAAAGATTGAAAGCAGAGAACAAAATGAAATTATTGACTTCTTTTCATTGCCATGGCTGCCTCCTGGGATTTTGCTTTTTAGGCTGAGAACAGCGAAGGAAAGTCATGGCTTGTGCTCAGGATGGCAGCCTACAACAACACTTGACAGTCAGACGAGCTCCAGAGGCGTCTAATGAATCTGTGTTCGTAATATCCATTCCAAACCCTAGTAAGCTGCCTACATTAGACACCATTTTAAGGCGTCATGGGCATACTCTCCTATGCTAAGGCCATTTTAAACATTAGGCAACAACAATAGTCCTCGTTTTGGCTAAATTCAACCTAATATTTGTGTGTGCTATTTTTATACTTGGATTTTGGAAGTTATAAGCATAGCAACATGCTAAAGTCAAACTCTTTTGGATTGAATTGTCACATTACTTTCCGATGCGTTTCACTCTATTAGGACGTTCCTAATAACGTTAGGATTTCACGCACAGAATGTAAATGCGCTCACGGCTCGACCTCGGGCATTCATAACGGATCGCTGCAGAGCAAAGTGAGTGTTTCAAATTTTCAGTTAATTCTTATGAGAGTTTAGCTTCGACACGCGCTGAGAATGACAGCCGCGCTTACCTCAGCTACTAACGTTACTTCCGTCTCGTGGTGAATGAAATTGAACTCCTGCTGTGTTTGTCCTGTGACTTTTGTTCGGCTCACTCACACTTTATTGAAAAGACACGTTCAGTTTTTAATTGTAGTGTTATTCTCTAACTGAACAAAATTATTGTATTATTATGAAGATAAAAATTACGCTGGGGGCGGTGTAGGGAGTGGCCTCGTAGGGCAGCGAAGCATGTGCATTCTGGGAGTTGTTGTCTTTCATCCACATGAGACAAAAATACATTTTCTGTCTTTTCTCAGTCTAGAAGGCACCAAATTCAAAAATAATTTCACATTTCTACTACATAAATGACACAAGTTTAAATACATATTCATCTTCCCAGCGCTGAAGTGACCCTTTAAGATGCTGCTTAAAATAATTCCGTTTCTTATGCATTTGGATAAATCCGATATATTTGTGTTTTAAATATACACCCTAAACCTAAACTGCCTAAAGCAAGTGGCAGCACATCAGTCACATTTGAAAAGTCATTCCCTTTAAATGGCAAATGCTTCTGTGTAGTGAAAAAAAAACATCTAACCCTGCTGAAATGTATACACTTAGAATACATAGTGTAAGTGTACAAGTGTATAGTACATTATTTGGGATGTGACTTTTTAGTGCAAGAAATGTTTTCTGATAGGGCCCAAGGTTTACTTCAGTTTTGACCTGAAAGCTTGGCTAATACAGCCGAACACAGCCTTTCAACGTATACTCCATTCGGTAGCGTGCGCGAACACAGGCGGTTGACACATGCACACTATTAGGTTTCATCTTTGTCCAGTGTCAGTGCTATTTCTCTCCAGAAAGTTATGACTTACAAAAATGTCTTTGTACTGATTTAAATTAGAGTTGTGTGTCTCTTAATTTCCTTCACACAGGTGCTCGTAATATACTTGTGATGAAATTTACATCTCACAGACGCACGCACTGTTCAGCTACCCTAGTGTACGTCTAAAACCCAAGTTTTTTGGCAATTTCCTATATAGTACTGTAAGCTGTAGACAGCAATGCGGCTCACTAGCTTTTGGAGCAGAACTATAATTTCATTCGTTTGCTTTTCATGCACCTTATCATCCATCACAAGGGTTCTGCTTTTGGAGGAAGTATTCCTCCAAGTGGTAATGTTTGAAGACATGTCTAAATGTGGAGTGGCTCGGAGCTGAATCTCAGCCAGCCGTTTAATGGATGTGAGCGAGAGCTCGGAGAGAGCATGCCTAGAGCCACAGCTGAGACAAAGACACGCTTAGAGACGCAGACACACACTGTGTCCATTCATCTTTCCTCAGTAGGGGATAAAAAGAAGAAAAACACACATGCACAGAGTGAAGATACATCGACAGGGTGCTGCTGGCCAGTGACCTGAAAGGGGAATGACAGCGCAGCAAATGTGGTCACGGTCACAGCGGGGGCTTCTGGGTAACCGGACATCTCTGATGCAACTCTTCATCTTTTACATCAAAGGCCTTTGTGCATCCAGAGTTAAAACGCGTTGTTCGCTATCGGACCAAACAGCATTTTGGTGTTTATGTTGCTACATTTTGCATTGAACAATGCAGTTGTTTCCTGCCAGCATTTTTAAAAGGTTTACGATGATGATCTCATGAAGGCAGGCATCATTAGGATGTGGTGCTGTAATGTAGATATCCACCACACTTTTTGGTGTTCATGGCTAAGGCTAACTTCTCGTAATTTCTGTGTCCTAGATGATGAAACATGCGTGGGACAGCTACAGGCAATATGGCTGGGGCCACAACGAGCTCAAACCCCTTGCCAAGAAAGGACATTCCACCAATATCTTCGGTAAGTAAGGAGCACACATGCATGTTGGAGTCTCATTTACATGTAAATGACTGCTCTTGTCGGATGATTTGGTTCATTGTGGTAAGGACAGACACACATTTCCATCTACATCCACTTTTGTGTGCCGTCTATAACTCACACCCTAAAACGTTAAGATGTGCTTGCGCAAATTTCCTTCCCTAATCATTTCTCTGTTTGTTTGGTTGTGTTGTTTATCTGGCTCTCAGCTCCAGAGCTAAAGAAGATTTAACGAGTTGGAAAAGCAGGGAAAAACGATCTGCACGATAAATCACGCGTAAACCATGATTTAGCCATGACGAGGCTGCTATTGTATTGTGAAGCACTGCTCTGTGATCAATAGTAAATGCTGCGCCATCTGAAAGCACTGCAAGTTTTAGTCAATTATAACATGCATTTGAAAAGCTACACGCGTCAAACATGATCTTTTCAAACATGAGAAGCACTTAAGAACCTTTTGTCCAACAAAAGAGAACATTTAATAACATGTTTTTACTCCAAACTCACTTCATAACGACAGTTGAGCATCCTTCTTTGAGATGGTGTGGCTTCTTACACAGAATAAGGTAAACAACATATTATTTCATAGTATTCTATACAGTGATATTGCTAGTCTATACAGTGCTAGTTGGCTATGTCACTTTATTTTCATGAAAATAGTAATATCTGAGAAGGCTAGAAGAATTCAGATAAACCATATATTGTTGTAGTTGTGTGTTTATTAGTCATGTTTAATCAAAGCGTTTCAATCTTCTGTTTATTCAGCCACAGTGATAGTATGATGCGCATAGGGATTTCCTGGAAGGACGTGTGTGTTGTCATACTTCTGCGGGGCATATTTGGAGTTTCTGCGCGAGAGCACCCTCTGGTTTTCAGATGGAGCACCATTTACTACTGATCACAAAGCCGAGCTTCACTGACAAGCTGCGCATAAAATAATCTTAGCCCTAGTATAAAATAAATAGTTCTGACTCTGTATCCTGATAGGATGAGCTGCATTGAAAGCATTGCACATCCTTAATACGCCAAGTTGTGATGATGTTGAAAGTTAATGTTCATAGGACCTAGTCACTTTTAAACTTTTAAAAATGTTTGTTGATAAATGTAAATGAATTAAATGTATGCATCAATTTTAAATATATAATTGTTTAATTAATTATAGTGAAATATTATTTATTAATAACATTACTTTACAAATGTTTTGTCTTTGGATGAGGTTTTATTTGTTCTTTTTCTGAGAGACCATTGAGACTCATGAGGCAGGTGCTGTGTTTTAAACAAAATAAGAGGGAGCTTTTGAAGAACAAAGATATGAGAAGGAGAGAGAGTGTGGAAGAGCAGGGGAGCACCTCATGCTGCAGTGCGGTGTGCTGAAGTGTCTTTCATATTTAATAAGTCTCTCTCGGTTTCTACCTCACATGTGGAATGAACTCCTCAGCCGTACATGTATTGATCACTCTGTGTGAACGTACTTCGGTGTATTTTGGAGAGAGACTGACGGAACACTTCTGGATGACTTTGCTCTTCTTTTCCAGAAGTTTCCCTCTCAGATACCCTGTTAAAACTTGTTCTACGTCCTTCCATTTTTTGTTGTTGTTGGCAGAACACGGTGTGCTTTGCTTCGTCTTCAAGAGTAGACAAACACTCCTAGATTCAAACAGACCGTTTATATAAGTCGTGGCGCTCATGCCATTGGTTGAGCCAATGTTGCGGTCTGCCTAGTCGGGATCTTTTAATTACTTTATCCTTACTTAATTTAATGGTGTTGGTTCACATCATCAGATGAAACTCAAATGAAGAGGAAATATTTTTTTTTTGGCTAGCCTAAAATAGAAAAGTGTGAGAAATAATTGACGATGGGCCATTGAATTATTAGAAAAATAGTGCACACATGTAGTAGTAATGCAACAACATTGTGAAGCATGCGTTATTTTTCAGATAATTCAATGGCCCAGATTAATTTATTTTATTCCATTTATACTATGGTTATCACACCTCAAAACTTTGTTCAGATATTTTTATTTCAAGACATTTGTCAGGTTTTTGTTCTAAACTTTCTTACTCATCCCAAGCCTCCATTGCTAATTCCAAAATATCATTTTAGATCTAGTGATGAAAGCTTGAGCCATATATATATGCAGACCAATGCCGTTATTAGAGCAAGCGAGAGAGATTGATTTAAACGCGTGTGAATTACCTGAGTCAGATGCAGTAGCTTCTCTACTAATACAGAATATGTAAGTTTAACTGTTTCAAGAACAGCGACTTTATTACCTCGTTACCATCTAGAACTTTTGACTTAAAAAACGCGGCGATCACGCTTTTGCGACGACAGGTCCAGAACTTTGGAACAGTCTACCTCTTCACATCAGATTAGCTCCCTCCATTTCCACCTTTAAATCTGCTCTAAAGACCTATTTATTCTCTCAGGCTTACAATACTCCTTGATCTTAGGTTTGTTATTGTTTTATTATTTGCTGTGTGTTCATTAAGTTTGATACTTTTTTCTCTATCTTTTAGTTTGATTATTTTATGTACAGCACTTTGGTCAGCCTTGTTTTGTTTTTAAATGTACTTTACAAATAAATATTGTATTGTATTGCTACTGAGAAATGCCATGTAGCCTTTCAGCTGCTAAACCATTTTACTGATAAAGTTGCGGGGAAGCGCTGACGAGTTTCTGTGCTCGTATGTTTGCCTGTCTGTACTATATGTGGAGCCAGAACTTTTTTAGCTACGTTTTTACTGGAAAATAATTGCACACCTTTTAGAATTTTTTTTTAACCAATCAGATTCAAGCATTTAACATCCCCATAGAATGTATATGATATACAGTGCATGATATACTTAATATAATATTTACATATAAAAAAGGCTAGCTTATATAGTTTTTTTTTGTGTTGCCTGAAATAAAAAAGCTGCCTAAACTATATATAGAACCGTTATTAATGAGTGAGCTGATGCTGCTGACAGTTTCATAATGTCACATTCTGTTGACTGAATTTAAAATGCCCACCCAACATCTATAATGTTTGCTGATGTATTTTATCAATCTGACAGCATAAGGGCGGGGGGGTTGGATGGATCGTTCAACTAAATAATTGGTTAATGGAGTGAGTTTTATCTAGACTTTTTTTTCTTAGTTGTTTAGCTGTAATATTTTAAGCGGTAGTTATTTTAGAAACATAGATGGTGCAGTATACTAAAACTCAGCTTGTCTTGATGCTTTTATTATCCACTAAAACATTTCAAAGCAAGCTAAAATGCTCTGCAAGAGGTTGTGTTTCTAAACTCTCCTTTAAAATACTGCTGCTACTCTGTCAAAGCACTGCTTTTGTTACACAGCCAGCACCTTCAACAATAAATGTCAATAAATAAATTCTGTGTTCTGTGAGCGACGTTCCCATTATTACACATAATCCGCTTGGCTTTTGTGAGGATTATGATAGTTTTGTGCAAGAAAAGGTTATAGTTTTTATCCAATTTGTTGAGTATCTGTCAGTTCATTTATCGCTAATTTACCGAACCTGTGCTTGGTGGACATGACCTTAAACCACCAGACTTAATTCAAATGTAGGTGCAAACATTCAGCATTTAGAAAAACATTGCAATATTGCAGACAAAGCAGAGCATTGTGTAGAATATACACAACACACAAACACATGAAGCACGAAATGCAACATCCTTAACATTTGTGAGGTGAATCTGAACTATAGTGCTTTTTATTGTAGAATTTTTTATTTTTTTTATTATACAGTTCTTCCTTAATGAGAGCATTCACACAAAAATGAAAATGTTGTAATAATTTACTCACCTTGTGTCTTTCTAAGCTCAAACTTTTTTCTGTTGAACACAAAAGATATTTGAACTCTTTCTGTCCATACAGTGACAATTCAGTGGGATCCAAAACCACAACATTGGACAATTGTATTGATCAGAAAAAATAATTAAGAAATGCATGGTTCGAAAGACATAAGATTGAGTATGAGTTTTCCTTTTACAGTCTAGTCACAAGTGAAATACTTGTGACATTACAATAGGCCCCAAGAAATGTCAGAACGCATTACCTTTCGTGTTTAAACCTTGTTTAAGAAAACTGTTCAGTTGTGATTCCACACTAGAGCTTTGACCTCTTGACTGTACATCTGATGTGTTGGTCAAAAGGACTCTGACCATTCCAGTGGCTTACTGTTGTGGTGGGACAGGGACTCGCCCATATCGATCCTCCGATCGACATCCATTGATTTTCTTTTTTTGTATGTGTGTAAAAACATTTGACCCATAAAAGCCAAAGACTCTGCTGCTTGAAGGCGCTGTCTGGACAGATCGCTGATGGCATGTATTTTGATCTGCAAACAAACACCCTGTTTGCGGGGAATATTCTCAGACCGGACCCCGGGGTCAGATTGTCAGATTGAGTTGATTTAAGCACTATTCGCATGGGATTAGTATTACCTGGTGACATCTAGTAGTTTGTAATAATTACAGAGGTTGTCTGTGATCTTAATCCCGTGCAAATCGGCCATGTCTGTAATTTGTAAAATAAAAATTCCTTCGCAAATGACCTACCATATTTCACCGAACACAGAGGTCCTGTGATAATATTAATCCCGTGTGAATCGGCATCTCTGTGATTTGGCCAGGATTTGGAGGGTCGTATATAATATTTGCAAGGTTTTTGTTTTCTGTGCACATTTTTATCCATATTTCGCGAAGAATGGAGGTTGCATTCATTACGCGCACCGTTATAAATGCCTGTGCGGCTGTGCACACTTTAGAATTAGAGCCAATTTGTGAGCGAATTGCTTGAAAGGTGCGTTCAATAGTATTCTTAATGAAAAACACAAAAACAGGACAGTACAATGACAAGCTCGCTTAAATGGATGCTTTTATATTTCGCTTTGAAACCAAATCTTCTGCCGTCATATTGTTAGCTCCTCACTCTTGTGATTAAATGAAATCTGATTCCTGCTGCTGGTCTGCGCTCAGTTCAGTTTTTAATTGTATCGTCTGTTCTCTAACTGAACTAAAATATTTGTATTACTATTAACAATCAAAACGACGGTGGGAAAGTGATGTAACCGGTGTAACACAGACTATCGCAACAAGCCTTGATAACGTATAGCAGCACGCGGTAAGGAACTGTTCTTTATGATATATCATACAGCTATATAACGAAAAAACATTTACAAGTCTTGACATCATATCCGGGAGATAAGTCAGTAAATATGAGTAAAATCACCGGCTTTGCTTATCCCGTGCGAATGCACCACGCAAAATTTATTCAAATGCATCCACGATCTGCCTTTGAAGAGAGATCATAGTCGGGGGCAGTTCTGACGCCGCCGTCCAATCATAATGTGCAACACAGTGTACGTTCACATAACATGTTTAGCTATGCATCAGTAATGTTGGGTGTACAATATATCCCGGTAGATACAGTTACACTCACGTGACATTGCGGTTCTTTGTCATCACAAAAGTTTATTATTTTCATGCGTTTTAAAGCCTCTTTCAGATGATGTTCTGGCATACAAGCTTTTCTGAGTGTGTACTCCCGAAGCGCATGCACACTATAAGCACGTACGAAACTAAGCTCTGTTTTATGTCTTATTGCATTTAAACTATCAAATACACACAGTTTACCTAAACCGTCATTTATATCTTAAAGGAACACTCTATAGCTTATTCACTGTATCCCCCAGAGTTAGATAAGTCCATACATACCATTCTCATCTCCGTGCATCCTAACTCTGTCTGACGCACCCACCGTTAGCCTAGCTTAGCACAAAGACTGGAGGTATATGGCTCCAGCTAGCCTACTGCTCAATAAGTTTCAAAATAACACCAACATTTTCCTATTTACATGTTGTGATGTGTATAGTCACAGCGTGTACAAATAACAAGGTTGCATGAGACAGCCATATTATAAACGTATACAAACTGTGAACTATATTCTCAGAAGGCGCAGCACTGCTCTACTTCTGCGGAGTGCGGAGTGATTTGCTCGCAGGACCGGAGAAACCCCGCTGTTACGTCTGTCAACAAAACCAACGTAACTAGGAAGATCGTAGCGAACGTGACTGTTGCATGGCTGACTTTGAGGAATTGTCCGAGGATTTTTACTTTTTATCAAACCAAAATCCAGAACCATATCGTTTTGAGCCAGAATACACAGACAAGGAGTTACAAACTTTGGAAGCTGATAGACAAGACGCCGAATTACCTCTGGCACCGCTCATTTGTTACTGTGACAGTCAGAGTGCGTTCGTCATTAGCTATACATAATGTAACGTTAGTGACACTATTACATGAATAGGGTGGTCACTACTGTATTGCAGTTGTTCCAGTGCTCCATATCCCCTGTAATGTTAGTATTGTGATGTCACGAACGCGCTCTGACTGTCACAGTAACAAATGAGCGGTGCCAGAGGTAATTCGGCGTCTTGTCTATCAGCTTCCAAAGTTTGTAACTCCTTGTCTGTGTATTCTGGCTCAAAACGATATGGTTCTGGATTTTGGTTTGATACAAAGTAAAAATCCTCTGACAATTCCTCAAAGTCAGCCATGCAACAGTCACGTTCGCTACGATCTTCCTAGTCACGTTGGTTTTGTTGACAGACGTAACATCAGGGCTTCTCCGGTCCTGCGAGCAAATCACTCCGCACTCCGCAGAAGTAGAGCAGTGCTGCACCTTAATATAGTCCCCAGTGTGTATACGTTTATAATATGGCTGTCTCATGTAACCTTGTTATTTGTACACGCTGTGACTATACACATCACAACATGTAAATAGGAAAATGTTGGTGTTATTTTGTCACTTATTGAGCAGTAGGCTAACTGGAGCCATATACCTCCAGTCTTTGTGCTAAGCTAGGCTAACGGTGGATGCGTCAGACAGAGTTATGGGATGCACGGAGATGAGAATGGTATGCATGGACTTATCTAACTCTGGGGGATACAGTGAATAAGCTAAAGTCCCAAAAAAGTGGAGTGTTCCTTTAAGTGAACGTAAACAGTTTGGATGCATGTCAGCATAGATCAGTTAGATCTGTGCATTCGATCTTAAAGTGACAGCAGCCTAATATACCTGCTGCTCTTTGTCATTAATGTTAATCAAACAACAAAATACAAAGAGAAAATCACTCACTGCTCTTGCCCGAATAACTTCAGTAGCTTTAAGAATCAGTGTATATTTAATTCATAAAGTGAAGTCTATATACTGGTTTTAATTTTACATTTAATTTCCTGCTTGAATGCTACTTTTAAATATACCTACTGTAGCTGAAAATATTAAAGCACTCTTTATTTCATTTGTATCTTTATATTGTATTTGTCCTATAATTTGCATCTTTGTTCTTATTTTTAATAACAAAGATAAAATAAGATATTATATAGTCTTAAAAACCAACAAAAGTGTGATTTTTAAGATCTCATGGATCATGATCCTGTCTGAAAAGAAATGGTATGATATTTTTGCCATATCACCCACCCCTAATTTAAAATAATCTTTTCTATTTTAAAATTTAATCTATTCCTGTAATGTCAAAGCTGAATTTTCAGCATCATTACCTCAATCTTGCAGTGTCACATGATCCTTCAGAAATCATTCTAATATGCTGATTTAGTGCTCAAGAAACATTTATTATCAATGTTGAAAACAGTTGTGTAGCAGAAAATGTATTTATTTGAAATGGAAATCTTTTGTAACCTTTATAGATGTCTTAACCGTCAATTTAATGTGTCCTAGCTTAATAAATGTTAAATTCTTTCAACAAAAAAAAATCTCACTGACCCCCAAACTGGATTATTTTTACCCAGCTTGTTGGGATGTACATTAAACCAGGTTATTTTTGCGCATTGCAATGTGCATTGCAACTTTGTTACATGAGATGACAGCGATGTCACGTTGTGTGTCAGCTCTAGTTGTGCCATTCGTTTGGCGGGAGGTGAAACTTCCATATGGTGCCGTGTCATTCGTGATCTGGTATATTCTGCATAGAAGGCTAGTGTTCCAAGCAGACGTTAGCTGTGACGTACATGCAATATCCCATTATACCTTGTTTATTTACAAGCGTTTTTTCTGTTTCTACAGTAATAATCTGGGAGAAAAACAATGTAATACAAACCTTAAATTCATTCAGGAAGATTCCCCTATGGAAGTTTTCTCCAGAACAGAACACAAAACATCTGTTGACAAATGTATCTACGCCATTTAAAGGTTTTTAGCAGACAATGGAGACCTGGAGATTTTTATTTTCCTGAGTGGTCAAGCTTTGTGTTTGCGTTTCTTTCCACCATGATATGGCTGAAGGAACTCATTAAGCTTAACCTCGGTTTGAACTCTTCACACATTGAGAAGGAAATTGTCTTATCCTGTGCTGATGTGTGAAGAGAGAGAGCAGGAAGGCAGAATCTCGACAGTTTTATCCTGGGCACAGCTCTCCAGACCCGCAGCTGGAGACGGGTCATTGTGTTCTCCGTCATCCCGACGTCCAGTGCTGTTGCCATAGTAACAGCAGCACTAGCTGAGGTCAGAATGCGTATGCTGGCTGATAAGAGGCAGAGCATCCAGACTACTTAGTCTTTAATCAGTGCTCTGGTTAATCAATACCCACCAGCCTGCAGATAATCAGCAGAGGACACTTGCCGTTAGTCTGGTGCTCAGACCATTGTCCATAATTGTCCTGCTTATCTGTTCCCATAATACAAGAGCACAATCCACAGGGAGCCGTGTTATAAAATGAGAACTCAGCAGTTCTCCCTGACTGATATTCACACTTGCAGTTTAATGTTAGAGGTGGGTTGCATAACTGGTCATTGTGTTTAAAAACTGATTTCTTGCCAAAAAAAAAAATTTGCCTCGTCTTGCACCACTGTTTGAAGAATTCATCATCCAGAATCTGGCAGTACTTTTTGGTAGTTCATATTTAGTTCATCTCTGCAAAACGGACTTCAGGATGGACTAAAATGAACTCCCAAAAAGTAGTGCCAGATTCTGGAAGATGAATTCTTCAAACAGTGGTGCAAGAGGATGTGATGCTGGTCCTTCAAGAGTCACTCTCAACCTGTCCATGAAGCCTATTAAAAAACAGTCTTCATGTATTTTACAACACTTCAGCTTGTGATTCTTATTTAATGGGGGGTCATTTTTTAGGATTCTTTACCTAATTTAAGTCTCTGAGATCCTGACACCTTGCACTTCTGGAGACTCCAGGTAGGTTGCAGCTCTGGAAAATGGAGGCGCTGGAGACTAAAGGGTTCCTGATGATTTCACACTTAATTCTAGGGATGGGCATTTCAAGCAAAAATAATATTCGAAGATCGCTGGGAATTATTCGATTTTTATTCGAAAATCGCAACTCCTCCCCCGCATGCACGCATGTAAAGGCTACACACATATATAAACAGAGAGAGAGAGAGGGAGAGAGACCATTCACGCTCTCAATCTGTATGATAACAAACTGTTTAATTCATTAGGGAATAGGCTATATCAACTCAAGCCATATAATTAGTGTAACATGCTGAAACATATGACTGTTATTTGACATTGCTTGGTGTGCACTGAGGTACCGAACCCGAGAACACACAACCGGAGTTCGGTTAAACTCGAAGCTGTGCCGCGATTGACGTGAATGTGAAACAACACTCGGGTGTGCACTTGTTCAGGAAGAAAAGTAAACAGCGCATGCATTTTAGCCGATTGCAATGTCATTAGTTCAATAACATACACGTAAGTGATGATAGTGTTGATGATTTACCTGAGATGCGAGAGCGAGCCTGCAGTGTATTCGCGCATGGAGTGCAATCAGGGCAGCAAATTAATGGCAATTCACGTCTCCTCAAAAGAGTCAGTTTGCAAGCAGCAAAGCCGCCTTCGAGCGACACATACGGTAGTGTGTCCCAAGTACCCAAGTGTTGTTTACTCAGCTGCACATAATAGCACCAAAATATTTTTAAAAAGCCCAATATATTTGACCCGCGTTCTGTTTACTATCATGCCCGTGCACGTTTGTGACGACGTTAGATGAACGCAAACGCACTAGGGTTCAAGTTGAGTGTGAAACCAGACCAACACCGCGGAGGCGGAGGGAAGAATCACGCTTGGACCGCAGCAAACCTGCCCAGTATAAAACACCCTGAGAACTGACTGACCGCTTTAGGTGCGTTATTGGCAGCGCCTCCCACTCGTTACATGAACGCGTCACCACCACACCGAAAACGGGGATTTTTTTGAGGACGATAATCGCACAAACTATTCGATAGTCTATAAATAAATCAACTATCGAATATTCGAAAATCGCGACCCATCCCTACTTAATTCTTCACCTTAATTCTTAATTCTTTTGCAGTTAACAGGTGTCTTTTCTCCGCCACATGTTTTTGTCTGACCCTGCTGACCCCACGAGCATTTCACTGTCCAATGGTCATGCCTTAACTGCAATGTCTAGAATTGCATTATTATTGTGTCCTTCTCATGGGCATTTAATATTTTTTAACTTTTAAAAGTTAAATCTCTTCTTTGGCTCAATTTATCTGAAAATGAAAACATGTCTAATAATTCTGCACACCTGAATATAAGGTGTTTTTAATTTCCAGCCTTCATGAACAGTTATACACTCACCTAAAGGATTATTAGGAACACCATACTAATACTGTGTTTGACCCCCTTTCGCCTTCAGAACTGCCTTAATTCTACGTGGCATTGATTCAACAAGGTGCTGAAAGCATTCTTTAGAAATGTTGGCCCATATTGATAGGATAGCATCTTGCAGTTGATGGAGATTTGTGGGATGCACATCCAGGGCATGAAGCTCCCGTTCCACCACTTCCCAAAGATGCTCTATTGGGTTGAGATCTGGTGACTGTGGGGGCCATTTCAGTACAGTGAACTCATTGTCATGTTCAAGAAACCAATTTGAAGCTTTGTGACATGGCGCATTATCCTGCTGGAAGTAGCCATCAGAGGATGGGTACATGGTGGTCATAAAGGGATGGACATGGTCAGAAACAATGCTCAGGTAGGCCGTGGCATTTAAACGATGCCCAATTGGCACTAAGGGGCCTAAAGTGTGCCAAGAAAACATCCCCCACACCATTACACCACCAGCAGCAGCCTGCACAGTGGTAACAAGGCATGATGGATCCATGTTCTCATTCTGTTTACACCAAATTCTGACTCTACCATCTGAATGTCTCAACAGAAATCGAGACTCATCAGACCAGGCAACATTTTTCCAGTCTTCAACTGTCCAATTTTGGTGAGCTTGTGTAAATTGTAGCCTCTTTTTCCTATTTGTAGTGGAGATGAGTGGTACCCGGTGGGGTCTTCTGCTGTTGTAGCCCATGCGCCTCAAGATTGTGCGTGTTGTGGCTTCACAAATGCTATGCTGCATACCTCGGTTGTAACGAGTGGTTATTTCAGTCAAAGTTGCTCTTCTATCAGCTTGAATCAGTCGGCCCATTCTCCTCTGACCTCTAGCATCAACAAGGCATTTTCGCCCACAGGACTGCTGCATACTGGATGTTTTTCCCTTTTCACACCATTCTTTGTAAACCCTAGAAATGGTTGTGCGTGAAAATCCCAGTAACTGGGCAGATTGTGAAATACTCAGACCGGCCCGTCTGGCACCAACAACCATGCCACGCTCAAAATTGCTTAAATCCCCTTTCTTTCCCATTCTGACATTCAGTTTGGAGTTCAGGAGATTTTCTTGACCAGGACCACACCCCTAAATGCATTGAAGCAAATGCCATGTGATTGATTGATTAGATAATTGCATTAATGATCACTTTTCTTGTCATTAAAATGTTTCTTTTTGCATGGTAAAATATTTGTTCCCTCCAGGATTTTACAAAACCTTTTCTGATTCTTGTAGCTCAAAATTATTAAAATTGCTTCAGCTTTTTTCGAACATTGTAATGATCTGTGCAGCTTTTTGTGATTTGCTGGGATAATAATCCACCAAAAATCATTGTAAAGTGCAACTGTGCCCGTTCACTTTTTCAGCAGCTTTGGTTCCAAAACAGTTTTTCCCATAGAGATTAAAAAAGTCTTTGTTTACAAGTTATAAGTCATGAACCAAACTAGTTATGAGGTAAATCACAACATTACAATCTTTGTTTCTTTGATTTGAAGCAAAAAAGTATTTGGGTAACACTTTAGAGTAATGGTCATTAGTTAACATTAGTTAACATGAACTAATAATGAACATCACTTATAAAGCATTTATTTATCTTTGTTAATGTTAATTTCAACATTTACTAATGCTTTATTAAAATCTTGTTAACATTAGTTAATGCACTGTGAACTAACATGAACAAACCATGAACAGCTGGATTTAACAAAGATTAACAAATACAGTAACAAATGTACTGCTCATGGTTAGTTCATGTTAGTTAATACATGAACTAATGTTAACTAATGACCATTATTCTAAATTATACTACGGGGCCGTTGAATGCTTGAATCTGATTGGCTGATGAACGTTCTGAGGTGTGCAATTATTTTCTGGGAGATGCACAGCGAACATAGTTCAAGGCAGCTCTTGACCGCATTAGTTCCATATCACTTCGCATAGTTAACTGTAATAACGGACATTACAGGACTAAAAAACTATAAAATATATATTTAAAAAAAACTATATATATATCAGAGTTTCCGCTAGAAAAAAATGGTGCCGGTCAAAGTGACCGGCAGAGGTTTCGTTTTCCGGACATTTTGATGATATGCCGGTCAAATATCGCCTCTTAATTATTCAAGTTGAGGAAAACTGAAAGCAGTTTATGTAACTTAAAAAAATGACATAATCAGGCCGTATATGCAACATGTTTATTAGCCTAACTTTCAAATAGACGGGAAAAAAAACATGAACGTCCGATTGGCGTCAATCAACCAATTTTTTTTACAATGGTTTCACATTTCATAGTTTAACAAACCAACCCCCCTTCCCCACATAAAATATCCGAATATAGCCTTGTTTTTACTCAAGCAAATTTAATTATAAACTCAGTGTCTCATTTAGTTGGTAACATTTAAATTGGCCACCGTGTGAAATGACTCCTTGTCAAATGAACTTGAACAAACAAATGACTAGGCTTATTTGTCTCGTGTCATTTTTGGCTACTTTTTACGCTTTTTTGCAGTGCTGAATTGTGCAGCTGCCAACTTAAAATCAAAAGTTCCCAGTGTCTCTCCACAACTTGCAATGCGCATAAGCCGCGTAACCTTGTTCTCCGCAAGGCGACTTCGCTGCTTCGTCTTGATCCGATTCTGCAGTGAGAACCCCCTCTCTGCAGGAACACTCGAGACAGAGATTACACAGGCTATTTTGGCGAGCTTGGTCCACTCTGGATACATTTCGCTGAAATCACATATGAGGACTTCGCAGGCTGTGGAGAAATGCAATCCTCCATAGCCACGGAGCGCTGTCATGACAGCGAGGGCATCACGTCGCAGGCTTACGGTATCGATAAGAGGAGCGGTGTCCGCAGACTCAAGGCTTGTAAAATGGCAAACAATCCTTCTGATCGCTGGTTCTGCATATTCTTGCAGAACCGGCGGGGCCAGTTACTAGGCAGTTTTAATCTGACAATTTGACCGAAAAGATTTAATTTTTTCGGACATTTAATTTTTTTCCCGGCCAATGTCCGGTAATTACCGGACAACGGAAACCCTGATATATATATATATATATATATATATATATATATATATATATATATATATATATATATGTGTGTGTGTGTGTGTGTGTGTGTGTGTGTGTGTGTGTGTGTGTGTGTATGTATATATATATACACACACACACACACACACACACACACACACACACACACACACACACACACACATACTAGGGGTGGCACGGTATATGGAAAAAAACCGAACCGTTCGGTTCGCTTGTCTCGGTTCGGTGTGTGTGCGTCGCACGGTTCGCGCATGCGCAATGTATCCTCGTGCCCATATGTTACCTCAGACAGTGGGCTCGCGGATTGCAAATACAGGCAAATATTGTCCATTCTGTCACATTTTCCGGTGTTCTCCTCCGACCCCTGTCTGTCTCGTGCTTTGATTTATGATGGGCAACATATATCTGCTGCAAGACCGTGTTCCCCTCTGTCTCATACACACATTCATATGTTGTATATAAGTAGTTCACATGATAAATGTAACATTTAAAAGTTAAGATATGCTTCTAGCTTTACAGGGAGTGCAGAATTATTAGGCAAATTAGTATTTTGACCACATCATCCTCGTTATGCATGTTGTCTTACTCCAAGCTGTATAGGCTGGAAAGCCTACTACCAATTAAGCATATTAGGTGATGTGCATCTCTGTAATGAGAAGGGGTGTGGTCTAATGACATCAACACCCTATATCAGGTGTGCATAATTATTAGGCAACTTCCTTTCCTTTGGCAAAATGGGTCAAAAGAAGGACTTGACAGGCTCAGAAAAGTCAAAAATAGTGAGATATATTGCAGAGGGATGCAGCAGTCTTAAAATAGCCAAGCTTCTGAAGCGTGATCATCGAACAATCAAGCGTTTCATTCAAAATAGTCAACAGGGTCGCAAGAAGCGTGTGGAAAAACCAAGGCGCAAAATAACTGCCCATGAACTGAGAAAAGTCAAGCGTGCAGCTGCCAAGATGCCACTTGCCACCAGTTTGGCCATATTTCAGAGCTGCAACGTCACTGGAGTGCCCAAACGCACAAGGTGTGCAATACTCAGAGACATGGCCAAGGTAAGAAAGGCAGAAAGTCGACCACCACTGAACAAGACACACAAGCTGAAACGTCAAGACCGGGCCAAGAAATATCTCAAGACTGATTTTTCTATGGTTTTATGGACTGATGAAATGAGAGTGAGTCTTGATGGGCCAGATGGATGGGCCCGTGGCTGGATTGGTAAAGGGCAGAGAGCTCCAGTCCGACTCAGACGCCAGCAAGGTGGAGGTGGAGTACTGGTTTGGGCTGGTATCATCAAAGATGAGCTTGTGGGGCCTTTTCGGGTTGAGGATGGAGTCAAGCTCAACTCCCAGTCCTACTGCCAGTTTCTGGAAGACACCTTCTTCAAGCAGTGGTACAGGAAGAAGTCTGCATCCTTCAAGAAAAACATGATTTTCATGCAGGACAATGCTCCATCACACGCGTCCAAGTACTCCACAGCGTGGCTGGCAAGAAAGGGTATAAAAGAAGAAAATCTAATGATATGGCCTCCTTGTTCACCTGATCTGAACCTCATTGAGAACCTGTGGTCCATCATCAAATGTGCGATTTACAAGGAGGGAAAACAGTACACCTCTCTGAACAGTGTCTGGGAGGCTGTGGTTGCTGCTGCACGCAATGTTGATGGTGAACAGATCAAAACACTGACAGAATCCATGGATAGCAGGCTTTTGAGTGTCCTTGCAAAGAAAGGTGGCTATATTGGTCACTGATTTGTTTTTGTTTGGTTTTTGAATGTCAGAAATGTATATTTGTGAATGTTGAGATGTTATATTGGTTTCACTGGTAAAAATAAATAATTGAAATGGGTATAAATTTGTTTTTTGTTAAGTTGCCTAATAATTATGCACAGTAATAGTCACCTGCACACACAGATATCCCCCTAAAATAGCTAAAACTAAAAACCACTTCCAAAAATATTCAGCTTTGATATTAATGAGTTTTTTGTGTTCATTGACAACATGGTTGTTGTTTAATTATTAATGTTGTAAAATTAATCCTCAAAAATACAACTTGCCTAATTATTCTGCACTTCCTGTAATAATTTAAACATTCCTTTGAAGTTTGGGCAAAAACTTCTGGCAGTGTTGTGTTTTTGTGTATTTTATGTTATTTTTTCACAGCGCTGGATGTCATTTGGTGATTGTGACACTTCATGGTGAAATGTGTTAATCAGGTCAGCTGAATTAAAGCCACAGTGCATTGTTCTGATCAAAATTGATATGATTAACATGAAAAATGTTACGGCAATTAGGGATGGGCGATATCTTATCGTTTGCGATATACCGGTAAAAATTCTCCCCACGATAAGAATTTGTCTTCCCACGATAATAACGATAAAGCCTAGTTGATAGCGCGACCCATCCGCACCGTGCCACCGCTGGCCGTCTCTTGATGCTTAAAGCGTTTACTTTATGATGGCCGCGGTGGCTGCGTTCGTAAATTTGTATAGCTGAACGGGGGTTGGAGAGAGAATTTTCTTGTAGTGCCCTCGCAGCACTCGGTGCCCTAAGAGCCGCGCAATGGGAGCGGCGGCACTGAATCCGCATCTCACGTGCAGAGCGAAAACAACCATAGCGGAAGCTGCGGAAGAGTTCATAGCTATTAGCTAAACGAGGGGCTACCTGAGGGCAATCTGAACCTGTACATACACATGTATTTTCACTCGCTGAGCACTTAGAGCGAATATCTTAAGCGCTCAGTCCTTCTCAATCGATCGGTAAAGCATACTATTTCAGTTGATCTCAATGAATGCGCAGTGTATTTGACGCACAGTAAACACTAGTGTGAGGCGCGCGACTGAGAGCGCTCAGTGTTTCACACACACTCAAAGAGAGAGCGAGAGAGTCTTATACCACACAGAATTGATGTGCTACATGTAAACAATATCCTGTGTTGTATTTTCCTGTAAAATAATGGCGTTTATTTGGAATTATTCAGCCTTTCATGAACAGGAAAAAACGAATGCACAAACGGGAATCTCATTGGCTGGCGTGCACCTATTACTGTGCCTGTTTTGATTTCAGCAAATCAGTTTGAATGAGCGCTGACAACATGATTAATATTCATGAACCCAGAAGCTCATTATTCCTTAGTGCAGTTTATTTTTATCAGTAGAAGAATTCGTGGTATTATCTTATCAACTCAAATTACTGAAATTCTATCATTTAAATCATTATTTTCAACTTTTTTGTAATCTGAAGACATTTTTGGGATAATTACTTTTGCTGTTTCTGCTATTTTTACCACTGGTTGCACCATGAGTGTATGAATAAATACAGAATCGGTTTACATGTAAAACTTGTCATTGATTTGAATTATTATTGTTTGTATTGTGTGATGTTTTTTAGCACAGTTGCACTATTTAAACATTACCTGCACTTTTACAGAAGACAATTATATCTGCAACTTTTCCATTTCTGAAAAGGCTGGTGTGGAATTTTACATAAAAAAATAATTAATTTTATATATATATATATATATATATATATATATATATATATATATATATATATATATATATATATATATATATATATATATATATATATATATATATATATATATATATATATATATATATATATATATATATATATATATATATATATATATATATTTTTTTTTTATGTATTATAGGAGCCTATTTGATGACATGTACGTTTTACTTTAGATGATTGTTTGTGTTTCTGAAATTCGCAAGAATGCATGCAGCTAAAAAAAAAAAAAAAAAAAGAAAGAATGCATGCAGCTTTCACTTGTATCCAAAAACATGAGGAATGATACTACATTTATCGTCATTGATATCGTTATCGCAATAAATACTAGAAAATATCGGGATAAATTTTTAAGTCCATATCGCCCATCCCTAACGGCAATGTGTCAGACTCGGTAGACAGCCAGTTAGGAAACAACTTGATATAACAATTTTTAATATTGTATCCTAAATTGTGGATTATTAAGCCATATATACCATATGCTGAAGTAAATTTCTTAAGTGTTAAAAAAAACAAGAACCATAGAGAACCGAAAACCGTGACCCTAAAACCGTGATACGAACCGAACCGTGGGTTTTGTGAACCGTGCCACCCCTAATACATACATACATACATACATACATACATACATATATATGAAGAGTTTGGTTGCAAAACGCGATAAACGCCATTTTTTGACATTTGCATTTTATTATTGGAAATCAATGTTCAGATGTACCTTAATCTATGTGTGAATTGCTGCCATTAATAAGATTTAAAAATGTACATTTTAAGCCTACTACAAAATGTATTTTTTCACAAAACGCGATATCCGCCAGCCCAGTTTCTTTACAAAGTGCGATATAACGGTTAGGCTATAGAACGTTCTGGATGCTGCGCGTCGTGCGCGAGCTCAGGATGTCACGCGAGGAGAGAGTCACCGCCGGTGAAGTGCTCCGAGTTTGCTCAGTGATTTAACGATAATATCAAAACAAATAACATATTTTTAAAAAGAGGATTCAATAGGCTAACTAAAAAACGTTT
The DNA here is from genome assembly GCA_023566225.1 of Romanogobio albipinnatus. NCBI lineage: Eukaryota > Metazoa > Chordata > Actinopteri > Cypriniformes > Gobionidae > Romanogobio > Romanogobio albipinnatus. The sequence continues at coordinate 31,783,232 of CM042243.1, read as the reverse complement.
ATCATTTAATTGTTTATACTGTAGGCGAGCTGTCAGTCACGTAGGTTACGTCACTGATCAACAGCTGTCTGTCAGTCAGAGAATCAAAGCTTCAGAGTCAGTAACGTTATGGATTTCGATACACACACACACACACACACACACACACACACACACACACACACACACACACACACACACACACACACACACACACACACACACACACACACACACTGTTCCGTTTTCTTCCCACGGAAAGGGCAACCCAGTGTACAAAAAGGATATTACTCGGTATTCCACATTTGTTTGTTTGTTTATTTATTTATTTATTTTTTCACATTTGGATAACCAGGTAATAAACCTGAAATAACAAGAAATGCAACGTTTCAATTACCATATACATACTACAACCAGCCCCAGTTCTTTACCTCAATAGCCCAATAACAATAAGCAACAATAAATAACATTAATCAAAAAATACAAATATATAATAATATTAATATACTATAATAATAATAATAATAATTGCATAATTTAAACGTACACAATTCACACTTCAAACATTATGCATCATACTTAAATCCTACCACAAACCTATGCAAAATGCATGCAATCGTTTCAGTAAGCAGGAAACTACAGCTCCCAAAATGCCCCGCGGCAAACCAGGAAGTCTGCGATTCCTACTTCATCAAACATTATTAAACTAAATAAAATAAATACAAATGAACACGTATAATATAGTGATGTTATGAATCTAAATGTTAATCCCACGGCTTCGCCCCTCGTCAATTTATATCTTATACAGCGCATAGCGTTATCTCTATCAGTAAACTAATCAGCTTTGATCTACCGGAGAATAGCGGAATAGCGTTATCTTTAATGTGCAACGGACATAAACACAGCACAACAACATAGCATGGCGACAGCAGACAACATAAAGCATACAAGAAAACATTTGAGATTAAGAGAGCTTACCAAGTGGCTGCACACCGGGTTGAAAGTGATTACAAACTGAATGAATCTCACGCTTCCTTTTCACATAGTAAACACCGGTCACATGTGCTCACAGCACACTCCTCTCTTAAAGAGGCACTACACTATTTGGGCTGATAAAGTGTTACTTGCAACATTGGTAGCTCTGGGTTAAGATAAACAATTAATTAAATATGTAAATCAGAAATAACAAACCTTTACAAAAGAAAAAACTTCACAGAAAACACAACACACACACACAAAAAAAATTGTTGTGTATGTTCTGGCCAAAACTAACTCAGAATCTTATTATTATTAATCAATCTTTGTATATACTATTCCATATATTTATGATGTATTGTTTTTTTAACCAATTTAAGATGTTTGACAATGTTAAGATAAATATGTTGCATTTTGGCATGGTTTTTGACTTATTTATGAACTATTTATGGACATAAAATTAAATAAAAAATATCCTGGATTTGAGGAATATTGTGTCCCTGGCCTTCACTGAGCTCAAGTAATAGTTTAATGTACAAAAAAAATGTGAATGAACTTGACTGTTGATGTCAAATAATAATGGCAAATAACCAATTTTCTCAAAATGGATATATCTCGTTTTGCAACGAAACTCTTCATATATATATATATATATATATATATATATATACACACATATATATACATACATGTATTGCAAATTTGCTTATTTACAAATATTCTGTGACCATAAGGAGTTTGACTATTGTCATTTACAGTGCCTCATGGGAGTAGACACGATTAGCTTGTTGCGATTTCTCTCATTGGTGGAGTTTTTTTTTTTTTTTTTGCAGAATCGTGAGTAATGTGGTATTCCACATTTATTTAAGAAAATAGCTGAACTAATGCAGACTGATGGCTTCAACAACAGCCTAAACAACCTTGTAACTCACTGTAGGTCTGTCTTTAATGGTTTAAAAGTTATCATTCACTCTGTAATTTGTGCTAGTAAAATAAATACAAGGGCAGTTGTACTCAGCAAATATTGTGGTACATAATTGAATATGTAGTTTAAAAAAAAGCCATTGAACTGAGGGCATTTATATTGCTATTAGTGTTTTGATAATGTTGTTGACTTATCAACAACAGTGAGTTGTACAGTGAATTGCCATGACAATTACAGCTGTTTATGATTTTGTAAGATGCTATTTGCGAAGAGCTGAGCATAACTTAAATGTATTCACTATAACAATATTACAGGCCGGGCATTTTTAACTGATATTTCCAGGATATCAATGACCTTCTGAACATGCAGAAGATAAAAAACTGTGTAAACTAAATACAATTGTAATCATATTCAGGTTGTGGAGGTGCAGACAATGATAATGAAAGAGAGAGGAGGGAAAACGGATGTCTAAGGGAGTTGTGTCAAGACAAGGGATTGGAATGAGAGGATATGGCCTTAGTCGGTTGGTGCTTTTGACTTTTCCATTCATTTTTTGATGTTTATGACCTCATTTGCTTAATTCCGATCAGCCACCAGGCTCGCCGAAATCTCCAATTATGTGCATCTCGTTACTGCCCAACGAATTGCGTTCCCTAGGTGGTTAATATTTTCTTAATGATGCGTGTGATTTTCTGTTTGACTGTGGAGAACATGGGGAAGTATACACAAGCTTCTCAGCATGTGAGTTTAGTGCTTGTGGCGTGTGTGTGTGTGTGTGGGTTTTGTCTAGAGATCTATCAGTACATGACCCACTGTGCTGGTAATGATGTAATGAGTGGTGGGGATGAGCCCTGAGGCATGTTATCTTCTCCGGGGTGACTTCATATACGGCTGCAGAGGGGCAACTGCAGCTCAGCTCGGCTCGGCTCCGGCAGGTGCCAAGCACCGCTCTCTCCTGCAATGCAGAGACAAAGCAGTTTAACACTGGGGTTTAGGCTTTTCTCATCTCTGTGCAAAGTATGCCAGTTGTGCGCTTATACATCCCAAGCATGTGCTAAAAGCTGATGTATGCACAGTACTAGACCGTTAAATGTCTCTTAAATGTCTCACTTAGACACATTTCTGCTAAAGCCTGTAATGTATTCATCCGTCTGTGTTCAAATGGCCTCTTTTTTGCGAAACAGTGCAGATGTAACTTTTATAGCTAAGGCTTATTAAAGATGCAAAGCTGAATTTTCAGAATCATTACTCCAGTCTTCAGTGTCACATGAACCTTCAGAATTCATTCAAATATGATGATTTGTTGCTCAAGAAACATTTATGATTATCAATGTTGAAAACAGTGGCGTAAAACTTTTTTTTCAGGATTCTTTGAATAGAATTCAAAAGATTTATTATAAATATAATATTTTGTAACATTATAAATGTCTATACTGTCACTTTTGATCAATTTAATGCATCCTTGCTGAATAAATGTATTGATTTATTTCCCAAAAAAATTCTTACTGACCCAAAACCTTTGAATGGTACACAATGCTGCAAAAGCTTTCTATTTCAGATAAATACAGTTTTTTTTTTACTTTCTATTCATCAACGAATCCTACAAAAATGTTTTTCACAACTATTTTCAACATTGATAATAATCACAACTGTTTCTTGAGCACCAAATCAGCATATGATTTCTGAAGGATCATGTGACACTGAAGACTGGAGTAATGATGCTGAAAATTCAGCTTTACTATCACAGAAATAAATTTTAAACATTTACATTTTTCATTTTAAAATGTATTCAAATAGAAGTTATTTTTTGTATTTTAAAGTTATTTTTCATTTTAATAATATTTTACTGTATATATATATATATATATACAGTGTATGTGTATATATTCCTCAATGAAATATTATATAATTTACTAGTGGTGGGCATAGATTAATTTTTTTAATCTAGATTATTCTCACTGTAATCTTGGAATTAATCTAGATTAAAATGGCTCATTTGAATTCTGCCGAAGGCATTCAGAATATGTGTGCTCGTAAGTGATCGTTTGTCTTTTTGTAGTTTGAATAATAAATAACTTCTGTCCCTTTAAGACCTGACGCACGCATGGATCCCACTGTTCCTGTGAGCTGGTTACGACTGTGTTTACGTTAAAACCATAGGTTAAAACTCACCAAGATGGGCATTGAGACATTTTTGAGTGTATTTGACCATTAATAAGCTGGGAAAAGGAGCTCATTTTTGCACTTGTATGTCAGAGGCGGCTTCATTACAGTATGTGTGTGCGCGCTTCAGATGCGAGCGCGAAATCTGCAGGAATTAGTAGAATTAACATTATGTGCAACCCTGTGCGAAATTCAGACCGGTCACACCAATACTAACACGCTGTCAAAAATCCAACAGAACACCCATTCACAATGTTCAGAGGATTAAACGGACTGAATGAGAGAAAGCGGGTGCGGGTCAACTTGCTGTCGGTCGGGGAGGAGAGCGCAGCTGATATTGATACTGTAGAAAATGAGTATCGTATTGTTTCAGATATTTCAGTATCGATAGCGAAATATCGATATTTTTGATAACACTAGTAGGCATACAGACGAAGGCTAGTAGGCATACAGGTTCTCTCGCCCCCTACAGTGCAATTCGGCTAGGTGTACATTCGCGCTAAAATATCAAGGTGGAAGTCATCATAGCTTGCGTAGTATAGACCCAGCTCCCAACCCAACTTTGAGAATAGATTAACGGCGATATTTTTTTTTATCGCCCGATAAGAGTCTCGCGTTAACACAGCATGTTAACGGAGATAACGGCCCACCACTATTATATACACAAGTTATATGTATGAGGGTGCTGTACTGTTTTGAAATACCTGGAAAACTTCACTACAGTACTTGGTACAGCTGTATAAAACAGGCAAATTGCATTCTCGCTTGGTGTCCCCAGCCAATACACCACTTCCTGCAGATAGCATACACATTCAATAAGTTAGGTCATGCCAGCTCTGAGTTTGAGGTGATGAATTCTTTGAGAACAGAACTCACCCAGCGTAAATTAGTATGCGCAAAATGTAGGGCTGTATGTGTCACGCGAGGCATCATAAATCATGTGAATACGTGTGTGTATAGCCTCCACATCTTGCATGATGTCTACTTTTATAGAGCATTTCTGAAGACCACCGTCTGCAAATTCAAGGAGATTCATAGTCCTCCCCAATGCTTTTAGGGCAAGATGGCAGTATGAACGGATCTTGATGGTTGCCCTGATTAACGTCATTGACTAGTTTATCTAGATTTATCTGTCAGGAAACCCTAATTTTACAGGTTTTTTTGTTAAGACCTATTAACGATTAGATGTTCAGGCAAACTTCCAACGATTTGTTTTTGAAAATATGTACTTTTACACACATCCATATCATGCAGAGGGAAGCCTACAGAACTGTTCTGAAGTGACTTGTATTTATTTATTGTTCTCTGTTTATCTGCTACAAGGCTTACTTTGAGTTAGCATGTTTCCAGCTGGCACAGAAAGAAAATGCTGCAAACCCTCCCAACTGACTGACTGATTCCAGCTCAATTCCTGCTGCTTTTCCCCCTCTGCCAGGGTTCTGCTGGGATTTAACTTTTAATAGATGAGAAGATACCAAGTGCAGGTGGGAAATTGCACGAATTTGGTTCTGTGCAGTCCACCAGAAATGCACGCAAGCCCTTGACAATGCTAAAGAATACCTAGAAACAAACCACCAAAGAAATGGAAAATGGAGTTTGAGAAGGAGAAAAAGTGGAATAAAAGTCATAACATACCAGTGTTGGGGAAGCTTGACCGTTTCAAAGCAGTTAATGCAGACAACACAAGTAGCTACACTACAATCCACAGTACAAAATGCATTTTATTTTTATTTTTTTAAGTCTTTTTTTTTGTTGCTGTTTTACTTTATTGTACACCCCATTGAGCAACATTTTTTAGCAGATAATTACTTTTTGCAATAATTCAGAGCAGTAATTATTTGACACGTAAGCACTGTATAGTCATTTAATAGTAATCATAACTAAATAAAAAAAGTACTCATAAATGGCCCTATTTGATTGAATATATTATTTGTGAATGTATATAATAATATTTTAAAGTTGCAGGTGTGGGCAATTCTGAGATTTGTTTCTAAACACATTATAAATGTTAGAAATGTATTGCTGAAACACATTACAAAGACTGTGAACTATGAAGTACTGAATTCAGAAGTTAGACCGCTAAACAGTTTTTCACCGTTGCTGTGTTCAGGATTTTCTGGGCGGGGCTAAAACGGTGGCTCGATGACGCACCGAGCCTGACTCCTCCCCTAACACGATCATAACTAGAGCACATTCGCATCAGTTCGATCGCGAGTTACTGTTAGTACTGTTAGTTACTATAGTCAACAACTTGCATAACAGCTTACAAAACAAAAACGATGAAGAGGTGGATTAATTTTGTGAACAGCACCCTTGATGGAGAGAGCTGAGGATCATCACTGACACCTACCTCTGCAGTGACTTTACACCGGATCGTTTTACAAACTTTCACCGGAGACAACTGGGATTCACTGATAATCCGCTGCAGAACCGACTATCCCCCGCCCAGGCCGCCATCCTCTCGTCCCACCGACATCTGGTGCGTCGTGATCATAGACGCTCGTGATCAGTGAGTGTTGTCTTGTGTGCTACTGCCGCTTTCCCGCGAGTGGGCGTGGTTTCGGCGCCGACAGCGGACACACCCCCAGCGTTTGAGAGCAGAGAATGCTGCTCATTTTTTCAGGTTTCAGATAAGCTATTTTATGTACTTCCCGGATTTTTTTATGATTCAAATTTGGCTGGGTGGTTGATAACACATTTATCTGTGGTGTGAGAAACTCAGAACACATGTTTAGTTTTGACTTTACAGGGACTTTAAATTATTATGATTTTTCTCATGCAACTAATTGCTGTTAACCGGAAGAGCTGCTCTGGTTTGAAAATAGCTGAGCTGCTGTGTTTCCACTGAAAAATTGAGTTAAGTCAGTGGCATTGCTATTTTTTTTGTTGGTTACTCTCCAACATGATACCGACCCTGTCCTTGCCGCACTACCGGCAGATTGTCTTGCCCCATGACTCTCTGCAGCATTAAAATGGTGCAAGAGTCTCTGTGTCTGAGAAACAGGGATCACTCCTCTCCCTCGGCATCACAACTACAGCTATTCATCAAAGTGCTGTGACTCAGTAAATATTCATCAGCCACTTACCAGTGACTGACAGCAAGCACAGCACACAGCAAACACCAAATTACAAACAGAGCAGAGATAGAAGATTGCAGGAGGGAGGGAGAGATTTAGTGAAAAAGGAGACACTGTGATGGAAATAAGCTGTTGAAATGTCTGTGCAGTTATTCATTAAGAGATCATGAGAGGCAGACAGACACTAGTGTGCCCTTGAGAGCTGAATGTACGTGACTTGAGTGCCGATATGTTATTTTGACCAGAGCACCTGTACATGGTCTGTGATTGTATGTGTGTGTGTGTGTGTGTGTGTGTGTGTGTGAGAGTTACAGTGTTTAAAAAAAAAAGTGCACATGGTGCCTTCAAACTCTTCCTCAAGGTGCAGTCAGACTCAAAAGTTCAGATTACACTTTTTTCTTTTCTTTTTTTTTTTTTACATCAAAGGGTAAATTAATATTTTGTAGCCTACAAATTGCCTTGATGATACATAATGCAGTCAAGTTTCTTATCCTGGGTGGTATTTTACTTTATTTTGCTTTTTTTCCATTTCATTTGTACTTTTAAGAGTTAAAGTCATGAAATATCTTTTGGTCATGGAGGAAAATCATCTTGTAACCCTTTCCTGTTTCCAGAGCTGTGCGTTACGGTACAGTACAATACGATAAGGGACCGTAAACCCTGTTCTGCCTTTCCACGCCAACAGTACACTTATGATAGGCGTGGTGTAACGATCTACATCATTCTCGTGCAAAGAAGAAAGTGACGCTAAACAACAATGGACGACATGCATCAGATGTTGTTCTTGCTTCTCTGTGGCTGTTGTCACAAGAAGACACACTTTGTTTGAGCTGAGGCTGCAGGGAAAAACGCAGCCGAAAAAGCATGCACAAGTGACAATTCTCTGTCAACCAATCAACATTCTGCACTGAGTCTAGCTTCACACTTTAGTACCGGACTACTGTGCTAATTACCCAAACGGAAGAGTGCCAAAAAGTGGTACGGTACGGTTTGGAATTAGGGTACCATTCACAACTTCTGACAATGGAAGCAGCCAAAATTGCGTACCGTACTGAACTGTGCCGCTCGGTGGAAACGAGACATTAGTGCCTTTGCAATTTATCTTGACCTTTTGAAGTACTGTGTCCTTAATTGTGGCTCACAGTCCTGCAGTGTGACTGTTCTGACAGCTGTCTAGTAAAGAACCAGCAGACCACTTTTGCCCTGCCACATCTGACTCCAGGTCAGGCTTTTTACCATTGTCATTAGTGCAAGGACTTGCTTGAGTTTGTGCAGTATTATTTCAGTTTCATATGTAAATTAGGACGGCAGGGAAGCTGTGGTCTGCTGACTTAAAATGGCCAGTCTACACTGTCAGATATGAAAATCTTAGCTATGATTTTTAGCTTACTGTCTGGCATAAAAGACCATTGATGTCGGACTGTCTGCCTTTGCTTTTACCCAAGATGTCTCTTCACACAATCTAACAAGCAACAGTCAACAACTACTGGAAAAAAGAAAACACTGTGCACCCAGCTTTATACAAAAAAACACATAACATCAAATGGAGAGCCATGGTCATTATTTCTGTTTTATTCTGTAGTTTTTTTATTCTTTGTCATCTGCTGTTGAGTGGGTAGTAATGCTATATTTATATTTTACTACAACTAACTAAATTATTTTCTTTTTTTTACTTTAGCAAGGAAGCATTAAATTGATCAAAAGTGAAGAGGAAAGACTTTTACATTGTTGCAAAAAAAAAAAAAATGCTGTTCTTTTGAACTTTCTATCCATCAAATAATTCTGACAAATGTTTCCACTAAAACACTACAAAAGTTTCTAGAGCAGCAAATCAGCATATTAGAATGATTTGTGAAGGATGACACTGAAGACTGGAGTAATTATGCTGAAAATTCAGCTTTGCCATCAGAGGAATAAAAAAACATTTAAAAAATGAAAGCTGCAAGCAAGGGCCCTCGCACCCGGGACCACCGCCACCCGTTGGCCTCAGGAAAACAGAGAATAGTGGGTGACATGCATTTAAGCGGGTAAATATAGGAGAAATATGGCAAACTCACTTAAGTGTGCCACACTTCCTGCTGCCAGAAGGTGACGCTTTGACTATTACCAAATATTGCTGTGTAGATGTCTTCAGGTTAGGACTATTATCAAACGTGAAGTTTGGGGCAGATCGGACATTGCATGCCTAAATTCGAGCCATTTTGCCACACCTAATTCTGAAGCCCATATCAGACGTACATTTTCGCCACTTCTGACGCATGTGCAAAGTTTAATGAGTTTTCGAGCATGTTTAGGCCCTCAAAAATACGATTCATTTGGGAAAAGAAGAATAATAATAGGCTGAGCAAATACAATAGGGTCCTCATACCATCGGTGCTCAGGCCCTAAATATATTAATAGAAAACGTGTGTGTGTGTGTGTGTGTGTGTGTGTGCACGTGTGTGTGCGCGTGTGTGTGTGTGTGTGTGTGTGTGTGAATTAAGGATAAGCTAGCTATCCACAGCTAGCTAATAGTAAGCTTTAGCATTTTACTGTATCACAGCAGAATTCATAATGTAACTGCACCGTGAGCTATTCATTAGTTTTAATGGTGACCGTGATACTTGATGAGGCCAACGTGATTTTGTTCTTTCACTGATACTTTAGTGGGGTGATGGCCTAAACATGATTTTCAGTGAACTTTTCTTTTAATATCAGTGTGTGACATTTTTCTTCTACATCTAGGAAAATTGAGGCCAGTGGTATTAAGCATTGTAATTTTAAATCACATCTGAAAATTGGAATGGATTAATACAAGAGGAAAGAATCCTCAGGAAACCGCACAGCTCAAATATGTGATTTTGTTTTCATTTCCAATAAACTGAACTTCAGAAGAATTCCTCAACCATGGCAAATTCACAGTATGCACAATCAAGCTTTCCAGTGTTGCGTTCTCTCAATATTTACAGAATCATGCTGCTACTTTCCACTAGCTAAGATCTGCAGAGCCTGTAGTTTTCATTTGCAGCACCCACATTTCCAGTCACACTCCAGTGGGTTAGCAATCTGAGCCTGTACGGATAAGTAATGGCTAAGACTGTACGAAATAAAAGTAAATGCATAAATGATGGGAAAACGGAGCCAAAAGCTTCCAGCAAATGTGCACGCCCCCAGGCTACACGCAGCCCGTGTGTGTGTGGACATGAGCTCTAGTGGGCCAGTCTGATGATTGAAGGTGATCACTTTTGACAGTGCAGCGTTTTATCTGGTCAGAATATACAGTACGTTTCATGTTCTGCTTCAGATGCTTTCTCCTTGTGCTTCTCAGATTTCTCGGGGGGAGGAAATGCAGAAATAAGTTTGTGACCTTAAAAGGTTCATCTAATATCCTTAGCGTTAACTGCACTGGAGCTTGAAATTAATGTTAGATTTTCATTTCAAGAGCATCAGCAAAGTTAAGTGTCTTGGGGGGAAAAGGCAAGTTGTCCATCCTGAAATAGTCGGCAATACCTACAGTGGGGAAAATAATTGTTCGACCCCCTGCTGATTTTGTATGTTTGCCCACCTACAAAAAAATTAAGGGTCTATACTTTTTATTGTATGTTTATTTTGATGGATAGATACTGAAAAATCCAGAAAACTCACCTTTATAAAAAGGTTATAAATTGATTTGAATTTAATCAAGTAAAATAAGTATTTTATCCCCTACCAACCAGCAAGAATTCTGCCTTCCACAGATTGGTTATGTGCCTATGTGGAACCCAGATTAGTCCTGTCACTTTAAGAAATTACTCCTAATGTCAACTTGTTGTGTGTATAAAAGATACCTGTCCACAGAATCTGTATCTTCCATTCCAACCTCTCCACCACCATGGGCGAGACCAAAGAGCTGTCAAAGGACGTCAGGGATGAGATTGTAGACATGCACAAGGCTGGAAGGGCTACAAGACCATCAGCAAGAAGCTTGGTGAGAAGGACCCAGCTGTTGGTGCGATTATTTGGAAATAGAAGAAATACAAAATAGCCATCAACTGCCCTCGGTCTGGAGCTCCATGCAAGATCTTGCCTCATGGGGTAAGGATTATCACGAGAAAGGTGAGGGATCAGCCCAAAACTACATGGGAGGAGCTTGTTAATGATCTCAAGGCAGTTGGGACCACAGTCACCAAGAAAATCCTTGGTTACACACTACGCCACAATGGATTGAAATCCTGCAGTGCCCGCTGCTCAAGAAGGCACATGTACATGCCCGTCTGAAGTTTGCCAATGAACATCTAAATGATTCAGAGAAGGCTTGGGAGAAAGTGCTGTAGTCAGATGAAACCAAAATTTAGCTCTTTGGCATCAACTTAACTCGCTGTATTTGGAGGGAGAGAAATGCTGACTATGACCCCAAGAACACCATCCCTACAGTCAAGCATGGAGGTGGAAACATTATGCTTTGGGGGTGTTTCTCTGCTAAGGGTACAGGACGACTTCACCACATTGAGAGGGCCAATGGATGGGGTCATGTACCATAAAATCTTGGATGAGAACCTCCTTCCCTCAGCCAGAACACTGAAGATGGGTCATGGATGGGTGTTCCAGTATGATAATGACCCCAAATGTACTGCCAAGGCAACAAAGAAGTGGCTCAAGAAGAAGCACATTAAGATCATGGAGTGGCCTGGCCAGTCTCCAGACTTTAAATCCAATAGAAAATCTGTGGAGGCAGCTGAAACTTCGAATTGCCAAGCAACAGCCATTTAGTGAGGATCTGTAAAGAGGAGTGGACCAAAATCCCTCCTGAGATGTGTGCAAACCTGGTCAATCAATCAAATCAAATCACTTTATTGTCACTCTACCATATGCACAAGTGCAACAGTAGGTGAAATTCTTAGGTGCAGTCCGAGCAAACATAGTAGTCATGACATGACATGTACAACATTTAAGCAACAACAGATTACACATCTGATGCGCACACAATTACTCACAGCACAGTATACACTACAATAAACAATAAATAATTTACACAATGTGAGTGTAGTTCTCACAGCTTTAAACAATATACACATACTTACAATATACACTAAACATACATTAAACAGTATACATTAAGCTATAGTAATAATATACAATGTACAGTATACAATATGTTCACAAATTGAAATCCAAAGTGCAATAAATGCTGTATGATAAATAAATGTGTATATAATGTGTGTGTATCTACAGTGGGTTGTGCTGAGTGATATTCTGTCCAGTGTGTGTTATGATACTGATGGATCAAGAGTTAAGTAGTCTGATTGCTTGTGGGAAGAAGCTGTTCTGGAGTCGGCTGGTGCGTGTTCTGGTGTTCTGGTGACTAACTACAAGTAATGTTTTACCTCAGTACTTGTTGGAGAAACCCTTGTTGGCAAGCACAGTCATGTTTTGCTTGAGGATCAAATACTTATTTAACTTACAAAAAATGCAAATCAATTTATAACCTTTATATAATGTGATTTTTCTGGATTTTTCGGTTGATATTCTGTCTCTATCCGTTAAAATAAACCTACCATAAAAAGTATAGACCCTTAATTTTTTTGTAAGTGGGCAAACTTTCAAAACTTACAAAATCAGCAGGGGATCAAATAATTATTTTTCAAAATATTATTTTGTAACACATGTAATGTGATGAAGGACCTCCGACACTAAAGGCAACTGCTGGGAAGGGTTTTTTTATTTTATTTTAAGGAAATCATAATGCCACTTTTAGAACAAATTCATGTGAGTTTTAGAAACAACCAAGCAAATATTTCATCACCATGATGCTTATTTCTCAGTACAAAACTGAGCAATAAATTGGAAAATATGATATTTATAAATAATACCACTACTTCAGATGCTACTTTTATTCATTCCACCAACAGGATCCTTTTAAACTTTCTACATCTGTATACTCCCAGCATTTGTCAGCAATAGTTTCATCACACGCTGACTCACCAGGAGTGTGATGACTTGACCCCTCAAAACGTTGAAACCTTTAATTTATGATTACTCATATCAAGATGCATCTAAACAGCTTATCATAACCGTGTTCACCAGCTCAACAATTGACTCCTATCTAGAGTTTAGGCATGATGGCTCAATTGTGAAAATTGCACTGGAAATGTTTTTTTGTATTTTTTGCGCTTGGTCTCAATGCACTTTATGGAGTACAAATTGGTGATCATAAAACATTGCTTGAAAGAGAGATGCTGCATACAGAATAGAGCCACAAGGCAATTAGGCTTTATGGTGTTTAGTTCAAAACCACAATGTACATGCCTTACTGATGCTTGGGTCAAAATTGGAGCTGCTTGATTTGTGGATTTTAATTGTAGGGCTTTCTGGAGGTCTGATCTGAAGCAATTTAAAAGTGCTTTAAATAATCTGGTCAGGCAATATTACAATCTTCATATAGATCTTTATATTTTATCTTGTTTATACACTACCGTTCAAGCGTTTGGGATTAGTACGCTTTTTTTTATTAATATTTTTATTCAGCAAGGACACTAAACTAATTATTAGAATTAATATTAATATATATTAATATCTAATTAAAATCTTATTATCTTGAAAAAATGTATCACAGATTCCAGAAAAAAATATTAAGCAGCACAACTGTATTCAAAATTTCTAATAAGAAATGTTTCTTAAAAACAAAATCAGCATATTAGAATTATTTCTGAAGGATCATGTGACTGAAGACTGGAGTAATGATGCTGAAAATTATATTTGATAATGTTGCTTTTAATATGACAATTTACAATATATTAAAATAGAAAATGGTAATTTTAAGTTGTAATGTTACTGTTTTTACTGTATTTATTTATCAAATAAATGTAGCCTTGGTGAGTATAAGAAGTTTTCATAAGAAAATACATAAAAAAAAAAAAAAGTGTTTAATGGTTGTGTGTGTATGTATGTACTAGATAAAAATCTCCAACAACTCCATCTGTGTGGTCTAATGTGTCTTGTTCATTTCTCTTTCTTTTCTTTCTACTGTTCTCTCTCACACACACTTAGCTGTGGCAGCAGAAATGGTGAGCACTAAACTGTTAGATATGGATGGGGTTTGGCTCTCTCCCCCACTCCATTCCCTTGATAAACCTTTGAGACTAGACTCATAGAGGGGAAAAGCCCTTCTGACACATGCCTTTGGCTTGGAGATGCAACAAAGTAAAGCTTCTCCTCCTTTATTTATACAAATTCACAAGTGCAAATTCACAAGTTCACAGTCACAAACACACCCCTGAATTTAACTATATAAACCTCTCAACCACTCACAGGTGAGGCAGTGGAGAATCTGAAGAAAAACTGAATCCAAATAATGAAATTACCACGCCAGCTGCCACTTGTGTGTTCATATTAGAACAGCTAGCAATCTGTCACCAAATGAAACTGGCATGGATGACACTAAGTGAGGGAGCGTGGGATGAAGAGATTGCTTGTAGAAAGCAGAGAGAGAAGCTTAGACTGATTACCATTGGAATTCCCCAAGTAACTTTATTGGGTCCAATTTGATTTACACCAGCAAAGTCTGGCCACCAGAATGCCAGCCTTGTGTAAATGCCAATGAAGATTCATTCAGTATGATGGAGCCTGATTTCCAGTCCAGGAGAGAGCCAGAGAGTGTGGGTTTTAGTCAAGATGGTCTGTGTATTTATGGAAGTGAGGCGGTGAGGGATGAATTAGCAACCAGTTTTTTTTTTATTTGGTTAATTTTCTTTGATTAATTTGATTGAATTAATTTGAGGTGAACTCACAGATGAAGGACTGATACATCTTTGATGGTTCCATAGTGAAATAAAGGCGATTTAAGAGGAAGGCAGTAAATTTAAGTATAGTCTTAAATGACGTAAGGACGGAGCTTTAGGTCTTGTAAAAAGAGGGATGAAAGCAAAAGGGTTTTATGTGGTTTGTGGTTCATTTCTCCAGTCTTCAGTGTCACATGATCCTTCAGAAATCATTCTAATATGCTGATTTGCTGCTTAAACATTTCTTATCATTATCAGTGTTGAAAACAGTTGTGCTGCTTATTTTGTGGTAACAGTGATATTTTTTTAAGGGATTCTTTGAATAGAAATCTCAATAAACAGCATTTATTTGAAATGAAAATATTTTGTAACATACGTCTTTACTGTCTTAAAAAAAAAAAAATCAAATTTAATACATCCTTGCTGAATAAAATGATTAATTTCTTTAAAAATATTACTGTCAGTGTCCCCATACTTTTTAATGGTAGTCTATCCACTGGTTTGTTTTTCCTCAACATGCTCTGCCTTTAGCTTCACACTAATGCAAATTAATATTGGTTCCATCAGATGGGCCTTATTATGTAACTTTAAGTTTGCTTTAATTTCAATTAGTGTGGTGCATATGTATTCAGTAAATATTTCACATTCTCTTCGCAGGTAATTCCCAGATGGGGGCCACTATAGTAGACGCACTGGATACCCTTTACATAATGGGCCTCCACAACGAGTTTAAGGACGGTCAGGAATGGATCGAGCAAAACCTGGATTTCAGTGTGGTAAGTGGGCAAGACTCGGGCATGAACACACACACACGCAAGACAGCACTTATCTTTGAATGTTTGGGGCAAAGCGAGTGTTTTTGTTTATCGACACAGTGATATCTTAGGAAAATGTTATTTCACCATGGTAAGCCGTATAATTTGGCAGCCAACTGGCACAGCTGTATTAACAGTCGTTCGACACCCCATAACTCCTCAAAGACTTCAGTCCTCAGCATGTGTGAATCTCTCAGGTTTTGATCAGATTGTAGTGGCACTTCGTGGAAAACGTGTGGCGAGAAAAGAGTTGATGTGACACATCACCGTATCCAGGAGACAAGACGGGCGCCATGGAAACAATGTGAATCGCCAGAGCTCTGCCTCTAGAATTAGCTTGAATTAGACGTCAGAGAATGATCGGGGCCAGCGAGTGGCCCCAGGGGCCCTGTGTCTCCCGCTCTCCTTCTCTGTCTGCATTCACATTCTAACCCAGTAATGGGATTTCTCCAGTTTCTCTCCCTATCAGTTGTTTTTCCGGCCTCTCCTTCATCAGATATGGAGAACCCGTCTCCTCTGCTTTATCATCTCTCTGGTCTCAATGTGTTGTCATTTTTCTCCTGTTTCCCTTTTGCTAGCTTTCTCTTAGAAGGACTCACAGCGCCTGAAATCTCCTCTGTGTTTAGTTCATCTTTTTGGCTTTTTGAGCAGTGACCTAATTCTCCCTAATTTCCCTCCCCACTGTTACTTTTGGACAAGTGTATCTTGCGAAGCATGTGCACTTTAAGGGATGACTCACGCTTGGACCGTTGGGTCTGGCCGTTGAGGGCTCATCGTGTCACAGTGGGGTGGAGGTGCTGGAAGGATTTTTTGGAGTAGGGGAATAAACTGCAAAGCATAGGCGAGGAAGTGAAACGTGTGAAATAGCAGTACAACTGTTTTCAACATTGAAAGTAGTATTAAATAGGGATGGGCATTTCAAGCAAAAATAATATTCGAAGATCGCTGGGAATTATTCGATTTTTATTCGAAAATCGCAACTCCTCCCCCGCATGCACGCATGTAAAGGCTACACACATATATAAACAGAGGGAGAGAGACCATTCACGCTCTCAATCTGTATGATAACAAACTGTTTAATTCATTTGGGAATAGGCTATATCAACTCAAGCCATATAATTATTGTAACATGCTGAAACATATGACTGTTATTTGACATCGCCCCAAGTTACCGCAACCGTTAAATGCCTAAAGTCTACAGTGTGCGCGTGAGACGATGTGTTCTTCTTCTGTTGTCTCAGGGCGTTTTTACTCTGGCAGTTTAGTTTGAAATGGAGCACGGTTCGCATGAAAAATTGCTAATGTGAAAGCTTGCATACAGGGCTTGGTGTGCGCTGAGGTATCGAACCCGAGAACACACAACCGGAGTTCGGTTGCACTCGGAGCTGTGCCGCGATTCACGTGAATGTGTGAACAACACTCGGGTGTGCACTTGTTCAGGAAGAAAAGTAACCAGCGCATGCGTTTTAGCCGATTGCAATGTCATTAGTTCAATAACACACATGTAAGTGATGATAGTGTTGATGATTTACCTGAGATATGATCGTGAGAGCGAGCCTGCAGTGTATTCGCACATAGAGTGCAATCAGGGCAGCAAATTAATGGCAGTTCACGTCTCTTCAAAAGAGTCTATTTGCAAGCAGCAAAGCCGCCTTCCAGCGACACACAAACGGTAAACCCAAGTGTCATTTACTCAGCTGCACATAATAGCACCAAATTAATTTTAAAAAGCTCAATATATTTGACCCGCGTTCTGTTTCCCATCATGCCCGTGCACGTTTGTGATGACGTTAGATGAACGCAAACGCACTAGGGTTCAAGTTGAGTGTGAAACCAGACCAACACTGCGGAGGCGGAGGGAAGAATCAGCTCGGACCGCATCAAACCTGCCCAGTATAAAACACCCTGAGAACTGACTGACCGCTTTAGGTGCGTTATTGGCAGCTCCTCCCTCTGGTCACATGAGCGCGTCACCACCACACCGAAACCATGGGGATTTTTTTGAGGACGATAATCGCACAAACTATTCGATATTCTATAATTAAAGCTATGGTCTACGATTTCAAAGATTGTTCATTATTAATAACCTCGTTTAGATGCTGGTTATGGTTCTACAGTACAATCCTAACAATATGAAGAGAAAAAAGAATGAAAAAAATCCATTCACTCTATTGGGTGTACACCCGCAGAGAAATTGACCAATGTAAGCTGTCCGGCCGGACAGTTTACATTGGTTAACTGCTCTCATCCAAGCCCCTGCTCCACTCGCGTTTCCCCCCGACCGCACCCCACCCCGCCCCCTCCTGCGACATGAAATTTCACGGGCAAGTAGGCAGCATCAACTCAGCAATGGAGAAAAACCAACAAACAGACAGCAGCAAGCGGCCCCTGCTCGCCCCAACAGTCAAGGTTGGAATAAAGAGAAAGTCAATTGAGGAAAGAGCAGAGATAAAAAAAATAAATGTGAAGAATGCCGGACTCAAAGCCGAATCAATATAGGGTCCACCGTTGCCCGTTGGAGGAAGCTTCAGACTTAGCTGATTTTTTTGTTGAGCAGGTAAACATTTATTTATACTTTTATAGTGTGGTGTATTACATAAATAGCTTTTTATCAGTCTGACAACATGATCATGCTGCCGGTCGGCATTGGAATGTTAGCCGTTTAGCATCGCCTATCACGGGTCAAAGTAATTATATTTCTTGAAGTGCTTGACTATTTCAATAGGTTTCTAACGTTAGCGGTTTTCTGTTCGAGCCGATAGAACATTTCATGTGTTGCTAATCTTGCGTGGGCGTGAACTCAAACGTGTGCCTTTGAGCTATCAACATCTCTGTTCCGATGTTTACTCCTGCTTGACTGAGTGACGTTGTTCAGGTCGTTTCCCGGTGGGAGGGATCAGGTAGCACAGAGGGGAGGGGTGTGCGTGTGGAGGGGCGGGATGAGTTTTTTTTTTTAAATTCAGGCTTTCTCGACTGATTTTCAACATTGTAGACTACAGCTTTAAATCAACTATCGAATATTCGAAAATCGCGACCCATCCCTAATATTAAATGTTTCTTAAGCAGCAAATCGGCTAATGATTTCTGAAGGATCATGTGACACTGAAGACTAGAGTAATGATGCAATTACATTTTAAATATATTAAAATAGAAAACTGCTATTTTAAGTTATATTTCACAGTATCACAGGAATTAATTACATTTTACATTTTAAAAATATTAACATGTTTTTACTGTTCATTGTTAGTTCATGATACCTAATGAATTATTTTTGAATTTATGAAAATGTTTAAATTAATTATTTCAACCAACTGGGTCTCATTATAAAGAGTTGCCCATCATTTTATAATCAAATGAATAGTTCACCAAAAATGGGGAAAATTTTGTTCTCACCCTGATGTCGTTCTAAACACGAGACCGTTTCAGCTGTTTTTGTCAATACAATGAAAATCATCGGGGTCCAAAACATCTAATTGAACCCCACCGACGTTCATTATATGTACAAAAACACACTGAGACATTTTTTAAAATAGCTTTGTTTGTGTTCCACAGAAGAAAGAAATGCATGTCTCTCTCTCTCTCTCTCTCTCTCTCTCTCGCTCTCGCTCTCGCTCTCGCTCTCGCTCTCGCTCTCGCTCTCGCTCTCGCTCTCGCTCTCGCTCTCGCTCTCGCTCTCGCTCTCGCTCTCGCTCTCTCTCTCTCTCTCTCTCTCTCTCTCCCTTTCTCTGCTTCTGTTGTGATGATGGATGAGGCTGCCTGCCATCAGCATTAATCGCAGCTGTTAAACCAAAAACTGAATTAATGGACCTTGGTCAGGGAACGGTCATATCTGAATTAATCTGGCGCACGTTCGCTTTTGTCAAAATTAATAGACATGCTAAATGAATGCTAAGTGAAAGGGGTTGGTTAAAGCATGTTCTTGTCTTCTCAAATTAGTGTAAAACCAAGTCAATATAAGATGCTTTAGAAGCGTTATGTTCAGAACTGGAAAACCTGCTTGTATTTCATAAGCAGTATAATAAAAACAGGTGCTGTTTTTAGGTGCTGTGGATTATGGGATTGTGAGGGCTAAAACAGGATTATGGGAGCTTGTACAACCATGCCAGTGAACTATAGTGTTTAGAATGGGTTTTTTCTAAATAAAGGTTGAAGCTGACAAAAATGGATGTTGATGATACTGACACATGCACACAGACTCTGCTCCAGCATTCATTTGTCTCACTGAGAGATCATTTCATCTGCTTTGATGTAGAATTTAAGTTCATTTGAGAGTGCTGCATGGCTGTGTATAGTGGGCTTCTGGAAGTAAAAATCACATTCAGTGATTTAACAATACTATTCTTGTAATCTCAAACTGAATATTATATATTTGAATATTTTGCACACAAAAAAAAAACATTCAAACTTTTGGGATCAGTAAGGTTTAAAAAAAAAAAAAATAATTATCCATCCATCCATCCATCTTCTTCCGCTTATCCGGGGCCGGGTTGCGGGGGCAGCAGTCTAAGCAGAGATGCCCAGACTTCCCTCTCCCTAGACACTTCCTCTAGCTCTTCCGGGGGGACACCGAGGCGTTCCAAGGCCAGCCGGGAGACATAGTCCCTCCAGCGTGTCCTTGGTCTTCCCCGGGGCCTCCTCCCGGTTGGACATGCCCGAAACACCTTCCCGGGAAGGCGTTCAGGAGGCATCCGGAACAGATGCCCGAGCCACCTCAGCTGTCCCCTCTCGATGTGGAGGAGCAGCGGCTCTACTCCGAGTTCCTCCCGAGTGACTGAGCTTCTCACCCTATCTCTAAGGGAGCGCCCAGCCACCCTACAGAGAAAGCTCATTTCAGCCGCCTGTATCCGGGATCTTGTCCTTTCGGTCATGACCCAAAGCTCATGACCATAGGTGAGAGTAGGAACGTAGATTGACCGGTAAATCGAGAGCTTCGCCTTACGGCTTAGCTCTTTCTTCACCACGACAGACCGGTACATCGACCGCATTACTGCAGAAGCTGCACCGATCCGTCTGTCAATCTCCCGTTCCATCCTCCCCTCACTCGTGAACAAGACCCCTAGATACTTGAACTCCTCCACTTGGGGCAGGAACTCTCCACCAACCTGAAGTTGGCAAGCCACCCTTTTCCGACTGAGGACCATGGCCTCGGATTTGGAGGTGCTGATCCCCATCCCAGCCGCTTCACACTTGGCTGCAAACCGTCCCAGTGCATGCTGAAGGTCCTGGTTAGAAGGGGCCAACACGACAACATCATCCGCAAAGAGCAGAGACGAAACCGTGTGGTCCCCAAACCTGACACCCTCCGGCCCTTGGCTGCGCCTAGAAATTCTGTCCATAAAAATTACGAACAGAACCGGCGACAAAGGGCAGCCCTGCCGGAGTCCAACATGCACCGGGAACAAGTCAGACTTGGCAATGCGGACCAAACTCCTGCTTCGGTCATACAGGGACCGGACAGCCCTCAGCAAAGGACCCCGGACCCCATATTCCCCCAGCACCCTCACCGGGACGCCCCCAAAAATATACATAGTATAACAGTTATAATAGGAATTAAAAGAAAATAAAAAATAAAGATGAAATCCCCTATCTGGGGTGGAAGAAAATGGAGAGTCAGGTTTACTTTAAAAATATTTGTCAGGTAACTGTGCGTTTAGACTGTACCCTTTCAGACAAATCTTCTTGGCCTAACTTGAGGGCGTTCACTAGATATTTTACCCGTCAGAGCAGATCTAAACGGGTCTTCCTCGCACTATCTAAGCACTTCTTCTCAACTAAATTGAGGATAACTATGTGGACTATAGAGGGTATAGAGCTGGTCCAGTGTTCCACGACCAGGACGAAAACCACACTGTTCCTCCTGAATCCGAGGTTCCACTATCGGCCGAATTCTCCTCTCCAGTACCCTGGCATAGACTTTCCCCGGGAGGCTGAGAAGTGTGATCCCCCTATAGTTGGAACACACCTTCCGGTCCTCCTTCTTAAAAAGAGGGACCACCACCCTGGTCTGCCATCCCAAAGGCACTGTCCCCGACCGCCACGCGATGCTGCAGAGGCGTGTCAGCCAAGACAGCCCCACAACATCCAGAGACTTGAGGTACTCAGGGCGGATCTCATCCACCCCCGGTGCCTTGCCACCGAGGAGTTTCTTGACCACCTCGGTGACTTCAGCTTGGGTGATGGACGAGTCCTCCTCTGAGCCCCCAGCCTCTGCTTCTTCGATGGAAGACGTGAAGGCGGGATTGAGGAGATCCTCAAAGTATTCCTTCCACCGTCCGACAACATCCCCAGTCGAGGTCAACAGCCGCCCATCGCCACTGTAAACAGCGTTGGTAGGGCACTGCTTCCCCCTCCTGAGGCGCCGGACGGTTTGCCAGAATCTCTTCGAGGCCAGCCGATAGTCCTTTTCCATGGCCTCACCGAACTCTTCCCAGGCCCGAGTTTTTGCCTCCACAACCACCCGGGCTGCAGTCCGTTTAGCCTGCCGGTACCCGTCAGCTGCCTCGGGAGTCCCACAAGCCAGTCAGGCCCGATAGGACTCCTTCTTCAGCTTGACGGCATCCCTTACTTCCGGTGTCCACCACCGGGTTCGGGGATTGCCGCCTCGACAGGCACCAGAGACCCTGCGTCCACAGCTCCGAGCAGCCGCTTTGACAATGGAGGTGGAGAACATGGTCCACTCGGACTCAATATCTCCAGCCTCCCTCGGGATCTGGTCGAAGCTCTGCCGGAGGCAGGAGTTGAAGATCTCTCTGACAGGAGACTCGGCCAAACGTTCCCAGCAGACCCTCACAGTACGTTTGGGTCTACCGAGTCTATCCAGCTTCCTCCCCCGCCATCGGATCCAACTCACCACCAGGTGGTGATCAGTTGACAGCTCCGCCCCTCTCTTCACCCGAGTGTCCAAGACATACGGCCGCAGGTCAGATGAAACGACCACAAAGTCGATCATTGACCTACGACCTAGGGTGTCCTGGTGCCATGTGCACTGATGGACACCCTTATGCTTGAACATGGTGTTCGTTATGGACAAACTGTAACTAGCACAGAAGTCCAATAACTGAACACCATTCGGGTTCAGATCAGGGGGGCCGTTCCTCCCAATCACGCCCCTCCAGGTTTCACTGTCATTGCCCACGTGGGCGTTGAAGTCCCCCAGTAGAACGACAAAGTCCCCAGTCGGAGCACTCTCCAGCACCCCTCCCAGGGACACCAAGAAGGTCGGGTACTCTGCACTGCTGTTTGGCCCGTAGGCACACACAACAGTGAGAGACCTATCCCCGAGCCGAAGCCGCAGGGAAACGACCCTCTCGTTCACCGGGGTAAACTCCAACACATGGCGGCAGAGCTGGGGGGCTATAAGCAAACCCACACCAGCCCGCCGCCTCTCCCCATGGGCAACTCCAGAGTGGTGAAGAGTCCATCCCCTCTCGAGGAGTGTGGTTCCAGAGCCCAAGCCGTGCGTGGAGGTGATTCCGACTATCTCTAGTCGGAACCTCTCAACCTCACGCACAATCTCAGGCTCTTTCCCCGCCAGCGAGGTGACATTCCATGTCCCAAGAGCCAGTTTCCGTGTCCAGGGATCGGGTCGTCTAGGCCCCCGCCTTCGACTGCTGCCCGATTCGCTTTGCACCGGCCCCTTACGGTCCCTCCAGTGAGTGGTGGGCCCACGGGAAGGTGTCCCCACGTCGCTCCTTTGGGCTGAGCCCGGCCGGACCCCGTGAGGGAAGGCCCGGCCACCAGGCGCTCGCATACGAGCCCCAACCCCAGGCCTGGCTCCAGGGTGGTGCCCCGGCTGCGCCATACCGGGCGACGTCACGGTCCTCCTTTTATTGGTCATCATAAGGGTTTTTGAACTGCTCTTAGTCTGACCCGTCACCTAAAAAATAAAAAAAAATTATTTAATAAAAAATAAATATAATTTAAAATAAATTAATACTGAAAGAGCTCCCTTTTGAGCTATTTGCGAGAGAATGCAAAAGCATCAACAAATAATTTTTCCTCCATATCATATTTTTTCCCTATTTTTTTCCCACCATCATGTCCTTTTAGGGGCTCTGTATATTTCAACTTTCTATTTATCAAAGAATCCTGAAAAATGTGTCACAGTTTCCACAAAAATATAAAGCAGCACAACTGTTTTCAACATTGATAATAAGAAATATTTCTTAAGCACCAAATCAGCATAATAGAATGATTTATCATTTAAGGATCATGTGACACTGAAGACTGGAGAAATGATGCTGAAAATGCAGCTTTGCCATCACAAGAATAAATTACATTTTAAAATGTATTAAAAACAATTTAATTGTAATATTTTTACAATATTAATGTATTTTTGATTAAATAAATGCAATCTTTTAGTTACAAGTTTTATATTGTACTGATGTCATTCGTTTTGTATTGTCATTGTTTTATTTTATATAATTTGCAATGCTTCATAGGATGCAATATTCATTGCCATTGATGATGTTAAGTATGCAATCATGGGAAATACTTTGGGATTCAAGAATCTTTAAAAAGTGGGCAATCACTATTTTGCTCTTACTCCCTGTCATTTCTCCTTCTGTTTCTACAGAATGCAGAAGTATCTGTCTTTGAGGTCAACATCCGCTTCATTGGAGGGCTTCTGGCTGCATACTACCTCTCTGGGCAGGAGGTACGTTATCACGAGTATGATTTTTGCGAGTATGTGTGTTTCTTCTCTGTCTGTGCTGTTCAGTTACATAGTTTTTTCGGATGAAGAAAGTGTGTACAGGCCTCCACATGACGATCTGGATTCTGGACAGGGAGTTTTTCTTAGGGCAGTGATGTTGGCTCCGAGAACTAAGAACAGCTTTTTCAGGGGAAATAAATGTCCCTCTCTCAAGTCCATGTTAATTAACGCTTCCCTTCTGTCTTATCTGCCCATGTGCATTAATGGAGAAGGGCACAAATACTCTCTCTCTTTTCCCCATATCACTAGGCAGCGTATCTCTGCCACTGCATATCATAATGTTCTTCTCCTTTTAGTCTGAAGGTGAAAATGCAAAGGAATTAAACTGCAGCCATGCGGCACGACCTCGCTGCCACTCCACACACTTCATTAGATGAGTTTAGATACTGGACGTGGAACTCGCCACACTTGCATACAAAGCCATCACGCTGGTCTGTCCCCTGCCTGCCTCTTTGTCCCTAGTGACCTTTTGTTCTGTTAGTACAGTGTTTTGACATGCCTGGGCATCAGGCCTCAGTTCCTTAACAGTCACACTATGTTCATCTGAGTGTTTCCCACATATGCACTGTCATAGACATGCAATACAGCATGTGCTGAATGTTTGGAGGCAGAGTGTCAAATTTACTAGTGCTTGTACTGCCACTGGCAAACACAAAGTGAAGCGAACTGATTAAATGTATTGTTTCAAGAGCAATTCAATCTTAAATGATTAAATCTGGATTAAAGCTGCATTTACACTCACCTAAAGGATTATTAGGAACACCATACTAATACTGTGTTTGACCCCCTTTCACCTTCAGAACTGCCTTAATTCTACGTGGCATTGATTCAACAAGGTGCTGAAAGCATTCTTTAGAAATGTTGGCCCATATTGATAGGATAGCATCTTGCAGTTGATGGAGATTTGTGGGATGCACATCCAGGGCACGAAGCTCCCGTTCCACCACATCCCAAAGATGCTCTATTGGGTTGAGATCTGGTGACTGTGGGGGCCATTTTAGTACAGTGAACTCATTGTCATGTTCAAGAAACCAATTTGGAATGATTCGAGCTTTGTGACATGGTGCATTATCCTGCTGGAAGTAGCCATCAGAGGATGAGTACATGGTGGTCATAAAGGGATGGACATGGTCAGAAACAATGCTCAGGTAGGCCGTGGCATTTAAACGATGCCCAATTGGCACTAAGGGGCCTAAAGTGTGCCAAGAAAACATCCCCCACACCATTACACCACCACCACCACCAGCCTGCACAGTGGTAACAAGGCATGATGGATCATTCTGTTTACGCCAAATTCTGACTCTACCATCTGAATGTCTCAACAGAAATCCAGTCTTCAACTGTCCAATTTTGGTGAGCTTGTGCAAATTGTAGCCTCTTTTTCCTATTTGTAGTGGAGATGAGTGGTACCCGGTGGGGTCTTCTGTTGTTGTAGCCCATCCGCCTCAAGGTTGTGCGTGTTGTGGCTTCACAAATGCTTTGCTGCATACCTCGGTTGTAACAAGTGGTTATTTCAGTCAAAGTTGCTCTTCTATCAGCTTGAATCAGTCGGCCCATTCTCCTCTGACCTCTAGCATCAACAAGGCATTTTCGCCCACAGGACTGCCGCATACTGGATGTTTTTCCCTTTTCACACCATTCTTTGTAAACCCTAGAAATGGTTGTGCGTGAAAATCCCAGTAACTGGGCAGATTGTGAAATACTCAGACCGGCCCGTCTGGCACCAACAACCATACCACGCTCAAAATTGCTTAAATCCCCTTTCCCATTCTGACATTCAGTTTGGAGTTCAGGAGATTGTCTTGACCAGGACCACACCCCTAAATGCATTGAAGCAACTGCCATGTGATTGGTTGATTAGATAATTGCATTAATGAGAAATTGAACAGGTGTTTCTAATAATCCTTTAGGTGAGTGTATATATCCAGTAATTACATATAGTCTCCAAAAAGGCTATTTAGGAAACGCGTACAGAGATTTTGTTTAAAGAGATCAGAATAAAAGCAAGCACTGATGTTATGAGACATTGAAATGATGGTATAGCTTAAACAATAGCAGTGCTGAGCAGATACATTTTAAGTTTTGTTATTTTGTACATTTAGATGAACTTTGTTGTCATCCCTCACTGAAACGTAACCATTAGAAGCACTAATAATTTAATAACCCAGTTAAATATAATCGTTTGTAAATCTCAAAATGAAGATCCATTTTTCATGCTCTACATTGTAATGTTGTGATGCCTAAATTCACTTGTAGAATTTAAAGTAGTGGCTTTAGTTTCATATTTTATTCATAATTTAATAAATAGACAAAATAGTATATCATTTTAATATTGGTCATTTATTATGTACATACTATCGCCCAGAACTACCTTTTAATTTAGAGCTTTTTTTGAGTCACTTTTTCATAAAGATGTGCATACTCTTCTGGTAGATACAGTATCTTCAGCATAATGGGAACCCATGAGCAAAAATGGCAGATTTAAAATGACTTTCTTTCAGGGGATCATGCAACAGCCAAGTTACCTTTTGAGATGTATAGGAGTGCTAATGAAAAACTTTCTCTAGCTACTCTCCTAGATCTCCTTGGTTCAGGCAGAGTGTTTCTATATATGTCCCCTATATGCGTTGTAGGCAGCACGGAGCAGATGGTAGAGGCAGGGACTGAAGGCTGAATATTGTAGACTGAAAAGCCATGCCTCTTTAATAAGATATTTTTTTTCAGGCATGATGGAGAGAGAGTCGATGAGGGTAGAGGGAATGGAAGATTTGAGAGAGAGAGAGAGATCTAGCAGAACCCCTGTGCCGTGATAGATGATGTTTACTCTGCTGTCCCTCTGTCCTCTCTTCCACTGTCTTTTGGTCCTCTTTTTTCTTTTATCCTTTACTTTCATCTCCCTTTCTCAGTCCTTCCTCCCTTGTTCCTCAGCTCCTCTCAGTAGTTTGGTGCATTCTGTGTATATTATACACCATGAAGCCAAATCAACCCAGGATCATTGGAAATATGGGACTCTTTCTGCAAAACATACCTATACATACAATTCACTGCAGTTTCCAGCTGAAATGAATTCTAGAGGCAGTAAAACACCAACAACTTCAATTACTTCACACAAATTACAATTACAGGGCAGATTATTGACATGTATAAATGTTGCCATAAACTGGCAAGCATCCTCCAGGTCCACACTTTGTGACTTAATGCTGCTTTGACTGTCAGATAAATGCAATGTAGTGCGCATCAAGACCACCAAGCACCAAGTTTGTGAGCACCTTTCTGAAACCTAAAATGACAAATGGGACACCCGGTTTTGTGGTCTTCACGGACATGCGCAAGTTGTAAAGCTGCAAGTGCATATGAAGTGTGCTATTTGAGACAGGGCCTGTGTTAAAGATATCCTTGTCAAAAAAAAGCACGTGAAGTTATTACCCTGAAAGGATGATAGTGTTTATGGAAAATGTAGTCCACTGATTAACATTATTTTGATACAGGCCTCAGCTCTTTGTTGCTCTAAATCATTTGTGAGTTATTTCCAGTGTTCAGCCTCTTTTTTTTTGTGTACTTTGTTGAAAAAGAGAAGGAGAGAAAGATGGAAAGTATAGGGTTAAGTTGGAGATGCTGTGAATGAAATGAGTTTAATAAAGCAGTCCAATCAGCAACCTTTCTTCATTAGAGAGGAGATCAGATGACTGATGATGGAAAGAGATGTGCATTTCTCTCTTTTTTTTTGGCAATGTTTTTTGGAAAAAAATTCTCATACACTTGTGTCTTAGAATAAAGGGTCTTCAGTACATAATCTTTACATATTCTAATTCACCACCTAATAATAATTTGGTAATAATGGTTTTATTTTATTTATTGCATTGTATAGTTTACCCAAAGGCACTCGATATTAGATGTTTTATGTGAAGCAAGAAGCATTTCCTTTCTGGTCATAAAAAGTGACTGGCTCAATAACTGTTTTGAATAACTCTTTCTAAAAACTTCTTGGAATATGTTTTTTTTTTTTTTTTGGTGTTTTTTTTTCCTTCTGTGGTTAAGACCCTAATAACATTTTCCAGGTACCTCACTGGCAAGCCAGCAATTTTGGATGACTTGCTTTCAGGTCTCATGCCTAACAATAATTTTCCAGTGGATCTAGACAGCACATTTCTTCTAATCTTTGAAAGACAAAGACTGTGCAAAAATCAAATATAATTTTTTTCACCTTTAACTCCTGCAAACTCTCAGGCATTTTGGCAGTTCTTTCAGGGATGGTTCAATTACAGTATGTTTGACAGCCCAATTGCTGTACAAATCAGTAGTTTGTTTTTTTTTTTAACACAGTGCTGATGGAGGTTTTATTTCTTAGCATTTCTTCAAGCCAAATAGGATCATGGGCTGTAAGTGAAGAACACAGGCAAATATTTGTTCTTTGTCTTGATTTGCACATTTATTACAGCAGAGATGGTGTGAGGAAATGGTGTTTGCTCCAGGCATTATGCAGCAGTTAGCTTTCTATCTCCCTCTCACCCTCCCCATCACTCTCTCTGTTGATGCGCTGTCCTGTGGTTGTATATCCTTCACAGTGGTGGAGAGTATGCGGTGTCACATTAGGGAGCAGCAGACTCTTCTGTTGTCAAACACGGATCTCATCAAAGGCAGAACAGAACCGCAGCCCCGGGCCCAGCAGAGGCAAGATAAGGACAGAGATTTAAGAAGGGATTTGATGGATGAGAAAATGTTTGTCAACTACTCATCTGCGTGTTTGATGTGCTGCAGACTTTGGTCATGCCATCACCTATATCAAATCTCCTCTTGGAATACAAATAACTGGCCTTGTACACTGACATTTCCTTATAAACATATCTGGTTTTCTAGGAGCCTCTGGTTTGTAGCTGTATTGCTTGGTCTGTAGATGAGAATGTGTCCAAAAACACTCTGGAAACTGTCAGAAAGATGTTTTATTAGCTGTTAAGTTAACATCATTGAGCGCCTAACAAGTGGTTATATAAAGAATTGTTGGCTTTGTACATCTAGACCACCGGTGTTAGTGTTTATTTTGACATCCCAGCTGCAGTTTTGTTTGCCACACTCATCAATGTAAAATGAGACACACCGTATGCTGGGCCAGCTGAGAATTGAGACAAAATAATTGGTCAATCTCATGAAAAGTCTCCGGGTGGGAGGGAATCGGCATTAAGAGGTTTTGCATAGTTTTTTTCTCATAAAAGTTAAGTACATTTCTCCAGTATCTCATTACTGTATTGTGGAAAACATTTCTTATTACCTGTAAAGTTTAATGAGTTAGTGAGAATAGTTCTACTGCTTTTATGCTGATTTAGAACATCTTCAAAAAACTATTTTTTCCCAATAATAAATCTAATGCAAATCATCATTGAGAATAATGGAAATTTCAAAATGAAATATGATTTTGACAATGATTAAAATGGTCATGAAATGGCTTTTTAGCTTTTTTATACTGTTGTCTGAGGTCAACTTATGATGTTTGTGTGGTTTTTACATTCAAAAACATCATAATGGATAAGTAATAGGCTATTTTCTACCCTGGTTTTGAGCCTCTCTCATGGAACGCTCGGTTTTTATGGGCATGCTGCACTGAAGACTTGGAAGTAAACGCCCACTGCTATGATTGGATAAGCTTTGCATATTGTAATGAGCCTCAGCTCCCCCGTGAGTACACATGAGGAATTTTTTGAAAGCGTGTGGGAAACGCAAACCGGAATGATTTGTCCCACAGGGCTCGCAAAATGTCTTTATCAAACTAACACAATGATTTATCTCTCATCCACCCACAATTAATTGGAATGTTGTTGTTTTTTGTATTACTTGGTCTGCCCGATCGGTGGATATAACATGAACCGTGCATCACTAACACACACACGCACGCACAAGCCTCACTGCAGAGTCAGACAAATCAGCATGATCAAAACTTCCTTATTATTCTTCCTTCAAATAAGTCAAGAGAGTGAACAACGCACATCAAGAAAGGAATGTTATTTCACTATTTAAGATGTATCACCGGCCTGCCGACAATATGTTTTGGTAGCCCCGACTGGGTTCATAGCCCCGGGATGTTGGGCTTTGCGAGCCCTGGCCCATAGGCTACATGTCCGAGTCTGATCACAAATCACAGCACAATGAACCAACAACACCTCAAATAAAGGGTTCTCCAGCCTGTGACAGCGTGCTAAGTTATGTTCAGTTAGACACGTACACATAATCAATAGATATCAAACGATCTGTAACAATGCAATACTATCACATATAAAAAACATTTTTACTCACATAAGTATGGTTGATCTCATCCTGTCTGCAAATCCAGTCTCTTGTTTACAAATTAATCCGTGGTGAAATGAAGGAACAAACGCGCAATATCTTCCCCACGTGAGCTGGATATTCATTCAAAATAAAGTTCATCCATGCATTCATAATATTGGATTCCGATTCAAGCTTGTGCGGCATGTTTATTTCTTGGAAGTTCGATCTGGTTTAGCTCCACGAAGGGCTATGTTTTTGATCTATAACATGTCAGGCACGAGTCGGTGGGCGAGGCTACAGAATCATGTGTTGTTCTTTTGTTGAGGCGGTTTCACCACACTCTGACGTCACAGCCTTTGGCACATTCTGAGATCTCTCGTTTGCTGGGCCTGGTGTCAATAAAATCTTTTCTTTGACTATCAAAGAAGTTTTCAGCTCTGAAACTTACAGGATATTCTTATATTACCTTGACCGTTTATATATCAAAAGCTCAAGGGAAAGTTGATTTCTCAATTCATGACCCCTTTAAAAAAAATTACCAATACAGTAAAATACCATGTTCTATGCAATTTTACTTTATAAATGTACATAATTTAAATGTCATTGTAGCGAGAAGAGGGTTTTTTCAAGTAGGCTTAAATAATAGTAGGCTTAATGCCAAAAAAAAAAACCTTAAGCTTTGTAATAATTCATTATTTTCTTTTTGTTTCGGGGAGAAATATGTGAGATGAATTAATGGACGCAACAAATCCAGTTTTGTAAACATTAAATTCATGATTAATGGGTCTGAGGAATCCCTGGAAAGTGGCATCATGATATAGAGACGTTTGACAGTATACAGTTATAGAACAGTATGACTGTTTTTCCTTGTAGACTCTTACCTGTGTATCTCTTACATTTGTCTTTTCTAAAGCCATGCAGTTTATTTATAAACCAGGAGTAATCATTTTAAATAAAGGCAGAAAATATGTTTGAAATGTAAATGTAGAAATGTACTGACTGTCGCCATTTGCTTTGAAGAGATGAGAATCTTTTGACTAAATGCGCATAAACATTCTCAGACAACAGCCTAATTTCTCATTAGACAATGCTGTGATGCTGACGCTCTGATTGGCTGTGTTTGCGTCGGATTGGTGGTGTTTGTGTCTGCCTTGATTGGCAGCTCCCGATAGTGCTGCCATGACGACGGATAGAATAAACACGAGGCAGAAGGTTTTTCATAAAAGGCTGCAGATGCACAAACATACTGAGAGCGAGGGCAGGAATCCAGCTTTAACCCTGAACCCCTGGAATCCTCTGTACAAACACTCATTCTCTCCATTTCCAATGTGTTCCCCATAATCTCTTTATATGCTTCCATTAGACATTTAAGGAACATCTTGGGCTGAGGGTGCCGTTGTGTGTGTGTGTGTTTGTGTACAGAAAGCAGAAGCTGTATCATGGGGAATGTCCATGCTCATATCCTCATATGTGTAATAACAGGATCATCTCTGGCGCTTATGATCTGCATCAACCAGATTAGGCTTCAGCTTCGGAATCTGCATTCTGGGAATTACACAAACACACACACACACACACACACACAAACAAACACACACACTCACAAACACACGCCGCTCCAACGAGTAATCCTGAGGGAAGCACTCATTCGGCCTAAATTAGCTTCTCTCTCTGTCTTCTGTCTTACTCTCTGCCTGTGTCTCACTTTTCTCACAGTTTCTCTATTCTCTCGCCCTGTTCTTCTTCTCCTACATTTTCTCCTCTGAGTGACCACTTGCACCTGCTTTGTTCAGCGTGTGAGACTTCTTTTAAAAACATTAAAAATCTAGGTGCAAATAAGATCTTTTCTTTGTCCCCGGCCTTGTTTTTCTCAGAAATTGTTTTATTTAGCAAGTTTCCTTTTGCAAACACAGCATTGTGTTATTTCTGTCATCTTGCTTGCTGTGCGTGTGTCAGAAATATCTGAAAGACATTGTGTACACTCCTAACGCATCTATTCTAGTGTATTGCAGTGCATTTTAATAGACTCCACACAAACATCTGTTAGACGTGCTGGAAAGAAAAACCTCAGCAGTGGCTCGGGCAGCTGTGCAGTTTGTCTGAGCACCAGAGGTCTTTTCTCTGCTACGTATTCATTTTATCTTTCGTCCTAAAAACACGATCAACCGCACAGTTCCCTCTCTGATACGAGCAACAGATCTTGCCCTGCTTGGAGAAGTCTGCCTGTGAGTCATCAGCACAAGATATTTTCTAGCCATTGTTGCTCAAAATCACTTTGTGGGATTGCAGAGTTGTAGTCAGACGGTCTCGCTGAAATTATGATGACTACTGCTGGGGGAAAAATAAAATATTGATTGGTGCACATCTGACATCTACTCCTCAAATAGTATCTGCGCTGTTGGGAGGGTGAAGTCATTCTTTGGAAGGATGGATGGTTCGAGTCCCACCAGAGTTGTGACTTTTGATATTTTGTTAATTATATACTGCACAATGTTGCGCTCAGGAAGCAAGGAAGTAAAACATTAGGTTTTTTTTGTTTATGTTGGAAGGAAGGACTTATCATGTTGTTTTCATGAGGGTAAGTAAATGATGACAGAATTTTCAGTGCTTAACTCGGAGGCACAGTTGTGATAGTTAATGGATCCTTCATTGCAGGGTTGGAACCAGCAACCTTTCATTTACCATGTCTGATTCCACTACGCCACACTAAAAACATGTTTTCCAATCATTCTGTCAAGGACAGGCTTGTCTTTGCTTTGAATATGTCCATCTTCTGCAGCAGTAGTTGTTGATGATATTAAACTACAGCTTTTCGCAAAGGTTGTATCAGTTCTAATGATGAGGGCATCATCTCCCCTCTGACTGTCAGTGAGTAAACACATTCAGGTGTGGTGTTCTTTGGGTATTTATTGTCTCAAATGTGTGTTCTCCTGCTCTTTCTCTGTGTGAGTCAGTATAGTCGGTTCCCCTCTGCTGAGTTTGTGGAAAGATTTCATCCCTTCAGTCAGAGTCTGTGGCTTTAGTTGATCTACGGGGTGAATCTCATCAATAAGACCATGTCTTAGTCATATTTCACCTAAAAAAAAAATAGGAATATTGTTTTGATAAAAGAAAATAAAGCCTGTTTCAGAACCATTAGTTGTTTTTTGTTTTGTTTTTTGCATTGTGTTAATTTATCTCAATATACACCGCTGTTTGGGGTTGGTAAGATTTTTTTTTTTTTTTTATCATTTTCAAAAATACTTCTGTAATATTGTAAATATATTATTACAATTTATTGTGAAATATTATTACAATTTATTTAACTTTTTCTTTTTTCTTTTTTTACAAAATGTAATTTATTCCTGTGAGATCATTACTCCAGTCTTCAGTGTCACATGATCCTTCAGAATTCATCCTAATATGCTGATTTGTTGCTAAAGAAATTCTTATTATTATTACTAATGTTAAAAAAAAAAATTGAGGAATAAAGTAATATTACTTTACATTACTTTTACTTTAATATTATAAATGTCTTTACTGTCACTTTTCAAACAATTGAATGCATCCTTGTTGAAAAGTATTAATTTCTTCTTTTCTTTTTTTTCTTACTAACCAATAATTTATGAACAATAGTGCACATTATTTAAATTGTAAATTATATGTGTGGTATGGAAGTATTTGAAGTATGAAGTATTTTATTTAATTCATTTTTTATTTTGCAGAAAAAAAATAATTGAGAAGATTTGTGTTATTCACCCAGAGAGAGTTTTTTTTTTTTATTATTCCCTAGAGCTGATTTGATTCTTTCAGTCCACCTGTGTGCATTTCTTTGTCTCCCTTGTGGTTAAAAATGTCTCTTCTCTGTATGTCTCTGCCTCGTAGGTCTTTAAGGTGAAGGCTGTCCAGCTGGCAGAAAAGCTGCTTCCTGCCTTCAACACCCCAACAGGCATCCCCTGGGCCATGGTCAATTTGAAGAGGTATGTTCAATACGCACCTTCCCTTTCACTCCTTTTTTGCTCTTTTCTGCCTGCAAATTTTCCCCCCATGCTGTCTGCCCTCCTCGTTGTCCTGATGTCCTGCCACATAATAGAAAGCTGTCAGACCTTGTGCGTCTGTGGAAGTCACTGTGGCTTTCTTCGTGTTTAACTCGACTTTCCACATAATTTAATTAGAATGAAATGAAAATTGCTAAATTAATCTGCAGAGCGTATTGTGAATGTATATTAAGGTTTTATTTGTGTTTGAGTGGGGAGGGGGTCAAATCCTGCCCGACGCGGTTTTTTTGAATGAATTGGGAGTTTAGAAGAAATTGCTCAGGAACAGACAAAAACACTGCATTTTGGGTGTTTTTAATCCTGAGGGAAAGAACGATGCTGTTTTATTAATCCCCATTCATGTAGAGCAGCCTTTCCAAGTCTATACACACACACACACACACACTAAGTGAAAGGTGTGGATACATTCTAAATGGAAATGAGATGTACAAGTAGAACACAGGATATTGGACTTGACGGAGGAGTGATGGGCAGCAGTGAATTAGTTTGGAGCAGGAATGAAGTAGTTTGGCTTAAATGAGCTCACCGTAATTCTTCATTGTCTACACACTGTAAAGGTATAAAGGTGGATGTTTGCTTCAGGCTAGTAAGGAACATGCTGTATGTAAATGTCAAATGTTTTTCCTTTTTCAGTGGAGTGGGTCGTAACTGGGGCTGGGCATCAGCTGGAAGCAGTATTCTGGCGGAGTTTGGGACGCTGCACATGGAATTTGTGCACCTGACATATCTGACAGGAAACCCTGCCTACTATCAGAAGGTACGGCTGGCTGTATGAGTGTTGTGGAACTATTCGGCCCTTGTGTTTGTGTCCTGTTGTTAACTATGTTCTGGTTTAGGTAATGCACATACGGAAGCTGCTGGCTAAGATGGACAGACCCAACGGGCTTTACCCCAACTACCTGAACCCTCGTACAGGACGCTGGGGCCAGCGTGAGTACCTCCCACTAACATCCTCTGGGCTGCACAAGCAACTCTCTTTCCACTCTAGAACAGTCTTTGTGTGAATTCCCACACAGTATGAAATGAAAAGGCTTCCAAACACCCACAACGTGAACTTGATGCTATGATAAACGAAAAAATACATGGCACACAACTGTTGGCTGAAATCTTGCATTAAGTAGACGGAAGAATGTCCTATTAGCACAGAATAAAAAAGATTTCAACATTTCCCTGGACTCTTTCCAGTATCTTAGATGAATTTTGTCTCTCTAAATTCACTATGCTACTTACAGTGCTGCCTTAGATTAAATCATTTGCTGCCTATTGTTTGCAAAAGCTTTGCAAGTGCTGGTTAAGTAAACTGATATACTACACTCAAAGTATATCCAATCTATTTTTGTTGGGTTTTTCCTTGTCAGGCTCAATTTTTACTTTTAATTTTTCAGCTGACGGATCACAAAACAATAATTTATTTACTGTATATATATATGTACGATTTTTAACAAGCACAAGAAAGACATTTTATTTATTTAAAAAAATGCTTTTTAATTAGCAATAATAGCTGGAAATCAATGGCAGCTGTATATTCATAAATAGCATTTTGTTGGAAAAAGATGCAAAACAATACCAATTGGTTTGTATTTTAAACCATTTTACTGATGCTGCCAAGAATATCACAGGTCATTCTTAAGACTTTAACAGAAACTCTGTTAACCAGCTAACCAGCTCTAACAAACTACAGTATAAGACACTTCCTTTTAGATATTTAAAAGTTTGGGGTTGGTACGATTTTGAAAGAAGTCTCTTATGCTGACCAAGACTGCATTTTTTTGATCAAAAGTAAAAATAGGATTTTTTTTACAGGCTTCTTTGATGAATAGAAAGTTAAAAAGAACAGCATATATTTAAGATATAATTTTTTTTGTAACTTTATAAATGTCTTTCATTTCTTTTTTGATTAATGCCTCCTTGCTGAATAAAAGTGACATCAAACCAGTTTTGAGACTCTCACAATGGCTTTGGCCCAGCATGTTATCCTTATTACGGAGTCCTTTTTCGGTATTCGTATTACTGCAATAATTGTAAGAAGATATTCAAATCAAACGGATGATCCAAAATGTCACTCTATGAAGTGTTTGTAGACAGATGATTTTCATAATCCGTCTGCCAGGGTTTATTATTCTATAAATATGAATGACGACAGAATGGAAGCTTATCCTCACTGATCAGCGAGCTTTAATAAAGATGGGATGTGAGTAAGTTTCTTTATTTATATATAATTAGTAATTGTGTAGTGAAAACACTCCACTGTGTTTTAACAAACTCTTAATTACTGAGAGAGATGAGGGTTTAATTAGTGCCCTGCGTCTAAAGGCTAAACCTGATCAACCCACTGTGAGCAAACATGCTCTCTCTCACACACACACACACACACACACACACTAAATTCCAGTAAAGTGTGAATGTGTGTTTGTGTGTGTGTGTCCAAAGGGGTAGAATGTAATTAAGGCGCACTAGAGATCTATTTTCTAAATGAAAACTCAGAGTGAGTGACAGGCCATTACAGCAGAGTATTATTCCCCCTCCCACACTACATCTGCCCCATGGACCTTAAAGGAAAAGTTCACCCAATTTTATTTATTTTTTTTCTTATCATTTATTATCCCTGATTTAATTCCAAACCCATTTGACTTTGTTTCCTGTGTGAACGCGAATAAATAATTAAAATTAATTAATTAATTAATAATAATTATCAAGCCGCTATTTTCTATACAACTAAACTGAATGGGGAGCCAGGTACTGAAAACGAGCAGCTTGGACATTGTGCTAAACATCAACTTTTGTGTTCCACACAAGAAAGAAAGTCATATGGGTGAGTAAATGATGACCGAACATTCATTTTTGGGTGAACCAACTATCACTTTAATGTTCTCTCTCTCTGTCTGTACATCACCTCCAGGGGCCTTTAGGTTTTAGATCCACAGCCCATCATTCTTTGTCCATGACCTGTCCGCTCGCTGTCGGTGAAGCCTCTCTGTAGAGATTTTTTGCCTGGCTATTTGATTGTTACTCAGATCTACCCTATTGGGGGTTTTTTTATTCAAAGACGGAGTACATTTAGTTTTCAGCGGGAGGCTGTTAGGGAGTTGTTTTTGATTGGCAGAAGTGAAAATCCAGGCATTCGATGAATGACAGCAGTGCCAAAAGAGGCTGCGAAATAAAGGCCCAGATGGTTTATGGGAGTCTGACTGGGATTTTTGGGAGTTTATGAGTCTAAAATGTCTCTGCTCCAATCAATCTTTCCACTGCCACAACTTTTCTTTTTCTTTTTTTCCTGCCTCACTGCTCATCAACCTGCATCATCTATGTATTATTCATCATCTTAATCACTGTTAGTGTTTGTTCTTTTATCACATTTATTATGATCTCTTCCAGCTTCCTTTCTCTGCTACTCATACACATTCGCCTCTGCCTTATCTTTTTCTCTGTACTTTTTTTTCTATATTCCTTTTGCTGTCTCTGAGCTGCTTGTTTTCCTCTCTCTGTTGTTTTCAACCTGTCAAGATTCTCACAGTCAAGATCCACACATCCTGTCTGAACTTTATCTTCTTATAGTTCACATTTTTTTCTAGTTCTATCCAGAGTGTGTTAAAAGCAAGAATCATTTGAAAAAGTATCTAACGTTAAGTATTAATTATTATATTATTTGAAACTTAACTCATCCTGTTTGTCCTAGGGGTTTGAATTATATAAATCCACATCATGTTGAGGAAAAGTGTCATATTACTTTTGTAAGCAATTAAATGTATAACCCCCCCCCCCCCCTAAAAATCCCTCAAGTGTCAATTTAAGGATGCCATATCTGGGGACCAGATACACCTGGGCTTTTTTGAATTGGCACCATAACCCCCACCCACCCACCCAATTCCAACATGTCCCACCTCCTGCGGCAGGATGGACTATTAAGAGTAGCTTACAAGTGGTCTGTGATTGGACAGCTCGCTCTCACTTTTTCTTTAGTTTTTTTTTTTCTCCCTACCTCTCTTTCCCTGGATTTTTTTGTCTCCTATTGAATAATTCATCTCAGCTTCTACATCTTGCCTCTTCCAAGCCAGTCCCTCGCAACGATTAGCATAAAATACATCTTTAACTTTGTCTCTGTGATCTCTGTGAATGCTCTCTCATAAAGTGCTTCAGCTTCCTGCCTCGTTGCTGCCTTATTGATTCCTTTAGCTCTCACTCTGAACCAGCTATTGCAGATGCAATTTTTAGCCATGTCACTTGCATGTTCACACCTCTCTCGTGTAAGACCATCAACTCTGCATCTGTTCTCCACCCCCAGTCTCCTCTAAAGACCTTTTATAAAGGGTTTTGGCAGCTCATCTCCTGAATGCTAGCCTTGCTCGGTCTCTCCCAGCAGGCTGAATGCAGAACACCTCACTAGCCTTGGCAGCTATGAGCTGTGACTGTTCTAATGGGCTACAGTATACACTCCTCTACACATCACACTTCCTGTTCTCCTGTTCTTCTTTGGAGAATATGTGTGTCTTGTCTGTTCCCCAGATGGGTTAACAAGCTTTTGTGTGAATCTTGGTACTGAGAGAGGGAGAGGGGGAGAGATAGGTGGCTAGATACTGTGGATGGATAGGTGCATAGATAACATGGATGGATGGATGGATGGAGGGGTGGATGGATGGATGGATGGATAATGTATAGATAGATAACATGGATGGATGATGGATGGATAGGGAGAGGGGGAGAGATAGGTGGCTAGATACTGTGGATGGATAGGTGGATAGATAACATGGATGGGTGGAGGGGTGGGTGGATGGATGAATGTATAGATAGATAACATGGATGGATGATGGATGGATGAATGGATGGATAACATGGATGGATGGATGACATGGATGCATGAATGTATGGATGGATAACATTGATGGATGGATGGATGAATGGATGGAGGGATAGATAACTTTGATGGATGGATGGATAACATGGATGGATGGCTGGACGAATGGATGGATAGATAACATGGATGGATAGATAACATGGATGGATTGATAACATGGGAGGGATGAATGAATGTATGTATAGATAACATGGATGAATGGATAACATTGATGGATGCATAGATAACATGCATGGATGGATGGATGGATGGGTAGATAGATGACATGGGTGGATGGATAACATGGATGAATGTATTTATAGATGATGGATGGATGGATGGATGGATGGATGGATGGATGGATGGATGGATGGATGGATGGATGGATGGATGGATGGATGGATGGATAGATAACATGGATGGATGATGGATGGATAACTTGGATGGATGGATGGATAACATTGATGGATGCATAGATAACATGCATGGATGGATGGATGGGTGGATAGATAACATGGATGAATGTATGTATAGATAACATGGATGGACGGATGGATGGATGGCTAACATGAACGGATGTATAACATGACCGGATGGATGGATGGATGGATGACATGGATGCATGAATGTATGGATAGATAACATGGATGGATGGATGAATGTATGAATAGATAACATGGATGGATGGATGACATGGATGGATGACATGGATGCATGAATGTATGGATAGATAACATGGGTGGATGGATGGATGAATGAATGGAGGGATAGATAACATTGATGGATAGATAACATGGATGGCTGGATAACATTGATGGAAGGCTGGATGAAGGGATGGATTGATTACATGGGAGGGATGAATGTATGTATAGATAACGGATGGATGGATAACATTGATGGATGCATAGATAACATGCATGGATGATGGATGGATGGATAACATTGATGGATGCATAGATAACATGCATGTATGGATGGATGGATGGATGGATGGGTGGATAGATAACATGGATGGATGGCTGGACGAATGGATGGATAGATAACATGGGTGGATAGATAACATGGATGGATTGATAACATGGGAGGGATGAATGTATGTATAGATAACATGGATGAATGGATAACATTGATGGATGCATAGATAACATGCATGGATGGATGGATGGGTAGATAGATGACATGGGTGGATGGATAACATGGATGAATGTATTTATAGATGATGGATGGATGGATGGATAACATGGATGGATGATGGATGGATAACTTGGATGGATGGATGGATAACATTGATGGATGCATAGATAACATGCATGGATGGATGGATGGGTGGATAGATAACATGGATGAATGTATGTATAGATAACATGGATGGATGGATGGATGGATGGATGGATGACATGGATGCATGAATGTATGGATAGATAACATGGATGGATGGATGGATGAATGTATGAATAGATAACATGGATGGATGGATGACATGGATGGATGACATGGATGCATGAATGTATGGATAGATAACATGGGTGGATGGATGGATGAATGAATGGAGGGATAGATAACATTGATGGATAGATAACATGGATGGCTGGATAACATTGATGGAAGGCTGGATGAAGGGATGGATAGATAACATGGATGGGTTGATTACATGGGAGGGATGAATGTATGTATAGATAACGGATGGATGGATAACATTGATGGATGCATAGATAACATGCATGGATGATGGATGGATGGATAACATTGATGGATGCATAGATAACATGCATGTATGGATGGATGGATGGATGGGTGGATAGATAACATGGATGGATGGGTGGATGATAACATGGATGAATGTATGTATAGATAAGATGGATGGAT
Organism: Romanogobio albipinnatus; assembly: GCA_023566225.1. Taxonomy (NCBI): domain Eukaryota; kingdom Metazoa; phylum Chordata; class Actinopteri; order Cypriniformes; family Gobionidae; genus Romanogobio; species Romanogobio albipinnatus. Next base: position 31,741,857 of record CM042243.1, on the reverse strand, counting down.
GGATGGATGGATGGATGGATGGATGGATGGATGGATGGATGGATGGATGGATGGATAACATGAACGGATGGATAACATGAACGGATGGATGACATGGATGACATGGATGCATGAATGTATGGATGGATAACATGGATGGATGGATGGATGGATGTATGGATGTATGAATAGATAACATGGATGGATGGATGACATGGATGCATGAATGTATAGATAGATAACATGGATGGATGGATGGAGGGATAGATAACATGGATGGATTGATTACATGGGAGGGATGAATGTATGTATAGATAATGGATGGATGGATAACATTGATGGATGCATAGATAACATGCATGGATGATGGATAACATGGATGGATGGATGACATGGATGCATGAATGGATGTATGGATGAATGAATGGTGGGATATATAACATTGATTGATGGATAACATGGATGGCTGGATGAATGGATGGATAGATAACATGGATGGATTGATTACATGGGAGGGATGAATGTATGTATAGATAACGGATGGATGGATAACATTGATGGATGCATAGATAACATGCATGGATGATGGATGGATGGATGCATGGATGGATGGATGAATGAATGGAGGGATATATAACATTGATGTATGGATAACATGGGTGGATGGCTGGATGAATGGATGGATAGATTGGATGGATGGATAGATAACATGGATGGATTGATAACATGGGAGGGATGAATGTATGCATAGATAACATTGATGGATGCATAGATAACATGCATGGATGATGGATGGATAACATGGATGGATGGATTAATGAATGGAGGGATATATAACATTGATGGATAGATAACATGGATGGATTACATGGATGGATGGCTGGATGAATGGATGGATAGATAACAGGAATGGATTGATAACATTGATGGATGCATAGATAACATGCATGGATGATACATGGATGCATGAATGGATGGATGGATGACATGGATGCATGAATGTATGGATGGATGGATGAATGAATGGAGGGATAGATAACATTGATGGATAGATAAGATGGATGGATGGATAGATAACATGGATGGACTAATAACATGGGAGGGATGAATGTATGCATAGATAACATGGATGGATGGATAACATTGATGAATAATGGATAGATAGGATGAATGATTGGTAGTTGCTGAGATGAATGCGCGCCATCGGACAGGAAGAGCAAGACTGATATTTACTGAATGCAGAACGATCCTCGCAAAAGACTTTTAAAAATGCTGGTTGAAATAAAATGCTTTGTGAGTTCAACCAATCAGCATGTTCAGCGCCCAAGTTCCACCCCCGAATGTTCCAGAACTTTGAAAAAGTACTACCTCGGGAGCAGGGCCGTTCGGAGGGGGAAATATTTCCCCGGAACTTCATTTAGACCCTGGTTCCTGCGGTCGAAGCACCCCGAGTACCACCCCAAAGTTCCTGCGGTGGAAACGCGGCTATAGATAGATAGATAGACAGACAGACAGACAGACAGACAGCCATATAACAGGTAAACAGATAGATGAGCTCAATCTCTGTTTGCCATCATGCACCATAGTTCAATTTCAGAATAAATAACCAAGTGCCTCCTTTTTACTATTCTGTTTTTGTCAATGTCTTCATTATATCGGTCTTAATTTCAACAGCTCCCTCCAACAAGTCAACACAGATTGTTTACATGTTCTGTTGTAGGTGCCCATTACGAGCCATTACCAGCACAAATGACTCCCAGCCTGTCAAACACACACTCACTCTGCAGTCATTAGCTGTGTCAAAGTGGAACACGCACTCGATGACTGTGTTTATAAGTGATTAGGTGTGTGCTGGTGTGTGTCCACACTGAATAAACGCCAGCGAAAACATGCTCACTTCAGCGCATTTTTATTGTAATGAGGGTCGGTGTCGAGCCTGAATACACTTTTATAGCAGCATTCAGGCACATTAAAAGACTGAGCTTTAAACAGAGAGTAACCAAAACTGAGCGAGTGCAATAACCATAACTGGCTTTTCTTTGCTCAAGTTGAATGCATTTTCACAAAATTAAGAGTTTAGAAGTATCTAATTAAGCTAGTTTTGTCATTTTGAAGGATTTATAAAACTCACGTTACTCTAAGCTTAAAGGATTAGTTCACCCAAAAATGAAACCTCTGTCATTAATTATTCACCCTCATGTTGTTCCAAATCCGTAAGACCTTCGTTCATCTTTGAAGATCTTTTTAATGAAATCTTTCTGAAGGTAAAGAAAGCTTTCTGTTCCTCCATTGACAGCCTATGCAACTACCACTTTCAATCCCCAGAAAGGTAGTAAAGGCGTCATAAAATTGAGGTTAAATCACATGGATTACTTTTATGTGCTTTGTTGGCGCAAAAAATTCCCAAAAATCTCCAACGCATGTTCACAAGAGCAGCATTGTGTTGGAGACAACCGAGCACTCATGACTAGGGTTGGGCGTATGTCCCCTAAATTGGCAGTTGACGATGTTTACAGTAAAACATTGCGATGGTCGACGATATCGTCGGCTTTTTTTTTTAGGTAGGTCGTTTGCTATATCTCTTAACATAAATACTATCATTTTGTTATTTTACTAACCCAAATAATGACTCATCCGCGCTAGGTTGCACGTGAGGGACAAAAGTAGCTTCCTTCCACTTAAGAAGAGTTGTGCTCTTTTTATTTTAATATATCTCTTTACATAAATACTATTTTCTACTTAAAAAATATAATTTTGTTATTTTACTAACCCAGTGTTTTGTATGTGAATGCGGTTTCACGTGAATATTACCACAGAAGCACAAAGCTTTGTTTAGCCAACAAAGGATATAAATTAGCACTTCTTTATTCTGTTTTGCGATCTGGTCACCTGATTTTCCATGAATTTTAACAATAGGCCTAGTCCATTTTATCCCAATGGACATGGACATCTCGTTTCCTTTCCCAAATCTTCACAAACAATTTTACAAGTGTTACTTTGCAACATCAGGAGAACACATGAAGATAAAGATATTCGAAAAGAAGGTGTCTCAAAGCGCAGAGCGGTATATGACGCATCTTTGCGGGGAATGTTTCACAGTGTTGTTTCACTGACGGAAGTGCTAAAATAAACATGCATTCTTATTTTATTATATTATTTTATTAGGGGTTCAAGCACGAAGTGCTGAAACCCTATTGTAATTGTACTGATTTTTATTATTATTATTATTATTATTATTATTATTATTATTATTATTATTATTCTCCGCTAAAACGCATTGTGCAGCCCAAACCGTAAGGGCTGGAACTTTGAAACTTTGTCAGATGGTAGTACACAAAACGAGGAGAGGTTATCAAATTATGAGCCAGATTGGCCTATAGGTGGCGCTATAGCAATCAATTGCGCGAAACTGCTCATAACTCCTAAACCGTATGTCGTAGACTCAAGTGTCTTATATCATTGGAAAGGTGAGTCCATGACGAACAAAACGTATATCTCCGATTTCATTTGCGCCATGATAGATTTTCCGCCATTTTGAATTTTGTCAAAAAACTACTTTTGCGAACTAGTCCTAGGTTTTTTGCTTGATCGGAACCAAACCAGTGCAGAAATGTTCTCTGGAGTCTGAATATCAATAATTATCGAAAAAAAGTTGAAATTTCGATTCACGTTCGCTAAGGGGCGGAAAACGAATGTTGTGGGAGGAGCCTATTTTACTAAAACAGCTATAACTCAAGAACAAAATGAGATATCTTCACCAAACTTGGTACACATGTGTATGGGCTCAGTATGTGGTCTCGATCAAAAAATAACGACGATTGAACACTTGGTGGCGCTATAACACGAAAAAAACATGAACATGGCTATAACCTGCCGAGCGCTAGTCCGATTGACTTGAAAATTGGTATGCAGTGTCTTGGTCCAAGGTCCCATGTATGTCTATGAGGACATTGGCGTATCTCAAAAATCATGGCCGCCACAGCCAATTAAATTTAAGCACCTATTAGACAAGGTTAACGGAGGCCAATCGGAACGAAACTCGATGGGCATGTTTGACTCATGGCCCTAGAGGTCTGTAAGAATTTTGAAACAAATCGGCTACTAGTTGGCGCTAATGAGTTTTATGGCTCTGTAATCACGTGGTGTTGCACACATCCACAAAATATGCATATCATTTGATAGATCTCTTCATATTGAACAACTTTGCCTCTAGAACCATTGCTGTCAATCAAATCGTTCATTAAATATTTGCAATTATGTTAAAAACCTACTTTTACAAACTAGTCCCTGGTTTTTTGCCCGATCGGAACCAAACCAGTCTAAGACAATTCTATTGACTCTCTAGATCAATAATTATCAAAAAAAAAGTTCAACTTTTGCATTTACATGGCTATAAAAGGATCATTTAGAAGAGGGACGTAGCAAAATACACTCAATAGCCTATAAATCTTAAAGGAAAACTCAAAACGTCACGAATATTGTTATGTATATGTGACATAACATGCTGAAGAAGCATGCAAAGTTTCATTGAGATCGGACCATAGGTGGCGCTAAAACTGTTAAAAAGCTTTGAAAACCATGTATTCCCTATGGTGAATTGCCTGTATTGGCTGTAAATGGTATTTTCCATCTCTCTATTCAATGAATGTTCAGATCTACTTAAAAACAAGTCAGAACATGTATCCTATGCCTCTAAACAAGCATGAAAAATTTCAGACAGATCGGACAATATTTGCCTCTATAAAAGTTAAAAAATGTTAACATTACAGAGTTCTGGTATATTAAGCCAATAAGTGGTTGTTTGCTGCCCCCCGCTGTTCATTTTATTGTACTACACACAAAATAATATTATTCTGCAGTAAAACACATCGTGCAGCCCAAACCGTAAGGGCTAGAGACTTGAAACTTGGCCAATAGGTAGTACAAACAGAGAGGAGAGGTTATCAAATTATGAGCCAGATTGGCCTATAGGTGGCGCTATAGCAATCAATTGCGCGAAACTGCTCATAACTCCTAAACCGTATGTCGTAGACTCAAGTGTCTTATATCATTGGAAAGGTGAGTCCATGACGAACAAAATGTATATCTCCGATTTCATTTGCGCCATGATACATTTTCCGCCATTTTGAATTTTGTTAAAAAACTACTTTTGCAAACTAGTCCTAGGTTTCTTGCTTGATCGGAACCAAACCAGTGCAGAAATGTTCTCTGGAGTCTGAATATCAATAATAATTGAAAAAAAGTTAAAATTTATATTCACGGTCGCTAAGGGGCGGAAAACGACTGTTGTGGGAGGAGCCTATTTTACTAAAATGGCTATAAATCAAGAAAGAAATGAGATATCTTCACCAAACTTGGTACACATGTGTATGGGCTCAGTCTTTGGTCAGGATAAAGAAATCGCGATGATTGAACACTTGGTGGCGCTATAACATGAAAAAAACATGAAAATGGCTATAACTACCCAACCGCTAGTCCGATTGACTTGAAAATTGGTATGCAGTGTCTTGGTCCAAGGTCCCATGTATGTCTATGAGGACATTGGCCTATCTCAAAAAAACATTGCCGCCACAGCCAATTAAATTATTTCAGTGTTTAAAATCTTGCTAAATAAAACTTGATGTCTTTTGATGCTTGTGTGCTTAAAGGCCTTAAAGGCTTGAACCCCGCTAAATGCTGCTCGCAGCTTTAATTATTATTATTATTATTATTATTATTATTCAGCCGTAAAACGCATCGTGCAGACCAAACTGTAAGGGCTAGAGACTTGAAACTTGGCCAATAGGTAGTACAAAAATAGAGGAAAGGTTATCAAATTATGAGCCACATTGGCCTATAGGTGGCGCTATAGCAATCAATTGCGCGAAACTGCTCATAACTCCTAGACCGTATGTCGTAGACTCAAGTGTCTTATATCATTGGAAAGGTGAGTCCCTGACGAACAAAACGTATATCTCCGATTTCATTTCCGCCATGATAGATTTTCCGCCATTTTGAATTTTGTCAAAAAACTACTTTTGCGAACTAGTCCCTGGATTTTAGTCCGATCGGAACCAAACCAGTACAGAAATGTTCTCTGGAGTCTGAATATCAATAATCATTGAAAAAAAGTAATAATTTCGATTCACGGTTATTAAGGGGCGTAATAATAGACGTTCAGGGCGGAGCCTATTTTACTAAAAAGGTTATAACTCAAGATTACAATGAGATATCTTCACCAAACTTGGTACACATGTGTAAGGGCTCAATCTTTGGTCACAATAAAAAAAATGCGATGATTGAACACTTGGTGGCGCTATAATATGAAAAAAACATGAAAAGGGCTATAACCACCCGACCGCTAGTCCGATTGACTTGAAAATTGGTATGCAGTGTCTTGGTCCAAGGTGCCAAGTATGTCTATGAGGACATTGGCGTATCTCAAAAAACATGGCCGCCACAGCCAATTAAATTTGAGCACCTATTAGACAAGGTTAACGAAGGTCGATCGGAACGAAACTCGATGGGCATGTTCGACTCATGGCCTTAGAGGTCTGTAAGAATTTTGAAAGAAATCGGCCACTAGTTGGCGCTAACGAGTTTTATGGCTCTGTGATCACGTGGTGTTGCACACATCCCCAAAATATGCATATCATTTGATAGATCTCCTCATACTGAACAACTTTGCCTCTTGAACTATTGCTGTCAATCAAATCTTTCATTAAATATTTGTAATTATGTTTAAAACCTACTTTTGCGAACTAGTCCCTGGATTTTTCATTGATCGGAACCAAACCAGTCTAGGACAATTCTCTGGACTCTCTAGATCAATAATCATTGAAAAAAAGTTGAACTTTTGCATTTGGATGGCTATAACAGGGTCATTTAGAAGAGGGGCGTAGCAAAATACACTCAAAAGCCTATAAATCCTAAAGGAAAACTCAAAACTTCACGAAAATTGTTATGTATATGTGACATAACATGCTGAAGAAGCATGCAAAGTTTCATGGAGATCGGATCATAGGTGGCGCTATAACTGTTAAAAAGCTTTGAAAACCATGTATTCCCTATGGTGAATTGCCTGTATTGGCTGTAAATGGTATTTTCCATCTCTGTAATCAGGTGGGGTAAAAAAACATCCACATAATATGCAGAAATTATGATAGATCTCCTCATACTGAACAACTTTGCCTCAAGAACCAATACTGTCAATCAAATTGTTTTTTATTTATTCACAATTATGTTCAAAACGTATTACCTAAAATTACCACCAGATGGCAGCAGAAGACCACTCATTGGTTCATTTTGCTTACTAAGCATATTTAAACTTTATAAAATCATTATAATAATGTTGCAAATGACATTTTGTCAATGTTTAGCAATTAATTTGTTCATTTGATTAATGTTTTACAATAATTATTATATTACAATTAAAATAATGCCTGAAAATATGATTTAAAGGGGAAAACCTGGAATAAGCTATTTGTTACCCATCATTAATTTCAAATATCTCTATCTCCAACTAAATGTGCATGTGAGTTAGCACATTTGAAGGCATTAACTTGCAAAATGTGCCCATTAAATGAAAAACAGACAATTAAAATGAAAATGAGCCAATGAGTACTTCTCTGCTGCCACCTGCTGGGCTTAAATAGTCATTTTTTTCATACTATTTACTTATCATGTTCTATAATTCCTATTTAGACATTATAAAGTCACTATTACAATATTTACAATCACATTTTGTCAAAATAATTTATTTCAAATATATCTGCAACAAAATTAATGTTTAAATGAGTTAACATGGAAAATGTGCCTATTACATGTTCCTTAAAATTACAAAACCACCAAACATTTAATAAGCATATTTCCAAATGTAAAATACCCATTTTAGCTGTAAATGGGCATTTTCTCTCTATGATTTTAAAGGTTACATTTAATGGCTAAATAAAACACAATAACTTTTTATGCAAATGTGCTTAAATGCCTTAATTGGCTTGAACCCCGATAATTGCTGCTTGCAGCTATATTTATTATTATTATTATTATTCAGCCGTAAAACGCATCGTGCAGACCAAACTGTAAGGGCTAGAGACTTGAAACTTGGCCAATAGGTAGTACAAAAATCGAGGAAAGGTTATCAATTTATGAGCCACATTGGCCTATAGGTGGCGCTATAGCAATCAATTGCGCGAAACTGCTCATAACTCCTAGACCGTATGTCGTAGACTCAAGTGTCTTATATCATTGGAAAGGTGAGTCCCTGACGAACAAAACGTATATCTCCGATTTCATTTCCGCCATGATAGATTTTCCGCCATTTTGAATTTTGTCAAAAAACTACTTTTGCGAACTAGTCCCTGGATTTTAGTCCGATCGGAACCAAACCAGTACAGAAATGTTCTCTGGAGTCTGAATATCAATAATCATTGAAAAAAAGTAATAATTTCGATTCACGGTTATTAAGGGGCGTAATAATAGACGTTCAGGGCGGAGCCTATTTTACTAAAAAGGTTATAACTCAAGATTACAATAAGATATCTTCACCAAACTTGGTACACATGTGTAAGGGCTCAATCTTTGGTCACAATAAAAAAAATGCGATGATTGAACACTTGGTGGCGCTATAATATGGAAAAAACATGAAAAGGGCTATAACCACCCGACCGCTAGTCCGATTGACTTGAAAATTGGTATGCAGTGTCTTGGTCCAAGGTGCCAAGTATGTCTATGAGGACATTGGCGTATCTCAAAAAACATGGCCGCCACAGCCAATTAAATTTGAGCACCTATTAGACAAGGTTAACGAAGGTCGATCGGAACGAAACTCGATGGGCATGTTCGACTCATGGCCTTAGAGGTCTGTAAGAATTTTGAAAGAAATCGGCCACTAGTTGGCGCTAACGAGTTTTATGGCTCTGTGATCACGTGGTGTTGCACACATCCCCAAAATATGCATATCATTTGATAGATCTCCTCATACTGAACAACTTTGCCTCTTGAACTATTGCTGTCAATCAAATCTTTCATTAAATATTTGTAATTATGTTTAAAACCTACTTTTGCGAACTAGTCCCTGGATTTTTCATTGATCGGAACCAAACCAGTCTAGGACAATTCTCTGGACTCTCTAGATCAATAATCATTGAAAAAAAGTTGAACTTTTGCATTTGGATGGCTATAACAGGGTCATTTAGAAGAGGGGCGTAGCAAAATACACTCAAAAGCCTATAAATCCTAAAGGAAAACTCAAAACTTCACGAAAATTGTTATGTATATGTGACATAACATGCTGAAGAAGCATGCAAAGTTTCATGGAGATCGGATCATAGGTGGCGCTATAACTGTTAAAAAGCTTTGAAAACCATGTATTCCCTATGGTGAATTGCCTGTATTGGCTGTAAATGGTATTTTCCATCTCTGTAATCAGGTGGGGTAAAAAAACATCCACATAATATGCAGAAATTATGATAGATCTCCTCATACTGAACAACTTTGCCTCAAGAACCAATACTGTCAATCAAATTGTTTTTTATTTATTCACAATTATGTTCAAAACGTATTACCTAAAATTACCACCAGATGGCAGCAGAAGACCACTCATTGGTTCATTTTGCTTACTAAGCATTTTTAAACTTTATAAAATCATTATAATAATGTTGCAAATGACATTTTGTCAATGTTTAGCAATTAATTTGTTCATTTGATTAATGTTTTACAATAATTATTATATTACAATTAAAATAATGCCTGAAAATATGATTTAAAGGGGAAAACCTGGAATAAGCTATTTGTTACCCATCATTAATTTCAAATATCTCTATCTCCAACTAAATGTGCATGTGAGTTAGCACATTTGAAGGCATTAACTTGCAAAATGTGCCCATTAAATGAAAAACAGACAATTAAAATGAAAATGAGCCAATGAGTACTTCTCTGCTGCCACCTGCTGGGCTTAAATAGTCATTTTTTTCATACTATTTACTTATCATGTTCTATAATTCCTATTTAGACATTATAAAGTCACTATTACAATATTTACAATCACATTTTGTCAAAATAATTTATTTCAAATATATCTGCAACAAAATTAATGTTTAAATGAGTTAACATGGAAAATGTGCCTATTACATATTCCTTAAAATTACAAAACCACCAAACATTTAATAAGCATATTTCAAAATGTAAAATACCCATTTTAGCTGTAAATGGGCATTTTCTCTCTATGATTTTAAAGGTTACATTTAATGGCTAAATAAAACACAATAACTTTTTATGCAAATGTGCTTAAATGCCTTAATTGGCTTGAACCCCGATAATTGCTGCTTGCAGCTATATTTATTAGGGGTTCAAGCACGAAGTGCTGAAACCCTATTGTAATTGTACTGATTTTTATTATTATTATTATTATTATTATTCTCCGCTAAAACGCATCGTGCAGCCCAAACCGTAAGGGCTGGAACTTTGAAACTTTGTCAGATGGTAGTACACAAAACGAGGAGAGGTTATCAAATTATGAGCCAGATTGGCCTATAGGTGGCGCTATAGCAATCAATTGCGCGAAACTGCTCATAACTCCTAAACCGTATGTTGTAGACTCAAGTGTCTTATATCATTGGAAAGGTGAGTCCATGACGAACAAAACGTATATCTCCGATTTCATTTGCGCCATGATAGATTTTCCGCCATTTTGAATTTTGTCAAAAAACTACTTTTGCGAACTAGTCCTAGGTTTTTTGATTGATCGGAACCAAACCAGTGCAGAAATGTTCTCTGGAGTCTGAATATCAATAATTATCGAAAAAAAGTTGAAATTTCGATTCACGTTCGCTAAGGGGCGGAAAACGAATGTTGTGGGAGGAGCCTATTTTACTAAAACAGCTTTAACTCAAGAACAAAATGAGATATCTTCACCAAACTTGGTACACATGTGTATGGGCTCAGTATTTGGTCTCGATAAAAAAATAACGACGATTGAACACTTGGTGGCGCTATAACACGAAAAAAACATGAAAATGGCTATAACCTGCCGAGCGCTAGTCCGATTGACTTGAAAATTGGTATGCAGTGTCTTGGTCCAAGGTCCCATGTATGTCTATGAGGACATTGGCGTATCTCAAAAATCATGGCCGCCACAGCCAATTAAATTTAAGCACCTATTAGACAAGGTTAACGGAGGCCAATCGGAACGAAACTCGATGGGCATGTTTGACTCATGGCCCTAGAGGTCTGTAAGAATTTTGAAACAAATCGGCCACTAGTTGGCGCTAATGAGTTTTATGGCTCTGTAATCACGTGGTGTTGCACACATCCACAAAATATGCATATCATTTGATAGATCTCTTCATATTGAACAACTTTGCCTCTAGAACCATTGCTGTCAATCAAATCGTTCATTAAATATTTGCAATTATGTTAAAAACCTACTTTTACAAACTAGTCCCTGGTTTTTTGCCCGATCGGAACCAAACCAGTCTAGGACAATTCTATGGACTCTCTAGATCAATAATTATCAAAAAAAGTTCAACTTTTGCATTTACATGGCTATAAAAGGATCATTTAGAAGAGGGACGTAGCAAAATACACTCAATAGCCTATAAATCTTAAAGGAAAACTCAAAACGTCACGAATATTGTTATGTATATGTGACATAACATGCTGAAGAAGCATGCAAAGTTTCATGGAGATCGGACCATAGGTGGCGCTAAAACTGTTAAAAAGCTTTGAAAACCATGTATTCCCTATGGTGAATTGCCTGTATTGGCTGTAAATGGTATTTTCCATCTCTCTATTCAATGAATGCTCAGATCTACTTAAAAACAAGTCAGAACATGTATCCTATGCCTCTAAACAAGCATGAAAAATTTCAGACAGATCGGACAATATTTGCCTCTATAAAAGTTAAAAAATGTTAACATTACAGAGTTCTGGTATATTAAGCCAATAAGTGGTCGTTTGCTGCCCCCCGCTGTTCATTTTATTGTACTACACACAAAATAGTATTATTCTGCAGTAAAACACATCGTGCAGCACAAACCGTAAGGGCTAGAGACTTGAAACTTGGCCAATAGGTAGTACAAACATAGAGGAGAGGTTATCAAATTATGAGCCAGATTGGCCTATAGGTGGCGCTATAGCAATCAATTGCGCGAAACTGCTCATAACTCCTAAACCGTATGTTGTAGACTCAAGTGTCTTATATCATTGGAAAGGTGAGTCCATGTCGAACAAAATGTATATCTCCGATTTCATTTGCGCCATGATACATTTTCCGCCATTTTGAATTTTGTTAAAAAACTACTTTTGCAAACTAGTCCTAGGTTTCTTACTTGATCGGAACAAAACCAGTGCAGAAATGTTCTCTGGAGTCTGAATATCAATAATAATTGAAAAAAAGTTTAAATTTCTATTCACGGTCACTAAGGGGCGGAAAACGACTGTTGTGGGAGGAGCCTATTTTACTAAAATGGCTATAACTCAAGAAAGAAATTAGATATCTTCACCAAACTTGGTTCACATGTGTACGGGCTCAGTATTTGGTCTCGATAAAAAAATTGCGACGATTGAACACTTGGTGGCGCTATAACACGAAAAAAACATGAAAATGGCTATAACCTGCCGAGCGCTAGTCCGATTGACTTGAAAATTGGTATGCAGTGTCTTGGTCCAAGGTACCATGTATGTCTTTGAGGACATTGGCCTATCTCAAAAAACATGGCCGCCACAGCCAATTAAATTATTTCAGTGTTTAAAATCTTGCTAAATAAAACTTAATGTTTTTTGATGCTTGTGTGCTTAAAGGCCTTAAAGGCTTGAACCCCGCTAAATGCTGCTTGCAGCTTTAATTAGGGGTTCAAGCACGAAGTGCTGAAACCCTATTGTAATTGTACTGATTTTTAGGGGTTCAAGCACGAAGTGCTGAAACCCTATTGTAATTGTACTGATTTTTATTATTATTATTATTATTATTATTATTCTGCCGTAAAACGCATCGTGCAGCCCAAACCGTAAGGGCTAGAGACTTGAAACTTGGCCAATAGATAGTACAAAAATCGAGGAGAGGTTATCAAATTATGAGCCAGATTGGCCTATAGGTGGCGCTATAGCAATCAATTGCGCAAAACTGCTCATAACTCCTAAACCGTATGTCGTAGACTCAAGTGTCTTATATCATTGGAAAGGTGAGTCCATGACGAACAAAATGTATATCTCCGATTTCATTTGCGCCATGATAAATTTTCCGCCATTTTGAATTTTGTCAAAAAACTACTTTTGCGAACTAGTCCTAGGTTTTTTGCTTGATCGGAACCAAACCAGTGCAGAAATGTTCTCTGGAGTCTGAATATCAATAATTATCGAAAAAAAGTTGAAATTTCGATTCACGGTCGCTAAGGGGCGGAAAACGAATGTTGTGGGAGGAGCCTATTTTACTAAAACAGCTATAATTCAAGAACAAAATGAGATATCTTCACCAAACTTGGTACACATGTGTATGGGCTCAGTATTTGGTCTCGATAAAAAAATAGCGACGATTGAACACTTGGTGGCGCTATAACACGAAAAAAACATGAAAATGGCTATAACCACCCGAGCGCTAGTCCGATTGACTTGAAAATTGGTATGCAGTGTCTTGGTCCAAGGTACCATGTATGTCTATGAGGACATTGGCGTATCTAAAAAAACATGGCCACCACAGCCAATTAAATTTGAGCACCTATTAGACAAGGTTAACGGAGGCCGATCAGAACGAAACTCGATGGGCATGTTTGACTCATGGCCCTAGAGGTCTGTAAGAATTTTGAAACAAATCGGCCACTAGTTGGCGCTAATGAGTTTTATGGCTCTGTAATCACGTGGTGTTGCACACATCCACGAAATATGCATATCATTTGATAGATCTCCTCATATTGAACAACTTTGCCTCCAAAATCATTGCTGTCAATCAAATCGTTATTTAAATATTTGCAATTATGTTAAAAACCTACTTTTGCGAACTAGTCCCTGGTTTTTTGCCCGATCAGAACCAAACCAGTCTAGGACAATTCTTTGGACTCTCTAGATCAATAATTATCGAAAAAAAGTTGAACTTTTGCATTTGGATTGCTATAATAGGGTCATTTAGAAGAGAAACATAGCAAAATACACTCAATAGCCTATAAATCCTAAAGGAAAACTCAAAACTTCACGAAAATTGTAATGTATATGTGACATAACATGTTGAAGAAGCCTACAAAGTTTCATGGAGATCGGACCATAGGTGGCGCTATAACTGTTAAAAAGCTTTGAAAACCATGTATTCCCTATGGTGAATTGCCTGTATTGGCTGTAAATTGTATTTTCCATCTCTCTATTCAATGAATGTTCAGATCTACTTAAAAACAAGTCAGAACATGTATCCTATGCCTCTAAACAAGCATGAAAAATTTCAGACAGATCGGACAATATTTGCCTCTATAAAAGTTAAAAAATGTTAACATTACAGAGTTCTGGTATATTAAGCCAATAAGTGGTCGTTTGCTGCCCCCCGCTGTTCATTTTATTGTACTACACACAAAATAATATTATTCTGCAGTAAAACACATCGTGCAGCCCAAACCGTAAGGGCTAGAGACTTGAAACTTGGCCAATAGGTAGTACAAACATAGAGGAGAGGTTATCAAATTATGAGCCAGATTGGCCTATAGGTGGCGCTATAGCAATCAATTGCGCGAAACTGCTCATAACTCCTAAAGCCTATGTCTTACACTCAAGTGTCTTATATCATTGGAAAGGTGAGTCCATGACGAACAAAATGTATATCTCCGATTTCATTTGCGCCATGATAGATTTTCCGCCATTTTGAATTTTGTCAAAAAACTACTTTTGCAAACTAGTCCTAGGTTTTTTGCTTGATCGGAACCAAACCAGTGTAGAAATGTTCTCTGGAGTCTGAATATCAATAATAATCGAAAAAAAGTTTAAATTTCTATTCACGGTCGCTAAGGGGCGGAAAACGACTGTTGTGGGAGGAGCCTATTTTACTAAAATGGCTATAACTCAAGAAAGAAATGAGATGTCTTCACTAAACTTGGTACACATGTGTATGGTCTAAGTCTTTGGTCACGATAAAAAAATTGCGACGATTGAACACTTGGTGGCGCTATAACACAAAAAAACATGAAAATGGCTATAACTACCCGACCGCTAGTCCGATTGACTTGAAAATTGGTATGCAGTGTCTTGGCCCAAGGTCCCAAGTATGTCTATGAGGACATTGGCCTATCTCAAAAAACATTGCCGCCACAGCCAATTAAATTATTTCAGTGTTTAAAATCTTGCTAAATAAAACTTAATGTATTTTGATGCTTGTGTGCTTAAAGGCCTTAAAGGCTTGAACCCCGCTAAATGCTGCTTGCAGCTTTAATTATTATTATTATTATTATTATTATTCTCCGCTAAAACGCATCGTGCAGCCCAAACCGTAAGGGCTGGAACTTTGAAACTTTGTCAGATGGTAGTACACAAAACGAGGAGAGGTTATCAAATTATGAGCCAGATTGGCCTATAGGTGGCGCTATAGCAATCAATTGCGCGAAACTGCTATTAACTCCTAAACCGTATGTCGTAGACTCAAGTGTCTTATATCATTGGAAAGGTGAGTCAATGACGAACAAAACGTATATCTCCGATTTCATTTGCGCCATGATAGATTTTCCGCCATTTTGAATTTTGTCAAAAAACTACTTTTGCGAACTAGTCCTAGGTTTTTTGCTTGATCGGAACCAAACCAGTGCAGAAATGTTCTCTGGAGTCTGAATATCAATAATTATCGAAAAAAAGTTGAAATTTCGATTCACGTTCGCTAAGGGGCGGAAAACGAATGTTGTGGGAGGAGCCTATTTTACTAAAACAGCTATAACTCAAGAACAAAATGAGATATCTTCACCAAACTTGGTACACATGTGTATGGGCTCAGTATTTGGTCTCGATAAAAAAATAACGACGATTGAATACTTGGTGGCGCTATAACACGAAAAAAACATGAAAATGGCTATAACCTGCCGAGCGCTAGTCCGATTGACTTGAAAATTGGTATGCAGTGTCTTGGTCCAAGGTACCATGTAGGTCTATGAGGACATTGGCGTATCTCAAAAATCATGGCCGCCACAGCCAATTAAATTTAAGCACCTATTAGACAAGGTTAACGGAGGCCAATCGGAACGAAACTCGATGGGCATGTTTGACTCATGGCCCTAGAGGTCTGTAAGAATTTTGAAACAAATCGGCCACTAGTTGGCGCTAATGAGTTTTATGGCTCTGTAATCACGTGGTGTTGCACACATCCACAAAATATGCATATCATTTGATAGATCTCTTCATATTGAACACCTTTGCCTCTAGAACCATTGCTGTCAATCAAATCGTTCATTAAATATTTGCAATTATGTTAAAAACCTACTTTTACAAACTAGTCCCTGGTTTTTTGCCCGATCGGAACCAAACCAGTCTAGGACAATTCTATGGACTCTCTAGATCAATAATTATCAAAAAAAAGTTCAACTTTTGCATTTACATGGCTATAAAAGGGTCATTTATAAGAGGGATGTAGCAAAATACACTCAATAGCCTATAAATCTTAAAGGAAAACTCAAAACGTCACGAATATTGTTATGTATATGTGACATAACATGCTGAAGAAGCATGCAAAGTTTCATGGAGATCGGACCATAGGTGGCGCTAAAACTGTTAAAAAGCTTTGAAAACCATGTATTCCCTATGGTGAATTGCCTGTATTGGCTGTAAATGGTATTTTCCATCTCTCTATTCAATGAATGCTCAGATCTACTTAAAAACAAGTCAGAACATGTATCCTATGCCTCTAAACAAGCATGAAAAATTTCAGACAGTTCGGACAATATTTGCCTCTATAAAAGTTAAAAAATGTTAACATTACAGAGTTGTGGTATTAAGCCAATAAGTGGTTGTTTGCTGCCCCCCGCTGTTCATTTTATTGTACTACACACAAAATAATATTATTCTGCAGTAAAACACATTGTGCAGCCCAAACCGTAAGGGCTAGAGACTTGAAACTGGGCCAATAGGTAGTACACACATCGAGGAGAGGTTATCAAATTATGAGCCAGATTGGCCTATAGGTGGCGCTATAGCAATCAATTGCGCGAAACTGCTCTTAACTCCTAAACCGTATGTCGTAGACTCAACTGTCTTATATCATTGGAAAGGTGAGTCCATGACGAACAAAGTGTATATCTCCGATTTCATTTGCGCCATGATACATTTTCCGCCATTTTGAATTTTGTTAAAAAAATACTTTTGCAAACTAGTCCTAGGTTTCTTGCTTGATCGGAACCAAACCAGTGCAGAAATGTTCTCTGGAGTCTGAATATCAATAATTTATTGAAAAAAAGTTTAAATTTCTATTCACGGTCGCTAAGGGGCGGAAAACGACTGTTGTGGGAGGAGCCTATTTTACTAAAATGGCTATAAATCAAGAAAGAAATGAGATATCTTCACCAAACTTGGTACACATGTGTATGGGCTCAGTCTTTGGTCAGGATAAAGAAATCGCGATGATTGAACACTTGGTGGCGCTATAACATGAAAAAAACATGAAAATGGCTATAACTACCCGACCGCTAGTCCGATTGACTTGAAAATTGGTATGCAGTGTCTTGGTCCAAGGTCCCATGTATGTCTATGAGGACATTGGCCTATCTCAAAAAACATTGCCGCCACAGCCAATTAAATTATTTCAGTGTTTAAAATCTTGCTAAATAAAACTTGATGTCTTTTGATGCTTGTGTGCTTAAAGGCCTTAAAGGCTTGAACCCCGCTAAATGCTGCTCGCAGCTTTAATTATACTTATATTTTCATTATACTTATTTCAACATGTAGGCTATATATATCTGGCATAGACTACAGTATTTAAAATAGCATATATGCATTAGTTATATTCTCAATTTAATTTACAGAGCAATCCCTGTTGAGTTTTTAGTTTAACTAAAGAAGAAGATTAGTGCGTGTCGCACTCACAACAAGACTCGCAACGGTGGCGCTCCATCGTGATGTCGGTCAGCCCACAACCCTACTCATGACGCTTCATAAAATTGAGGTTAAACCACTGGAGTCACATGGATTACTTTAAAGATGTCTTTACTACCTTTCTGGGGCTTGAAAGTGGAAGTTGTGCATGGCAATGGAGGGACAGAAAGCTCTCAGATTTTGTTAAAAATATCTTCATTTGTGTTCCAAAGATGAACGAAAGTCTTACTGAATTGGAACGACGTGGGTGAGCAATTAATGACAGAATTTTCATTTTTGGGTTTATATTTAATATATATAAATATGTATACATTTATATTTAATTTACTTTTCCCCAACTGACACTGTGCTAACCAGATGTGACAAGTGACTAGTGATGAAAGCAATCTCTTCAATGTAAAACAATGTTCAATGTTTTTTTGTTTTTTTTACATTTACAATATCATTAGCAACCATGTCAAGCAACAAGCTACGGGACCTTTTGTCATCTTATTTATTCCACCTCGTCCCTTTAATTTAGCCTCAAATGTCACCACTGTGCTTTGCAGGTATTTTGGGGAGGAGCATTCTTATTCTAGAGAGCATTTAAATTGTACAGAAATCTGCAGTGCAGGATGAGGCATCAGTATTGGGTTGTTTTGTTTGTTTTTTTTAAAGAGAGTCTGTAAAAACACGTACACTTCCTTTCAAACGTTTGGGTTGGTAAGTTTTTTTTTTTGTCTTATTCAATAATACAGTAAAAACTGTAATATTGTTAAATAGTATTACAGTTTAAAGCAAATGTTGTCTATGTAAATTATAAAATAAACACATTTATTTTTAAAATGCTGAATTTACTTCAGTCTTCAGTGTCACATGACCTGTCAGAAATCATTCTATATGCTGATTTGCTGCTCAAGAAACACTTTTATTATTGTTAAAAAAAAGTTGTGGAAACTGATGCTTTTTTCAACGTTCTTTGACTAGAAATTTCACACTTTACAATAAGGTTTAATTTGTATTAACATTAACTAACCATGAGCAATACGTTTGTTACTGTATTAATCTTTGTTAATCTAGCTGTTCATTGTTTGTTCATGTTAGTTCACAGTGTGTTATCTAACTTGAACAAATACAACTTTTGATTTGAATAATGTATTAGTAAATGTTGAAATGAACATTAACAAAGATGCATGAATGCTGTAGAAGTGCTGTTAACGTTAACGAATGAAACCTTATTTTAAAAAATGGTAATGGCTTTTACATTATTATTGCAAAATTTTCTGTCACTTTTAATCAATTTAATGTGTTATTTCTGTATAAAACAATTTTTTTTCCCTTACTAAAAAATCCTGCTGACCTCAAACGTTTGAGCAGTCTAGTAAAAGTGAATATCATGAAAAGCTAAAGTCTCACCTTCACCTCTGTTTATCTTGTTTCTGTCTCTTGCTCTGCAGATCATACGTCTGTAGGTGGATTGGGTGATAGTTTCTATGAATATCTGTTGAAGGCCTGGCTAATGTCTGACAAAACCGACTCAGAGGCACGCAAGACCTACGACGATGCCATTGAGGTGAGGGCTGCTGGTTGCCATGACAACTTGTGTTTTGTGCTGCACTGGTGTCTCTGTTCATTCTCTCTTTCTCTCTCTTTCTGCAGGCTATCGAGCGCCACCTCATCCGTAAGTCCAATGGCGGACTTACTTTCATCGGGGAGTGGAAAAATGGGCACTTGGAGCGTAAGATGGGTCACCTGACTTGCTTTGCTGGGGGCATGTTTGCCCTGGGGGCTGATGGGTCGCCAGATGATAAAGCTGGACACTATCTGCAGCTCGGAGCAGAGATTGCTCACACCTGCCACGAAAGCTACGATCGCACTGGTTAGTGAATAAGTGGGCAAGAGGGATGAAGAGTATTAAAAAAAACGCATTAGATCTTTGGACTTCAAATCTAATTTGTAACACGGCGTGTTGCCATGGTAACTCTACAGGTTATTTTGAGAGTGTGCTGTTTGTATTTCACACAACTTGACTGAGGGACTTGATTGATTGCAGCACAGCCACAAGCTCTCAGACAGATTTTCACATTTATAGCACAACGAGGGCCTAATGTTCAACTAATAGTGCTGAACGCAACTTTTTGTTGTTTGCAGTTCTGAAGCTCGGTCCAGAGGCCTTTAAGTTCGACAGCGGGCTGGAGGCCGTGGCTGTGAGACAGAACGAGAAGTACTACATTCTGAGGCCTGAGGTCATCGAGACATACTGGTACATGTGGAGATTTACCCACGACCCCAAATACAGGCAGTGGGGCTGGGAAGCAGCACAGGTTAGCACCTCTCTCTACCTTTCCTGATGCTTTCATCTGTATGACAGAAACACTGATGACAGTAACATAGACTTAATTAAAACAATATTTGAACCCCATAACCATATACCTATTGCTTATTTCACAAATTCTCGAACCAGCATATCACAAAGAGCATTCTATGTTGAGCGAGTGGAAGGAAGGAAAATATTACTGCTTCGCTCACATGCTCTAATATATAATCAGATATATCATATTTTTTTAAAGTTAAAAAATATACATTTTATATATTGTAATATTTAAAAATACGTTTATTAATTTTAATATTTTTTCTTGCTGTATTAAAGGGGTCATGAATTGAGAAATCAACTTTTCATTCAGCATTTGATATATAAAAGTTAATCGTGATATAAGAATGTCCTGCAAGTTTCAGAGCTGAAAACGTCCTTGTTAGTCAAAGAAAAGCTTTTATTGACACCAGGCCCAGAAAACGCTCGATCTCAGAATGTGCCAGGCTGTGACGTCAGAGTGTAGTGAAACACCACCTCTGCAGAAGAAGATCAACGCCTACTTCTTCATCACTGCCTGTTTAGCCCTGCCAACCGATTTGCGCATGTAACATAGGCCTAGTGTTAAACCAGATCGAGCTACCAAGCAATAAACATGCCATTGTGGATTACAAAATATTGTGCAGTGACTGGGCTCGACAGTAATGCAACATGTAAGTAACTGTGTTCATTCTAATGCCTGATCTGAAATGTGATGATTCATGTAGTCAGATGTTCTTTGTCTGTGTGTCAGTGAATCAAACTGGTGGCTAAACGTCAACTTGCGTTGTTTCTCTTAGTAGGATGAAAATAATCTGTTATTTAACGGTGATTAAATTCTATAAAGAAAGCAATCAAAGAAAGCTCCCTTTGCAATCGTTTGAGCAGTGCACGCTGAACCTGTCAATCAAACTGCGAGAGTTTGTCAGTGACGCGTTTATCAGTGACTCCCGTTTTAGTCAACCAATCACGTTTGCACTGTGAAGATGAAAGCATTCGTTAGTGTACAGAAACGTTGCAACGATGAGATCGCTGCTTTCATGCGCTCAACATGTGTGTGATCAGCTACAATGATCATCACTGCATCCTTTCATGCTACAATCTACATATAATGCCATTTTAAAGGATTAGTTCACTTTTAAATAAACTTTTGCTGATAATTTACTCATCCCCATGTCATCCAAGATGTCCATGTCTTTCTTTCTGTAGTCGAAAAGAACTTAAGGTTATGGATGAAAACATTCCAGGGTTTTTCTCCATATAATGGACTTCAATGGGCTCCAAACGGTTCAAGGTCCAAATGACATTTTCAGTACAGCTTCAAAGGGCTTTAAACGATACCAGACAATGAATAAGGGTCTTATCTAGCGAAACTATCCGTTTCTGCGAGAAACCGAGCAGTATTTATGCTATTATTTTACCTCTTAACAGACAAACGAGATTGTCTCTGAATAAATTAGATTATCGGGCTGAAGCGGGTATCCGGGCGTGGCAGGGGGGCTCGACAGCGCCCCCTTAAGTGGGGTCTGAAAACTTGGTCCATATATCAAACACACTTGCACGTACATTTATGAAACTCGGTACACATATAGACCTCATCGGGCTAAACAACTTTCGTGCTCATAGTTATGCGTCAGCCCAACAGGAAGTGAGCTATTATGGGTTGTTCGGAAAACGCATGCTCTGGAATTGAATATACTCCTCCGAGGCCATTGTTTCAATCAGTGCCATACTCGGTCAGCATTAAGACAAGATATTGAGGATGCTAAATTGCGAGCGGATTTTTGATATCTCGAATGGTTTGGCCGTGGCGAAGCAACAAATTTATGGCGAGAAAATGGAAACAGGAAGTGTGTTATAACTTGTGCAAACATTGACTGATTTGGATGAAACTTCAGCTGTGTGTTCATTGTAAGAGTCCGATCACATGGATATGATGTTTGTGAGTCAAAGTTATAGCGTCACCAACTGGCAGCAGGAAGTGTCACTTTCAAAAATGCTTTGAATCACCATCTTATTTTCACCCAATTTACTTCAAACTTCATCAGTATAATGTGAAAACATGTCAGATATAGACATACGAATGGATTCCTGATATTTTAAATACTGTTGCCATGGCAATGTGTCAAAATGTAATCATCTGTTTTTGAGGCACACACATCAGAGATGTCAGTCAGTGGAAATGGGCAAAGCCTCAGAAAGGGGTGTTGGAGGGGCTCTATAGCGCCACCTTTTGTCACAAGTGGGGGGGTTAGTTTTATCTATAGTCACCAAACTCGGTACATATATTGTTCTCTTCGAGCCGAACAACTTTCTAATTTACAGTCATTAGCTCTGACCAACAGGAAGTAAGATATTTTGGTTTGAACGTGAATTTTTGGATAAATCAGGCTCTGAGTTTTTACGTTCTCCTTGTAGGCGATTTATTCAATCTCCACCAAACTTGGTCAACATGAAAAAAAGATACGGAAGATGCTAAAATGCGAACGGATATTGGATATCTCAAATGGTGTTGCCATGGCGAGGGATTAAATAAGGACAAAAAAAGGGGAACAGAAATTCTCTCATATCTTGTAAAATCATATTTTGATTTCAATTAAATTAAGATTGTATGTTCGGTAATTGAACTTGGATTAATTTAAAAAGCCTTTACTATTTTTCAGATCAATATATTTATTTATTTAAAATATTTCTTTGAATAATCTAGTCTGTGTGTGCTGCCCTCCCCTCAATGAACAGAAGATGGCAGCATTGTGTTATTTTCAAACAGGATAAAAAAAACATTCCATCTCTCTTTCTCTCTGCCAATCCGTGTGTGTGTGTGTGCGCTTGTGAGATTTATGAGGACAAAAATTTGAATAATGACATGGGTATTACACTGGTTTGACAACATAATCATGGGTTATGAGAACATTTCCTGTGAACCAAATACCTTTTAAAGGTCCCGTTCTTCGTGATCCCACTGTTCAAACTTTAGTTAGTGTGTAATGTTGCTGTTAGAGCATAAATAATACCTGTAAAATTATAAAGCTCAAAGTTCAATGCCAAGCGAGATATTTTAATTAACAGAAGTTCCCTTTCAAAGCCTACAGCGAACGGCCGGTTTGGACTACATCCTGGTACTTCCTTCATTGATTACGTCAGTAGAACAGTAGAACAGACTAACCTCCGCCCACAAGAATATGCGAAAAAGGGTCTTGTTGCTGTCCCACGTGGAGAAGAGGATGTGTCGCGTGGAGAAAAGGAAGTGGTGCGTTTGAGTGTGTTTGTCGCCATGTCGTCGAGACGCTGTTATTTTCATCCCGGAGTCAAATCACCTTTGTTTGGCTTTCCCAGGGACACTGTAGAGATCATTAAGCGCATATATCTCCCGTTAAGAGGCGTGACCTTTCCATGCAAGTTACATGCGCTAAGCTGCTGTCGAATCACAACACCGGAACCAGGTCATGTGCGCTAAGCTGCTGTCAAATCACAACACGGGAACCGCTGGCACAATCAGAACTCGTTATGTATTTCTGAAGGAGGGACTTCATAGAATAAAGGAAGTCATCAGCCGTTTTTAGGACAGTGAAAACAGCGGTATACAGATAAGTAAATTGTGTGAAAAATATTGTGTTTTTTTACACGCGAAACATGAACACGTTATATTGCACACTGTGATCAATCGTGGAAAGACGTCAAACAGCTTGTAAACAATGTCATGCAGCATCATATATATATATCGTCGCTGTCCGATGAAAACCACGTATGTCCATTTTGCCGATTTTGAGATTTTTCGACGGATTGAATGTCCAGGTTCATTTCCGTATACAGTATGCGTCACATATCTAAATGGCCAATGAAAAGTTGTGAAATCATGTTATCTGATTTTCATGTATATCCATTTGGTGTCAAAGCTGTCAATCACGCCGCGTATCTCCCGCCCTGTGGAAGCATCTCGCCGGTCTCGCTGGTATCGTGAAGTTGTTTCATCAAAGCTCAGCACTGGATAGCCGATAGTACGACATTGAAGCTCTCCACAGTTTAGTTCTAATCTAGTTCTTCACAGATTAGTTTGCTTGCTAGTATGTAAATAAACTCGGTCTCTTTGATAAGATTCAGCCTTTTTTTCTCAGTCAAACTGATCAAATTATAGCCTGTAATGCTACTGTCATGATTGTCACTAGAACATGCCTCACTCATACTGCGATCACCGCTTGCCAGAGGCTGAGAATATCCAGCATGTATTCCTCTGTATTCCTCACGTATTCCTCTGCTGAAACGCGACTTTGCCATTCTAATTAATGATCGGAAGAACGCGTATCGACCACCGTTACTGTAAAATATGCACGTATGTCCATTTAAACTCAATTTTGGTCAAATGTGGATTATATCATTACACTGGCAAGAATATGGTTACATGTAAAGATGCCGTACCAAGTATGACAACGCTACATTCAACTGCTTTTGAAATACAGTGTTTTTTTCACTTCCTGAAAAGTAAGCGTTTTGGACATACGTGAGTTTCATCGGACAGCGACGATATAATATAAATTCTACTTAACCTGTTAGTAGAATAGTAGAGTCTTGATTATTTAATGTTATGTTTAGTTAAATCTGTCATGAAAATTACAACGAATAGGAGAAAAAACATAATTTTATAATTAGATTTAGGAGTTAATGCAAAAACTGCCTTTTGTGAAGTTTACATGTTTGCACACAATGTGTTATTTGAGTGTTGATTATCCTATAACTAAACAGTTATAAATATCAGCTGAATGGCTCATAGTTTGGGCTCTGTTGTTAACCTTTAATATTATAGTAATAATGTGCAAGTAAGGGCTCCCTATATAGTTTTCAGAAAGTTTTAGTTATAATTTAATTAATTTAAGGACAGACACAATTTTTTCAGTAAACCACTGTTTAATAAAAAATATATAAAAAGCCATTTCTTAAAACTGCTGTACCGAACTCGTACCGAACCGTAACTTCAAAACCGAGGTACGTACCGAACTGTCAGTTTTGTGTACCGTTACACCCCTAATTTGTAGGCATAAATGTGGCGTATTCAGATGACTTTGATATAGTTATTTTACATTTAGCGGGTTTAACTTTATATTGCAGCAAATTATAACTTCACATTTGAAATTAAACTATGACACTATATCACTATTCAGACAGGACTAGTTTTCTAAATGATATTTGAGTTACAATTCTCATCACCCAACATCTGTGATTTCAAATATATTCAATATATTCAAAATATTTTCAGAGAGTGAAATAAAAAATATTTCTCCCACCATTTAGATTTTATTTCTTTTTGTTGTTAAAATCTTGTGAATCTTGTTCAATGTGCAGAGTGCCTCTCTCTCAGTCCTTCCCCTCCCCCCTCACTCTCAGGCTCACCCTGTGAGTGTGTGTGCCTTTCTCTCTTGATGATAGTAATTTACCCCTTTCATATCTTAGACTATCACAAATAACTATCACTTTAGTGTGAATAAGTAAAAAAAGAACTATACAAATACCTTGAATTAAATACTGGCCTTATAAAATTTTGAGCAGGAAAAGAGAACTTTTCACATATTTGAAAGTGATCTATTTCATCCTATGACGTTACAATTCATCTACATTTAAATGACATCATGGGTGTGGCTTGTGGTGATAGTGGCACCAGCTGCTGCGGTAAATGTGACATATTTGAGCGATTTTAAAATATTCTCCTGTTTAAAATCTTTAAATTAATTATTTACTGATATAATATAAATGTATTAAAGGTAAATTTCACATGCTTTTATAAAAGTGGCTGTTTATAATAAACTTCCATAAAATGTAGACACGCATCTTACTCTTACCTGACACTGATATTAAAATCAGTGTTGCAGTTTCTGTGATTTGGCTCCATTTATTACTTTTTTAATTAACTTTTTTTTTTTATTGCCTACCACCCATATTGAAATGAAAGCACGCTTTATGGAGCATAAGATTGGTGAACAAACGGTAGCTAAGGTAGGTCAAAAACGATAAGATAAAACAACATCAGCATTAGTACGATATTCTGCACTCATTTGAAATTGACTATTAACATCATCTGACATTAAATTAATTAATTTAAATGAACTGATCTCATAAATATGGCCTTTGTGGTTCACGGCCATAGCAGCACCAACTTCTGCAGTTAATGTGATGAATTCAGATGACTTTGACACAGTCCTTTTATGTTTTCCCATTTTAAATGCCTATTTCCTGACGTGCACAATTAAGCTGATGCCGTCATCGCTGCTCGTAGCTTTAATATAAATAGTTATCCATGTTTCATACTCTGAATTTATAATGTTGGGATGCCTGCATTTATTAAGCATTACAACAGTGTTTCAACATTGACAAAAGCTGTTGTGCTTTTTAGCGTGTTTAGTGTTGGTTATCATCCAAAACATGAAAATAATTATCGTCCTATTGTATCAGTTAGAAGTTTAATATCTGTGTAACTCAGTAAGAGAACAAAACTTATTTTTAAGTGGTGCATGTTCAAATTTCACCAGCACAAAGGCAGGGAGCGAGCATCACAAACCGTTTGAAAAAAAAGTTTGACTCGCTTCTCACCGGGCTGGTATCTCCAGCCATCAGAGTTCAGCCAGAAATCAGAGACAGAATAAGGTCAGACTGTGTCTGGCACAGGATGTTCTTCAGTATCTAAACCCATATCTCATCGCTTTGATATCCATCTGTAGACCCAGTCGCTCTATCTGTGGCATCTTTTTGCTGCTCGTATTAGTCCTGTACCTCTCCTTCTGTATTCTTTAGATTTATCCCTCCCTTTCTTTTAATGTCACTATTATGCCAGTGTGTTTTTGGGAAGTGTGTTTGTGTTTTTAGAACTGTTTCAAAGTGCTCTTGAGAATGGAGCGTCATTGTTTTCTCTCTGATTGGGTGTCATTGTTCTGCCGTTACAGGACGGTTTCTGGGCCTGGGCTCTTTCTCTGCTCTCCCGCATTGTCACTATCCCCATTTCTGTCAAAGGAGAAAGAGAGAGCACAATAAAAATACTCACTTGTTCTCTATCACCAAAGTTCCTTAGTTGCTAGCGGCTCTTTTTCTCTTCTAATTTGATCATTTTCTGTTTCCAGCTCTCTCCATGCACCTCTTTCTTTCCAGGGTCTCACCGTTTCTTCTCCTTTTCGTTGTGTAGAAAATTGTGTTGTTTTGATCTATTTGGCATGCACGCTCATCTCTAGGATCAGTTAGGATTTTTCCCAGTTCTCACCATATGTCAGTAAGATGGTCAGTTGGAAGTTAAACAAATGGCTTTGGATTAATTTAGTTGGCTCGATGACAGTTTGGTTATTTGAACTGCTAGTGTTTGCAGAGATGTTGTTTTTTTTATGGGGGAAGTAATGTAAATCTGTCTAGAAATGATTATAGAATTTAGCTGACAATTATCCTTTTTTGACCGATAACAGACTGATGATGACCGATATTAAAAAAGTTCTATATGATTTTTAAAAGGTAAACTAAATGGAAAATAAAAGTCTTGAGTGAATCTCTGTTGAATGGGTTAATGTGAGGCTGAATCAGGTTAGCTGCTATCGTGTTTTTTTAACCATGTGAGGTGAGTCCTCAGTGTAGCAGCTGTTTCAGAAAGATCTGCTCCAGGTAGGTGAGCCCATCATGCTGTGTTTTTCCTGGCACAGATGGCTTGCATCACTCCTGCCTGCAGAGACTGGAGCAACGCTAATGGAGCATTATTGGTTCTTGGAGAAAAAGAGTGGCTTCTTATATATTCTATTTCTGGCTTGTCATTACTGTGAGTACACAGTCATGCATTGATTTGATTTGCAGTCATAAATTGGTGATTGGGACAAGGTTTCACTTGATATTGCACATACCATTTAGACTTTCTGAGCTAATGCACAGGAAAAAGTATTTCTGGAACTGACCTAGCCTGAAGTTACCCACCAATTACCTGGTAACTTTATTAGAAACAGCAAGATATTACATAGTTGAATTGAATTGGACAACACCAGTCTGACAGCACGCACATATGTAAGAAATAAGTCATACAGTCATGACTCCAAGCATATTTTAACAACCTTTACCATGAAATGTGCCTACATTTTCTTCTCTCCTGAACATCACGTGTGGGAAAATATCTCACATTAAGACAACAAAATGAACATATTAAGAACAAAAACGTGTTTTACCAAATAGACCGTCACTCTTTGTCACACATATGCTTGGAAAAAAACCTAAAACATTAACGTGTGTGTGTGTGTGTGTGTGTGTGTGTGTGTGTGTGTGTGTGTGTGTGTGTGTGTGTGTGTGTATATATATATATATATATATATATATATAATGTGTGTGTGTGTGTGTGTGTATATATATATGTATGGCATTTATCTGATATAAAAACAGTAAAAATGTAATATTGTGAAATAATTTTACTGTTTAAAATTACTTTTTTCTATTTTAATGTATCTTAAAATGTAATTTATTCCTGAGGTGACAAAGCAGAATTTTAAGCATCATTGCTTCAGTCTTTAGTGTCATATGATCCTTCAGAACTAAATCATTATAATATGCTGATTTGGTGCTCATAAAACATTTCCTATTATTATCAATGTTATTGATGTTAATATGTTTGTGGTAAGTTTTTTTTAGGGGGGGGCGGGTAATTCAAAAATACGTAGGTTTAGGGGTGGGGTTAGTGTAATGGGATAGAATATACGGTTTGTACAGTATAAAACCATTGTGTTTATGGAGAGTCCTCGTAACCACATATTCAAGAATGTCTGTGTGTA
The DNA here is from genome assembly GCA_023566225.1 of Romanogobio albipinnatus. Lineage (NCBI taxonomy): Eukaryota > Metazoa > Chordata > Actinopteri > Cypriniformes > Gobionidae > Romanogobio > Romanogobio albipinnatus. The sequence continues at coordinate 31,712,754 of CM042243.1, read as the reverse complement.
TGTTAATATTTTTCCATCCCTTCAACCTGAATGCACACTGACTCGTTGGGACCTAAATTGAAGTTCCCATGAAGAAACAAGCTTCTAAATCATACAGAATAAAAAAAATTGAAAATGTATAAATGCAGAAAGTTTTGTGTGATGGCTATAGGTTTAGGGGTGGGGTTAGCATAAGGGGATAGAATATACAGTTTGTACAGTATAAAAACCATTACGTCTATATAGAGTCCCCACAAAGATAGTGAACCAGACGTGTGTGTGTTTATTTTTTCTGAATATAACGTTCTCCTCCTTTTCTGCAGGCTATAGATAAATACTGTCGAGTAAGTGGAGGTTTCTCTGGTGTTAAAGACGTCTACTCCTCCAACCCCACCTACGATGACGTCCAGCAAAGCTTCTTCCTGGCTGAAACGCTCAAGTAAACGTCATTTCATTTACTGATACACTGTGCTGAAGCTGTGTTGCATGAATAGTAACATGAATTGTTTCAGTTCATTATGGGAGTACACATTATTATTATACATTAAACGATGTAATAACGGTCAGTTACTACTATAATGGTCAACATAATTCAATACAAATAGCACAGTGAAAAACTGACTATCAGCTAAACCAAAGTGGGATTTGCAGAGTAAATTGGAGGGGAAAGAAAGCCAGTCATCACTGCTACCTGCTGGTTGCATCAATACACTGCAGTTTCTCTCACATGTGTTTTGAATGGGATACATCAGATCTGTGACCTAGTTTGGAACTAGTATCAAGTTAATCCTTGCATGTGTGTTTTTGTAGGTATCTATATCTGCTTTTCTCCAGCGATGAGCTGCTGCCTCTTGAGAGCTGGGTGTTCAACACAGAGGCCCACCCTCTGCCCGTCCTGCACCTGGGCAACATCACCCTGCCTGGCAGCGAGACCCAGCGGTAGAGTGGACGCACCGGGGGGGCGCTCTCCCCCTCACTCTCCCCTTTTCTATATGCCTCCCTCCTTGTGAAAGACAGCAGCTGCTAGTGCAAAGGAGAGGAGAGAACTGTACCCACCAACCACTGTCTCCTCCTGGACTGTGAATCATGGGACTTCAGTGAACGGAGGGGACCGGAACAGAATGAACTCTCTTTATCTATGTCTCTATCATATATTCTCTGAAGGACAGATTGCCGAATTGATCATGTGCGTCTCTCTCTTGTGGCCACTGGTGTGACACGTCCGTACACACTGTACACACATTTGCGGACAAAAAGACCTTCTGAAATGGATGTGCATTTCTCACCAGGGAAGGATTTTAACAAGTTCATTCTTTGTTTGTTTGTTTGTTTGTTTGTTTTCACCAATTTGGCACATTTCATGTCATCAGCTCAGCACTAAATCACTTCAAAATGGTGGATAAATGGTTCCCGGACCAGAGCACCTTTAGAGCCTTTCACTTTCTGAGCTGGGCTCCTGGAGACAGCAGATGTTGGATTCGACCTCCTGTGAAATCTTTCTCCAGCTGAGGCAGAATTTAGGCCACAGCCACCCAGGGGTGTTCTTTTCTCCAGGATTTCTCTTCAAACAGTCTCTCCGACGTCTCTGTTAGGGTTAGCGGGTAAAAAGAGACACATGCTGCTATCGAACAGCTGCTGCCTGTGAAACAGTCACCACCGTCATTCCAGAAACCTGCTCTTTTCCACGTCTTTCCATTCCTGTCTTTCTTTTCATCCTTTCCGAATGCTCAATTTCATTCATACTGCTTTCTGAAACATGGATGGGCTTATGTTTGGTTTTGCCATACATTGAAACAGTAACACTTAAAGCAGCAGCAGCTGTAACTTGTGGAGGGAAGTCGCAGTGCTTTAGATGCTAATGCTCACGGACATCACCATTTGTTTTCATTTGTCGCTGGTGTCGCTCTGTTAGACCAGACCAGATTTTTTCAACAGCAGATTTTTACCACTAATCGTAGCCAACAATATAGAGATATATATAAATATAAATATGGGGTTTAGAGTTCAGAAAATGCCCTGTACAGGAATCCCAGGGTAAATAAAACACCCAAACCAGTGCAAAGACAACAAAGCCCACGATGTAGGATGTTTTAGACTTGAGGATACTCCTAAACTGAGGTCAAAGACTTTTCTTGTTTCTTAGCTTCTGGATGTTTTCCTTTAAGTCAGATGCATATCTCTGAATATTTCATGCGAGTTTTAAAGTGAATGTTTGGGTCCTGGTCTGTAAACACTCTGGACGTTCCTGGACACTTTTTTTTTCTGAGAACCGGTGGTGGCAGATGGAAACAGATTTCTGATATCAGATGATTCACTCGAGTTTGATCAAACACAACCTGCAGCCAGTCGCATTGAAGTTTATTTATTACATTTTTTAGTTGTTTTATTTGACCTTTAATGAATATCGATTCAGTCTGTTTGGAAGACGTGCTCAGCCTTATGCTCTCCGACTCATGTTTGTTTGTTGTAATCTTCTATTGTGTAAAATGGCACATCCACAGAATATGTCAGTCGATCAGAGGAGGAAAAGTTCATTATTTTCTCATCTTAGGTCTTTCAAAAAGACTTGCGCACCACTGACGGGATGCTGGGTGTCATCGATCAGCGCTACCGAAGGGTCTTTCTCTTTATATCCTGTTGTTTCAGTTTCTAAACCCTTCATCCCAGCCTGAAGGAGACATGTCCTCTCCTCCCCTCTAGATGGCAGCAGTGGTGTCCTGCAACTCCTGTACATGTCATTTTCTTTTTTTTCCCAGTAACATGACTTTGACTAATGGTGAGTGAGTGAAGCCCATGCCCACTCCAGGGAAGAGGCCCACTCTTCCCTGGTGTTGCTGGGTGGGTTTCAAAAATGCTGTGTTCTGTATTTGTATTTTTACTGAACAAAAAAAAAAAACAATAATTGTAAATATGTTTAAAATGCCACACAAATTCAATAAAGATGTTACAAAAAGTGAACGGAATAAAACAAAAGCTTTTAGTGTCAATTGTTTTCTTACTGAATCGGCACTTACAGTGGAGGTCATAGTTCAGGTGGATCAGGCGTCTTGGTTTGAATACAGGTTTCCCACAGTCATAGAAGACCTGGATATATTAAGAAATTTGAAAATCGAAATTTCCAGACCTACAAGTCACTAAACTTCTTTAATGACAGAGAAATGCCATGGAAGTTTCTGCAGTGAATATCATTTTCATATTTATGCTCACATAGGACTGAAAGCTGAATCCTCCATTGAGCCACATTCAAACTGTAGGATGAATTGTGTCCAGTTTAAGACATTTGTGCATTAAAATATAAACAATATAATCGATCAAAAGTTTTTTTTTTTTAAAGAACTTAATACTTTTATTCGGAAAGGATGCATTAAATTGATTAAATGTGACAGTAAAGACAATTGTTGCGTAAGTTTCTATATAAAATCTAACAAAAATGCCCAATTTTCACCACTAATAATAATTGTTTCTTGAGCAGCAAATCAGCATATTAGAATGATTTCTGAAGGATCATGTGACACTGAAGACTGGCGTAATGATGCTGAAAATTCAGCTTTGCCATCACAGGAATAAATTACATTTTAATATATATTGAAATAGAAAATGGCTAAATTGTAATAATATTTCACAATATTACAGTTTTTATTGCATTTCTGATCAAATGCAGCCTCGCCCTTGATGAGCATAAGAGCTTTTTTTTTTATTATTATTATTAGTGACCTCAAACTTTTGAACCGCAAGTACCGTTTGATGGAAACACTACAGTTGTAGATATTAGTTATTGCATTAGTTACCATGAACTAACAATAGATATTTTACATTTTAATAATGTAAATGTACTGATGTTAACAGCTTATTATATTAAATACATTGAATTATATTGGTGCTCTATACATGGGAATCTGCTCTTGCGATCTAAAATATATTTATTTTAATCTTAATCATGAATGAGTAGAAGCATGGATATTGAAAGATCTTAATCTGTGGGAACCTTGTGGATTTTTAAATACTCTAGATTGCCTTTGTTCTTTATTAACACATCCTATATAAATGCGGTGTGTACATTTCTATTATTTCAGTTATAATGTTATTGATAAAAGCACTATCTATTTGTTTTAAGGTCTTCATGCTCCTTTGCCCTTGGCAGCACACATTGATATTACAGGTCGTGGTGAACTGGTCCTGGCACATTACCCCTGCTCTCAGCATACGTCATCCCCATTGCAAACAGTATTTCACACATGTGAGGTTGTTGTTGTTGGTATTCTCTCTGTTTAGCAGAAGCTGCAGATTTGAGGGGGAACATGAGGGATTTACTTTATTTTATTTTTAGCTGCCTCTGTCATTGAGCTGTCTGGTCTGAACACAGCGTGACAGGACAGGATGGATGGGTGGCAAAGCAAGTGGCAGAGGTCATGAGCTGGGTGTCATTTGCCCTCTTTCAACAACCCTAGTGACACCTTGTGACCCCTCGGTATCATCTGCTAAACAGATGCTGAACGATGATTGATTTCGCTTTCCAGACATACAATGGGGTCCAAAACACTGAGACCACTGGTGGAAATTTTTTGTTTTGATTTCTGTTTTTCTTTGTTTTTAAGTCCATTAAATGCAATACAGTATTCAGTTTGCATGGATCAGTTTGCATCTTGTGCTACAGCTGAAGCAAAAACAAATACAGAATTTTATGTACAGAATGGTCTTCACCATCCATATAAACTTTAGAGATAACATTCTTTGTAATATGTATATGTATATATATATATATATATATATATATATATATATATATATATATATATATATATATATATATATATAGAAAAAAGTTGTGAATAAAGATTGGAGTAAGTTTTACTTGACATTTCTTTGCAATTATTTGTGGAATTTACTAGCAATTTCTGAGTGAATATTGTTTCAAAGTCAATCCTACACCAAAATGTGTTCAGTGTAATTCAGGGTCATCTTAGGCCACAGAGTCAACTGCTGGTCAGTGGAAAACAGTGAGTGATAAGCGGGAGAAACTGGCATGCACCAAAAAAGCACCAAGGTCACTGTGAACCAGGTATGTCAGTTGGCAACTTCTATCAATGATAGCAGTTGAGCTGCAGTACCACTGGACTTTCAGAAGAGCATATTGAGCACCACTCATTTAATATGCACTCTCACCATCCCGCCAGTGGGACGCTTGGCTCTCTTTTTTTGTTTTTGTTTTTTCATATTATTTTAGTAATCATCATAAATTAGGGATCATTTGAAAGCTTACAAACTCAAATTTCATCTTGTGAAAACCATTTTGAAATAAGATGCAGTGTTATCATGGAACCGGTGCTTTAAATTCTTGGGCTCCTCCTCTAGTGGGCGGTGTCAGATTTCATATTACAAAACTATACTTTATATAAACTTTATTACAGGCTCTAGGCCCAACAACAAGACATACAACATAAAGAAAAGAAAAAAACAAGGCATAGATACATAAACACATACAGACATACTTTGATTCATGAGAGCCTTAATAGGCACCCATACCAATGTTTCCACAAATATGATTGATATCTGACCGAGCTGCACCTAGGGCTTGTGAGCATCATTATAATACAGTTTTGAGACTCATCAAGTCGGGACATGAACTTAAACATTAGGTTCCTCAAGAGAGCCTGTAAAGTGCTTAGCCCTGAGTCACAAAAGAGCTTACTTGCACTGCTACTCCTGGGCTTTTTCAGCAGTATCCTCAGGCAGTCATTATATACTACCTGAAGTTTGCGCAGGGTCTCTTTTTTGTAGCTGACCCACAATGGGACTGCATACATAGGGGTGCAGTATGCACGAAACAAGCACACTTTCACATCATCAGAACAGTGATGGAATTTCCGGACTAACATGTTTGCTTGGACATACAACATTCGTCTCTGCCTATACATATCAGCATCATCTTCCATCTTGTCAGTGATGATGTGCCCATGGTATTTCATACAGTTAGATACACAGAGTGATTGCCCTGACAGGTAAAACATTGTTCCTATAATGAAAACCTTTTCTAAACTTGACAAAACACATATCATCGGAAAGAGTCTCAAGGTTCCATATTTTGTGATAGAATTGATATTTTGACAGAAATGTATTAGTTTGTTACAGGAGAATACATTTAAAAAAAATGGAATGTGGTGGTTATTTTTGGTATAGAGCGCCTAAACAAAATCATAGGAATTTATATATATATATATATATATATATATATATATATATATATATATATATATATATATATATATATATATATATATATATATATATATATATATATATATATATATATATATACAGGTCCTTCTAAAAAAATTAGCATATTGTGATAAAGTTCATTATTTTCTATAATGTAATGATAAACATTTACCTTTCATATATTTTAGATTCATTGCACACTGACTGAAATATTTCAGGTCTTTTATTGTTTTAATACTGATGATTTTGGCATGCAGCTCATGAAAACCCAAAATTCCTATCTCAATAAATTAGCATATTTCATCCGACCAATAAAAAGAAAAGTGTTTTTAATACAAAAAAAGTCAACCTTCAAATAATTAGGTTCAGTTATGCACTCAATACTTGGTCGGGAATCCTTTTGCAGAAATGACTGCTTCAATGCGGCGTGGCATGGAGGCAATCAGCCTGTGGCACTGCTGAGGTGTTATGGAGGCCCAGGATGCTTCGATAGCGGCCTTAAGCTCATCCAGAGTGTTGGGTCTTGCGTCTCTCAACTTTCTCTTCACAATATCCCACAGATTCTCTATGGGGTTCAGGTCAGGAGAGTTGGCAGGCCAATTGAGCACAGTAATACCATGGTCAGTAAACCATTTACCAGTGGTTTTGGCACTGTGAGCAGGTGCCAGGTCGTGCTGAAAAATGAAATCTTCATCTCCATAAAGTTTTTCAGCAGATGGAAGCATGAAGTGCTCCAAAATCTCCTGATAGCTAGCTGCATTGACCCTACCCTTGATAAAACACAGTGGACCAACACCAGCAGCTGACATGGCACCCCAGACCACCACTGACTGTGGGTACTTGACACTGGACTTCAGGCATTTTGGCATTTCCTTCTCCCCAGTCTTCCTCCAGACTCTGACACCTTGATTTCCGAATGACATGCAAAATTTGCTTTCATCCGAAAAAAGTACTTTGGACCACTGAGCAACAGTCCACTGCTGCTTCTCTGTTGCCCAGGTCAGGCGCTTCTGCCGCTGTTTCTGGGTCAAAAGTGGCTTGACCTGGGGAATGCGGCACCTGTAGCCCATTTCCTTCACACGCCTGTGCACGGTGGCTCTGGATGTTTCTACTCCAGACTCAGTCCACTGCTTCCGCAGGTCCCCCAAGGTCTGGAATCGGTCCATCTCCACAATCTTCCTCAGGGTCCGGTCACCTCTTCTCGTTGTGCAGCGTTTTTTGCCACACTTTTTCCTTCCCACAGACTTCCCACTGAGGTGCCTGGATACAGCACTCTGGGAACAGCCTATTCGTTCAGAAATGTCTTTCTGTGTCTTACCCTCTTGCTTGAGGGTGTCAATGATGGCCTTCTGGACAGCAGTCAGGTCGGCAGTCTTACCCATGATTGCGGTTTTGAGTAATGAACCAGGCTGGGAGTTTTTAAAAGCCTCAGGAATCTTTTGCAGGTGTCATTTTGATTCAGATGATTAGGTTAATAGCTCGTTTAGAGAACCTTTTCATAATATGCTAATTTATTGAGAAAGGAATTTTGGGTTTTCATGAGCTGCATGCCAAAATCATCAGTATTAAAACAATAAAAGACCTGAAATATTTCAGTTGGTGTGCAATGAATCTAAAATATATGAAAGTTTAATTTTTATCATTACATTATGGAAAATAATTAACTTTATCACAATATGCTAATTTTTTTAGAAGGACCTGTATATATATATATATATATATATATATATATATATATATATATATATATATAAAAGAATTATACAGTATCTTTGATTTACAGTAAGTTTAAACATTAATTTTTTTAAGTGCAATTTCAATAATCTTCTGTTTTCTTTAAAACAAGACCAAACATTGGTCTGTATTCCAAAGCATTCTTGAATCCATTTAAGTTTGGATAGTGCATTTTCACCCAGTCTATATACCCCTTACTGAAAAGCATAGTTATCTTTTTCAATTCAATTAAAATTTATTTGTATAGCGCTTTTCACGATACATATCGTTTCAAAGCAGCTACACAGAAAATGCATCTACATTACAATTTAAATTGATTTGTACATGTTATGCATTTCAGAAATGCACATATATACAAAGCACACAGATTAGCTAACTATCTATTATTAATCAATGTAATAACTATGGCACAGAAATAAGAATACATGTTGTAAATGAATAGGGTATATAGAGTGAGCATGGGTGTGTGTTGATGCAGAGCTGCGTCATCTGAAGTCCTCACAGGAGTTGAGTCGTCTCTTCACAGGTGATGGTCATCTGAAGTCTTTACGAGAAGCTGGATCCAGACTGGAGCTGATGGACTCTAGTTACCTCGGGATGGGCGTCCCGAGATAAAGCAGAACAGAAAAGTAGTTAGCGTGGCTGCTGTTCAAGGCATTAAGCAAAGATGATCATGTGCATTGATATAACTATAGAGTACAAGGTTAGGAGATGCATCATGTGAATGCCTGGCTTTTCTTTTTTTTTCAAGGGAAATAATATAACCAAGATCATTAAAACCACATTTTGTTTAAAGTACATCATTCTGTTCAGAAGTGTACATAGGCCTACCCTTGTGTCTGCCTACTTGAGTGACTATTTGACAATGGATCCAATTTCTTCAAGCAAATATTGAGCTGTCAAATTGAAAGGGGCATCATGTTGCATAGCATTAAATACCTTTACAAATATCCACTGGGTGTGCTGTATTTCTAAGGAATAAAACCTTACAACATGGGGAAAATTCCAATCAGAAGTGAGCGTCCCTATGCCCTACTCACTCCGAAGGGCAGAACATGACCATAAATTATCAAATTTATCAAAGGGAACACTGCATGTTCCCTTGGCAAACGGACCTGTGGAAGGGCCCTTCGTAAAGGGATTCAGTTGTTCACTTTCGTTTGGAACACTCGAAGGGTGCAAAAATGCTGTTTAGAATTCGCCCCTAGCCTAGGTACAGCCATCTGTATGTGCCGAGGTTATTTCTGAATTACACAAGATAATGTTTGTTATCATGCCTGATCTGACCTCATCAACACTGTTACTATACACTGATGAGCCAAAACATTAGATGGTAAACAAACAATAAGTTATTGTGTCGGATGCAGGAATAAAGATCTGGGCCCGTATTCATAAAGATTCTAAGAGTCCTCTCAGAAAACTCCTAATTTGGCTTAAAAACTTTTACGTTGGAGTCTTAGCTTAAGAGCTATTTGGGACCGATCTGAGAGCAACTCTGAGCAAGGAAAATACAAAAACTTTTATCTTAGTGAAGAGGCAGGGCTGACCCCGTTGTCACATATGACACAGTCTTTTGAAGACTGTGATTGGTTGGTTGTCTAAAAAGGGGAAAAAAGGAGCGCTTTTAAGTATAGGGTCTATTCTAAGCCTTCACTTTGAAATTACAAGCGCAAATTGTCCTATTTTACCGTTCTCTCTCACTCACACACACATTATATATATGTATATAAATCATTTTATGATTTACCATGCTGTTAATTTCCTATAAGGTATTTGATTGGCTTAGAATTATAAACATTGTTCCACTCTTTCCAATTGCTGGCATGTCTATTTAATTGGTGGTTTGAAAGTTGGGTTTAATGCAACAAACATGATCCCTGCACGATCTAATCTATGGCGTCTTATTAAGTCACTGTCATCCATTGTCTGCAACACATTTCTTCTCCCTCTTCGTCTTTCTGCCATGTTCTCCGCTGCTAAAGAAACTCTTAAGCCTCTTAAAAGTCCTCGTCCGTGCTCCTAACAAATTTGACCTTAAGACCTTTTTTAAGGGTTAAGATGCTTTCTGAATTACTTTTTTCTTTACTAGGATTTTTTAGTTAATTTTAAGAGTAAACGCCCACATTTCTAAGAATTTTCTTCGAATTTTGTCACTAGGAGCTACTCTTTGCATTAAGATTCTTTATGAATACGGGCCCTGAGCGTTTTTGACAAAGGCCAAATTGTTATTGCAAGGCAACTAGGTCAGAGTATCTCTGAAATGGCAAGGCCTGTGTGTTGTTCCTGGCAATCAGCAGTGGTGAGAATTTACCAAACAGTGGTCAGAGGAGAGGACAAAACGGCAACAAGGTGTTGGGCGCCCAATGCTCATCGATTATTTTAATGATGGTTATGGGAGGAATGTGTCACAACACAGTGCATCTCACTCTGCAGCATAGCTACCAATCATACTGCCTTTAATGACCCCTGTCCACTGTCGACAGCGCTTACATGGGAATGTGAGTGTCAGAACTGGACCTTGGAGCAGAGAAGAGATTACGGTTGCCTGGTCCAATGAGTCCCATTTTCTTTTACATCATGTGAACGGTCATGTACCTGTGCGCTGTTTACCTGGGGAAGGGATGGCACCAGGATGCTCGGTGGGACAACAAGCGGGTGGAGGGAGTGTGATGCTCTGGGCAACAATCAGATTGATGATTAGGCCATTGCCAAACTACTTAACAAGGGTTTATTTTACAATAAATGTATGTCTTATTAGGTATTATTTATTTATGAATTGCATTATATTCCATTTTGAATAAATTATTATTTTTTAAAAAGTGTCATCTCATTGACCAATCTGCCTGATTTAAAGGGATACACTCTTAAAAATAAAAGTTATTTATTGGCATCTACAGTTTCATGAAGAACCTTTAACATCCATGGAACCTTCCCATTGCACAAGAAGGTTTTTATAGCCTTTATAGTGGGTTCTTTAGATTATTTAAGTGTTTTTCACACCTAGAAGAAAATGTTCTTTTAGGAACTCTTCACTGAAAGGTTCTTTTGGGACCCTAAAATTGTTCTTCTATGGCATCACTGCAAAAGCCTCCGTTTGGAACCTTTATTTTTACCCTAAAAGTGCAAATGCTGTTATTATTTGTTCACCCTCATGCAGTTCCAAACCTGTATGACTCTCTTTCTTCTGGAGAACATATATATTGAGAAATGTCTCTGGGGTCATCAAACCTGTTTGGTTATCACCATAACATCATCTTTCATGTTCTACAGAAGAGAGACTGTCACCCAGGGTGAGCACATGATGAACTTTCCCTTTAACTGGGTTTTACCAGCTGACAGATGAATTTGTCCAGCAGTTGAGAGCCAGTGCTCCAGTATTAACCGGACCCCTCTCCTGAGGACACATGAGACCCTGTGCATCCTGTGTTTTTGTATTTCAGGAGCTCTGAATTTTAATCAATAGATCCCAGAGGGTTGCTGATGTCACGGGAAGGAGAGGATTATGAATGCCACTATGAGTCACTGATAGACAGAGGGGAGAAAAAAACAATTGCGTGGACGTCCGTATACGTAGTGGAGTGTTTAATGTGTTAATGGACTGTATGTGCGTGTACACGCCTCCTTCAGTGTGTTTAATGTGTTAATGGCCACCGGTTAACCATCCGTAGCATGGACAGTGAGTCATTTCCACTTGGCGCTGGGCCCAGCTGTAGCAGGTGGCATTGCCCCTCCTCACAAACTAAATGACATTCACCTTTGAACAAAACACTGCTTGATTTCTACTCGATTCAGCGCTCTCTGTGAAGTTTATTTATTCTATAAATCCATCCGGGAAGGAAAATGCTTGATTAGCCTCATATGACTCCATGTATTGTTAGATGTTTCTCAAAGGCATTGACTGTGACATTTGGTGCAGTTTGTTTGATGATGCTGGAAGAAATGACCGATCATGGTTCAGATCTCAGAAATTCAGAATCGTATCTATATGGATTTAATGCATTCAACTTTTTTTATTAGTCTTAGGAGTTTACATTGTTTATTTCTGAGCTTCATGTGTGAGTGCAGTGTCAAACTTTCGTGATGGAGCTTATCATGTGGTTATGACTCATGTGTCCTTTTTTCAGTTGTCAAAAAGTTGTTTAAAAAATCTAACTAAGAAAAAGTTCACTAACCAGTTTGGGCAGTAATAACCCAGATGCTTTGACATACTGTTTTCTCACGTAGTACATTGTTCATTGTTTCCTCCTCATTTTAATGCAAATGCAACAAACTTTTCGGAAGCATAATTGTGGATTTGAACACCCTTCATACAAGCATAAACATAATGGTTTCAAAAGGGGGTTTTCACAGCAATACCACTGTAAGAACGCATGAATTTGCTCCAAGGATCAGTAGCGAAACGCGGTGAAGGCCGCATACGCGTTCAGTGTTTCATCTGGGCAAAATGGATTTAATTATAATATTCTTTATCTGACTCCATTTATCATAGTTGTCGAATTTAGAAGAGAATCCCAACTGTTGCTAACAGTAAAGCAGATGATTTTGTTCTATTTCAAATATCTTTGATTATTTTCCACCTTACACAACAGAAGAACTAATTTGGTTCCCCAAAGAACAGTAATTCTTAGTGTGAAGACCATTTAAAACCTCTAAAGAACTTTCTTCACTATAAAGATCTTTTTTGTGGAATGGAAAGGTTCCATGGAACCACAGATGCCAATAAAGAACCTTTATTTTGAAGAATGTATGAAACAAAAGCTATTAGCTAAATCAACATTTAATCGACTGGGTAAGATTATTGTGCAATGGTTCCCTATAACAATCTTTCATTTTCATTGCTGTGTGTGTTCACTCTCATAAATGTCAGTGGTGCAGGAAATAGCATCTTGTGTGTGTGTTTTTCTTATCTATAATTATGTGTAAGTCCTCACCATTGACGTCATGTTAGACTGACACAAAACTGTTAGGACAGTCCCTTAGATCCAATTTCTAGTCCTCTCTCCGTTCCTCTCTCATTCTCTATCTCAATCATTCACAAAACTGATTGTGATTCAGACCCAGCACACAAAACTGGAGTTTCCTCACATGCGATTGAGCTGTCATTTCCTGTTTCGCTTTCTCGAGTCATTTATACCCTCATCATTGCTTAAAAAAAAGATTTAGAAGATAGCAAACAGACAGGAATATCCCTCCCTCATATTTCCACTGGAGGCTGCACTAGGTCTGTTGATTTCCTCAGAAGCATCAGCGATATGTGCTGATGTCACACTGCTTTCCTGTAGGGTTTCTCCAGTTGTGCTTTTACACTCACTTATTCTGTTTTACTCCCTCAAAACTCACCACCCACAGTTGACACTCAGCACAATGTGGCTCTTTCTATATGGGCCACACAATATCAAAGACATATATTAATTAGTGTCTGTTTTTCTCACAGTTATGAAAGACACCATCTACAAAAGAGCATGTGTGTGGGTTATGTTTTTGAGGGCCAACATTTTAGAAATCCTCACAAATATAGTGAATGCATGCTTTAGAAGTGGTCCTCAAAATTTAAAAGGCATTTCAATTGTTTTGTTTGTACTCTTCTGATACCGACTCAATATCAGCAGGTTTGAGGAACAGGGTTAGGTTAGCCCTAGGCTAACTAGTAGGGTATTTATTATCACGATGTACAGAAGGCCTATGTGAATATTTAGTAATAGTCTGACTACATTCTTGAATATTTTGAGGCTTTAGAGAAAAAGTATCTTTCAAAAACTGCATGTCTCTTCCTCTGTTTCCAGTTTTTGCCTTAAAAATGTAGGCCTATATTGATTTAACATGTGTGATCATTATAAGACATTAGCTAATTATATTACAATTTTTACTGACAAAAAGGAGTTGAGCTTTAAATATCCCTGTGCCCATTATTCTAGTGGTGCTTATCTAAAATATCGGAATCATTTGATCAAACCCCAAAGGTTATAATATGGTCTAGCTACTAGCTACTCAGACCGGACATCAAATTCGACATGTGCCTGTGGTTGCCTGGCAACACAAAAACCTCTTCAGCCAATCACAGGCTTCGGCTGGCGCATTGATACAAGCGAATAGAACGCAGTATGTTTTTGAATCCCATATAGAGGCTTAGTCCACACACAGATGCTTGTATTGCGGAGCTGGAGTATTGGTAAGTACAATGCAGATTATTCATAGTGAGATGATTTATTTGTTCAACAAAATAAATATGTGTATGTTTTGATCCACGTGATGATGGCATGGCTTCAGAAAAATAGTGCGCAGTGGAGGTGCGGAGAATCGGGTTGTATTGTACTCAGTTATAAGAGAGCGCGCATGTGTGTGCTCTTCAGAACTGAAGCTCTAGCGTTTGACGACTGAACAGATGGATGGAGGTGCTGGTGCTAAACCTTATTTGACATCCACTACTTTGTGCCGACCACGTTGCTGAGCACTTCAAGTGGATTTCCTGAGTTCAGTAGGTGCGACGTTTGTCATATTTTTACTTCATATAAGCGCGTTGGATCTATGTGGTTTGGATGCAATCGGAAACTTTCCGATTAAATGCATGTATGTTATGTGGTTTGTTTGGTTTGAATGCTGACCTCGGGCAGATTGTGGCTCTTTCGATCTCACGTGCGCCTTGTTTCAAACGAGTGTTTTTCATTTATACATCTTACTGCTCCCGAGTAAAAAGCATTGCGTTTGGAACATTGTGCGTATGTTTTTACTTGCTTACATGTGCCTGTGGTTGTGATTTAACGTTTACGTTGTCGAGAGTTCGCGTCCTGAGAGTATCAATCAATGTTTTGTAATTTCCATCATAACTCGGAACCAATCCAAAAGATTTAACATGTTTCTTCCGATATTATTACAACATTTAAAAAAAAAAAACTAAAACTTTAAAACCTTTTACTGCTAGAGGTAATTGTGGTTACCAAACAGAATAAAATATCCCTGTAAGAGCTCAATGGGAATTAACTCCTTTTAAAGGCTGTATCAAAACATTATTACTTAATTATTGTAAGTAGAGTTCATCCTGTAGGGACTTTTTTTTTTATACAAATGTATTATCTTAATTCCGTTTCTATATTTAAAATTCTTCATCTGATTGTTTTAAAATGACGATAGGAATGTTGTACACATTCTTTGCTGGTTAGCTCAACCCTGTCAGACTATCATATTCATAATTTGTGAATTGCATGATTTTATTAATGCACTTATGGTATTTGTTTGGATGTTTTATTTGTATTTATTACCATCATGATGAATTGGCTGAGGGGCAGCTGCATTATCCATTATAAATGCTCCAGTTCTGTTTGTGTTGGGCCTTCTGGAAAGCCTGAGAATCATTGTTAGCTTTTGTTATAAGAGTGGTGAACCTGTTAGAAAATGTTTTGTTCCTTAACTACATGGTGTTTAACTTCAGTTCAGGCTCATTATTCCAACTAAATATTAACTATCTAAATAGTTTGGTAACACTTTTTTACATTAAGTTTGTATTAGTTAATGAATTCGTTAACATTAACTAACCTTGAACAACATTTGTTAACAAATCCAGCTGTTCGTGGTTTTCATGTTAGTTCACAGTGCATTAACTAATGTTAACAAGATTTTAATGTATAAGTAAATGTTGAAATTGATAATGAACTGCACTTTAAAAAGCATTTATTTATCTTTGTTAATGTTAGTTAATGTTAACTAATGAACCTTATTGTAAAGTGTTACCAATAGTTAATTTTTTTTGTTTTAATTGTAAATCAGTGAAATTGTTTTTGCTCTTTTATGTTGTTCTAGGAAACCACATAGATGGCAAACATGGCCTCAGCCTCATCCAGCAGCAAAAGCGAGTCGCAAAGTGTGCTTACCTGGGAGCAAGTGAGCCGCTTAAACGATGTGCTGACAGAGGCCGTGCCAGTCCACGGACGTGGCAACTTTCCCACCCTGGAGGTCCGGCTTAAGGATATCGTACAGATGGTGAGGACTCGTCTGGAGCTGAGGGGCATTACAGTCAAAGATGTGCGTCTGAACGGCTCCACTGCCAGCCACGTGCTGGTAAAGGACATTGGATGGAGCTACAAAGACCTGGACGTCATCTTCAGGGTAGACCTTCCTCGGGAAGAGGAGTTCCAGCTCATCAAAGATGTGGTTCTGAGCACTTTGTTAGACTTTCTGCCCGAGGGGGTTAACAAAGAGAAGATCACTCCTATGACCCTGAAAGAGGCCTATGTCCAGAAGCTGGTCAAAGTCTACACGGAGCAGGACCGTTGGTCCCTCATCTCTCTGTCCAACAACAATGGCCGCAATGTGGAACTTAAGTTTGTGGACTCGATCCGGAGACAGTTCGAGTTCAGCGTGGACTCCTTCCAGATCATTTTGGACTCTGTGCTGTCCTACTATGACTTCTCAGAAAACGCCATGTCTCAGCACTTCCACCCTACTGTGGTCGGGGAGAGCGTGTACGGTGACTTTGCCGTGGCTCTTGACCACCTCAGGAACAAGCTGATTGCCACCAAACGGCCCGAGGAGATCCGCGGAGGTGGTTTGCTCAAATACTGCAACCTCCTGGTGAGGGACTTCAAGGCCACGGACGAAGATGAATTTAAGGCCCTGGAGCGCTACATGTGCTCCCGTTTCTTCATTGACTTTCCCGACATTGGTGAGCAACAGCGCAAACTGGAGGCTTATCTGCTAAGCCACTTTGTCGGTGAGGAGAAGAACAAGTACAACTACCTCATGATCCTGCGGCGGGTCGTGAACGAGAGCACCGTGTGCCTCATGGGACACGAGAGGCGGCAGACACTCAACCTCATCTCGCTGACGGCGTTTCGGGTGCTTGCCGAGCAGAATGCCATACCTGATGCGTCCAACGTCACCTGCTACTACCAGCCTGCTCCGTATGTCAGAGACCTGAACTTCAACAACTACTATGTGGCCTCTTGTAACCAGTCCATTCCAACTTGGTTGCCTTGTAACTAAGACACAAAAGATTCTTGTTCAACAATCCATGAGTTTGCTACAAAAGCTGGATATTTGGCCATAAGGGATGCATCCCTCTGTTAGGCATAAAGGATCTTTAAAATGACAAGTGTTTCTTTTCTTTTCCTTTTCTTTTAATTCCTTCTCTACAGAGGTGCCAAGACATTTCTGATTCAAAGTGGTATATTTTAGAATTGAATTTGAATTTTTTTTTTCCTTTTTTTTTATTATTATTTTTTTTTTTTACCTTTAATGATATAAAGTTTCAGATTTGTTTGCTCTCATCGCTGTCCGTGCTCTGAGAGAATTTTTTTTTTCCATGTTGAAGAGAAACAATTCCCACAGTGCCTTAATTGTAACCCTAAAAGTGAAGGAAATTGGGGCAAAGTTATATTTTTTTCCTGTGATAAAAAATATAAAGGCCAAAAAAAAAAAAAAAGAATGTTCTTAGAAATTCAGAGAAAAAAATATATATAAAATGAGAAGAGAAAAAAAATGTGAGCACCGGTGATGTAGGTATTTTAGGTCTCTAGTTATCAGGAGATTTTGATTGTTTTTTTTGGTACACTAGTGGGCAGCTAAAGTTCTTTTTGTTCGAATGAATGGAAATGTGAACAGAATCATGTTGAAGTATTTATAGCAATGCGCTTCAGTTTGCTGTGTGAATGCATAGATGACTTTTGTGTACCACTGTACATTTTGGAGAAATTGTGCAGTCTGTAAACTTGCTCAGTCTTGCTAGTTACACCAAGGGTGAGAAATTGAAATTGGTTGAAGCGTGTACAAAAAGATGATTTGTCCTCTTCCCATAGAGCAGAGAGAGCAGAACGTCCTCTAATGAGCTAGATTAATAAGGAACCTTGGATCTAATGGTTTAATCTTCCTTCGTCTCTCATTAATATTGTGTATGTGTTTAAATGGGACAGAGAGGCCATGGTTGTCCATACAAGGATCAACTGTTGGACGATCAGTCCTCCTGAGCTTTTTGCGGCCATTAGCAGACTTAGCACTGTCGTGTGTAACAAGACCTCCAGCTAACAGCCTAGCCAAATGGTGTCACAGCGCTCTAAAATTATCCCTTCCTGCACCTCTCGGGATGTGCCTTGAATGGACAGCGTGTGGGGTGGAATTTCTAGTGGGGTGACTGTGCTTCTTCCTTGTGCTTCTGATTCGCATCACTGTAGATGACCGGTGAACGCTGGTATGTCACAAGGCCTTTTCTGGTAACTGGGGTGTGGGAGGGTTCACCGCTGTAGCCAGGGGATATACTCATGCTCCGTCAAATGGACGTGAAAGCATGCTGGTGTGGATTCCTTTCCAGATTTGGATCTAATCGATGTTGCTGCTCTCGATCCTTTATTAGGCTTCAGTGTCTCCTGTCTTGGTCCTTTGGCAGTGATTTGATGTAATGGCTTTAAGGAACGTTGCAATTGTCAGTTGGGTAAAATCAATTCCATGCTTTATTTTGCATGTTAGACAGTATTAAATAGTGCTTGCCTATTCTTGTCCCTCACCACCACCAATCATGCCCACGTGTAGTTCCTCTTTCGACAGTCGTCCATTCAAAGAAGTCTAGTACTCCACTAGCTGCTCTTACGTAATTGCTGACAGCTGCCCCCTGCCCCTCAGGTTTTATCTTCGTCTCTGCTCACGCGCCACAGCTCCTGCTGCTTCAGCTTGTACAAGCACATGCACAAGAGAACCATGAGAGCCACGTTCCTTCTCTTATCAGCGGTCACAGACTTCTAGGGTAATGACTCCCTTTTCAGTGGGTCACACCCCAAAGCGTATTGAGCTGGAATGGGCTTTACACTCTTTGTCAGGGATTTGTTTTTTTGGGCCCCTACTACACCTTTTTGTATAATTTTGGGACATGCAGACTTTGGACCAATATTTGAACCAGCAACAGCACATGTGCCTTTTTGTGGTCACCCATTTGGGTTTAGCTGAGTATGTGAAATTCATGTAAAGACCTTGTAGCTCAAGCCTCTCTGGTTTCAGAACAATTTGGTTCCATTAAATAAAGGTGAAGGAAGATGAATGACCTAGACAACTAAGAATGCAAAGGTGTTGTTTTAAAAAAAAAAAAAAAACATTTAGTCCCAGTCATACATTTATCAAGTCTCCTGTCACACCCTACTTTTTCAGAGTGTAGTTGTCTAGTCATTCCAGTTCTTCTGTCATTTTCATGTATTTTTCTACATCATCCTAACCAAAGCAAATGCTGTGCACTACACAGCATTTTCAAAATCTCTACGGCCATGTTGTTAAAATACCCATGTAAAGAAATGCACTTTACAGGCCATGTCATACTCCAAAGCCCTTTGAACACACAAGCTACAAGGGTTTTTTTTTTTTTTTTTTTTGTCTCAGGGACATAAAGGGCTACAGAGTGTTTTGATGGTAACAACTTCTGTTCAGCAAGCGTCCTGAGAAGTAAGTTGAACTGTTTAAAATGCTTTCTTACAACTGAGATTTTTTTATTTTTCATGTGTATTAAAATCTAGAAAAAAAACTCAAAGAAACATGGCATTTGTTTAGTGTGATTGTTTTGTGTTTTGTTTTCTCGTTCAGATGCGCTTCACTTAGATAAGGCATGGTGTGATGAGGCTTGGTTCATTTCCTGTTTGAAGTCTGTGTAAAGTATGTTTCATGGAAAGGGAGTGTTGATAATGGGGAAAACATGCTTTTGTGTGTATTGAATTCATAGTGTTTTTTTCTTTGTCCCCTCTGTCAGCTGTAATTCCATATTCCCCAGTGTTACCCATTATTCAGTAGACAAAGGTGTTGGAGCTTTTGTAACCGCTCTGAATGCATCTGTAATTTGTGTGTGTGCAGGGGAGGTTTATTGGATTTGGATATGCTTGTCTAAAGTGCAAGTCTTGATGATTGAGGTCTTTTTGACGCCCTTTTGCAATGTTGCAAGTAGAGTTCAGCACATGTTTACTTTTTATTTTTTTATTTGTCTTGTTTGTCTGTAAGGATGCTAGTGATCGTGAGTTTAAAAAAAAAAGTGAAAAATGGAAGTCGCACTATTATTTTGGAGTAGTTATGTCGGCTCTTTGATGTCGGCGTAGTGATTTAATGATGTCGGTTCATTATGCCATTTTTGTTTCGAAGCACTTTTACCTCACTATAATTTTCCTTTGGATGGAATTGAGAATAAGGAAAATGTGTATCAAGGGGAAAAAATAAAGTATTGAAAGCCCATTCTTTCTTGTGCTCTTTTCTTTAAAAATAAGGTTTTCTATAAAATTCTACAGTTCTTTTCCCATCATAAAATTGGCAAATGCTCCAATGTTGACAATATGTTGACGAATGTATATTTGCTGTTTGAGGTGAAGGGACACTTTATTACAGTGTTTTCTCATAATGGTGGAGACTGATGGATCATTCAAACACTTGAAACTGTGTTCACTGAGGTGTTCATTCCCAAGGGTTCTTTGGCCCATGTGGTGTTCATCTCTGCTGCGTTGCTCCACTGCCCTTAAAAGCACAAGTATGAATCAGCAGGCTGGAGCTGCTCTCTGTGGCTGATATACATAGTCCTGATCTATATCAGTCACCGTGGGTTTAAAAATGTAAAGGTTAGGTAGCACCTTGCTTGAACATGTCTCCATTTATTTAGCGATTTTTGTATTGTGTGTATTTATTTTGTGTGCATTTGCTAATTTAATTGTTTTAGCACAATGTCAAATATTTAAAAGAGGGGTAAGAAATTCAATTATGGATATTACTTTTGATATACTTGTATATTTTCTTAGTTTCAAAGTACTAAATCAATTCCATTTGAACTTTATTTTAATTTTTTGACAATTTAGTTGAATAATTGAATAACCAATGACAGACAAAACAGAATCTCAGTAAAATACATTTATCTGAAAGGTAAAATTATTCTGAGTTATGTACAGGTATATAAATATTTACATATTTTAATTGAAGATATGTCTTAATAGAAACATTGTGAAATCAAATTTAAGTTCATAAACTAAATTCACTCAATCTATAGGGTTTAATGGAAGTGAAGATGTCTGCAATGTACATCTAATTCATGGAAATATTAAATAATCCCGTTAATTGCAACAAAGTATTAAACTAACAAAAAATTTAAAAATAGGCTAACACCAAAATGCCACATGGCGTCAAAAACACGTTTTGTTTCTTTTCTATCTAAAACAAAATATTGGAGATATTCAACAAAATACGTCATAGCTCACTTTTCCCCCTCCAAAGACACAAAATTAGATTTCGCCTGACTAAACCTTACAAATGTTGATATTCAGATTAAATGACAAAATTAAAACAATAGCGTAAAAGTGCTGAGATGAGATTGTGCCATATGGTCTGGATATATTTTTGTGTGTATGAGAGAGATATTTTAAAAGAGAGATATTTTTTTTTTTAATTCTAAAATGTTAATTGTGCGTGTTAACACAATGTTGTGGGAGGAATTGTTTTTACAGTTCATGTGGTAGGCCTAACATCTGAAACTCGCCCATATTCCACACACTCAAAATGAAAAGTAAAAGCATGCAGGTGTGTACTAAGGCTGCATCCGTAATCGCATACTTCCCTACTATAAGAACAGCATGTGACAAGAATTATGTCCAAACTCACAGTACTCTAAAATGAGGAGGCAAAATGGCCCTGTCCCAAATGGCACACTTCATGCGTGTGTCCGTTAAGTCCACGAGGGTGCTCGCGAGCGCCCCCTTTGAGGTCGATATGCGCCCTCGATGCGCACTTCGGCCGAGTCCGCACTGGTGCGGGTTACGCAGTGAACTTTTTCCCAGCAGTCAAAGCGGCATTACGTCGTGAAAGTGCGGACTCAGAGGAAGACCATTAGGGTTTAGGGTGCCATTTGGGACAGGGCCAATGAGTTACCCGGATGACCTACTACAGGCAAGATTCTGAAGTGTGCATACGATGGACACTTTACTAACGCATGAGGCCACAGGAAAGGAGTTGTGAATGGCAGTGAAACTGACGCTAGTAGGTCACGTGATGATGAGAGCATAGCAAATGTAGTAGCCTATGTCCAGATTACATTAATTCTACACACATTCATACTATATAGAACATACCTTTTTTTTAGTGGTTGTGAAGTAATTACTTATTTAAAATAAGTACCTACTCAAGAGAGTATGCGATTTCGGATGCAGCCTAAGTCCTAATGCTCAGTCACTGGAGAACAATGAGTGAAAATGGCTGGCCAACAATGACTGATTTCTGGAACAGTGCTGATAGAAACATGTAGAGGGAAACAATGAAAGCACAGTACACAGCACAATCTTTACAGCAGTACGGTACAATATCTAGAGAATCCTCCCTCTCCATTCTCTTCAGTACTATCATTTATAAGAGACATGGCCGAGAGAAAGTTCCCTGCTTTAAATAATCAGCCTTTCTGCATAAGGGGCATTCGACTGCGCAGGGAACAGCACTTTTGTGTTGTATAAAATATGGCAGGTTTCTGCTATGCTGGGGAGAGCATTTGTTTCTCCATAATTGTTATGCCTCTTGTCAGATCAACTTTTAATTAGTCCTAAACTGTTATTGCATCAAACTTTTACAAGACTATAAAAGATGAATACTGAGACTTTTCTCCCACAAAGCTATTAATCAAACTGCTATGTTGAGAGTTGTTTTCAGCATCGACTGCATTTTAGAGGCAAAAGGAAGATAATAGTTTTATAATTTTATAATGTGGCACAAAGAACCCGTTTCCCAGGTTATAAATGGTATGTAGTTAATATATCATGTATGTAATGGTCACATGCAGCTACTGTCAGGAGCTGTTAAAAGAAAAGATAAACACATTCTTGTGTGTTTGACATTCTCTTTGTGACGATATGTTGAATTGTATAAAAAAATATTCCCATGCCATTCCTGTAAGGCTGTAGAGGGTCACAGGGGTTCAGCGTGATACTTTTGGTGCAAGCAGCAAACTTATCAATCCTCTGAGAAATCAAGCAGCTTAAGCAAACTGTCTTTCCTGGCCAGGCTGCTCAAACACTAACTGCCTGCATCAACATCTTTCAAGAGGTGCCATTTATAGAGCTCAAGGTCCTGAGAAACAGGTGAGAGATGGAGGGAGGGATGCCAGATGTTCTTGTGGCTGAAACAGAGAGAATGAGAGACGTGTGGGGTGGGGTAAGGGGGAGTCTAAACTCTACTAAAGCTGGCTATTTGACCTTGTCTGTAGCATTTCTCAGAAACAATCATATTACACCTCCTTAAGTTCCTTTGCACCTCCCCCTGGTTTGGTGGTGGTGCAAACTCAAGCTCCCCACACGCTCTCCGCTGAGTCACAAAATCCAAGCCGACAATTTTTACATTTTGAATATGCTTGTGTAATGTCACAACTGTGACATTATCTATAATAGTCGATAGTAATAAACGTTTACTCATGACACACACGTTTTCTCTACCAGTAGATTGTTGCATTCAAACGTTGTTAAATTTCTGTTACAACTAAAAACTAAATTTTTTATAACTTGTTTGTTGGTCTAAATGAGGTAAATGTGTTACCTTTTATGTTTTTTGTTTGTTTGTATTTTTGTTGAAAAGCCATTTATGGGCTTTTAATAGTTCAGTCAGTGTGATAACTTGCTATATGTGGTCAGAAACCTTTATCTTTTCCCCTTGGCATTAACAGTGGAAATATGTTCCTAAACTAACTTAGTTGGGTCTCTCCTACATGTAGTGTTTATGGTTTATCATTTGCTTTAGCATTTTAAACATTAAAGCCTCCTGTGTTTGTCTACTAAATAGGCCTACAAAGACATGACTGATAAAATACTCACTTACACAGACTTTTGAAATGACAACATTCATATTTTAAACTAAAAACCAAATTGTAATTTTGGCCCCACTTTATATTAGGTGGCCTTAACTACTATGTACTTACATCAGAAAATAAATACAATGTACTTACTGTGTTTATATTGTATTGCAAAACACCTTTGCTGATACTGAGGTGGGATACGGGTAGGGTTAGGGACAGGTGTGGTGATATGGGTAAGTTTAAGGGTAGGGTTAGGGACAGGTGTGGTGGTATGGGTAAGTTTAAGGGTAGGGTTAGGTGTAAGGGAAGTGTCAACTGTGTAATTACAAATGTAACTACAGAAATTAATTACAGACGTAATCACATGCAGGTATTTTTAAAATGTAAGTACAATGTAAATACATGTATGTACACAATAAGTGCATTGTATCAAATGATTAATTAAAATGTTAGTACATAGTAGTTAAGGCTACCTAATATAAATTGGGTCCATATTTTCCAAACCTCTGGGTTTATTTAATTTGCTTCGCTTTTGTGTAGTTAGACCCCTTATAAATGTCAGTCAGTAAAAATTACTTATTGTTTGCTTATGTCATCATCACTTTCGTGAAGTTTCCTCATCTTGCTCTCGCATTTCAAATAAACATCTTCGCTCCAAAACGTTCCTTGCGTGAACAGTCATTTCCCAGAAACATTTACAGTTAGAACTCTACAGTAAATGTGGATAAACAATGTAATATTCTATTATGAGCCAACAACCCAGAAATGTATTAAAGTCCCTGTAAAGGCAATTCTGAGATTTGTTTCTAAACACATTATAAATGTTAGAAATGTATTGCTGAAACACATTACAAAGACTGTGAACTATGAAGTACTGAATTCAGAAGTTAGACCGTTAAACAGTTTTTCACCGTTTCTGTGTTCAGGATTTTCTGGGCGGGGCTAAAACGGTGGCTCGATGACGCACTGGAGCCACCGAGCCTGACTCCTCCCCTAACACGATCATAACTAGAGCACATTCGCATCAGTTCGATCGCGAGTTACTGTTAGTACTGTTAGTTACTATAGTCAACAACTTGCATAACAGCTTACAAAACAAAAACGATGAAGAGGTGGATTAATTTTGTGAACAGCACCCTTGATGGAGAGAGCTGAGGATCATCACCGACACCTGCCTCTGCAGTGACTTTACACCGGATCGTTTTACAAACTTTCACCGGAGACAACTGGGATTCACTGATAATCCGCTGCAGAACCGACTATCCCCCGCCCAGGCCGTCATCCTCCCGTCCCACCGACATCTGGTGCGTCGTGATCATAGACGCTCGTGATCAGTGAGTGTTGTCTTGTGTGCTACTGCCGCTTTCCCGCGAGTGGGCGTGGTTTCGGCGCCGACAGCGGACACACCCCCAGCGTTTGAGAGCAGAGAATGCTGCTCATTTTTTCAGGTTTTAGATAAGCTATTTTATGTACTTCCCGGATTTTTTTATGATTCAAATTTGGCTGGGTGGTTAATAACACATTTATCTGTGGTGTGAGAAACTCAGAACACATGTTTAGTTTTGACTTTACAGGGACTTTAAGTGTACTGCTGCTCCAACTGAGCGGCAGCGATACTCACAGCACAGTGACCCGCTCCTGCCCTCCAACTGGAGGAGTTCTTTGTCAGTCTGACAAGAGCAGTACAATAAGCAGATGGTCTGCGCTAATCAATGCCATATTTTCAGTTCCAGCATTGATAAAAGAAACCTAGCATCTATGTTCATTCACCCAATGAATCACTCTGCTGCCTATAAGGGCAATCAATCAGTTTATTTTCATTCGGTTTAAACCTGATTGTTTCAGTACATTTCAATCTGGATCCCATCAATAAATTTGGATGTCAGCAAACATTGTGATAAAGAACCATGAGATCATCATTTGCATTCAAGGAGATCTTTAAAAAGGGATAGTTCGCCCAAAACGGAATAAAAAAAACACATGACTTTATTAATAAAAGAAGATATTTTGAAGAATGTTGGTAACCAAACAGTTTCGGCTCCCATTGACTTCCACTGTACGGACAAAAAAATACAATGGAAGTCAATGGGAACCGGGAACACTTCCCACAACACCCGATGTACTGGTTACATCTACGCTAATGTTAGTCTCTCGGTTTATCCAGAGGTAAACTGTAGTCAGCCTGATCCGGACCTGCGCCTAGACATGACCAACAGTCAACTAGACTCTCCCCTGTGAAGGCCTCATCGACACAACATCCAATGGTAATGATCCTCAATAAACCCGTCTCCGGCGTAATGACTCCAATCTTCAATCGGATGGAACTGAACAAATATTCGGAATATTCCGATCTAATATGACTTCTGACTTGTAATGTTGCCTGATTCATACATAAATCAAAATTATCTCCTAACAAGTCATAAAAGTTTGAAACGACAATTCATCATTTTGCATATCCGCAGCATGCATGTCCAAAAAAACTTTTGATAAATTGATAAACGGTGTGAACAGAATGCAGAATGAATCCGAACTCAGCAAAAAAAAAAAAAAAAATTATATCTTAACGTGTAATTATTTGTATCTGCATAAAGATTGAATAACTGAGACATAACTTGGCACTATTTGCCAGTTCTTGCCAAGTTCTCGAACACGTCTGGGGATGGTAACAGGGGTTTTGGCACGGTAAGGACGATCATCGGTCCTTCCTGTGTCCCTGTAGCACTGTCTTAGGCATCTTATATTACTGTTAGTGTCTTACGGACTGTTCCACAGGTGCATTGTGCAATAATCGTTGCACAAGCATGAAAAACATATTAAGATCTTTAAAGCGCATTTGAATTTTACAAAATTATCTTTGAAATGCAGTATCCTGCTTCTTTTTTTGCTGAGTTTAGTTGAATTACTTAAATGTATGATATAAAAAGACTGCTTTAAAGAGGGTTATTTAAGGACAGCTCTTGTGAGGCTGCAGACCAGCCAATGATGAGAGGCAGTGTCTTCATTTCTCAGATACCCTGCTGATTCCCGATGTTGTTGTCATACTCGGTCTAATTCACATTATAAAACCAAAGCAATCTTGTCCAGGTGTTACAGTTCAGTGCAGCTTTGCTGAACCCTCAGACATGGGGAGAGCTCTGTTAAAGGATGATTCATTTTCTTCACCACATGCGCCACCCCAGAGAGACACTGGCACTCTGCTGGACGGCTGCCTTACCAGCAGCGCCTACATGATTAAAAACAAACAGCATGACTGAAGTATATAATGCGTTATTTGACCAATCCGACTGAGAACACATGGATGGACATGAAATAGGCTGTTCACTCAATGCGACTGAAATTCAGTTTAGCAAAGATTGGGAAAGGAATTGACATGGCCAGATATGCAAAGGTGTCAAGGTGTCAAATATGTCAAGACCACCCTAATCCAGGACCAAGACCAATGTATGTTGAGACCAAGACAAGACCAAGGCAGGAGGAGGCCGAGTCAAGACCAAGATCAGACCAGCACTCCTTAAATTCATAGAGATCCACATTACCACCTGAGAAATTACTTAATTATATTTATTATAAGTCATTTATTATAAGTTATAAGACACTATATAGAGCTATTAACAATCAAATGAAATCATTAACAACAAAACTACAGAGGTGATACAGAAGATGCATCTGAATTGGTAAATTACAAATACATAAATAATGTTGAGGATAATGTAAAACAAAAGCAATATCATATATTTGTTAAAGCAATATCATGTTTGCAGTCATGCTCAAATTTGTGAAAACAGCTCTCTTGCTCTTGTGATATTGGTTAATTATATCACGTTATAAATCCAGATCTCATACAAAAACTTTTTGCAACAATATCTTGAATTTTGTGATCATTTGTATTAATTTTTGGTGACATTTTTGACATTATTAATTTCTGAATCGACACGATAAATAAATCAGATTAGAAATAAGTTATTGATTGCATCCGAAGCAGTACGTTTCACATCCAATCAAAATACTGATGTTAATAAATAAATCAGGCAATGCACTGGCAATTTGGTAATATCCCAGCAGTTGTTGTCCTGACCAGTCTTGAAACAAAATCCAAGACAAGACCGAGTACAAATGTGGTCAAGACAGAGACAAGACCAATACTGTCAAAAAATGGTCTTAAGACTGGTCTTGAGTACTACAACACTACTAAATCATAAAATTCTACAAAAAAAAAAAAAAAAACCCACATCTGTCCAATAAAAGATTTAACTAATTATTCCAGATATATATGATGCTTCACTGTCACTGTGCATTAATGTAGTCATAAATAAAATAAATAAATAAAATAAAACATTGTTTTCTCCACTGGTTTGGATATAACATCACCCTGGCTTGAATGGTTATAATGTCTTTTAAAGATCCATCCAGTCTATAGTGGACATCATGCATCAAAACATTTACGATTGTGTAATTGTATGCTGTGCGGGAATATCAATGGCTGCTATAATAATGATTATTCTTCCTGCACAATAAAGTGTATCTATATTAAGATCTGTTGCATATGAACAGAAAGGTTTCCGACAAAACCACCACTTCCCTTGTCTGGCTATCACCAGACCAAGCTCAATTTAAGATTGAACTTTGGTCTGGGGAGTCTGCTCTGTATTTTCTACTGCACACGCGAGCATAAACGCGCATAAATTAAATTACTCTGTACGCAATTGGATAGTCCTTCAACCAATCGGACCACAAGAGGCGTGATCAACGGGCAACGACCCATCGCTTCTCTGTCCATCATCGTGATAATCCCTCCAATAGCGGGCCAGGTGGATAAGCCAGTCTGTGATTGGTTCCCGCAAAAGTGTTACAGAAGCAGTAGAAATGAGTGTACAGGTTTCCAGACTGAGTTGCCGGGCGAAATCAAATCGCTGGCAGATCAGGCTGGGTCTACCACTCTCCTTCAACCCACAAAAATAATTAATTGCAAAGATATTTGTTTGCCTTGAAACAACTTACATATATTGTAATATGACAAAAAGAGCTTTAACAAATTAATTTCTGAAAACATTTCTGATATCGGTGTTTTCACATTAATTTTAAAAGAACCAAACCCAGTTCACTTAAAGTGAAACAGAAAGGGAACCAGCTGAAAGTGACCTCAGTCCTTTTGGTGTTCACAGTATAGTGGACTCAAAAGAGAACCTGGTTCTTTTATTTGGTCCTCTTCAGCACTGAAGCAATCTCAGTCCCTTTCTTGTTCACACCACAACCTCAAAAGAACTCATCAAAAAGAATCCCAGCTTTCCGTGCATTTTGCATGACCACACTTCCACCGTCGACAACATCTGTCAGACAAGCACAAGTGCTTGCACCCAAAATTCCATCCAGATTGTCGTAGAAGGCGGGACAGGAATCCTTAATTTCAGCGGACTCCTCATTTTGTCACGAGTGCTCATGTACTTCTGTCAAAGCAGTTTTTTTTTTTTTTTTTTTTTTACTTTTACGTGGCATTGTAGTGCTGTTATGTTAAAGCCTTTTTAAAATGAAAAAATATCATGATTTTTTTCAGGAAATTCACTTGATTCTTTTAATGTTGTTTTTACTATTTTGCAAGTGACTGAGCAGTATACCCAAACTAATTTCCCTATTTTAAAAACGTAGCCTTACAAGGTAACAAAATATAACAGAAAGAAATGAAAGACGTACCATTTAGGCCACAGGGGGCGAAGATAAAAATCTAAATTTCATTAAAACTCTATTATAAGATCACTTGGTTTGTTCACATATACACGCTGAATCACTCCGAGAGCATTTGGAGGGCTCAAACGAACTAGGTGTGAAAACACCCTTAATTATAGACCCCTGTGTTTGGTGTGTGGTTTCATCAAATGACAGCTATGATTAATTAGATCTTTGATTAACCTGAAATTATTTATTTATTTTTTGCACAACTGATGAGTTCTGGCAGATTATGCAATTATTTTAAAAATAGCCCAATTTGACAAGTGATAAAACAAACTGATCTTTTTGTTACGGTTTCAAATATAGCATCAAAGAAAAATACTTTCAGTTGAGTTCCCTTTCGAGAGAATCACTCGTATTGCATAGCATACGCTGGGGGCACCATGAAAAATGCTGTGCGTGCTAGATCTCCACACACTAAGGCTTGTAGAAACTACCGCCCCGTATAGAGAGAATGACCCCCTGGAAACCGACCGTGGTGGGCCCCGAAGAGGGTAACCATAAAAATGTATGTAGGCCGGATATAATCAGGCCTTATATGAAAGTATAATGAAGCCAGACAGAGTCTGGAGTATACTTGTGAGTACATATGTGTGTTTCACAATATGTCATATGGAAAGAATACCTGCTTGTAAAGCAGGAACCTCCAAATTATCAAATCTGATAAAAGTGGACGGTGAGGCCCAGCCTGCCGCCGCACAGATATCATCCAGTGGTATCCCACTAGACCAAGCCCATGAAGAGGCCATGCCTCTCGTGGAGTGAGCTCTGATGCCTATAGGGCAGTTGAGGCCCTCAGACTGATAAGCCAATGAGATGGCGTCTACTATCCATTGTGACAATCTGCTTCGTGACCAAACTCCCTTTAGTGCGACCGCCGAAGCAAACAAAGAGCTGTTCCGACTCCCTGAAGGCAGCAGAACGCTCTATGTATAATCTCAGTGCCCTGACTGGGCAGAGCAAGTTTGCGTCTTTTTCGCCCTCTGATGAAGGCAGTGCTGATAGTGTAATGACCTGTGCTTTGAACGGAGTGGAAAGCACCTTAGGTCCATAACCGTGTCTTGGCTTGAGGATGACTCTGGAGTCGTTAGGCCCAAACTCTAGACAGGATGCACTCACTGACAGTGCATGCAGGTGACCTACTCTTTTTACAGACGCTGAAGCCAGCAAAAAAGCCACTTTAAGTGAAAGGTGCTTTAAGCTTACTGACTGTAGGGGTTCACATTGTGCTCCTTTCATAGCCTGTAAGACTGTGGAAAGGTCCCATAGGAACTGAAGGGGGGCGAGGCGGATTCAGCCTTCTAGGCCCTTTAAGAAAATGCGTTATGAGCTCGCATTTCCCCAGGGACTGACCCGTCACCTGGATGTGATATGCCGCTATTGCAGCCACATATACTTTGAGCGTGGAGGGGGAGCGACCTGCATCCATCAGCTCTTGCAGGAAAGAAAGCACTTCCGCCATCTCACATGACTGTGGGTTCAAGTTTTGTGCATTACACCAGTCTGAGAAGACCATTTCATAGCATAAAGCCGCCTGGTTGCGGGGGCTCTAGCCTTGGAAATAGTGTTTAGGACTTTTTCAGGAAGTTTCCCAGATACCCGTTGATGGGCCATACATGAAGGGTCCATAGATCGGGTCTAGGATGCCTCCTTTGCCTGTGTAAGGAGGTCTTTCCTCAGTGGTATCGGCCATGGGGCTGTTTCTAGCATCTGAGTCAGTTCTGAGTACCATATCGAACTCCTCCACTGTGGGGCTATCAAAAGCACTGCGCATTTGTCCTCCCTGATCCTTCTGATTATTCGAGGTATCATTGTGACCGGAGGAAACGCATACAGAAACGCATACATTGGCCTTGGCCAATCGTGGGCCAGTGCATCCTTGTGTTTGGAGAAATATATTGGGCAATAATTAGATTAGATTAGATTCAACTTTATTGTCATTACACAAGTACAGGTACAAGGCAACGAAATGAAGTTTAGGTCTAACCAGAAGTGCATTAGCAGCAAGTGCAGGATATACAATGGTTGCATAAGTGCATGATATACAATGGATGAATAAGTGCAGGACATGGATATGTACTGAATATATATATATATATATATATATATATATATATATATATATTTTTATATATATATATATATATATGGTTATTACTATAAACAGAATTTACAGGTGAATATGTACAATGGATAAATATACAGATGCTATTACTATAAACAGAATTTACAGGTGAATATGTACTATGAGTATAATATAATATACAGATGGCTATTACTATAAACAGAATTTTATAGATAGAGGTATACAATATGTTAGGCTAAGATGAGGAATATAGCAGTGGGTTAAGGTAGTGCAATGAAGTATGGATAGAAGCTATCCGAAAAAAAAAAGTGTAAAGTGCAGTGGAAGTGGTTGCATATTACAGTTAGAAGTACGGTGCAAAATGCAAATGTAAACAGTTTGGTACTGTGAATACAGTCGGCAGTGCAAATGAGCATAAATAAACAATTTTTCCAGTAGTGCAAATAACAAGTGAAGGCAGATGTGAGGTAGGAGAGATGGCAGTATATGAGGGGAGTGGATCAGCGAGGGTTAGAGTTCAATAAAAAGACAGCTCTGGGGAAAAAACTGTTCTTTAGTCTGCTGGTCCTGGTCCGGAGGCACCTGAGACGCCTGCTGGAGGGCAGGAGAGAAAACAGTCTGTGGGCTGGGTGAGAGGAGTCCTTAAGGATGCTGCGAGCTCGATGCAGACAGCGTTTCCTCTGGATGTGCTCGATGGCAGGTAGTGGAGTCCCTGTGATGCGCTGGGCAGTTTTCACCACCCGCTGCAGTGCCTTGCACTCCGCAACAGAGCAGCTCCCATACCATACTGCGACACAGTTGGTCAGGATGCTTTCTATTGCGCAGCGATAGAAGTTCACCAGGATAGCCGAGGAGAGCTGATTCTTCCTCAGTGTCCTCAGGAAGAAAAGGCGCTGGTGAGCCTTCTTGACCAGGCTGGAGGTGTTGGTTGTCCACGACATGTCCGCCGAGATGTGGATCCCCAGGAACTTGAAACTGGAGGCACGCTCAACAGCCATTCCATTGATGTGGATGGTGTCGTGTGTGCCTCTTGACTCTTTCCTGAAGTCCACGATGAGCTCCTTCGTTTTGGTGGTGTTGAGGAGCAGGTTATTATCAGAGCACCATGTGGCCAGATGCTGGATCTCCTCCCTATAGGCAGTCTCATCGTTGTTGCTGATGAGCCCTATCACCGTAGTGTCGTCCGCAAACTTGATGATGGAATTAGATCCATACACAGGCTTGTAGTCGGACGTGAAGAGGGAATAGAGAAACGGACTTAGCACACAGCCCTGTGGTACACCAGTGTTAAGTGTGATGGACGTAGAGCAGGTGGATCCTGATCGAACATTCTGGGGTCTGTCAGTTAGGAAGTCCAAAATCCAGTTACACATTGAGGTGTTAATGCCCAGGTCTCCAAGTTTGGCTATTAACTTGGTTGGGATGACAGTGTTGAATGCTGAGCTGAAGTCAACAAACAGCATGCGTGCATAGGTGTTCTTATTGTCCAGATGAGTAAGCACAGAGTGCAGTGCCATGGAAACTGCATCCTCTGTGCTCCTATTGCTGCGGTAGGCAAACTGGTGTGAGTCCAATGTGGATGGTAGAGAGTCTTTTAGGTGTTCCAGGACCAGCCGCTCAAAGCACTTCATAACGATGGGTGTGAGTGCTACAGGGCGGTAGTCATTAGGGCACCTTAGTGTTTCGGCACTGGCACAATGGAAGTGCGTTTAAAGCATGTTGGTACAGCTGCTTGGGCAAGAGACAGGTTGAAAATGTCTGTAAAAACCCCAGCGAGCTGCTCCGCACATGCCCTGAGAACACGTCCAGGGATGTTGTCTGGTCCAGCAGCCTTGTGCGTGCTGATCCGGCTCAGTGCCTTGCAGACTTCTGTGGAGGAGAGTGTGATTGGTGGGTGGTCAGCTGAGGGTTTGAGCTTGGTGGCAGTTTCTCTGTTGTCTCTTTCAAAGCGAGCATAAAAGTAATTTAGCTCGTTCAGGAAGTTGACATCAGTGGCTGCGGGGGTGGAGTGGGTGGGTTTGTAGTCACTGATGGCCTGAATGCCCTGCCACATGCGTCGAGGGTCAGAGTTGGAAACGTGTCCCTCTATCTTTAGCTTGTAGCAGTGCTTGGCCTTTTTTGATGCCCCTCTTCAGGTTTGCTCTGGATGTGCTGTAGGCTTGTGCATCTCCTGATCTGAAGGCAGTGTTGCGTGACTTCAACAGGAGTCGCACTTCCTTGTTCATCCAAGGCTTCTGATTTGGGTATGTGGTGATCTGTTTCTGGGTTGTAACACTGTCGATGGTGGTATTTATATGATCCAATACAGAGGAGGTGTAGGAGTCAATGTCCGTGTGAGCGCCACTGGTGGCCTGAGAAGCAAACATACTCCAGTCTGTGTTTAAAAACCTTTCCTGGAGTGTGGAACTCCTGGAGTTAACCCACTGTAGATACACACACATTATATACACATTTATTTATCATATAGCACCTATTGCACTTTGGATTTCAATTTTTCAATCTGTGAATAATATTTTATACTATACATTGTATATTATTATTATAGCGTAATGTATATTGTTTAGTGTATGTTTAGTGTATATTGTTTAAAGTATATGTATATTGTAAGTATGTGTATATTGTTTAAAGCTGTGAGAACTATACTCACATTGTGCAAATTATTTATTGTTTATTGTAGAGTTTACTGTGCTGTGAGTAATTGTGTGCGCATCAGATGTGTAATCTGATGCTGCTTAAATGTTGTACATGTCATGTCATGACTACTAAGTTGCTCAGAACTGCACCTAAGAATTTCACCTACTGTTGCACTTGTGCATATGTAGAGTGACAAATAAAGTGATTTGATTTGATTTGATTTTGATTTGAATCTGCCCCCGCAGGCCACACCTTGATGGTCTTCACTGATGGCTTCACACGGTTGATGAGGGGTGCATATTTGGGGGTGAGGAACAAAGAAAGGTGATCTGACTGTCCCAAGTGGGGGAGGGGTGTTGCAACGTAAGTTCCAGCCATGTTTGTGTAAACATGGTCTAAGGTTTTGTTTCCTCTGGTGTGACAGGAAACATGCTGGTGAAACTTGGGTAGCACTGACTTTAAGTTTGAGTGATTAAAGTCACCTGCAACAATAAACACAGCTTCCAGGTGATCAGCCTGTTGTTTACTGATGGCTGTGTGAAGTTCTTTC
This sequence comes from Romanogobio albipinnatus, assembly GCA_023566225.1. Classification (NCBI taxonomy): domain Eukaryota; kingdom Metazoa; phylum Chordata; class Actinopteri; order Cypriniformes; family Gobionidae; genus Romanogobio; species Romanogobio albipinnatus. The sequence continues at coordinate 31,678,068 of CM042243.1, read as the reverse complement.
ATAGCAAGCTTGGCATCAGCATCCGGGGGAATATAGGCTGCAGTGATAATGGTGGAAGTGAACTCCCGCGGTAGATAAAACAAGGTTAACTGAACAATGACTCCCAACAATAGCAGAGTTTGTGCACCAAGCTTTGTTAATGTAAATGCACAATCCACAATACTCCAATGAGTATTGTCTTCTGTGAACAGGTCTACCTTCGCCGAAGATACTCCATATCAGCTGAATCATTTGTGGGTGAAGCGAGCACTCCCCTGGGGGAACATTGTCTCTGGATAACATATCCGGACCCTGATTCAGGATACCTGGAACTTGAACTGCTCTTAGCGAGCTCAGGTTGTGCCATGCCCATAAAAGGAGTTGTTTCGCCATGGAATGCAGGTTGTATGATTTTAGGCCGCCTTGGCGATTTATGTAAGCCACTACTGCCATGTTGTCCATTCGGACCAGCACGTGGTGTCCCTTTAAGTGTGGGAGGAAAGCTCTCAGCGCTATAATGACTGCTTTCATCTCTAGACAGTTTATGTGCACCCCTTCTCCGATAATGCCCAGAGGCCTGAGAGTGGCTTGCCCTGGTGCAGGGCACCCCAACCTAGGTTGGATGCATCTGTCGAGACTACTTTCCATATCATAACTGAGCCTGTGCTCACGTCCGATTGGTACCAGTCGGTCGCTAACCAAGAAGACAGAGCTTTGATACAGCTGTGGTTCACTTTGATGCATAACCGGCCCGAATGCCACGCCTGGGCTGGGACACGGTCTTTTAACCAGTGTTGGAGGGGGCGCATGTGCAATAGGCCCAGTTCGAGCACTGCCGATGCTGAGGCCATCTGACCTAACATCCTCTGAAACTTTTTGAGAGGAGTGTAAGTGCCAGCCTTGAATGACGCTGCCAGTCTCTGAATGGCACGTGCACGCTTTGACGTAAGCCACACTTTCATTCGTATCGAGTCTATACATGTTCCCAGAAAGGAAGTATTCTGGGTTGGAGATAGGATCAACATGGAGAAGAGAGCACTGAGACCCAAACATTCTAGATGGTTGAGGAGTGGGGGATCTGAGTCATCAACTGAGTCTCTGACAGGGCTATGACAAGACAATCGTCAAGGTAGTTGAGAGTGCGCAGTCCCTTTAGTCTCAGGGGCGCTAGTGCTGTGTCCATACATTTTGTAAAAATGCGGGGCGCCAGAGATAGTCCGAATGTTAGGACTGTGTACTGATAAGCCTGCCCCTCGAAGGCCAATCTCAAGAATGGCCTGTGATGGGGCGCTATCTGAATGTGAAAGTATGTATCTTTCAGATCCAGTGTGTCAGATCCCTGGGCAAATTTGCGAGAGGATTGGCTTCAGAGTCAGCATTCTGAACAAATGCGCTTCAAGCGCTTTGTTCAGCTGTCTGAGATCTAGGATGGGTCTGAGACCGCTATCCTTCTTTGGAATGAGGAAATAGCGGCTGTAGAAGCCTGACTCGCCTAGCGATAGGCGCATGGCTTCTATCGCTCCCTTCTCTAGCAGCCTCATAACTTCGGCATGAAGCATGTGACTCACGCTGCTTCTCACCGAGGTCTCGACCACGGCGCGAAAGTGCAGGGGTCTGAGAGCGAACTGCAACCAGTAGCCTCGATTTACAATGTTCAAAACCTGTTTTGATATGCCCGGGATGGTCTACCACGCCTGGGTACATGTAGCTAAAGGGCTGAATTACATTCTGGGACAGGCCGCTTTGTGAAAGGGACACCTGGTTGTTTTGTGCTTGTGACACATTGGGGATATTGATAATGATTTGTGGCATGCACTGTGTGGTGGGCGCGCGCATTACATTCTCATGTGCAGGGGTGCGTACTGTTGCACACTGCCTACTAAGGTTGGCACACTGCCAACATATGAAAAACTCTTTTTGTGATTTATGCTTGGCGGCGTGCACTGTGTAGTGGGCGCAAGCCTCACATTCAGAGTGCTCGTGGTGCGAGTGCGCTGTGTGAAAAGTGCTTGGGTGCAGACTGTAAGTGGGCACATTTCCTACACAGAAAAAACTATTTTTGTGTTTTCTTTAGGTCGCCGTGAAAACAGTGTCTGTGTACAGGCGAGCGTGTTTTATAACATGCTCGTTGGCTGTGAAATTGAAGTCTCCAGTCACCTGACTGCAGGGGACTGAGAGAGACGCGGATTGAGAGCGTGTGGTGGCAGTCCAGGCGGCCAGCGTTAGTGTGCAGACTAACTTATTTGACTGCAATATTTACATCTCTGACCACCTGAATAAAGGGGGATTGGGAGAACCTAAAGGAAGTTTGTGGTGGTAATCCGGCCACAGACTTTTGAGTGATTTTGTGGCGCTGAGTTAACAGTGCTATATGCAGGGGTGCACACTGTATCATGGACACACTGCCCACAGTATAACAGAGGAAAAAAACTCTAAATTGAGACTCACTGAGAAGCCTGTGAGAGCGGGGCTCGAACCGGCAACCCTGTGTGCGAAAGTGCACCATCTCACACCAATGTACCAGCAGCTCTGAGCTTTTATTAGGATCGCCGTCAATACAGCATTATGTGTGCAGGTCTGCGTGCTTCCTAACAGGCTCGTTTACTGCAGTGTTGAAACTCTCTAGTCGCCTGCATAGAGGGAACTGGGAGAAGTATAGAGAGTGGAAACAGGTGCTAGGCTTGGCCGCCATTTTAGACAGAGAGAGCGTCCTATGACGTAAGTCGCGCTCCCAACAGCATGTAGGCTTAGGCCGAGGAGAGAATAGGCAGAGTGTATGACCAGTGAGGGCGAGACACGTGGGGATAAGACCGGCGTGTGCTCGCGGGTGTGCTCCGGCAGCCTCTGGTCGCGAAGCTTCTTCCTGCACAGTCCAAGAGGGAGAGCGGATGGGGCAGGATCATAGTTGAAGATGGCAAGCCGAGCCACCATGGGAGAGTGCAGCAAGGGCGTGGTCTCGTCCGAGACACGACGCGCAAATGATGTGACGATACAGGAGTCTCCCCAGCGTATGCTACGCAATAGGAGTGATTCTCTCGAAAGGGAACAAAAGGTTGCTTTTATTTGAAACCTATTTCGTATTTGAAACATAATGGCTTTTAACCTGAAAATAAACATGCATTTTACGGAAACTAATTCAATAAAGACACCCAAACAAAGATTATTGATAACAAATTTTGATATTCCATTTATTCAAATAGTACTCTCTTCATAATCATGATTCATACATCACACTTCATTTAAAATGGTACAAAATGTAGCACATTAATCACTGAAATGCTACAGTAACGGTGACTAAAACAAACCAGAATTAATAGTAGCAGACAGCGTCTGCAGTATCTACAATTACCTATTTACAGTGCTTCACTTTGAGAACAGCTCTCAGGCTATGAAATTCCTTTGGTCATGCATGCATGTAAATCAGCTTCACCAAATAAAAATACAAACTGACACACTAGCATTTTTAGTGTACCTCAGGTGAACCCACCAGAACACTGATGTACCATATTGACAGGAACAGAAGAAAAGTACAGTTATTATTAGGGTAACTGAAACCTCAACAGGCCAACCTGGATTTATAGCTTCACAAAATCTTTCTGACATCACATCCGGACAAGGACAAGAATCTAGAATCTGTAGTGATGTTTGTTTAATACCTCAGATAAAGCCATAAAAAGTGCTTGCGAGTGAAAAAGAAAAAGCTCGAGATAAAAGCAAAAAGCTGCTCCTTCTGGTGACTGTGCAGACATGAAATTAAACTTTTCGATGGCAAAATATAAGAAATTAAAACCAGATTTTTTTTTTCTACTATTTCCAGCCATTATTCACGAAGGACTGGTATGTGTTTCACATTGGTACAAAATATTGGTTTCATATGTCTGTTATGCACGTTTGTCTCTTCATCCACACCACACATACCTAGATCCAAGAACAGCTTCGGTCAGGCCAGAGGTTCCTTCAATGACATTTGGGTTCAGAACAAGTCTGTGGCACCTTCAGCAGGTTTCACAGCCGGTTGTGTTTATACAGCATTATTGATCAACAGTCTTTCACTGTCAGACAAAATGTAGCCAGTCAGGATCGGCAGAGACGCACTTTTGACTGCGTCCATCTTGAGTTCACGTCAAGAGTCGGGGTTATCGGGTTGAGTCTCGGCCCAGTGAAAAGAGGCTGGGTGCTGGGTTTATCTGACACCATCACAGGCCTGAGGACTGAGCCATGTAATGGGGGCTGTTAACCTGGAAGAGCAGAGAGGATATTCCTGAGCACATCAAATAAAGATAAACAGTAGTAAAGGTTACATTTGGTCATGGAATGGCTGAGAGTCACTGATGTGCTCCAAAAAGCTACTTGTCAAGAGTTCCCTTATAACCACAGCATAAGCCAAAGACACGCCTACATCCTAGAGAACCTGCCGGCACAAATATGAAGATAGATTTAAATATAGCTGCACTGTACATCAAACCTAAGAGGTTGTATTTACCATAGAAATACAAATATTCAGTAGGTAAATATGTATGCAAGTATTTGATAAGGGTTGTGGTTTCTAGGATATACTGGATAAGAATGCATGTAAAGATTCCAATAGCCAAATGAGCACTTGGGGAAAGTGATGTGCTGGGAATTAATGAGCGTCTGTTGCTACTGTATGTCTCGCAGCACAGCAGATGATTCACTACCTGAAGCTGTGAGGTCAATCTAGCAGAAGTGCTTTAGGCCTTCAGGTCAAATGAATGCAAAATGAGATTATGCAAAGAGCACAGGAATTTCAACGCAGAGAGGAGTTGTGTGATTTTAGCTCAAATGAGGAGGTTGGTGGAGTGTTTGTGTTTTCTCCGGCTCCAGAATCGCTCAGCGCAGGGTTTCTCTCACTTTTGAAATGTGATTTTGTACTTTTGACAAATCACACAAATTAAATTATGCAGCAATTTATACTTTTTTTTAGGTAATCGAATCGGATTTATTTATTCGATTCACACACACAAAAGAAAAATCTTGACTTATTTTAATTTGACAATATGAAAGCATTCTAAAACAAGAACCTAAAAAGGTTTTTTTTGTTTGTTTCATCAGAATATGCAAAAAGTGCTTTCCTCTGATTTTAAGTGGAAATGAAGCAGTCACTCAAGTTTAATTTAGAAAACTGATTTCCACTTTAATAAAAAAAACTATATAAAAAACATGATTAATGTGACCATTTTAAAGAAAAGAGGATGTTTTGTTATAGCTTTTAGAGGCAGGGCTTTGCCACCTTGCAATACCACAGTGGTGTTGGTTTGCTCCGTTGGCCAGTGAAGTAACATAAGCATTTCTTAGTTTACATTAATCATATTTGTTATATATTTTTGGAAAGTTGAAATCAGTTTACTAAATAATGTAAACATGACTTACTGCTTCATTTCAACTTTAAGCTAGTCCCAGACTAACTGAAAGTAACTTGCACTGGGATATCTTAAAATGTCTACAATTGTTTTGTCTCAAGATGCAAACTATTTTTTCTTCTTCTAAAAAAATATTTATAAAAGCTACTTAAATGCCCTAATTGAACTAAGGACTATTCCTGGATTAATCTGTGAAACCGGCCATAATGCCAATTTAAGTACTTTCATTAAATAATAGTAGGTTAAACAGTTTTTTTTTTTTTTGTGGTCGTTGATTTACGACATGTTTTGGAACGCAAGTGCTGCATTGCACGTTTACAACAAGTTATTTCGGTAACAGTCCGTAACATTTTGTGCTCTAGTGGTTAATAAACAGAACTGCATGCGTCTTGCAGAAGAACATTGCAGCCGGAGCTACTCATCTCTGTTTATGACTATGGTGAGTCACGCAGGGACTGTGCTCCTCCTCAGCGGTTCCTACCAGACCTGTCTGAAATAGTCCCAATATAAATATATATATATATTATAATTATATTATAAATATATATTATAAATATATATTATAAATATATATATATAGTGAGGAAAATAAGTATTTGAACACCCTGCTACTTTGCAAGTTCTCCCACTTGGAAATCATGGAGGGGTCTGAAAATGTCATCATAGGTGCATATCCACTGTGAGAGACATAATCAAAAAAAAAAAAAAAAAAAAAAAAATCCAGAAATCACAATATATGATTTTTTTTTCTTCCTATTTATTTGTATGATACAGCTGCAAATAAGTATTTGAACACCTGTCTATCAGCTAGAATTCTGACCCTCAAAGACCTGTTAGTCTGCCTTTAAAATGTCCACCTCCACTCCATTTATTATCCTAAATTAGATGCACCTGTTTGAGGTTGTTAGCTGCATAAAGACACCTGTCCACCCCATACAATCAGTAAGAATCCAACTACTAACATGGCCAAGACCAAAGAGCTGTCCAAAGACACTAAAGACAAAATTGTACACCTCCACAAGGCTGGAAAGGGCTACGGGGAAATTGCCAAGCAGCTTGGTGAAAAAAGTTCCACTGTTGGAGCAATCATTAGAAAATGGAAGAAGCTAAACATGACTGTCAATCTCCCTCGGACTGGGGCTCCATGCAAGATCTCACCTCGTGTGTCTCAATGATCCTAAGAAAGGTGAGAAATCAGCCCAGAACTACATGGGAGGAGCTGGTCAATGACCTGAAAAGAGCTGGGTCCACCGTTTCCAAGGTTACTGTTGGTAATACACTAAGACGTCATTGGTTTGAAATCATAGATAGCACGGAAGGTTCCCCTGCTTAAACCAGCACATGTCAAGGCCTGTCTTAAGGTTGCCAATGACCATTTGGATGATCCAGAGGAGTCATGGGAGAAAGTCATGTGGTCAGATGAGACCAAAATAGAACTTTTTGGTCATAATTCCACTAAACGTGTTTGGAGGAAGAAGAATGATGAGTACCATCCCAAGAACACCATCCCTACTGTGAAGCATGGGGGTGGTAGCATCATCCTTTGGGGGTGTTTTTCTGCACATTGGACAGGGCGACTGCACTGTATTAAGGAGAGGATGACCGGGGCCATGTATTGTGAGATTTTGGGGAACAACCTCCTTCCCTCAGTTAGAGCATTGAAGATGGGTCGAGGCTGGGTCTTCCAACATGACAATGACCCGAAGCACACAGCCAGGATAACCAAGGAGTGGCTCTGTAAGAAGCATATCAAGGTTCTGGCGTGGCCTAGCCAGTCTCCAGACCTAAACCTAATAGAGAATCTTTGGAGAATCCGTGTTTCTCAGCGACAGGCCAGAAACCTGACTGATCCAGAGAAGATCTGTGTGGAGGAGTGGGCCAAAATCCCTCCTGCAGTGTGTGCAAACCTGTTGAAAAACTACAGGAAACGTTTGACCTCTGTAATTGCAAACAAAGGCTACTGTACCAAATATTAACATTGATTTTCTCAGGTGTTCAAATACTTATTTGCAGCTGTATCATACAAATAAATAGTTAAAAAGTCATACATTGTGATTTCTGGATTTTTAGATTATGTCTCTCACAGTGGATATGCACCTACGATGACAATTTCAGACCCCTCCATGATTTCTAAGTGGGAGAACTTGCAAAATAGCAGGGTGTTCAAATACTTATTTTCCTCACTGTATGTATGTATGTATGTATGCATGCATGCATGCATGCATGCATGTATGCATGTATGTATGTATGTATATGTATATATATATATATTTTTTTTTTTTGTAAATCTTGAACACAAAAAAAGTTACAGACAGCAGCTTTAACAATAGTTAACTACATTAATTAACATTAACAAAGATAAATAAATGCTTTATAAGTGCAGTTTATTATTAGTTCAAGTTAATTTCAACATTTACTAATACTTTATTAAAATCGTGTTAACATTAGTTAATGCACTGTGAACTAACATGAACAAACCATGAACAGCTGGATTTTTATTAACTAAAGTTAACAAAGACGAACAAATACAGTAACAAATGTCTTGCTCATGGTTAGTTCATGTTAGTTAATACATCAACTAATATTAACTAATGAAACCTTATCGTAAAGTCTTACCGTTAATTCTGTATGTGGTCAAATAAGGAATGAGACGGCTCTATGTATGTAGCATTATAACAAAGTAGGCTGGGATCCTGTCTGTCCATTCCCACTCCTGCTTTCTTCAGAAATCATGACGAGGCCTACCGAACATATTTTAGCCTCTGAGCCAATCAGCACAAAGAATTGGTAACACTTTACAATAAGGTCCTATTTATCAATGTTAGTTAATGCATTAACTAATATTTAGAAATGTATTGCTCATTAAAACTATCTTTGTTAACGTTAGATAATCAAATATAACGGTATAATTTATATTAAATATAAATATATGTCTCAGGACCATTAAATATTATTCCAAAATACAAAAAAGGTGCACAAATCCAAAACAATGGATGAACAAAGAAAATAGAGGTCCAACCACTGAAATTGCAGCTCCAAAGAGTTTATTTACCAAGCAGTGCAACATTTTGACCAGTCTGATCTTCAATTTCATGTGCCTGATGAAAAGTTGATTGGTCGAAACTTTGCACCTACTCTGTAGCTGCAATTTCCGTGTGCGGATATCTATTGTCTATTAAATAATATTAACAAATACAACTTTTGATTTTCACAATGTAGTAAATGCTGAAATCATATATTCTATATACATTTCTAAAGAATTTCTTAAACTCAATCTTGGTTCATGTTAACTAATGTAGTTATCAAAGTGTTAAAAATGCTACCCAACTGTTTTATTGCTGTTGTCTGATTGATTGATTGAAATCAATCATTTTATCCATAAATATAACTAATACAATTATTTACAAGTATTTTGTAATTACAAGACTTTTGTAATTTGATTATGCAATACAGATTACATAGCCCGTTACTACCCAACACAGTAAAGAGGTGAGAGTCAAAAATAAAAACCCTTTAGGGGCCTTTCAATGCTTTATGGAGAGTTGACTGGGTTATTTGAGGTGACTGTGGCTGGACTTTCCATGGCACTGCATCTATTCATATGGGCAGAGAGAGAAAGCGGAGTGAAACTGGCATTAAAAGCTAGCTCATTCTGCCATTTTCCCTCCTGCTCATTAACTTCCTGGGTAATCAAAGAATGACAGGAAACACTTGAGCAAGGTAGTCCAGGAGTGAATCCAAGGCAAAGGCATGGAGACCAAAAAACAAATGCTATACTGACATAAAATAAGGGCAGACGCATTAAGAGAAAATGGGTTTATCCTTTCAAGTGACCAACACATTCATTCATAAATGGCCATGAATAATCCCTAAAGAAAATAACCTCTAGAAAGTCTCCAAAATCACAGTTTCCAGAAAAAATTAAAACACAATAATCCAAATGAGTGTACAAGTAAAACTGTATTTCAGAGGAAAGCTGTAAAGCCTTTGGTTTCAACAGAAACGTGGAATATTCCCTATTGGGCTACATATCTAAGGGAACCAGGGTTTGACGATACAGATGATTTTTGTGGAATCATCTGAAAATCTAAAGTTTGAATTGAAGCACATAGGGATGAAAACAAAAATCAGACATATTTATTAAAGCTTGCATTTTTCACCCAAAAAGTCAGAGTTTGTGTTAACATACTAAAGCGCAAGTACAAAACGCAAATGATCAAATACACATACAGCCTGCAGGAAAACATTTTTTTCCTAATCAAGTCTGTGTGTCTGCACTCTTGCTCAGCGAGCACATAAATACAGGGCGACATGCACCTGGCACGAGAAAGACCATCCATTTAACGCATTAGTGGCATGATCGATTCTTCACAGCTGCTTCACCTTTGTGTCTTTCTGCCCGCTTTCATTTACTTTTAATCCACTGCCCTTTAAACCCAGGAACAAAACAAAAGGACAAAAACAGCATCTAAAATATAGAATGGAAAAATCCTATGTGACCATACAGTAATATATAATTTAGCTTTTCAGATGGCATTTCCACTCTTAGAGTCACATAACTTTAAATGAGATGTGTGTTTAAAATAAAAAACTAAAATCAATAATAAAATAAAATAATTAAATAAAAATATAATATAAGAAAAGAAAAGACCAGTGCAGAGAAGATGAAACTGCAAAACTAAGAGCTAAGGAATGACTTGAAAAATCAGCTAAATAATGAGTCGAGTCCAGATGGGTCCAATCACTGCATGGATATGGTCTGCCATTAGCTGTGACAAATCGTTTTATTGCATTAGTGTGAGCAATTTGCTTGGATTCAACAGTGAGGTAACAAAAGCCATGCAAATTTTCAGACGGACCACAATGTTAAAAACATGCTAAGTGACATGTTATAATAGTAATGAGATTCTGCATTGCCAGACGACTACAGCCATAATTGGTCTTCTCATATTCCAAAGTAACTAACAGATTTTTTGTTTCCACGCTTCCTTAAATATGTCAACCGTTCCCACATAAGACGTTGAGGAGTAATCTTAAGAAATAAAATGTGATCCTTTGTCGGAGCGAGCAGCAGCACAGCACGCAGACAGCTGAGTTTCTCATGGCTGAGGCCTCTTTCTGTCTGAAGGGAAAGACTTTCCTCCACCCATACTTAGGGACTTATTTTAGCATCTCCTTTCCACAAGCCAAAAGCAAACCATTTCAAAACAAAAAAGGACCTCATTAAGGCCTAAAAAAAAGTAAATATTTTTATATAGCAGCTTCACCAAAAATAAAACTGTGCAAAAGGCTGCATTTAAAGAACAGGTCATACAGGGAAACGTGTTTAAAGAATTTGCATAAAATTGCATCTAAAATGGGTCACAAGTTGTACTCTTCAATTACTTTAAGCACTGAGAAAATCTTTTACGTGTTAAGCTGAGCAATTTTCCTAAAGATGTGTTTAAATACATAACAGATGCAACTTTTTTGACGTTGCACTGACCTTTATAAGCTCACTGTATTTAGTAGTATTGGATATTATATTTGTTTCGTATATCTGTGGAGAAGCATTCAAGTATGAATTTCATTGTACTTGTGCATAGGGCAATTCAAATGCAAAAACAGAGAAATGAAGAAGCCTTCATGGAGGTTATACATGCATTTTCTCAAACTGAAACAACCCATGATCCCTGGATGATTGCTGATGTGAGATTGTGGGGAGAGTTTGTATTATGGAGAAGATCCGGTTCTCTGCAAAAGTTGCCGAAGACTTATAATAAAACATGTCATTTTATGAACTCTCTTAAAGGTGCCCTAGAATGAAAAATGAATTAACCTTGCCATAGTTGAATAACAGGAGTTCAGTACATGTAAATCACATACAGTGAGTCTCAAACACCATTGCCTCCTCCTTCACATGTAAATCTCGTTTGTGAAAAACACCACGGAAAAATAGGCAAATCTCAACGTAACGCCAGCAGTGATGCAATACACGGGATCATTAATATGTACGCCCCCAACATTTTCATAAGCAAGCACATGTTCACTATCTGGCGGAACTGCGCAGCCGGCGTATCAACTGGAGTTCTGCAGCAGTAAGCCTGACGCGAGGATAGCGATCATGGCAGATCATGGAAACAAATGTTATGTTCCAGGCTGTGCAGGGGATGTGAAGACGTTTCATACTCCCACTTCATACTTCATACGTAATCCCACAGATAAAACATGTCAACAGGCATGGTTGATGTTTATTTATAATCGGATACCGCAACAATTTAATTCAAAGTTGTTAGTTTGCTCTGCCCATTTCATCACGGACAGTTTTTCTAACCTGGGACAATATCAAGCAGGCTTTGCTCAGCGTCTGACACTGAAGAAAGGGGCAATTCCAACCATATTCCTGCAAGCAGTAAGTGATTTTATCCACTTCTTGACTGTCTAAACCATTTCTGATTAAATCGAAAGTTTCTTAGAGAGACAACATTAACAATAATATTCCTGTTGTGGTCTATATCCAACGCAAGATGCTATACGGTAAGAATAGGATATTCCAAGTGGCTTACATAACTAAATAGTATGTCTAATGACAAAGGTTAATATTATTTAATGCCAGTGTTGTCATAAATTAGTAAATGCAACCATAGATACGTAACATACTATGTTAGTTTAGTTGCTTACACATAGCTCACTCGATCCTTCTAGCTAACGTCCACCATTTAAGTTGAAACATATTTTTGACAACTGAAGTATGATTATATACTGATTGATATATATAAGGTTGAATGCCTAATCTCTCCATCGTCAAGACGGTCAGTAAAGTTGTGCCTGCATTGAGCCGCAGTGAAACAGCCAATCAGAGCAGAACTCTGCATTAATATTCATGACCCTTCCAAATAAGGCAAAAACAGACCATTTCATCCTGGGGAAGATTTCTAGAGTTGTAAATGGACCTGTAAAACCGTAGCTGGACAATTATTGACCTTAAATAAGCCATATACCCTCTATGTAGATACCAGAGAACAATTTAAAATGTTGTTTCAAATCATTCTAGGGCACCTTTAAATAAATAGTTGACCCTAAAAATAATAATACTAATAATAATTGTCCCAGGATGACACTAGTCACTTTTTTAACAAGCAAGGAACACTGGGATGGACACTTTCACTTTAATTCATGAATACATAATTCAGACCGGTTTCATGAACCAGATTAAATTATTATTTTAAAAGATATGGTTGGCTGGATCAAGTGGTTTGACTTAAAAGGTATCCCTAAAGGGGAAAACATTCCTGAGAAAAGGGATTTATTTAAGAGCATTGCAACAAACGTCCTAACCGTCATTCTTACCCAAGAGTTTACACCAAGCTTTTTGCAATAGTTTCTGGTAAAACGTGGCAACGAAGAAGCGGTTGGTAGAGTTACAAAACCTCTCACAATAAACAATGTAACAGACCACTGACTTTTAAACCAGTTTAACATTTACTAAACTATACAGCTGTACTATAATATCCTGACGGACAACACAGCTGTCCTAAAATGTATACGAGTGTACGCACACCGGCGGCATCCAGCTACGACACCAGAGGATGCTCAAAATCCTGCTGCACCACTCACATGGTTTTCCATTAAATTACATTATATTTGCCTGTATGGTGCTTCGATTCACTGATTTTGGCTTCTTGAATTTAAGCACAAAAGTACATAATAATGCACCCGTTTTTTTCCAGTTCCAACAATTATTATTATTATTTTTTTTTTACTAGTGCTTGGTAGAGCTGCACAATTCTGGAGAAACTGAGGATCACAATTTTTTTGTTTAAAATAAAGATCACGATTCTGAACAGACAGCTAAACAAAATAACATGTGATGTACTTTATGAATTCATTTGATAAAAAAAAAAAAAGTGTTTTAAATAAATTATTCAATAACTCCTGCATAAAGAGTTCACTTATTTAATTACTGGATGAATTAGCATTTTCAAACAAATCTCTTGAATGAATGATTCCATGACTAATATATTTTTAACCGTCACTTGTCACCACCTACCGGTGTAATGATGTCATTGACACAATCTTTATTTGAAGCGTCAAGTTGGTGATTTACACTATTTTGTTTACTACCATAGATATTAGTGTTTGAATCCTAACTATGAGACAGTGGTTGAAAAGACTGTTACACATGGAAACTCTCTCTGGATCACCAGCAGCGCCAATGCAGATTTGAATGTTCCACTGTGATCGTACTTGTCAAAGGTGTAGACAGAGTTGAATCGTTGTCATTTAGGATTAAGTTTGCGTCAGTGTTTGAACGGAGATCACAATCTCTTAATGATTAATCGGGCAGCTCTAGAAAAAGCCCACATACAATACCATGTACAGGTCCTTCTCAAAAAATTAGCATATTGTGATAAAGTTCATTATTTTCCATAATGTAATGATACAAATTAAACTTTCATATATTTTAGATTCATTGCACACCAACTGAAATATTTCAGGTCTTTTATTGTTTTAATACTGATGATTTTGGCATGCAGCTCATGAAAACCCAAAATTCCTATCTCAAAAAATGAAAAGGTTCTCTAAACGAGCTATTAATCTAATCATCTGAATCAACTAATTACACCTGGGATTCCTGAGGCTTTTAAAAACTCCCAGCCTGGTTCATTACTCAAAACCGCAATCATGGGTAAGACTGCCGACCTGACTGCTGTCCAGAAGGCCATCATTGACAGCCTCAAGCAAGAGAGTAAGACACAGAAAGAAATTTCTGAACGAATAGGCTGTTCCCAGAGTGCTGTATCAAGGCACCTCAGTGGGAAGTCTGTGGGAAGGAAAAAGTGTGGCAAAAAACGCTGCACAACGAGAAGAGGTGACCGGACCCTGAGGAAGATTGTGGAGATGGACCGATTCCAGACCTTGGGCGACCTGCGGAAGCAGTGGACATCCAGAGCCACCGTGCACAGGTGTGTGAAGGAAATGAGCTACAGGTGCCGCATTCCCCAGGTCAAGCCACTTTTGAACCAGAAACAGCGGCAGAAGCGCCTGACCTGGGCTACAGAGAAGCAGCAGTGGACTGTTGCTCAGTGGTCCAAAGTACTTTTTTCGGATGAAAGCAAATTTTGCATGTAGCCAGCAGCCATATCACCCTGTAGCCAGAGACTGGTTTCCCACTGAAGCTAAGCAGGGCTGAGCCTGGTTAGTACCTGGATGGGAGACCAAATTGGGAAAACTAGGTAGCTGCTGGTAGAGGTGTTAGTGAGGCCAACAGGGGGTGCTCACCCTGTGGTCTGTGTGGGTCCTAACGCCCCAGTATAGTGATGGGGACACTATACTGTAACAAGCACCGTCCTTCGGATGAGACGTTAAACCGAGGTCCTGACGCTCTGTGGTCATTAAAAATCCCAGGATGTCTTTCGATAAAGAGTAGGGGTGTAACCCCGGCATCCTGGCCAAAAAAATGTGCCCATTGGCCCCTGTCCATCATGGCCTCCTAATCATCCCCATATATATATATACGATTGGTATCATCCCTCAGTCTCCTCTCCACCAATCAGCTGGTGTGTGGTGGGCGTACTGGCGCAATATGGCTGCCGTCGCATCATCCAGGTGGATGCTGCACATTGGTGGTGGTTGAGGAGATTCCCCCCTTCTATGTAAAAGCGCTTTGAGTGAGTGCCTAGAAAAGCGCTATATAAATGTAATTAATTATTATTATTATTATTATTTATGTAATTCGGAAATCAAGGTGTCAGAGTCTGGAGGAAGACTGGGGAGAAGGAAATGCCAAAATGCCTGAAGTCCAGCATCAAGTACCCACAGTCAGTGGTGGTCTGGGG
Source organism: Romanogobio albipinnatus (assembly GCA_023566225.1). Lineage (NCBI taxonomy): Eukaryota > Metazoa > Chordata > Actinopteri > Cypriniformes > Gobionidae > Romanogobio > Romanogobio albipinnatus. The sequence continues at coordinate 31,662,890 of CM042243.1, read as the reverse complement.
TGCCATGTCAGCTGCTGGTGTTGGTCCACTGTGTTTTATCAAGGGCAGGGTCAATGCAGCTAGCTATCAGGAGATTTTGGAGCACTTCATGCTTCCATCTGCTGAAAAGCTTTATGGAGATGAAGATTTCATTTTTCAGCACGACCTGGCACCTGCTCACAGTGCCAAAACCACTGGTAAATGGTTTACTGACCATGGTATTACTGTGCTCAATTGGCCTGCCAACTCTCCTGACCTGAACCCCATAGAGAATCTGTGGGATATTGTGAAGAGAAAGTTGAGAGACGCAAGACCCAACACTCTGGATGAGCTTAAGGCCGCTATCGAAGCATCCTGGGCCTCCATAACACCTCAGCAGTGCCACAGGCTGATTGCCTCCATGCCACGCCGCATTGAAGCAGTCATTTCTGCAAAAGGACATTTTTCTGTATTAAAAACACTTTTCTTTTATTGGTCGGATGAAATATGCTAATTTTTTGAGATTTTTGGGTTTTCATGAGCTGTATGCCAAAATCATCAGTATTAAAACTATTTATAGAAATATTTCAGTTGGTGTGCAATGAATCTAAAATATATGAAAATTTAATTTTTATCATTACATTTTGGAAAATAATGAACTTTATCACAATATGCTAATTTTTTGAGAAGGACCTGTATATACAACCGTTACTAGTATGAGAGGATTAAGGGTTAATCACTCTTGCCCAATGAGTTGACCTTAGCACTACGGATGGAAGGAGCGTGCCACTGTTCCTTTCACAAGCTACCACAATGCAGATGGGTCTCAAACATAATTAAATTTCAGTCTGTTCCTCACACAAAGCTATTATATAGCTTCAGAAGACATAAATACATGAGTCGTACAGACCACTTTTATGGTGCTTCATTCTCGTTGTAATTTCATGGAAGAGAGTAACCAAATTCAAATGTCCCTTTAGAGTTCCAGAGAACAAAGTAATGCAGGTTATGAATAACATAGTCAATAAATGTTGACCGAATTTAATACAGATTAAATACATAAAGAATTAGTAAAGGTCAGGTTATGCACAACTCTTTTTCTAAATGTAATTATCCATCCTCAAATGGACAATTGTAGTGTGGTAAAGGGTGTGTGTGAACGGACTGAATACTCACTCGTGTGTCATACTCCAGAACAAAAGGAGGGATGTCGATCTGCTCAGGAAGGATGCAGGTGAAGAGCTGCTGCAGGTTCTCTATGTGATGGACTTTCTCTTTAAGGCCTGATACACTAAAAGTCATGAAGAACCAAGTAGAGACCTAATGGGAATAACAAACAAAAGCCTTAGATGGACAGAGATGGAACTTTCCATGAAAAGGGTACAAAAAAGGACTTGAAACACTTTTCCCCCTTATTCTCATGTACAACAAATGAGCAGTTACAAGCATTGCTTAACCAGCAGGTTAATTGTCAGTCTCAGGAGGTCAAATAACAAGCGTTAGATTTAATTATTTATATATGGGGTTTGTAATTTTGTTTTGCTCACTAAGGCTTTATTTATTTTATGATTCTTTGATTTGTTGATGAATAGAAAGACAGCATTTATTTGAAAAGCAAATCTTTTGTAACAAATAATTTTGAATCATTTATCTTGCGTTATAAATTTTTCCTCAAATGTAACTCAGGAAAATGTACAGGAAAATGACAGACAACACACCTGTTTACGGCCAATTTAAAATGGACAACTACAAAATTGGTGACGTTTCATTCAAAAAAAAAATTCATTGCCACGTTCAAACTCTGCATATCCTAAAGCTGTTGCTGTAGTCATTTTCAGCATTTACTCCAATGACTCACCCATAACGTTTGAAAACATTTCACACCTAGGATTGTTACAAGGCTCAAGCATTTTGCTGACTGAAATGGCAGAAAGCATAATTGTTGAATAATTTCACAAATGAAAGCAAAGCCTGGCAGAGGCAACGTGCTCGCATAAGCACTTCAATTACCTGAATAGGTTCTGTGAAACACTATGGAACACTTAATGCAGACACATCATGAATCTCAATGTGGTCTCAGATACGCTTTTCAACTTATTCAGTTACACAGGCGCATACACAGTCTTTCTTAGTCAATGCGAAACGTGGAGCGGAGCGCCATTAATTAGACCATAGGCCCGTACAAGCTCGGAAAGAAAAGCTCAAAACGAGATGAACATCTAGTGCTGCCTTTAATGGACTTGCATGCAAGTTGATTAATTGATTACATTTACCTTGGAGCGGAACGTCGGGTGAACGAAGTAGAAAGCCCTCAGGTTTTTCTTAAACCTGAAAACACAAAGGAAAACCTGGCTTTAGAAACATTATCAACACATCCAACAAATTACTTATTTCACAAATAATGAATTCCTCTGGCAGACTGGGATTTGAAAGGATTATTGCCTTATCAAAAAAAATAAACCCATTAGAAAGAGAGCTAAAGTGCATTTTTTAGGAACAAGCCAAAGTTGGTGAATCGGGTCCAGCAGGGCAGCCACATCCAAGCCGCATGCTGTTGTCCATAACACACAGATGAATAGAGATATGGACGGCCAGAAGCGGAGGGGTGTTTGTCAACCTTTCCCCTTTCCCACGATGGACACGGCCTATCCTGTCCAAAACCCATGAGCAGGGGGGGGGGTCATAGGGAGTGATAGCAATCACATTCTATCTCAGCTATAAACATGGCTGTGATTGCTTACAGAACCTCATCACTCTTTCTCGGGATTATGTCTGTAAACACTTTCTTAAAGATCAATATATTGTAATGGTAAATAATACAATGATGACCTGCTCTGCTCTGCTCTGCTGATACCCCATAATAAATGACACGAGTCAAACTGGCCTGGCTCTCAGAGTTATGAGTCAGGCTGATCTCCATGATGTGCGGAAAGTGTGAGGGACTGGAGCTGGAGAACATTTCTGTTTTTTATTTTAAGACTGTGGTTTTCTCTGCCTGCATGCTGAGAGTGTCCCCCCGAATAAATGACGAATGCCTGACCTACCAATCACCTCCCACGGTTTTGACTTTCAACAAAGCCTCAAACTCCTCTGCTAGGCCAGGAAAACAGCAATCATTTGGTCTGTTCGACTAAGACAACAATCGCCATTCCATGGTGCTACATCCATGCAAGTATTTGTAGGCCTCTGAGGGTAGTTTGCCGATGTTCTCAATTCGATGGGTGAGAGAAGAACACCAAGACCTCATATTTACAAGGTGTCAAAGTCATTGCAAATCGCTCTCAGTGTTCTAACTTTGATAACCAGAAACCCCCTCAAAATTTCCCAAAGCGCAAAATTCATAATATTTATTTTTCCTTAGTGGAACCAGCACCATTTTAGAGTGATACTTCAGAGAAGCACCAGGTAAAACAGAGGAAACATGACTCAGCGTTGTGTGGATTTACTTCACACTTCCTTCCAAGCTTGTAATAACCTAGAAAAGGGTTGAGCTTCTGTGTATAAATCTTCATGACATTTATCGAACAAGAAGCCCAAGACATAGACATTCGCTTATGATTACCACAATATATGTGGTGTTTTTGGGTTCGACGAGACAGTACTGTTTGGCACAAGAAGCTCATAAAAACAAAGTTACCAAGCCAGTATTTATATGAAACTGTGATTAGCTTTCCATGGGAGTCTGTGAGTTATGGTTTGAAAGAATACCAAAAATTGGGTCATGTCATCTCGAAAACATTGTAAGGTCGCAGAGAGCAGGAAATGTGGGTGGTTTGTAGTATCTATAATGGAACAGAAATAACTCTTACTTGGCGTCCACAATGTCATATAGCTTCTTGAGAAAATCTGTGTCCAAGTGGTTGTGTTCACCAGTGAGTGTGTGAAAATACACCATCACATACTCCTTCACTGTGATATGGTCCATCACATGGATGAAATACAGCAAAGCCTAACACACAAACACACACGTTAAATTAGCAATGTAAATAGGGAAATTGCATAGTATTTATAACTATATGAACACAATGGAAATCTAAGCTATAACCTAACCCTAATCCACACTCTAATATTAATCATAAAACAGAAAACTTTCTGCATTTTTTTCACCCAATTTGTACATTTTTAAACAAGCAAGGACATCCTCAGAAGGAGGTTTTGGCTGATTTAGCTAATTTCTGGCTTTTTGTTAGATTTACCTCACTTTTGTCCCTAAAATATAGTTATGTAATACTCATAGTATAAACAGAGGCATAGCATATCAATGTAGAGGAACTGACACAATATAATTTGGAACGCCAAATGAAAAATAAACTGTTACAATAATTGTCAGATTTAGCAACAAACTTTCCATGTTCACAAGATTTACTTTAAGTAAAAGTTGAAACTTAACTTTAACAGTTCAGTTGAAAATGAAAATGCAGTCAACATTTACTCAATTAAATGTCGTTCCAATTTCTCCTTTAGTGTTCCACAGAAAATAATCATACAGGTCTGATATGTGTGCGAGTAAACAAAGACAGGATTTAAATTTTTCAGTGAACTAACCCTTTAAATAAACATTTTAAACAGTGCAATGTATTTTGCACATTTGCATTTACAGTGTAGTTAATATTTAACTATTCAATCTTTAAAAAAATAAAAAAAGAAGGGGGGGGGGGGTGTGTTTTCTAAATGCAGATCTCAAATAGAAATCTTAAATCTAAACGGTTTACATCTAAATAAATAAATACCTTGACCCAGGGCAGCATTTGTTGCTAAATCTGGCAAAATGTTTAACAGTAGGTGCACTGTAAGATATCTTCAATACAGGGAAATTGGTCAACTGGATTTTTCCCCCTGCCATACACAGAACATGACAAATGGAAGTATGAGAATTTTCACTTTTACCTTCTCCATATCAATAAGTGTAACTGGAATATTCCTGCCGACAATAACCATGACTGTCCTACCACACATATCAACACCTGAAAATGAGAAAAATGCATCACAATAAATCTATATTATGGAGGGATGTTTCCTCACAGGTATCTGTGGAGAAACAGGTAGCCATTTTAAAAGGTATCTGAGTCCCTAACCCTAATTGAGCCTCAAAGGCTAGGCAGATGGTCAGGAGGGACAAAGCTCCTTAGTTTGTTCCCTATGCTGACAGCATTCTCATATCTGAAGAAATGCGTTAGACATTTCAGCCTCACCCTGTTTAATGAACTCATCCTGCAGAACTGTAAGAGTTACAGTTATATTATAGACATTTCTCATAATAAAGTGTTTTGCACTTTATTATGAGAAACATCTGGATGTGCATAGTCAGATGTTTTAATACAGTCCATCCTCACGTGGCAAAGTGAACATGCATGTTGAGGTAAAGCTAGAGAAAGTCTGCCCCCTTTGGGCAAGTAAGTCAGTGTGATTCAGAAATTAATTTATACAAGTAGTAATGCTCTGTGGTTTTCTAAAAAGATGATTAAAGAATAAATTAAAATTTTGATTTTGCAAGACAAACATAATGTGTACAGTATGTGGTAAATTCACATGAAGTTTTGAAAGACTGCGTTGACACTTTCTGAGCTAAGCAACAAAAATAGATTATAATAAATATTTATCAACACAGAAACCGTTACTTTCTTTGGTGGTTATTTTTTTATTCTGAAATTGTGAAACGAGAGAAATGGATTACAGAACCCCTGATGTTGAGCTTAATGAGGTGGAACAAAGGTTTCCTGCCCAGAGAGCAAACACACAGATGGAGAGAACACAAAGTCCACATGTGCATAAAGATATCCAGAGAGACAGCAACACAAAGAGAATAAGTGAACATGTGACCAAACATTAGACCATATCATACTGTTACAATAACACCGACATACATGAACTAGGCCTGTAAAATGATTAAATATTTTAATCAAATTAACTGTTTTATTTTAAGACTCTGTGTAAGTCAAAGTAGTTTTTGGGAAAATCTCTTTTTATGAAATGTACGTATAGGTCACAGGGCATGTTTAAATGAGTTAATTTATCAAAGCTATTTTTTAATTGACTGTACTAAAGTTATTGTTATATTGACAGCTTTACAATTAAAACACACATTATTAAAATACATAAAAGACAAGCAAAGAGAGAAAGACTGACCGGTCTGATATAGTGCTTTTAACGCTGCTACGTCTGAAAGGTCCTCTGCACGAGCTCTGCAAAGCCAGCGGTTATAGCTGTAAAGAAAGACACAGAAAACGAAGACGTAATTTACTAACTAAGACATAGGTAATTTGCAGTAATGTACAAATAACAAACAAATGAGTATTTAGCTCTCTAGTATAAATGCGTCTCTAATGATGTCTGATAGTTTAAGGATGCTGTTGGTTCTGCCAAGCTTCCAGCGTCTCAAACATTTGCCATGATAACCAAAGTGTCACCGAGTAATTTTATATCGGGTTTATAATGTTTTTCTTTTTTTCATTCAAATAAATGAAACTAAAATGTTTAACATGTTATACCACCCAGCCCTGCTTCTTATTTTTTAAAGGAGGCATCACATTAATTCATAAGGATAGTACAGGACTGTCAGTAATTACAGTATTTTGACAGATACTAATGTGGTAAGTAAGGGGTATCGTTAAATGCGGTAGTTGTAAAAGGCAACATTATAATGCGACAATAAGACATCTTACTTCCTTTGGTGCTGTTTTTGCTGGGCTGCTTCCGAGATTTGGCCCTGAAGGATGAGTTTCCGCTGCTTATCCACATCCCCTTCCATACGAGCAAACGCATGACTTCCTACCAGCCCCAGGTCGGATTCTAGTGAATCATCTCCGGAGTCATCTGCAGAAATTAGATTAATATCAGTCAGTATTATGAACTTAGCATGTATTCGTGCACTACACAAAGTTCTAGATATTACAAGCAAATCAAAACCAATGCGCCATAAAAGTGTGCTGAAGCATAAATGCATTTGGTGTGATAAACAGTATAAAAATAAAAATAAAAAAAAAGAACATTACCAGGTTCAATGAGCAATACAATGTGGTACATTCCACCAGACATGGCCTGTCACCCTCAATTAGAGCTGGGAAAGCCAGTGGTGTGTGTGTGATGTACAGCCAGGCAAAATGTACAAATAATCCTCATCTGTTATTCTTGTTTACATGTGTATGCCAAATCTCTATTATGGGTCAACCTTAGCCATAACTGAACAGACATGAAAAGAAAGTCAAGTATGAACAACAACAAACTTCTCATTTCCTCAGCTCAACCTCATGGTACAGGTCAGTCTTTGCTTCTTTAGCCAGAAATGAAAGAAACCTTTTAACAGAATGGTAGAGGTAAATAAGAGAAATCACAGCCAAACAGTCAGCTGCTAACAAACCTACGGTGAGACATCACCAGGACTAAATTAGACACAGATGTCTCCTGAAGATTATCTTTGGCCAGAATCATTACAGCATGTTGAAGCAAAGAATGAGATTCTGTTTTTGTAATGCAACATATGGTCCTTTTATGATCTGCCTCACTGAACAGAGAGCACCAATGCTTGCTCACCCTAATATGGACTTTGGCTTCAAGCTGAAATTTATTTGGATTTCAGGAGCACTTCACCACAATGTGACATTAAACTTTGTGACAGACAATGATCTAATCAATAATGAAAATTGTAAACAATGAAATACAAATACATCTATAGCACAGCAAATTAAGTAAAGGAAGATGAAAAGGAAGGGTTTTTTTTAAAGAAAATTGGACTACAGTGTAAGTACCATGGTAAATGAAGAAAGCAATGAATACCATGGCATTACCATCACTGCTTCATGGTATACAGCACAGCTTTTTGCGAGGGTAATAAGAAAATGAATAACAAAGCGTACAGACAGGAAAAATTAAATGAGCATTAAGGGAACCTGGCAGAAAAAGAAAACCTGGAGAAAGCAGATTAGGCAAGTGTGTGGTTTGAGGCATGCTTTGAGACCTCTACATGGCTTCATAAACTAATCCATAAGAGCTGGGCTGCATTAGTGAAGGCCAAGTCACCTGCTGTCTTTAATATTACTCTAAGAATGACAAGCAGACCTGCATCACAATGATGAAAGGGCATGTCTGAGGACAAGAGTTTGAAGAGATCAGCCAGATCAGAGAAAGAGTGGGTTACGAACATTAAAAATGTATCCTTTAATGTCTGTATAGGAACAAACACTTCTTATCCTAATTATTATTATTTTAACTCAGCAGGGGTTTGGTCCAACCCAAGATATAAATAATAAGTAACAGGACATTTAGAAAACAAATCATAATAAAACAGATGTGACAAAGTTTAGTAGCTGTACTGCACATCATCTGCTTTAGAAAGGGCCCAACACTGAACCTTGTGGGATTCTATTCCCATGTATGTTGAGTAAGGGGCTTAATCTTTGGGTCAGGGTGCTGATCACCATGTGGGATTTATTTTGTTATAATGACCAGCTGACTAAGCATTATATTTTTATACATACATTGATCAGCCATAACATTATGCATCTTAGTTTGTTGCATATGGGGCGCATAGCCGCTGACCGCTTGGCCTCCAAATTCCCCAGATCTCAATCCAATCAAGCATCTGTGGGATGTGCTAAACAAACAAGTCCGATCCATGGACGCCCCACCTTGCAACTTACAAGACTTACAGGATCTGCTGCTAACATCTTGGTGCCAGATACCACAGCACTCCTTCAGGGGTCTAGTGGAGTCCATGCCTCGACGGCTCAGGGCTGTTTTGGCAACAAAAGCGGGACTAACTCCAATATTAGGAAGGTGGTCAACGTCGAGGCATGGACTCCACTAGACCCCTGAAGGAGTGCTGTGAAGGACATAATGTTATGCCTGATCGGTGTATTATAAAGCTACTTATCTAAAATATAAATACATTTTTAAAAAATGGTACGTGCGAAGGAAGAGAATGTGGAGTGATGCAAGAGACATTAACACAGTTTTGTAGGTTGACTGTCTGGAAAAACAAAAATAATGGTTTTGTAAATAAATTGTAAACAGTGTGGACCTTTAAAAACATTGTTATCTTTCTGTTTGTTTGAGCAACCCAACCAGCCTGAAGCAGTGGCTCAACCAATGGTGCGAGTTTAGCATTGGACTTCATGTCTAGCTGAGCAATGGCACTTTGAAACATACATTTTCATAAATTCCTTTTGATGACACAAGTGGCACAGAACTTAAAGAGTCATATTAACAAGGAAGTCTGGAAGCTGTTGTGCCATTTCATTATGCAGAGGTAAATTTGGTTAAGCGATCGTGTTTGTTCAGATTAGAACTTGTTGGGATTCCAAATAGCTCAAGCAAACATCCAGAAGAGAGACTGATAAAGCAGATTATTGAACGCCCTTAACTTGGAAAGAGCTTATTTAATAGTTCAGTTGGTAACAAGACCTTAGGCTGTCTTTCCATGTCCTGGTTTAAAGCATTCTAAGACAGGCAGGACAGTGCAGAGTTTATTTACATGGGACTTGGCTTATCTGCCCTGTTTGAGTTGGACCAACAGCTCTAGTGAGACTTGATCACCTTAACACAGCTGGCTCACAGTCCACATGATCTAGGCTTGAAATAATGGCAATCCAACAAATATACAAGTTTAATCTCCCACTAACAAATAAATATACACATGTGCTCAGAGTGCTATGACAAGAATGTAAGCCAAACATGCACTAATTCTCATATAGGCATGTTAACATTGGTGCCTATACACGCACAGTGTCCACACTGGGCCTATCTGAGAGCTGGAAGAGTCTGCTATAGTCAGAGCACTTGTGTCGAACAAGATGAATAGCCAGGGGGGAAAAATGGCTCATTTAACAGCTCTAGATCTGCTACATGCTGTTCATAATCATTAATCCATCACATTATTGGGTTTTTCCATGCTGTAAATCAAATATATTACTGCAGATGCTTCTCTGCAACAACTAAAATCTTCTTTATATTACACATTATATTGTTTCTGAGAAATGCATGTCCCTCAGATGAATGTTCTCCAAACGTTTTGGCAAACATTTATTCCTACTGGTTGTTAGGTCATCTGAAGGAATATATACTACCATTTAAAAGTTTGGGTCAGTAAGATTTTTTTTTCGTTGATTAATTTTTTTTTAAAGGTGCCCTAGAATGATTTGAAACAACATTTTAAATTGTTCTCTGGTATCTACATAGAGGGTATATGGCTTATTTAAGGTCAATAATTGTCCAGATACGGTTTTACAGGTCCATTTACAACTCTAGAAATCATCCCCAGGATGAAATGGTCTGTTTTTGCCTTATTTGGAAGGGTCATGAATATTAATGCAGAGTTCTGCTCTGATTGGCTGTTTCATTGCGGCTCAATGATAGCATGCACGTCTATACTGACCGTCATGACGATGGAGAGATTAGGCATTCAACCTTATATATATATCAATCAGTATATAATCATACTTCAGTTGTCAAAAATATAAATAAATAAATATCAAATTACTATCGTTTCAACTTAAATGGTGGACGTTAGCTAGAAGGATCGAGTGAGCTATGTGTAAGCAACTAAACTAACATAGTATGTTACGTATCTATGGTTTCGTTTACTAATTTATGACAACACTGGCATGAAATAATATTAACCTGTCATTAGACATATTATTTAGTTATGTAAACCACTTGGAATATCCTATTCTTACCGTATAGCATTGTGCGTTGGATATAGACAACAACAGGGATATTATCGTTAATGTTGTCTCTCTAAGAAACTTTCGATTTAATCAGAAATGGTTTAGACAGTCAAGAAGTGGATAAAATCACTTACTGCTTGCAGGTATATGGTTGGAATTGCCCCTTTCTTCAGTGTCAGACGCTGAGCAAAGCCTGCTTGATATTGTCCCAGGTTTGAAAACTGTCCGTGGTCAAATGGGCTGAGCAAACTATCAACTTTGAATTAAATTGTTGCGATATCCGATTATAAATAAACATCAACCATGCCTGTTGACATGTTTTATCTGTGGGAAGAGTATGAAACGTCTTCACATCCCCTGCACAGCCTGGAACATAACATTTGTTTCCATGATCTGTCATGATCGCTATCCTCACGTCAGGCTTACTGCTGCAGAACTCCAGTTGATACGGCGGCTGCGCAGTTCCGCCAGATATTGAACATGTGCTTGCTTATGAAAATGTTGGGGGCGTACATATTAATGATCCCATGTATTGCATCACTGCTGGCGTTACGTTGAGATTTGCCTATTTTTCCGTGGTGTTTTTCACAAACGAGATTTACATGTGAAGGAGGAGGCAATGGTGTTTGAGACTCACTGTATGTGATTTACATGTACTGAACTCCTGTTATTCAACTATGGCAAGGTTCATTCGATTTTTCATTCTAGGGCACCTTTTTTTAAGTTTTATTCAGCAAGAATGCATTAAAAAGTTACTTTAAATTGTAAATCACAATATTACTTTTATTGTTTTTTGATCAAATATATGCAGCCTTGGTGAGCAGAAGAGACTTCTTTAAAAAAAAAAAACACCAACCTGAAACTTTTCAAGGGTAGTGTATCTACCTGAAAGATATGAAAAGATTTAACATTGAACAATTATTTGAGCTCACCCTCTAGATTTCCAGGCTTTTCAGCAATGCGGATCTGTCTCTCTGGGACCACAGGCTCCCCCTCAGAATTGCCAATGTCGGCAGGGAGGAGAGGAAGACTGATTCTCTCCTCTTTCTTTGAGCGTGGGTAATACAACGGCATCAACTTCCTGTACACTGGCTGGAAAACAGAATCAATTATAAACACATCCAGGGTCAATCAATTATGCATACACATACTAAACAAGCAGGCACTTGATACAAAACATTTTTAGGAGGAACACATGAATCTCTACTGCATAATGCTGTAGTTTACACTCAGCTAACAGCAGTCTCACCCACAAAAACAACAAAAGTTGGCCTTTATTACGAGAATTTCATAATCAAATGAGAGAGCACAGTTAAGATTTAAAGGATGGAGTCTGTTGCGTAACAGTGAAAATGAAACCGCACACACCTCCTCAACATCCGAAACAGCAAACACTACCGTCTCAATGTTCTCGCCATGGTTCTCCAGAAATCTACGAACAGTCCCTGGAAACAAATGTGGGGAAAACACATTCTGATGAGATCCCTCTGAATTTTTTAGAAAGGACTGGCCTCACATGTGATATTTACTTACTTTATATAACACAAGAGAAGTAAAAGTAAATTACTTAAAGCTATATGTGTGGCGTCCTCCATTGGATATGCCCTTTTGACTGTGCTGACCACACACAAACCCACAGACACCATGGCATGTTCCCTGCGACAGAAACACAATGAACATTCACACAAAAAAACGTTTTATTTACTTCAATGATACATGTTTTACAGAAGTCAGTCAGTCGGTAAAAAAAGTGTTTTCCATATAGTAGCAGACAGCAGTGTCTTTGATGGCATGTCGTTTGTATAATCAAGCATTACTGTCTTCAACACCTTCTGTTGACACACATTCATTCCTGAATAAATAGATGAATGGCGTTTATCTTTAATCAAGGCCCAAGGGTGAGGTTTATTCTTCTTTACACCATAACTATTGATAATTATCAGGTATTTGAAAGTTATTTTAATAAATGCCTTGGTGCCACGGGAACTGCTTTCAGATAAATTCATCCTAAAATGACTGTTTGACTATAGTTTTAAATGTCTGATATAATCTTAGAGAGTGATTGACAGATAGATGACTAAGCATATTTACTTATTATAATCATGCTAGATTATTCAGTCTGTGTGAGAAGACTGACATTTGACATTTTGACCCACAAAATTTGTTGCAATGATCCAGCTTACTTGGCAAGCTGCATGACGTTTCTGTAACAGCTGTATAGAGAACTCTCTGCAGCTGTGCGATACTTGGCTTTATATTTGGGGCCAACTGTGTGAACGATAAAACGAGCAGCCAAGTTGAAACCCTCTGTCATTTTTGCCTCACCGGTCCGACATCCTGAAAAAATATTAGCACAGCCATATAATTTAAACTCCAATAAAATGATGAGATAAGATCTGCACCAGAACAAATACAAAAAGCATTTAATTATATTACAAGTTTATAATTAGTTTCATAATTAGATACAAGTGACAGTCCCTCATCCGCTAGCACAGTAGCACCCCCTACCTTTCAGTTTGAGTAGTTCATCCCGTAGTTCAGGTCCAGCATATCTGTGAATACTGTCTGATATGGGGTTCTTGTCCGTTAGGGTCTCATTGCTTGTATTGATGATTGCAGTGCAGTTTAAAAGTGCCACATCTCCATTACTGTAAAATGAGGGAATGATATATCCCAACATATCACATACAGAACATCCAGAAAATCATAGAAGGCATATTAGGCTTTGAGTACAACATTTTTTGTTACTGAAATAAAGCTGGAATTAAGTTAAATATGAATATTAAAATACACTTAAACTTAAATTATAAATGACAAATGCTCATAACAAAATTACTAAAACTGAAAATATAAAAATAATAAAATATTAATAAATACTAAAATGGTACATAAATAATACTAGCAACACTGATAAATAACATTTTTTTTTATTTTTTTTTATTAAACATTATTAAGTGTTGATATTATTGTGCCATTTTTCAAAATAATGTTTTGCAGTTGCATGGAATTCCGATTAATGAAAGGATAGTCACTATGAAAAAATCCTGCAAGCACAAAACAATGTGCACTGTTGAATTATTTGCCTGCCTGAACTTCCAGAAGGACTGGTTTTCTGAAATAGACTTCATAGAGAAGTTACATGCAAGAAATTTCCCCTTTCTGAAAAAGAGAAACTATGAATTTGATCCTGCCCTAACACAGCTATATCGGTCAGAAAGCACAGCAAGAAGGACTTCTCAGATGGTTGCATGTGACTGAGCTATAAGGGGGATTTGTGTGCACGAGGGAATAACTAAAATAAGTAAAGATCTGGTGCAAATAACTGATACAAAGAGACTGCAGAGGAATAAAATGGTTTAGGTCTAAATGATTCAAACATTAAACTAACACAGCAAAAGAAAAGAGTTACATTTATAGGCAAATTTTATGCTTATGCTTTTAGGGCGAAGGCTGGAATTATAGCCAAAAAAAACTATTAAGCGTTTTATGCTTAAATAACCACAGAAGTTTGTGTATAATCCAGGAAAAATAGAAGGTTTGGGGAATATCAATAGCAGTGTAAATAACACTTACAATAGGACAATTTTGCTGTTGATGTCTTGTCTGGAGGGGAAAGGGGACGTTAAGGAGTTGACATGATTTGTTAGCTTGTTTTCCTCCTCCCTTAAGTGGTTTTCTCCATCCACCTCATCTTGGACTCCCTGAAGCTGGTCCCATGTGTGGAGGCTCTGGACCTCCACAAACTGGGAACGAGCTCCCAAGGGATCCATGCTGTTGCTTCACTGAAAAATTTTGAACTGAAAAACACAGAGAAGCATTTAAACACAAAGAGATTTAATAATTCATTTGAAAATAATATAATGTTGTGTAGTCTATCATAATATAGACACAGCCAGTTTTATTTACTGAGAGATTTATTCATGACTCCTAATCATTTTATTGGAGTCTTACACACATGATGTACATTTAGGCCAAGCCATGCATTCATTTGAAAGATGACATGTATTATTGGAGTGGCTTGATTCACCACAGCAGATGCAGATAGCTTATTTTAAAAAATGCTGTCTGCTGTGCCATTAGAAAAATGTTCTTGACCCTTAAGAAACTTTAATTAATGCTGTCATGAAATCTGCTTCACAGATAAATGAATTGCCAATTACAACATTGAAATAAAAATGTAAAGCCTGTACAAATACTAGAAACTGTGAAATACTGGAAATAATTGGGAATCATGTAACAAACAGTACATTTCATTAATCTATTTAAACTTATGTATTTTTGGTCGCTTGGCTGTTTCCTTATAAAGGTCCAGAAATTCATCGGGTCCATGACAGTTGTTATTTTTGTTTGTTTTTTTGTGCACAAAAAGTATTCTCATCGCTTCATAACATTAAGGTGGAACCACTGTAGTCACGTGGACTATTTTTTTTAACGATGTCTTTACTACCTTTCTGGGCCTTGAAAGTTGCAACAACGTTGCTGCCTATGGATGGTTCAGAAAGCTCTCAGATTTTATGAAAAATATCTTAATTTGTGTTCTGAAAATTAACGAAGGTCTTACGGGTTTGGAAGACATGAGGGTGAGTAATTAAAGACAGAATTTTCATTTTTGGTGATTTACCCCTTTAAGCGAGGTACGAAGAATGGACTCATGGACCATATTAGCAGCCATACACACACAGATGTCTGCATCAGTTTAAACATGCAAGTGGGTGGTTACAATGACTGACACAAGATTTGACTGCTTGAATTTTTAGGTTAATTTTACGGTTTATTCAATGTTATGCATCATATTTTTTAGAATTTGTATTAAGCATTTGTAAGTTAAAAGTACAATATTACGCTTTGGAATGTTGTGAAGTAAATGTTTTCCAAAGAAAAACACTGATAAAGTACATATACTTGAAAATGTACTTGAGTAGAAAGTAAAAATACTTCACTACTGTCCGCCTCATACTATTTTAAAGGAACCCATTTAAATCATTTTAAGCCATCTTGGAAGTTTGCTGAGGCCCCTTAGTGGGCCTGGGCCTCATGGATGATTGAGAACCACTATAGTAAGAGTGTTGTGTTTTTCAAACCTACATATACATACCAGTTTTTAAACCTCAATAACTCAGGATTACAAAGAACTTCAAAACTACACAGTCGCAATGTTTAAAAGAAATGCCTTTGCAATCTTCCAGAATGTGTCAATAATTGAAAAAGTAGTCAGCAATAATTTCTGTGCCTGCCTGGTGCAGCAGCTGCAGTGTGAGAAGTGCAGTGTTTATGGACGTAATCGACTTAAGCACAACAGAGAGGCTATATCAGTGCACAGACAGGACTCCAGGAACAGATAAGATTCAACAGAAATGAGCTGCATGTGTAAAGGTCGACTCCCCAAATTAGATTTCATCGACAACAACAAAGCTGGGAGTTTGTTCAAATATATACAAGTCTCATCTCGATGGCAATAAGCACATTCAAATCATGCAGCACAATACTGATTTAAGGAGGGGGGGGGGGGGGGTAATTCTAACCATATCGACTTGATGAAAATACAACAAATTTCAACCACCATCAATCACAATTTCCAGCAACCTACCTGATGTCCACTGGTGTAGCTATTCAGTCCTGCCTACTGCAAAAACAAACCCACGTTAGCTCAGTTTAATCCGTTAAAGATAGTGCTAGAGATCACTGTCCTCCTCCTGTGCTTCCGCTTTTAAACAGACCATTGTTAAAATGTGATTTTAGCTGCTTGTGGTCAACACATCGTGTTTGCAACATTCAGCGACTTTCCTGATCAGCTGATTCACGAGGACAAAAATCATCACTTCCGGGATTGCAGCAGGGGCAGTGGTTATTTTGTTGATCCCTATAGAAAACGCGTAGACCTCAGATTGTAATCGACGTTCTATTGCCACCTCAAAATTAAAATAAGCATAATAAAGTATGATGAATAAACACATTCAATAAATGGTTTAATATAATAAACACATAGGCAGGCCTAATGGACAGCAACATGACGTCACAGACAGAAGTAATCGATAAGATAATTCATAAGAAGAACAGATAAATAAGGAGTGGAAGAAAGGACGAATAATTCAAACATTTATTTTAGTTTGACACAAATGTCCATAGAAACGTAAATTCCTAAAACATTTTGTGACGTAACATCGTAGTTCTGCTCGATAATCTACCTCTTTTGTCTTTGCATTACTGCATGCATGTCACACATGCGACTGAAAGCATGTAGAAGTTCTCCACATCCACACAAGCAATATTTTCATAAAGGACTTCAGATACAATATACATCTAATCGACAAAGTATGTACATTCTTTTTGTTTGTTTTTTTGTATACAGTGGATTTTGTTACTTTCTAATGTGCATATTTCTCGCTCTCTATATAACGTTTGGGGTTTTACCGAACTGCATGTGCTTCGCATTGCTGTGTACATCGTCGCATGGACCTGAAAACGTGGTGTCGCACTATAGTTGCTCACTTTCTGATTATAGACTGTCCGTTTGTATAATTTAAATTATAAATGGCAATCATAGCTTTTTGAAGTGGGTATGGGCCTCATCTAGTGCAGCCGAAGAACCAAAATACCATTGAACAACGTCACAACCACGATCTGGTTTTAATCTGTTAATATTGATATAAGTTAATATACTAATGTATGCTGCCATCGAGAGTATAAGTACTTGAAGTGGCACAATTTGTCTTATGTTATGTGTAAGCATCTCCACTGAACAGTTATGTTGGCCACCACCACAAGCTCAATAAAATAATATAATTTTTCAACAAGCTCAATATAATAGTATTTCTCTATTTGGAGGTGAACCATCTGATACACATACTACCATTTTGGGGGGAAATGCATGGCTAATATTTAGCAAAATAATGTAATTAGTAATTACTGATTCATTGCATTTATACATTACAGAATAATTATTAAATGGACGTGCTTTGATGTAAAACTAATTTATCCTGTACAAAATGACTTTAATATGCAGTTGTGTATGATGGGCTTTTTCAAATTACGTGTTCACATGACAAATTGTGTACAGTTTGCTAGATCAAGGGAGTGACGCATCTTACCCGAATCCCCTACTGTTATTTTGTGTTTACAGCCTCTGGTTTGCCATGGGTTTAACTAAGCAGTATCTGCGCTATGTGACGAGTGCTGTATTCGGGGTGATTGGCAGTCAGAAGGCCAACATCGCTTTTGTGACCCTCAGGGGTGGTGAGAAGGGTCGATATGTTGCTGTGGGAGCCTGTGAACATGTCTTCATATGGGATGTCCGCAAAGCTGAGAAGGTATTTAAATGTTTTAAAAGATCACTTAGTAGTACATTGACTTGTCAGTTTATCTAAACTGCTGAATATTGCACTCACCTTCTCTCCCCTTTAATTTCTCAGGTTCTTATACTTGAAGGTAAAAAGCATGAGGTGACATACCTGTGTCCCTCTCCTGATGGTGTCCACATAGCAGTGGGTTATGAGGATGGAGGTGTGCGCATCTTTAGTCTGCTGAACGGTGAAAGTAACATCTCTTTCAGTGGACACAAATCCGCTGTCTCAGTCATTAAATATGATGCACTGGGCGCTCGTCTTGTCACCGGCTCAAGAGTGAGACTTTAAAAATGTTTAAATAAAAAAAACAGATATTAATTTTTGCCTGAACCAAAGTCATTTTCTGTGTTGTTGTGTTTCAGGACACAGATGTGATTCTGTGGGATATCATCAATGAGTGCGGTCTGTACAGACTCAAAGGACACAAAGATGCAGTCACACAAGTTTTGTTCTTGGAGAACAAAAACCTGCTGATTACAAGGTTAATCAGCCTTTACATTTCATTTGAATGAATTCAACACTTAAAAATACTTGACACTTTATATTATTGTGTATATATATATATATATATATATATATATATATATATATATATATATATATATATTTATTCATGGGCGTCGGAACCATTGTATGTGGGTGGGACAAGACCCACCCACTTTTTACGATCAATGATATTGGACCCACTCACTTTTATTGTCTCTAACATTCAGCACATGTCTGTTTACCTATCCCTAATGGATAAACACTTATTATTAAACACACGTTAGACGCTTTATTTCCATTTTATTTTCTTCATTTTTATTGAAAATATATGCCTTTCCGATCTGATATGTGATGGGAAAAGGGAGCAGATTGAGCTCGGTGAAAGGCGGACTCGAACCGCGGGTCGATTTGTGTCAAAACTAGATGCCGCGCGTCTTACCCCTACACTACTGCCGCTCTCAATAATGTGGCGATTTCCGTAATTTTGTCTTTCCCAACTATACGTTTAGCAATGTAGGACCCACCCACATTTTTTTTGCTTCCAACGCCCATGTATATATTTATAAAACGGTTCACTAAATTGACGGTTCGGTACGTACCTCGGTTTTGAAGTCACGGTTCGGTACGGGTTCGGTACAGCAGTTTTACAAAATTGCTTTTTATTTATTTTATTAATCAGTGGTTTACTGAATTTTTTTTGTCTGTCCTTAAATGAATTAAATTATAACAAAGTTTATTGAATATATTGCTGTGTAAACTATAGGGAGCCCTTACTTATACATTAATATTAAAGGTTGACAACAGAGCCCAAACTATGAGATATTTATTTTTAGGTATAATAATCAATACTCAAATAACATAGTATGTAAACTTCACATAAGGCAGTTTTTGCATTAACTTCTAAATCTAATTATGAAAGTTTTTTCTTCAATTCGTTGTTGAAATATAATCATTTATACACAGTGGCTGTCATTTTCATGAACATGCATTAAATAATCAAGACTTCAGTAACAGGTTCAGTAGAGAATATATAGGCTAATATAATGAATATATAGGCTAATATAGGTCATATATTTCGTGAAAGAGTTGATTTATCTAGTAAACTAACAGCTGTGGACACTGAAGGGCTTCTGAGGTCATGTGAAGCTGCGTGACATTAGCTGTTTTAATTTTGACGTCTTTCTGCCGTTGAAACACTGATTGAGCGATTACACCACATATGATGCGTTTCATATGTTGTAATGTATCTTTAACATACCTTAAGATATTAATTCATGTTTATTCTTTAGGAAGAGATGATCGATTGCGTTCACAGATGATTGCGTTGCACACGCGTGCCACGCGGCCATTTGAACTGACGCGCCTATTCAGTCACGTCACATTAAAGAGCGTCAAACGGCATTTATCATTTTAATTTTGTGATAAAATGGACTGAATACTTAATATGTTCATGTGGGAACTCGGATTGAAGTGTGTTCCGCGCTTAAAACAAGCCGAATATATTATATATTCCAAAGCTACTTGTATAATGCAATTACCTTGAGCTGCCAATTCCCACACGCACCTGTAGTTTCAGATTTGCTTTAAATAAATGTAATGCTTTGCATTTATAATAAAAGTTGTTTAAAATGAATATATACTTATATTACTAAATAATACATTACTAAATAAATACTTAAATGTTTAATTCCTGTTCTGTTAAATTTAAAGGATTTGTTGTGGAGTGAGGGAAACTAAAAACATGTATAGTGTTTGTTATATTTGTAAATGTTATTTACAAATGTTTATTTACCAATATGTTACATTATTCTTAAATGTATTAATAAAATATGACCTATATGTCGATGCAACTTATCTGAGTTTTTTTTCTTTTCTCTTAGCAATTTTGACCTGGTGCAACTAATTCAGATGTGACTTATTTTCTGGAAAATACACATTTTATTAGCCTATTTACTGGCTTGTTTTCTGAGAACACTTCATGCTGAATGAATAATGTAACTAAAGTGCCTGGATGTTTACCTCAGGGCAGAGATGCAGTTATGAGCTGGTGTAGCTCCTGATCTGATTCTGTGTGTGTCATGTTTCCTCAGCTCCAAGGACAGCTTTGTAAAGTGGTGGGACTTGGACACACAGCATTGTTTCAAGACCATGGTGGGACATCGCAGTGAGGTAATTAGGATCACTGTACACTGTTGAGACTTTCTCAATCTTTCTGAAATAATTAACACAACACACTAAATGCATTTTCTTGCCACTTCCTTGGCATCCTAGGTGGACATAAAGCCAGTGTAATTGCTCATAAGGTGTTTTCGTATTTTACTTCTGGAGAATGAGTCTCCAACAATGTCCAAATATCTGTTGATGTTTTAATACAGTGCACCCTTGTCCGATCTCTGTAGGTATGGGGAATGGTCCTGTTGAATCAGGAGAATAGGTTGCTTACAGGGTCTGCTGACAGTGAGCTCAGAGGCTGGGACATTCAGTACATCGAGGAGGTAAAAAGATATCACTTATTCTGGGTTACAGTGTTGACTCTTGTAAAGTCTTGAATGCGATCTTTAGTCTTAAGTAGGGAATTGACACTGATCTCATTTTATTGTCAGGGTTTCCGCGGAGTCATAAAAAGTCATAAAAAGTCTTAAATTTAATAATACAAATTTTAGGCCATAAAAAGTCATAAAAACATCCGGATTTTCCATACATGGTCATAAATTACATTTAGCCTCGTCTTAAATTGATATGCTCATTCATTCATTCATTGGTTCTACCATCGCCTTTTCCCCCTGAAAATGCGCTGGCGGTGGCATGCATTCGTTTCGCCTGTTGTAGTTCTGTCTGAGGAATCTGGGTGGTATCACAGCGTTCCAGGTGCATGCGGCAGTGCAGCAAACAGACTTGTCGGAATGGACTTTCACAGAAACCCGCGCAAACTCACAAGAGTCTCCTCAGCTTATTACTGTATATGTCGTTGAGTCACTGCTTAGTTTTACTGAAATTATGGCTGGGCATTAAACGATACCGGAACAAAACTCATTTGAACCGTGCGCCACATGGACCATTTATCCGCTCGGCTCAAAGTCCAAACGGCAGCGCAGCGCGTTTACTCTGATCGGTCTCGGTCACAACTCACAAGATCCAGTGAGAATCGCTTGAATTCAGCGAAGAACACAAATGTCTCAGTGATTTAAACCAGTTTAAAGGCAGATGAAACAGCGCTGACAAACAGGAGAAACGCTGTGCGCAACAATACAGTTAGAAGGCGTTTCCATCAACAAATCCCCATCATTTACCATGGATTTACTGTAACGTTAGCCTAGTAATATTAACTCCACCGTGAAATGTGGGATATACATATTGAATTGAATCGTATTTTATTATTAATGCAGACAATGTATTAAAGGACTAATGGAATATAATTAAAGTATTTAATGTGTTTAGGATAGGCTACTATTGTTTTTCATACATTTCATGAAAATACGTGCCATCAAAGTCAGGCAACACAAACCTGTTTCAAGACTTGAAACAATATCCTCCATTAGAAAATAAGAAATACATTTTCCAATACAGGTATTTATTTTGTTAAGGACAAATGACAAATGTTTGAATGTTTTACCTCAGATTTGTGAAATGTTCACCTGTTTGGCATGATATGTTCTGACAATAAAGAGTAGTTTAAAACCACAATTAATGCTCTGGTTTCTACAATTTTCCTTTACGAACAAAAATCTGCCTTTAAACTTGAAAGAAATAAAGATTTGACATTTATCGTGATAATTATCGATATTGACAGATATATTATGATAATTGTTTAGTGTTGTTCCTGTTATTGATACTTAGGAAAAGGGAGCCTTCAGTTTGTTACTCTTAAGAAAATGGAACCTTTAAATAATGAAACTTGTTACTTTTAAAGAAAGTCAATAAAAAAAAAAATCTTTTTTTAAAGGAAGTTATTTTTCGTAATTCGTTTAGGTCATAAATTTAAATCATAATGGTCATAAAAAGGTCTTAAAAAGTCTTAAATTTGACTGACTAAACCCTGCAGAAACCCTGTATTGTGTTCAGAATAACACCGAAGTGCCTTCACAGGGTAAAGAAGTGGGGGAACCAAAGGAAAAGAAAGTCAGAACTCTTCTTAAGGATGGGGAGGAAGATGAGGAAGGACTTGATGAAGAGCCAGAAGAAGTAATATTTCTTCTATCCAGTTAACTTCACCCTATTCAGTTCATGTATTCAGTGGATACCAGTGACTTCACATGATGACATAAAAAGGGTTTCCTTAATATATTTACCAAAGATCATATGATTTCTGTCTACAGCGGATACTCAGCTGTAAGAAAGTCGGTTCTGTTCTGAGGGAAGCCAGAGACAGGGTTGTATCCCTGATTACAGATGCCAAGGCTAAAGTGCTAGTATGCCATGTAAGTATATTTCATTGTTGTCATGTTGTAATTAAATCTATTCATAAAATGATTCACGGACACATTGAGTCTCTGCACATAAGGCCCTGTGCAGCAGAATAGAGAAATATTTTAATCCTGCTGTAGAGTAGGGTGTTTCCGGGTTTATATAGTATATAGTGTGAGATGGTGGTATATAGTATATGGTGATGGTGGTATATAGTATATAGTGTGAGATGGTGGTTCAGTGGGTTAAACCATGGAACTGATATGCAGAAGGTTGCTGGTTCGATTCCCAGCGGTCACCACCAGTGTGTCCTTGAGCAAGGCACTTTACTCCATGTTGCTCCAGGGGTATTGTCCCTGTAATAAGGGCACTGTAAATCGCTTTGGATTAAAGCATCTGCCAAATGCATAAATATATCTAAAATATATAGTGCAGCCGGAAAGTATTCACAGCGCTTCACTTTTTCCACAGTTTATGTTACAGCCTTATTCCAAAATGAATTAAATGAATTATTTTCATAAAAATTCTACAAACAATTCCCCATAATGACAATGTGAAAGAAGTTTGTTTGTCCAGAAGAACAACCATCTCTTCAGCACTCCACCAATCAGGCCTGTATGGTAGAGTAGAGAGACGGAAGCCACTCCTCAGTAAAAGGCACATGACAGCCCGTCTGGAGTTTTCAAAGACTCCTAAAGGACTCTCAGACCATGAGAAACAAAATTATCTGGTCTGATGAATCTAAGATTGAACTCTGGCGCTTGAATGGCAAACATCATGTCTGGAGGAAACCAGGCACCACTCTACAGTGAAGTATGGTGGTGGCAGCATCATGCTGTGGGGATGTTTTTCAGTGGCAGGAACTGGGAGAATAGTCAAGATCGAGGGTAAGAGGAATGCAGCAATGTACAGAGACATCCTTGATGGATATCTGCTCCAGAGCACTCTGGACCTCAGACCAGGATGAAGGTACATCTTCCAACAACGACCTTAAGCACACAGACAAGATAACAAAGGAGTGGCTACAGGACAACTCTTTGAATGTACTTGAGTGGCCCAGCCAGAGCCCAGACTTGTTAAACGTCTCTGGAGTTATCTGAAAATGGCTGTGCTCCGACGCTCCCCATCCAACTTGATGGAGCTTGAGAGGTTCTGCAAAGAAGAATGGGAAAAACTGGCCTAAATAGGTTTTTTATATACACTCACCTAAAGGATTATTAGGAACACCTGTTCAATTTCTCATTAATGCAATTATCTAATCAACCAATCACATGGCAGTTGCTTCAATGCATTTAGGGGTGTGGTCCTGGTCAATACAATCTCCTGAACTCCAAACTGAATGTCAGAATGGGAAAGAAAGGTTATTTAAGCAATTTTGAGCGTGACATCGTTGTTGGTGCCAGACGGGCCGGTCTGAGTATTTCACAATCTGCTCAGTTACTGGGATTTTCACGCACAACTATTTCTAGGGTTTATAAAGAATGGTGTGAAAAGGGAAAAACATCCAGTATGCGGCAGTCCTGTGGGCGAAAATGCCTTGTTGATGCTAGAGGTCAGAGGAGAATGGGCCGACTGATTCAAGCTGATAGAAGAGCAACTTTGACTGAAATAACCACTCGTTACAACCGAGGTATGCAGCAAAGCATTTGTGAAGCCACAACACGCACAACCTTGAGGCGGATGGGCTACAACAGCAGAAGACCCCACCGGGTACCACTCATCTCCACTACAAATAGGAAAAAGAGGCTACAATTTGCACGAGCTCACCAAAATTGGACAGTTGAAGACTGGAAAAATGTTGCCTGGTCTGATGAGTCTCGATTTCTGTTGAGACATCCAGATTGTAGAGTCAGAATTTGGCGTAAACAGAATGAGAATGGATCCATCATGCCATGTTAACACTGTGCAGGCTGGTGGTGGTGGTGTAATGGTGTGGGGGATGTTTTTCTTGGCACACTTTAGGCCCCTTAGTGCCAATTGGGCATCGTTTAAATGCCACGGCCTACCTGAGCATTGTTTCTGACCATTTCCATCCCTTTATGATCACCATGTACCCATCCTCTGATGGCTACTTCCAGCAGGATAATGCACCATGTCCCAAAGCTTGAATCATTTCAAATTGGTTTCTTGAACATGACAATGAGTTCACTGTACTAAAATGGCCCCCACAGTCACCAGATCTCAACCCAATAGAGCATCTTTGGGATGTGGTGGAACGGGAGCTTCGTGCCCTGGATGTGCATCCCACAAATCTCCATCAACTGCAAGATGCTATCCTATCAATATGGGCCAACATTTCTAAAGAATGCTTTCAGCACCTTGTTGAATCAATGCCACGTAGAATTAAGGCAGTTCTGAAGGCGAAAGGGGGTCAAACATAGTATTAGTATAGTGTTCCTAATATTCCTTTAGGTGAGTATATATATATTTGCAAAGATTTCAAACAAACGTCTTTCACGTTGTCATTATGGGGTATTGTTTGTTGAATTATTCAGTAAAATAATGAATTTAATCCATTTTGGAATAAGGCTGTAACAACAAAAAAGTGAAGCGCTGTGAATACTTTCCAGATGCACTGTAAACATACATATCTATCAGTTCAATATGCGTCACATTACTAAACATGCATCATCGTTTTAAAATACCTCAGTTTTCACAGTCCACACTACAAACGCGAAAACAGCGTTTTCAAATGTATGCACTTTTTGGAAAGGTGTGGACAGAAGGCCAAAACTGGGAGAAATAGATGTGTTTTCAAACAAATGCATATTAGTGTGGACAAAGCCTGGGTCTGTATCATATAACTTTTTAAAATTTCCACAGGGCCTGGATGCTACGCTTGAAGTCTTTACTGTACTATCAGAGGAGGAGATCCAGAAAAAAATGGAAAAAATACTAAAGAAAGCCAAGAAAAAAGCAAAGTATGTGAGACCTCTGTTTTGAAATGTGTTAGTAGCTTCTGAGTTCTTCTTCAATTCTGCCTAATACCAATTAATAAAGAATAGTATTCTGATTAACTGTTATGTTCTGCAGGTCTCAAAAAACAGAGGATGTATCTGAGCCTGTGGTGGAGAGAAAGTTGAGTGATGAGATCCAGAAACTGGCAAACATAAATGCGTCATTCAAGATCAGGTGAGAGAATACTCCTGCATGCAAGCATGGTCCCCCTTGTATGTGTTATCAAGTAATAATGGTAGGGATGCTCATATTGACCGTTTAACCGTTAACCTATAGTATGAATTTTGACCAATTAATACTATCAGGTAAACGGTTTAAAAACGTGTTTTTTTTTTGTTTTTTTTTGTGTGTGTGTGTGTGTTTTTTTTTGCTGCATGGTCACCACATGCAGTCTATAAAACACGAAAGAACAACAAATATATCAGTGAGAACACTCGTTTTAATAGCTTATATACACCGGGACTGCATTTGACTGCATATCACAATTTTCCCAATATTGATTCTTTTTGCAATCGTAATGCAATGGACTGTGGCCTACATTAAACCTTTAAATAAAAGGTTTACACAGTCATATACAATAAACAAGCTTGCACAGTGTCAGGAAATAAAAATTAACGCAAAAAACCTGCCTACCTTACCAGAGCATGCGAGCAAAGCAAAGCGGAGCTTCACTCATGAACTGCTCAGCGGTAAAATGACGTGCGCTCAAATCCCGCTCCGACATGACATTTCTCTGTACTGTAGCCTACTATGCTTGTAGCCATTAAAACACGTAATTAGTTTCAGTTTAAATATTATAATGTGAACAGGACACATAAGATGCATAATGTCAGAAGACGGGGGTCTTCAATAAGTTCAATAACACTTCAATAGGCTTTCAACAAAACAAAACTTTTCTTTAAAGTGAATTTCGTTTTTGTATAAATTGTATCTTAATTTTAATCTATGTTTAATCAACCAAATTGCCCGGATTTAATAAATAATAAGCAAATAGCCTATAACAGACAATGACATGGAGGAGGCGGAGGCGCAGCGTGAACAACGGCTTAAATGAACAACTAGAAAAGAAAAAAAACTTTAGTCAGGGGCAGCCCTAGCTATATTTATTTCAGATAGGCTTATATTTTATCCAGCTTGTCACAAAGGGAGTTCTGGGGTGAGCGTGCGGTGCTGAACGGAATGAGCTCCAGAAATGAGCGGAATCGTTTTAAAAACATAATTCAACAAATAAATAATAATTTTTAATGGGCCACTTAAAATGTTTATTACAAATAAATTTTAAAATTTTAAAAATGAAAAAAAAAAAAGTGCAATCCTTTGCAGCACCCCCACTTCCTGTAGATTGAGGTAGGCCTGCTATTTTTATATGATGAAACAACGTAGTTTGACGGGAAAAAAATATTTAATTTATTTATTTATTTAAGTGAAAAATATTTAGTGTAGGCCTATTTATTTTATGCTTTTTAAAAATATTTTATTCAGTTTTTCTTTGTTGTCAGAAACGCTGCAGGTGCGTGAACATTTGATTATGTGAATCCAGGTTCTGATGTTGTTGTTGATCCGTATGCTGCGGTTTGCACAGTAAAATAAACCCGTGGAAAAAACCCGTCTGTTTAACGGGTCACAGATACTCTTCAAGTGTATATTTATTTAATGCCAATTCAATATTATAATCTTATCAGTTAACGGTTAATAATCGGATAATGAGCGGCGGTTGTTGGTCGGGAAAATTAACCGTTTTGAGCATCCCTAAATAATGGTAATGTTTTTTTCACCTGCAGATCAATGGACTGTCTTAGGGCTCCTAATGGAGAGATGAAGGTTGCTCTTCTTCTGCAGAATAACACATTGGAGACATATACGCTGAAGACCACAGAGAAGAATCCCACTGGCACTAAAACCTCTCAGCTCACACTGAGTGGTCATCGTACAGATGTCAGAACGCTGGCCTTCAGCTCAGATAACATAGCCATCCTCTCCGCCTCTGGAGAGACCGTCAAAGTGTGGAACAGGTGAGTTTGATGAAGCCAAATATTTTCCATCGCATAGCTATTTTTCTGCATTGGTTTATAGATTTTGACAAAAATCTTAACAAGAAACATCTTCTTCTGTCAGGTCTACCTTGCAGGTCATTCGTACCATGGGATGTGAATATGCTCTCTGCTCGTTATTTGTTCCTGGAGACAGACAGATTATCTTAGGAACAAAGGTATATAACTGTTCACTTCTCTAACATCAATCAATACAAGTTTAAAGAGTTCCAAAAAGTCTGTCATTACATTACAACTTAATTATAAACCTACATGACAGACTAAAAGGAGATGCTTTGCTTTTGCTTTGAGATGCAGACTATCTGAGCTTCTCTTTTCCATACAAAATATTATTATACAAATATGAACATTTTGTTTAATTTATTTTTTTATTATTAGTTTTTCATCTAATATTTATATTTTATTATATTAATGTACTTATTTTATTTGTTCAGTGACAACACTGATATTCAAACTTGGTATGTGCCAGGTTGGAAGTCATTCACACTGAGAAGCGAACGCACACATGGCAGTTGGTTGGAAGTGATGCTTTATAATATTGATATTTTTCTATTCCTTTAAGAAAAGGTCCTGAATTTTCTCCTGCAAAACTTTTAGTCAGTATATACTGACCTTTCCTAGAAACTAGTTTTTTTTTATTTATGTATGTGCTTATTCCTTATTTGTCTTCTGTCAGAGCGGAAATATTCAGATTTTCGACCTGGCTTCAGGAAGCCTTCTAGAGACGACGGACGCACATGATGGAGCTCTTTGGTCCATGTGTCTCTCTCCAGACCAGGTATAATATCCACCTCTCAATGGAATAACTTTTCATCCCTACAAAACACTACAGTGACTTCCTGAGGATTTCCGCTTTATGTGAACATATTCAGCTTTTTTCAGTTGATTTTGTGTGTGTGTTTGTTTATACAGAGAGGGATTGTAACTGGGGGTGCTGACAAGACTGTGAAATTCTGGGATTTTGAGCTCATAAAGGATCAGGACAATGGAAAGAACAAGTGAGTTTATTATCTGTGATAACAAATCACGGCTTTCGTCTAGGCTTCTCTTCTCTTCTTGGCTTGGCATTATTGCTTTGTGTAATCCACAGGAGACTGACGGTGAAACATACACGCACCCTACAGTTAGACGAGGACGTGTTGTGCGTGCGCTACAGTCCTGACCAGAGACTGCTGGCTGTCTCTCTTCTCGACTGTACAGTCAAGATCTTTTACACAGACACACTAAAGGTAAACCACCAGATCAACATTAAAGGATTACAATACCTTCCTCACAGCAAAACATGGATGTTGACATCTCTTGCATGTTCAATCCGTATGATTAAACGGTATCCAACAAAAGACAGAGAGATATTTCACCACCAATAAAGATACTGGCACTATATTAACATCCATCTCGGATGATCTTACCACATTAGCTGAGACAGACTTCCATTTTCCACCTAGTAATAACATATGTCTCAAATGCATGTCCAGAGCTACTTGTGATTGGATTACATGGACGGAAGGGTCTCTGATTTGATGGCCCCATACATCACCCACTATGTCATTTTTTTTCAAGTGGGGAAAAAAAAAAAGTTGTTCCAAAATATAGTTACATTTAAATCTCCCCACAAACAAGAGTACAAAACATTTCAAGCCGAATGCTTGGCATTTACTGGTAATTTTAGTTGACCACCTGCATTAACTGATCTTAAAGGCTTAGTTCACCCAAAAATGAAAATTATGTCATTAATTACTCACCCTCATGTCGTTCGACACCCGTAAGACATTCGTTCATCTTCAGGAACACAAATGAAGATATTTTTGTTGATAGCTGATGGCTGAGAAAGGCCTCCATTGACATTCAGTACATTTACACTCACAAGACCCATAAAAGGCACTAAAAACGTTGTTACAAAGTCCATCTCACTACAGTGGCTCTACAATAATTTTAAGAAGCGACGACAATAGTTTTTGAGCGAAAAAAAAATCTAAATAACGACTTTATTCCACAAGTTCTTGTCTTCCTGTGCCGTGAACTCACGAAGCACCACGACGCATGCGCGAGAATATGACGCAGAACCGGCGTTCGAACACGTGACCCAGAAGCGAGGAGATTTGTTTACAACGAGCAGAGGAAGACGCACCGTATCTATGCTGTTGAATTCTACATTGATCGTGCTTTAGGTCTCGGCGTAGAGCTCAAAATGGGACTAAAGTGTGCATTTCATGGATTCCCGAACGCCGGCGCTACGTCATATTCTCGCGCATGCGTCGTGCTGCTTCGTGAGTTCGACGGCACAGGAGAACAAGGAAGACAAGAACTTGTAGAATAAAGTTATTTAGATTTTTTTTTCGCTCAAAAACTATTATCGTCGCTTCATAAAATTATTGTAGAGCCACTGTAGTGAGATGGACTTTGTAACGACGTTTTTAGTGCCTTTTATGGGTCTTGTGAGTGTAAATGTACTGAATGTCAATGGAGGCCTTTCTCAGCCATCAGCTTTCAACAAAATTGACGAATGTCTTACGGGTGTCGAACGACATGAGGGTGAGTAATTAATGACATAATTTTCATTTTTGGGTGAACTAACCCTTTAAGTTCACGGCTCTGGCAGTCTTTTAAAAGTTTTTATCAGGGATGCGCCGATCGATCGGCCGGAGATCGGTATCGGCCGATAATCATATTTTATGACTCGATCGGTACTTACTAACTTGGCCGATCTCGCGAACTGATCGCTATTTGATGACGTCATCGCGTGAGGGCGTACATGACGCGTGGGGTAGGTAGTAGCAAATATTCAAACTAGAGCTTTGAAGGCAGAAGTGGAGAAGGGTTCCATGTGAACAGCAGTTGAACATGGGTGAGTCGGTCCTAAGGGATGGGTGAACGCCGTTCGGAAGTATCGATATACAGTAGTTTGATACGAACGCATCTGAAAAATAGCGGAGTACGCAGAGTGAGCTGATGCAGGAAAAGTGCATGATACAATTTGTCCTAAACATGACGCATGCTTTATTTATGGTCCCATAGCATGGATTTTTTATTTTATAATGTATTCTGAGGTGTACTTATATTGTTAGTATGATTTTTACATCATAAAATGTCAGAATTTAGAAATAAAAGGCATTTTTTCTATACTGATGTTTGCCCTGTGGCTGAATGCCCTGTTTCAAGGGGCGTGTCTGCTGTGAGACTTCAGTAAAAACGCCCACTGTTGTGATTGGCTGACATCTTTGCATTTGAAATGAGTGGAGGGGGCGTGGTTTAACGAGGTCTACGAGGCACAAGCCTGCCAGAGAGACAGATGTCACTTCTCATCAGTTCTCTCTGCACGTCTCAGTTCAGTGAACTGTTGTAGTTACTAGCATATACTTCAGGTTATTAGTTTATTTCTAGTCGGAGGGACTGTCACTCATGTCAGAAAGTTAGTAACTTTAGTAAATGATGGATCAGCGCTGACTGGAGACGCGAACCGTTTAGAGCGATTCAGTCCGATTTGGTTCACTAAAAAGAACCGATTCACTAAAAAGAACCAGTTCAAAAGAACGATTTGTTCGCAAACCGGACATCAACGGACCAGAAACGGAGCGATTGCTAACAAAGTTATATTGTAACTACTGAGTTGTGAGAGCGCTGTCAGCGCAAGTTTATTTTGTTTGTATCTGAGAGTTGTGAATAAACACGAGTCCCAGTCACACTGAGACCGTCTTCCTCCTTATTCTACCATCTTTGTAACACATGTAATGTACCATTACAGCTGTCGAGATGAATGAGTTGCGTGTAAGTGTTGATTGTAAGTTGTGGTACATTACACATGTAATGTACCATTACAGCTGTCGAGATGAATGAGTTGCGTGTAAGTGTTGATTATAACATTATTTTTAGATATTTTCCTATCATATGAAAAGCATCAGTGATGCGCATTGAGTACACTGCGCAAACAAAGACACAACAGCGCAGTAATCGAATGTAATCCAGTTTATTGTGGGGATAGCTTGCTAGCCTAGCCCGGATACGCTCACACTTACCCCCCTTCTGCTTAATCTCGCGCAGTGTATGGCACCTTTGCTGTGGGCGAGATGCAGTAGTGGGGGTCGGTGATGTTGAAGGCCGACCGGCCAGTGCAGCCCGAGCTTCGGCGTGCGTGAGGTTTATCTCTAAAGATGTGATTTTGCCGTTGTTGAGCAGAAACTCACGACTGTATGCACATTTTAGAACAGATAGACAAGGACATACAAAAACACTGACTCACAAGATAGAAAACACAAAAACACTGTTCTGTCGGGGGAGAGAGAAGCCGCAGCGTGTGCACGAATAATACAGTTCTGTGTGAACTTGAATAATTAGCTACACATCAGAAATCACTGATCACAGATCAGAAGGAACTGAAAAAAGACTTCTGTTTTCATTTGTACATCCAAACACTGAGAAACTGCCAGCATTCACTCGTTCACAAGTCATGATCTCTCGAGGACAAACAAATATGGCACTCGCATGGGCGTGCCAAATTCTCTGGGCGGAGGAAAGGGAGGTAACCATTCCTGTTATGACGTCATAACATGAAAATTCAAGATCAGCTCGTCTGGGCTGTCATTTTCTCAAAGACTCGGTTTACACCGATCAAAATTTCTAGCCACTTGGGGACAATATTCAGGCTAGTGGAACTCATATTAATGTTGAAAAACCTCATAAAATAAACATTTCATGCCATGGAACCTTTAAGGGCTTTACAATAACTGGTAAGATATTGTTAACACGTATAGTTCAAAGCAGCTTGCCCTGTCAGACGCTCTGAGAGATACTTGTGCTGACAGACAGATCAATACCTGCGGTGTTTAATGCGTTTGAAATGTGGTGCTTTCCTCAGTGCATAACTTACATTTCACAGGGATATTCTCCATCTGTAAATGTTAGAAAGTCATGCAAATATCGCTAAAATTCAGACTTCCACGAGCATCCGCGCCAAACAGACGGAGCGCAATAGAACGCAATAATTCTGACTAAAATATGCATATTTCTAAAATATTTGTTGTTGGACAATAAATGTGCCACATGTAGAATTTTAAACCTACAAGTATGTATATTTTTATGAAAGTGACCATTATAATTGGATAATCAAATATAGGCTAATATGCTTTTGTTTTTATTTTCATTTTTAGAAAAAAATCATTTAAAAAAACAAAATGATTGATACATGCCTACATTACATTCACTGTATTTGTTTATAGCCTTCAATATCAACATTGTTTTTAGGACATCATTGGGCAGGATGTGAAATAAAATTATTATTAAAATTAATACAGATTTTTATTTTTTATCCAAATAGAAAAACGTAGAAAATGCAGCCCTATTAAGTATCCTGATATGTATAGTGTTATGCAGAAACCCCATTTTAAAGTCATATTAAAATGTTCACTGTATAATGAATAATTTGTGTGATTAATATTTAGTACCCTGTTAAAACATAAAAATGTAACAAAAATATAATAAAGGCAACATCTATAGGTTTTTTTATTTTTTATTTTTTTATCTAAAAAAGGTTAACAGTGATCAGAGAGCTTACAAATCAGTGACGCATTGGAATCGGGATCGGTATCAGCCGATCACCATGACAAGAAATCGGTACTCTGTATCGGCAGCAAAAGTCCTGATCGGAACATCAAAAACCCTAGTTTTTATACACCTGATGGACAGATGGACGGATAGATTGATAGATGGATGGATGAATAGATAAATTGACAGATGGATTTTTATTCAATTGTTATATTTTAATTATTATAATGTCATCATTATTATATTACACACGTCTATAAAATGATTATTATTTAATGGTAATTATTTTTTAAATGTTTTTTTGTATTGTTTTTTCAAAGTAAATTATTGCTTTATAACCGCTACCTCATTCATCTATCTATGCTCATGCTCATGGGAAAAGATGTTTAAAATGTAATTTCATTTTAATTTATATTTCATAAGGAAAATATTTAATAAAAGTATTTAAATTTTATGGACCATAGAAGCAGGGCATGCCATTGTCATTACCTGTGTAATTGCAATTTATTAAATTCCACTTCCTGTCAATCCAAGGCAATTGAATTCCAATTCTACACACTTAATACCAACTGTAAATGGGGCCACAGTGTCTTAATATTGTCAGCACAATATAAACTAACCAAACGCCACTAATGTAATATGATGTCATTATGCGTACTGTTCAGCAACTCTACCCAAAACAACAGGACAGATATGTGAGCTGTGCATAATAAGAGATGTGCCCTCTGTCTCAACTTCTTCTAGTTCTTCCTGTCGCTATATGGACACAAGCTGCCCGTTCTGTGCCTGGACATTTCACATGTGAGTGCACTAACTAACACTAAACTTCCCACAAGTCACTTCCACGGGTTGTGTAATTGTGCTCAAATGTTGTTTGTGGCTTGCTGTGCGTGTTTTGCAGGACAGCGCTTTAATAGCCACAGGCTCAGCAGACAGAAACGTGAAGATCTGGGGTTTGGATTTCGGAGACTGTCATCGCTCTATGTTTGCACATGACGACAGGTAATAAAAACTCTGCTGCTCATATAGTGACACATTGCTGGCACAGTCTGCTCCCTGTCACATTACCTATATGGTTTTTAGTTATATTATTGAAAGTTATGATACCGGTTGATGACAAGTACAGTGATTTCAGTGTTCAGTCAGGTGTCGCCTACCTAAGGTGTTGACGACTCCAGCGCTTGTGAACTGTAGTCGCTGGATGACATCAGCCCAGATGGTCATTATTTGTCATCCACTGTTTTTTTCCCTGTTGTTTTTTCCTCTGTAGTGTCATGTTTCTTCAGTTTGTCCCTAAAACCCATCTGTTCTTCACCGCGGGAAAGGACAGAAGGATCAAGCAGTGGGACGCTGACAAGTTTGAGCACATCCAGACATTGGAGGTGACCTTCTCTGATAGTTGGACAGGGTTCAATAGGCAGTTTTCCATAGCCAAAATGAGTTTTCCAAAGGTCGCTGAGGTGAAAGTAGCTGTTATATTGAAAGGATTAGAGTTATAATAAGAGTTCAGTCAATATGCAGCAGAGGATGATTGCATTACGTAAGCCTTAGTCTGCTTTTGCTTAAGCCCTAATCAATGTAATCACAGACAAAGATGTATTGGAACTGTTGTATTATTACAGAGCCTCTCATACCCGTGAGTGTATTTTTGACCCCCTGGATATGTTTTTCAGGGTCATCATCGTGAGGTCTGGTGCTTGGCCATCAGCCCCAATGGAGACCACATTGTCTCCTCATCTCATGATAAGTCCCTCAGGCTGTGGGAGAGAACGAGAGAGCCCATCATTCTGGAGGAGGAGAAGGAAATGGTGAGTGCTTGGTTTTTCTGCAGAATGTCACACAGTAGAAAACAGATTTGATTGAATTATTATATAATGACCTTAAGATCTACCTTTACAGCTCTGGTAGACTTCTGTCAGCTTCAACTGCATTGATATAGAACGAAATACAGCTCGTCATAGGCGTGCAAGTTATTTTCAGCGATTTTGCAACGACTTTTGTTTTACTGATTTTAACCTTGTCTTTTAAAGAGCACCTATCATGGAATTTTGAAATTTACCTTTCATGTAGTGTGTAACATAGATCTAAGTGAACAAAAACATCCTGCATAGTTTGAAATATGACAGTGCACCGTATATATAGTTATTTTCTTTCAAAAGTAAGAGTCGACTCAGAGTCATTTTTAAGAATCGTTAGAAGACCGAAGCTTTTTCTCTGACTAGATGACGTCAACTTGTCAAGTTATTTGAATACGATACGCCCACTTATTGCGCTCCAAGACGCCAGTGAAAACTAGAAAACATCATGGCGACGAGACGCCAGTGAAAACTAGAAAACATCATGGAGACGAGACGCTGTTCTGAAGTGCCACTCAAAAGCAAACTTTTTTCATCTGCCCAAGGGTGAGCATTTGAAGACTAAGTGGCTTGAAGACAAACCATACATCGTCGCGATTGAGTGTTTATTAGTCGTCAAATGTATGTTTCGCGATCTCAGGAAGCTTTTATTATGGACTTCTATTATGGCACATGGTTCTTCTTCGTCTGTCTGTGCCATATATGGACTACATGTGCACAGAGCGCCCTCCGGCTGCCTGCCAGTATGAATTGAAAACAACACATAAGAGACTCAATCGCTCATGATTAGGCTTTATCTGCGCATTTTGAGGAAGTATTGAATAAAAAATACTCCTCTGTTTAGAAATTTGACACAGACATATGAGAATCTATCAATACGTCTCCTCATCTGCACACTTTTGAACTAAAAGCCCTGAGGGAGGTTGATTTGTCGCGAGTCTTCGTGAGGAGAATAGAGGAGTTTTTTTATGAGTGAGATCAGCTGAGGCTCATATTACAATCAAACGGTACAGACGCGGTTTTCATATTCATAACTCCTGACACATATTAACAAATTACTGTCACTATAAGACTTTGATGGGCGTTCCGTTTCCGAAAATATCTGCACAGACTATACCAATCACAACTGACTGGGTCATCGGACCAATCACCGCAGATTAGCGTCACGTAAAGGCGGGGTTTTGAAAAGTTAATCACTAAAGGAATCATTTGAGAATCGCTGTCAAAACAGGTAAAAATAAATGCATATTATAAGAAAACTAAAGTCTTTTTTGTCATTGCATGCATGCAAAACTGTTGTTGGGGACTTCTAAAACAATATTTGGAACATTTTAAATGCCATGATAGGTGCTCTTTAACTTAAGTGTTACTTACATAATTTGATTATCTTTTGACTTGGATCCATCTAAATGTGCCCCTAATAGACCCTTTTCACATTTCCGGGTCGTCATAGTTGGATTAACTTTTATAGCGGTAAATGAGAGTATACATTTAAATATATTTTTTGTGTCCCCATTTGCTCAAACAGCAAAAGAAAAACTCCACAATATTGATTTCACAACTTTCAAAAAGAGGGAAAATATAGATTGAGAAATGCCCTCACAGCAGCGGTACTTTTTGGAATTTGATGCAAAAGTAATATAATTAAGTGTTATAAATGTACATACAAAAACAAAAAAAAACAAAAACAAAAAAACGTTGCAGGATTTACGATATTGATGACCATTAAAACGCTTCATCACAGTCTGTGAAAAGGGTCTATTAACTGAAGTCCCTTTCATTGTTAAATGATAAACATTACCATTCAAAGGTTTGAAGTCAGTAAGACTTTTTTGACAGAAATTGATTTTTGATCAAATATTACAGTAAAGACATTTATAATGTTGAGTAATGAGTAATGGCTACTGAAAATTCAGCTTTCATTACAGGAAGTCAATTTTAAAATGTATTAAAAGTAGTGCTGTCAAAATTAGTCTGTTAACGCACGCAATTCATTTTTCTCAGTTTAGCATCAGTTTTTTTCTATCATCCTATGCTAGGGTTACAGAGAAAAATGTAGCTTTAATAAGAGACTGACTGTTTGATAACTTTATTCAATTTCTGTATATTTCCTTTTTTAAAGCCTAATAAATGTTGAAATTGATATAGTTTTCAGTTATACTGTAATGTTGAATGTCTTTCAATAATGTTTTAAAAAATCTATTGCATAGAGACATCAGTAGCAGTATTAGATCAGTGGTTCTGGCCTTCATTCATACAAATATTTACTTCATTACAGCAAATATTTAAAATATACTGTCTTTAAGTTGTTTCTACATTAATTTGGAGAGCAACTGTGAAATTATTAAATATAAAAACATTAAAAACTCTGATGATAATAATAGAAAAAAGATTAATTACAGAAAAAATTTGCAGTTAATTTGCTTTTTTATCAATTGACAGCACTAATTAAAAAGTCGTTTTAAATTGTAATATTTCAAAATATTACTGTTTGTGCTTATATTTTTTATATTTTTGATCAAATAAATGCAGCTTTGGTGAGGATAAGAGACTTCTTTAAAAAAAAAAAACACTTAGATCACTAGATAAAATAAAATAGATATTGCTACATGGCATGCTTTTTTATTAATATATAAAACATCATTTGGAGCTATAATGCTGTCAACATTTAAAAGTACATCTGTAAAAAATAAACTCTATACATAACATTAGAATATATTATCTGACATGTCTAATAATTTTCTCCTCAGGAGAGGGAAGCAGAATTTGAGGAGTCGTTGGCTAAAGGTGGTGAACCCGTGGTAAGTGGTTCTCCTAAAGATCAGTTATGTGTCCTAAGTTTCTGCATGGTCTAAGTGGTTCCTTGTGTATCTCGCAGGTTCCTGGAGAGACTAAAGGAGAGGCAGAGCCTGCTGGGAAGAAGACCATTGAGACAGTGAAAGCTGTGAGTCTGCAGAACTGTACAGCTAAAGAGCTCCCCTCCCTTATACACAATAATGGAGAAATGACATTCGTGCTTTGTTTCTATAGGCTGAGCGAATAATGGAGGCCGTTGAGCTCTATAGAGAGGAAAGTAAAAAGCTGGAGGAGCACAGAGCCGCTTGTGAAGCAGCAGGGAAGGAGGTATGATGTTTTTTTTAGAGAAAAGCACACTCAAATTCCATTAATAGATATATTTGATACAAGTTCTCTTTTAGTCTGCACATAATTAGGACTGGAGCTTGAAAAGTATCATAAAATATGGAATTGTTTTATTTTTGCTTTTTTGCAGTTACCACCCCCTAAAATGAACCCCATCCTTGTGGCTTTTGGAAATATCTCTGTGAGTGTGTGTTTTTTGGTTGTCATATTTAGTTAATAATAAGGGATGTACAATATGCACAATATTGGATAATGGTCGATATTATTGAATTTTTAAAGGTATGTATCGGATAACACTGTTGAATGTTGTGATGCCTGAATTCACTTGTAGCAAATATTTTTTAATGTAATTCGTTTTTTTGTACACAAAAGAGAATTTTAATATTGAATATTTATCGGTTATTGACGATAACATAATTTTAACAACATAATTTTGATATTAGTTGATATCAGTTTGATATCTTCTTAATACACCACAGTAAAGAGCTGTATTTATTTTTAAATTGAAAATGTTTTTAAAATTCAAGATTCATCACTCATTTTTTTCTATTTATATCTGCAGCCCTCTCGATATGTTCTGGAAGTGATGAAGAAGGTTCGGTCCAGGTGAGAGCTCTTCATCAGCCCAGTCAAAAGCACTCTAACACATGCATTCACGTGTTATGTACCGTAATGTTTTATGGGTCCGTCTGATTCTCTGTTTTTCTTTTTATCTCTCTCTGTCTGGTGTGTTGATAGTGAGCTGGAGGTGTCTCTACTGGTGCTGCCATTTCCCTATGTCCCGGATCTGCTGCAGCTCTTCAATGGTTACGTACAGCAGGGCCTGGAGGTGGAGCTAGTGTGCCGCTGCCTCTTCTTCCTGCTCAGGTACTCATCTGTGGCTATTGCATTAACGTATTACTGTTTATTTAAATTTAATTGACATTTATTCATATTGAATTTACCAATCTGTTATTAAATGCTGTTCTCAGTTAGAATTGATTATTTTCTTAGGCCATGTGGTTTTGCTCCTGACTAAAAGCTCTCTTTCCTAGAGTCCATTTTGGTCAGATTACCAGTAATCAGATGCTTCTGTCAGTCATTGACGAGTTACGGACCAACACGATCTCTAAAGTGCGAGAGATCAGGGTGAGTCCTGCTATTGAGCCACGGTGACACACCTCTCATATGATCAAATTGTGTAAGCATGTGTGTTCTTGCTTATCCGTGTTTTCAGGATGTCCTGGGTTTTAACAGCGCTGGTCTTCAGTTCATGCAGCGCGAGATCGAGAGCAAAGAGGACGTGATGTTCTTTGCTGATGCCACAGACCGTTTTGTAGAGAAGAAGAGAAAGAGGAGGAAACGTGAAAGAGCCGTTCTTACAATCACATGAAACAATGACAAAACTGATGTTTTTCAACTGTTATAGCAGTTTGCTTTGTGTTTTTACAATCATGAAGAAGCATCATGCTAATGTTTTTATAAGTTCATGTGTCATTTGTACCTGTCCATAAAGTAGAATTTCTCCACAAATTAACTCACTGAGGCTGTTGTTCTTTCCATATGTACAGTGCCCTCCACTAATATTAAAAAAATTAAAAAGCGCCTGTTAAAATCATAGTTTATTCTTTTGATCTTTCATTCAAAAAATGCACAATTCTAACCTTTCATTTAAGTAAAACTATTTAAAAACGGGAGAAAATGTAACCCATGTGCATGGTTAAATATACAGCTGGATCTCTAATGTTGTGGGCCTATTTTTTCTGCTGGAGGTCCGGGAAATCTTTAGAAACATGGCATCAAGGACTAGAAAATACCAACAGATGATAAAATCAAAACCTGACCGCTTCTGCTAGGAGTCATAATGGGCTGTGGTTGGATCTTCCATCAGGACAATGTTCCAAAACAAACATCAGATCAACACAAAAATGTGTCACTGAGCACATGGCCATCCCAGTTCCCTGACCTGAACCCTATAGAAAATGAGTGGGGTGAACTGAAGTGGAGAAGCACCAACATGGAGCTGGGAATCTGAAAGATCTGGAGAGATTCTGTATGAAGGAATGATCTCCGATCTCTTGTTAGGTGTTCTCCACACTCATCAGGCATTATAGAAGACGACTCAGAGCTGTTATCTTCGGGAAAGGGCGTTGCAATAATTGGGTGCCAATTGTGGCCAATGTGAACTACAGAAAAACATTTATTTCATAATGTGATTTCAAAACACCCCCCACACACTTTCAAATGTTTTACTTCATGAAAGATATTTTTAGGCTACTGAATGAAAGCTCAAAAGGATAAACAATGCAGATTTATTTTCACAGCCACCTTTACTCATATTTACCAAGATCACCAATGTTAGTGGAGGGTAGTGTGTGTGTGTGTGTGTGTGGTTCAAAACTTCAACCAAATCCAAGGCTATAGGATACACTATTTGCATCTTTCTCGTACTGTAGCAGTATGCACTGCAAAAAATATATATATTTTATTCAAAAATTTGCTATGAAATGATTAAATTACCTATGAAATGCTTAAAACGTTTTTTTTTTTTTTAAATGCAACATTCTATAAAAACAAGTTTGAAAAAAAAAATGAAACTACAGCATTGTAATGTAACCTGGTTCAGGAATTTTGGATGTTTTTTACTGGAAAATAACAAAAGACCTGGTAACACTTTATTTTATAGTGCCCTTGTTACACATTACATGTAGTTACTATAATTACACACAACGGACCCTAAACCACACCCTGACCCTATAGTACATGTAGTTAATTATTATTATTATTTTACTTAAATATTGAAATATAATATGGACACCTTAAAATAACGTGTAATCAAAAAGCTCAATTAATATATTTTGTTTCCTCCAATGTTATAAACTGAGGCTTCTTACTGGCAGGTCGATGCAAGTGCTGCTACTCGAAAGTGACGCAGCACCACCCAAGGAGACGTTAGACACAGCTGTTTTATTGTGAAATCTTTCATGCACATGATATGATGGACTGGCATTCAGTTCTTCATTTCATAATGGACGCGTTTCAAAGGCAAGGACTGCAAATGAATCATGATAGTTCCTTATGAATGCAATCGTTGGATATGGCGAGGTCAAGATTAAATTAGGGTAATCTGGGGCATTTTTGGTCAAATTTTTTTATTGTGATGGAGTACACATCTAGTCACATTACCCACTAGACTAGATTAACATGATTCACATGACATATGGTTTCTGTTAGGCTATGCTTAATGCGGTGGAAAAGATGAAGTGAGTCATAAAGACAGATTCTCACTCTCACTGATCACAGCAAGCCTATAAAAACACAAGAGCTGTCAATAGTGAAGAAATAATTAAACGAGTTCAATCTTTTTGTATGGCCTAGGCTGTGGTGAGTTTTTTTCTAGCTGGTAGGAGATCCACACTGACTTTAGTGAGCTCATAACCTGGCCTGAATTTACAGTTACAAGCTTGTACGTATGTGGGATTCATAATTCACCACCTGGAAACTGATGCTGCTTGTTTCAGCAACATATTTCACTCTTATTTAGTGTTCCTCGGTTTAACAGCGATTCTCACCCACCTCTCACACCTCGCGTTCCTGCTGCGTGTTAACATCCTAATCATTAGTGTCTTGGAAATAATGAAACAAATCCCTCAAGACACCATTTGTCAGACTTGTTAAATCTAACATTAATGGAAAAAAGCAAATGAAGTGTATATTTATAAAGCTGTAAAAAGGCTTGCAGCATTTTATGAGCTGGTCTGG
Source organism: Romanogobio albipinnatus (assembly GCA_023566225.1). Classification (NCBI taxonomy): domain Eukaryota; kingdom Metazoa; phylum Chordata; class Actinopteri; order Cypriniformes; family Gobionidae; genus Romanogobio; species Romanogobio albipinnatus. Next base: position 31,620,753 of record CM042243.1, on the reverse strand, counting down.
GTCTCAAAGCTATAAATGTCACACCTACCAATATTAAAAATTCCTCAGAAAAAGTTTGAAGTTAAACGCCTGAGAACACGTTCTGTGTTAATCCTCATCGAACAGGACGTACTAATCAAACACAGCCATGTTTTTATGGAAAAGCACATTCATTTAATCATAGATACCACTGATAATGACTGTATTTTTATTTAGCATGTTGGAGACGTCAGGGCAGGCCTTCTCTCCGTTGTCTGAACTCATAACCTTTTAACCTCCTGCTTTAGTTGTTAGCACAACAGAATAATAGTCCTAGTCTAGGCCTGAACCAATTTCTAAACAGTTCAGTCCAGAAATAATTTAGCTTTATTTTGTGGTTGATATTTTTCATAGCAATAACAGAGCGAGAGTGCTCATAACATCCACAGCATGGAGAGAGTGTGTATGAAATGTTCCTGACATATCCAGTTCCCCAACCCTTGAGTCATCTGGCTGATTTAAAGCATCTACTGCCCGCTTTTCACCTCATAACATATTTTTCCTCTTTATTACTTTGACTGGACATCATGATTGTGTCACTCCTTAAAGGGATAGTTCACCCAAAAAAATTAAATTCTGTCAACATCTGTCAACATTCTTCCAAACATCTTCCTTTGTGTACTGTAGAACAAAGCAATTTATACAGGGTTGGAACAACTTGAGGGTGAGTAAATGTTGACAGAATGATCGTTTTGGGGTGAACTACGTTTAATAAAAAAATAATGATTGTAACTCAAGTTTTAAAACAAAAGAGTGGATGACTTTGTATTGAGTTATTTTGATGTACAGGTATGTGTCTCTTGATCTCTTTATATGTAAACATTACTTAGTAGGCTACAGCGCATATATAAATAAACTATAGCAAAACAGAGATCTGATATTGGACAATAGAGCAGGGCAACATAGTAGTGAGTTTTTATGGTTTAGGGGGGAAAAAACACATCCACAGTGGGATAAGAGATATGCGAGGAGAGGGGGAAATTGGGAAAATGAGTATGAGTATGAAGCTTTCAGTAACCAATGCTTCAAGGAAAAAAAGGTTAGGAACCACTGGGCTAATGCATTAAAACGCTAATACTTACTTCATGTTTTATTAATTACTATAACTGGAATGACCACTGGGTGGAAGCATTGCTTTTCCAAAACGATTTTCCTATTTTCTGACAAAAGATATCAGTGACTGTCCATCTCAATGTTTTCTCAAAAATCTCAAGATAAGAAATGTTGTTTTACTGCGTGGGCAGATGGAAAATGTGATGTTACATAAGCACTGCTCACTGATCAATTGGTGTTATAATGCCTGTGCTCAATTCTATTTGGTTTCTTAGAAACATCTTAAATAGTCAACAATTACTAATTGGTTTATCACTTGTAATTAAATGCAAAACTGTGTATTGAATGTTATGTATATATATATATATATATAATATATAACTATCAACCTCTATTTTGCCAGAGCAATTACAGTGCAGTGAATTGCATACACGTATTTTCTCTCACTTGCTTTTAATGTCTTTCTACCTTGCTCATTTTATCATCCCCCCCACCCCTCACCCATCCTTATCAGTCCCAGCTGGCAAGCACATTTCAGTGTTGAAAGTCAATTCAAACAGTCACCATTGAATTCACTCCTATGAAAATTATTTCAAGCAATAACAGATGACCTGTGGTCCAGTGTATTTACTTTTAAATTGAAATAAAACAACCAAGATCCAATTTCAGAATGTAGCCTGATGTTTGTCCTGTTCTCCTTTCTGAGCCACTACGCATTGATTCGCCAAAGGTGTGGAGACCGATTGAGCTTTTGAAAGCGCCCTATTGCTGTGAACCCCATTACAACCATGAACCCACACAGAGAGAGACATTTTTAAGAGCTCTCCCCAGAAATCCACACAGCTGATGTAATTAGTCATTTCAGAGTCATGCACTTCATAATACTCCCTATAAACAGACATTCAATCCTTTCCTCAGTGTTCACTGTTTATCCTAGTCTTTTACAATCCATTCTGGACCACCGTCTGTTTATCCTTCCCCAACAATAATGCTCCTATACTGTGGCAGAGGAATGCAGTTCATTTGTCCAATTAAACAAGGAAAATAAATACAAATCAATTATGGACACAACGTCAAGATTTATTTCCAAAACCCTTTTATAATGGCACACAACATTTAGATTTACGATGCACATATAATAGGGGTGATGAATGAAAAATGTCCTTGACATGTTTTTCAAAGGTTTGATCTACATCATTATCTAAATATATCCAGCCATAAATCTGCATTACACATGCAAAGTGACCTTCCGTTTGTCAGTAAAAATGTTCCGTCCCATACACTAACATATTGACAATGATCACTGCTTTGCTAAGTGCTATGTGCTTTCAAAAGAAGAATATAGTAGCTTGAAAAGCACACTACTATTACTCATAGTAATAGCTTATTTTGTCTCTTTAAGTCAGGTACACACACTATGAATGTCAATCTTATCCAAATATTCAGGAGTAGCTGGGGCTAGTCCGAGGAAGCTGAAATGATCTGGACGTGAGTAAATGTTGTTTCAGATGTCAATGTAACCTCAGTCATAGATGCACACACAGCGGATGCACAAACCGACACATGGTGAAAAAGGACCTGACTTTCTTCCCACGTTCCTAACTAATATAAAATGGTTGAATGCAACAGAGGCTGTCACACCCATGTGTTATTCACCCGTTGTGCCTGCTTTGGTTTTTAAGACATGTCTACAGATAATTTATAGTCTACTAAATTTTTTCAGTATAACGAAAAGGAGATTGGGGCTAGTTGTCACACATCAAAAGTCCACTTGCACAAATGTGTGTTGTTTATTCAGCAGTGAGTTTTATATGTTGTTTTCTATTTCGAAACCCAATTTGCTTTATAACTGACCAAAAAAGTGGTTTGATCTTTTTGAGTATTACCCTTCTATTTGTTGTTTCATGAATATCCTATAATACAGGTTCTCAACCACAGAGGTTCTCAACTAGGGGGCAGGAAAAACTAACTTCAATATAACTTAAAATTGTTTAAATAAACTAAACTAAACAACTAAAAATCAATGTTTTTGCTGTTATTGAAATAGGCAAAAGTGAGAGCAAGGTGGGTTCAAAAAGTATCACGAGCCAGGATTCTATCTCGGGTCGCCCCAATAATATCAAAGGCTTTTGGCTCTGACATCTTATGATCTTTCTTATGTTAACACACCCCCTCAAAAAAACAGAACAAAATACATTTGAAAATCCTTATCCTTAAAGGTCCCGTTCTTCGTGTTCTTTTAAAGCTTTGATTGTGTTTACAGGGTGCAATATAACATGTGTTCATGTTTCGCGTGTAAAAAAAAAGCGGTATTTTTAACACAATGTACTTATCTGTATACCACTGTTTTCACTCTCCTAAAAACGGCTGATGACTTCCTTTATTCTATGAAGTCCCTCCTTCAGAAATACGTAACGAGTTCTGATTGTGCCAGCGGTTCCTGTGTTGTGATTTGACCGCATCTTAGCAAACGTGGCACGGTTCCTGTGTTGTGATTCGACAGCAGCTTAGCGCACGTGGAAAGGTCACGCCTCTTAACGGAAGATAAATGCGCTTAATGATCTCTACAGCGTCCCTGGGAAAGCCAAACAAAGGTGATTTGACTCCGGGATGAAAATAACAGCGTCTCGACGACATGGCGACAAACACACTCAAACGCAACACTTCCTTTTCTCCACGCGACCGTCCTCTTCTCCACGTGGGACAGCAACAAGACCACGCCCCCTTTTTTCGCGTATTCTTGTGGGCGGAGGTTAGTCTGTTCTACTGTTCTACTGTTCTACTGACGTCATTTATGAAGGAAGTACCAGGATGTAGTCCAAGCCGGCCGTTCGCTGTAGGCTTTGAAAGGGAACTTCTGTTAAATAAAATATCTCGCTTGGCATTGAACTTTGAGCTTTATAATTTTACAGGTATTATTTATGCTCTAACAGCAACATTACACACTAACTAAAGTTTGAACAATGGGATCACGAAGAACGGGACCTTTAAAGCGTTAGTTCACCCAAAAATTAAAATAAAAAAATTCTGTCATAAATTACTCACCTGTACTGTCGTTCCAAACCCGTAAGACCTTCGTTCATCTTCTGAACACAAATTAAGATATTTTTGATGAAATCTGAGAGCTCTCTGACCCCTCCATAGACAGCAATGTAATTACCACTTTTCAAGGCCCAGAAAGTTAATGTGAGCATCACAACACGTGTGTAATGCTGACGCAGGAGATAGTCAATGGTGAGCCACCATTCTGATATAGCTGTTTGAAAGCGCTGTACTGTATTTACAGCGTAAACTGCGTAAGACACTGGCACAGACATGAAGAAATTGTTGAATAAAATCGTTATTTTTGTTTGTTTTGTGCGCACAAAATTATTCTCGTCACTTCATAACATTAAGGTTGAACCACTATAGTCACATGGACTATATTATCTAAAATAGACTATATTTCATCAAAAATATCTTAATTTGTGTTCCGAAGATGAAAGAAGGTCTTACAGGTTTGGAATGACATGAGGATGAGTAATTAATGACAGAATTTTCATTTTTGGGTGAACTAACCCTTAAATCCTTATCCAGTAAATCAAGAACTGGAAAAGTCATGGGTCCTTTGAATATTGTTGTGGACAATGGAGGGCCTTGGAGGTAGAGAAGGTAAAAAAGGTAGAGAACCTCTATTATAACAGGTTATTCAATGGCATTTTCCGTTATGACATCTTTCCCAGTATACAAAAGGTCAACACATTTTGAATGAACTGTATCTTTTGTCCTCCTGCAATAAAATGAAATGAAAATGTAAAAATAAAAATGTGTGTCTACACAGAAACTGCGCCTAGGAAAATAGACCTCACTGGTGTGTGACAACTATCCCCGGCCTTCCCTGCATATCATTGGGTTCAGCTGTCTGGCAACAGGTGTGAGTAGAAAAATCCAACATCCGTAATTTCAAGCAGAGGATCAGTGGGGATGATGGGATCTCCTGTCCTAGGGATCTCTTTGTTTTGTCCACTGCTCTGTTTAGATTTTGTATGCTGTTTCTCTCTGTTGGAAACAGATGTAATTATCTCCAATTAATGGATGTTTGTAAAGGTCACCAAGGTCTGGTATGTAAACATCCCTGCGTGATGGATGCCTAAGAACACCAGCCGGTGTGTGCGAGGACAACGGCGATCACAGCTAAGAATCTGTATTTAGATTGTTGTATTTGTGAGGCACACATCAGTTGGACTGTGAGAGCCTTCAAAGAAAGCCTGTGAAGTTCCTCTGGCATCGAGACTTGATATATTTCTGCAGTCTGTGAAGAATTGAAAGTAAACCAAGTTAAAAATGAGCCGTAAAAAGCGAATTATAATTTTAAAAAAAGTCAGTGAAAGGTTGTATTCATTAGAGAATATATGTTTTTTCTTTTTACTGGGAACATGTGGACTCAGAGCCCCACATGTCAGAAATGCCTTTGGGGATGTGATATTCATGCCTGACATGGGTATGGTCAATCCCTTTTTAAGTTTTTTTTTTTAAGGAGGTGGACAAAATAAAAATGTCTTGAAGGCATGCAAGCTGTCATAACCATCCCCTCCCCCCCCCCCCCATGCTAGCGCCGCAAAGACCACCCAGACCGCAGAGTGACCTGTCAATCATCAAACATATGCCTTCATTTTTATAGACTAAGCAGTAAAACTTTCTCAAATTAGCACTAAAGATCCCACATTTCTGATGTGAAGGTATACCAAAAGATATAAACACATCAGCTCGCCTAAAATGTTTAATTTTTCTCATATTTCATTCACCACAGCACAAAAAATAAGTCAAGGAGCGCTGCCACCGTCCTATACGAGAGAGCATTCAAGGTTCCACACCGCTTCCCTTCCATCTGTCAGCACAACAGGATTGAGACGTAGATCTTGCTCTAATCTTTTGGCCAGTGATCACACCTCAACCGGTCCCACATCACAGGACCCCCTCCACCACCATCTCACTTCTGAGAGCCCGGGGGTTTGGTGTAATCCTGCACTAATAACATCTCAGCAGCTTCAGCACACACTAAAAGGCCCAGATCCGTACTGACACCCCAGTACAACAAAAGCAGATGCACTGACTGCTTCATATTAGCGTTTAATTAAGTTAAAGAGTGGCCCCCGCTCTCGGTGCGCGGAGCAACAAGCCATTCCGATGGGCTGCCATCACTGCGACGGGCAGGACGCCGGGCCTCCTGCAGCCTCTGGCCAAGGTTGATCTCCCACTCATGTGATTAATTCAATAAAACCATTAAGAGAGATCCCCATCTGAAGTTCTGCACAAACAAGCGGAACGCACACACATACAGACGCTCCCCGAGGCACGCTCGCACTGAAGGATCTCTGCTTAGCACCTTCATACGCTACAGATAACCTTTTTATCTCCAGAGATCTTTTCCAGAAGAGCAAGATGTAATCTCATATCGGTTGAGAAGAAAAAATCTTTTCGGTTCGACAAAAGCAAGCAAAGTCTGAAAAAGATTGTTTTTGGTGTCTTGAGTTACATTTTATCTGGCCAAAGTGCCACAGGGCCATAAATCTCTCTAAGCAATAAAATATTATGCGCGCTTCAATTACATCACCATGGCCGTTATTACAATGCCCCACAACACAGAAAACGGTTTAAATCTATCATTGGACATTTTACAGTATGGAGTCTTGTATTTATTGTGGCACCTAGTGTTTAATTTCAAATGCATTTCGAATCTCATTATTACACCAACATACAGTGTAATATTTATACAGTGAGATCCCTCTATCCACACTGAAGGGGAAGGGGAATTTAACGGTCCCTCTCTTATGAAGCTTTATGCTCATAGGGATGTAAGATCACACTTCACTGAGGTCCTGTTAGGGAGGAAGTGTGGCTTTGTTTCCCTTACACAGTGCCAGTATGGAATTTGTACGGTTGTAGTAGTTCCAGACCAGTCCTCCATTCTGATTGGCCGAGCAGCGTCCTGAGAGTGTTGATATTTATTATAACAGGATGTTTCACTGCTTGTAACACTCGTCATTTTTGTGTTCATGGTGATGCAGACCACTGTTCAACAATTTGGGGTCTGTAAGATTTGTTATTATTTTTTTTAATAAATTAATATTTTTATTTAGCATTAAATAAAATGTAATGCTAAATTTCAATTTAATGCTAAATGAAAGCATTACATTTATTTAGTATTGATTACAAATTCTCAGTAAAGACATTTTTAATATTACAAAGGTTTCCATTTCAAATAAATGCTGATTTGAACTTTTTATTGCCACAAAAAATATTAAGCAGCACAAGTGTTTTCAACATTTATAATAATAAGAAATGTTTCTAGAGCAGCAAATCAATGATTTTTGAAGGATCATGTGACAGTTGCATGATGTTGCAGGTTTTTTTGAAAGTCTGTGTGGTTTCTCTCAGTAGTGAGCAAAGAATTTAAATATACAAAAAATGTATGCGCTATTTACTTAAAAAATGGTAACAATATTACACACGATATTTTAGAGTTTTAAAGGCTTGATTTCTTTAATGGAATCTACCAGAATCAATCCTAAATCATATAAAATCCCCTAAATTAGCTATTTAGTCTATGACACCATGAATTCTATATTTTTTGTGAAATATGCTTTATTATTTTAAGTTGACTCTCAATTGCGTGTGAAGTTGATGGAACAGAAATGACATACAATAACACTTCATTTCAATATTTACTCTCAATTTCCAGCCATATGCAAAGCATGTGGCAAGCAAATAAAACCACATAATTGAACTGCAAAGAATTCTCTTCTTTAACTAGTTCCACAATTCAAGCCTCAAAACTGCTTAAGTTTCCTTAAAAAATTGGAAAATGTATCTCTTGCTTTTATATGTGAAATGTTCTCAATATTTTCTATACAACACTGAACCATAATTTCCTTAATAAAATATACCCTCAAAATATTCTTAATTATCACCTTTTATAATGAAAATTACAGTTTCAAATCTTGCATGATATTACAAATTAGGAGTGATGGAAAGCAGCATTAAAAAAAACAACAATAAAATTAAGTACATTAAAAAAAAGTTATAAATCCAGTCCTGTGATGTTTTATTATTTTCAGAGTCTGTTGTGAGTTATGACCTCAGACATTTTGGAGCACCCGACTGTCTTTTTAAGAAGTGTAGACTGCTTCATTACTGTGACAGATCCTTCCTCCCTCTCTCTTTCGGTCAGTCTGCTGTACTCTGATAGGCCCAGATCTTCTTCCCATATTTTAACATCTCAGTAAATCTAAGCAGCTTGGATCTAGGGTGAGCAGGCATTAAAGGTCTTCTGTAACCCTGGTCCTTGCCTGACATTTGGGACTCAGTATGACACACTAACTCCCCAGACTGTTACTATAGGGTTCCAAAGGGTGTGTGTTACACCGCATGTGTTTATGTATCATTTGTTTTAACTATGACTGAAAATATATCAGGCATTTTCAATTATCATACAGAAACACACCAAATACTCAATCTTATCATTCAAAGATCTCTTTTCTGAAAATAAACCAAGGATTAGCAGTTGTTAGGATGATGTCAGCGCTGTACTTCAGTTTTCTCTGGCAGTCTTGTGTGTGTCGTCACTGTGCTGTACCGGGGACACGCTCGGCTCTCATTCTGACTATAGGTCTCTCTGGACCCCTAAAACACAAGACTGCCCCGTAACCTGATTCCCAACTCACATGTTCAGCCTAAAGCCTGTAAAACACAAGTATTAAGCACCTGATAATTTGATGGGAAGCAACAGAAAAAGAGCAGAGTTGAACTGGACACCTTTAGTCCACGTCCTAATTTATATACTGACCCAATTTTATAAGGTTGTTTGGCGGTTGAGGTTTATGAATAGATCTTTTGCATAAGAATTTGGCCTAAACTGTATTTTCTTTAATTGTCAGATTTTGACAGGGTAAAATAGTAAAAAAGAAAATAATAATAATAATATTTTATATATTTATATTATATATAATATGTTATTTCAAATAAAAAAGTATAAATAATGGCAATTCATCTACAATTACCAAATATTATCAAATCAAATCTCAAATGAGTAATTTGCAAATCCAGATTGAATCTGAAGACTTTTTCACATTTTAGTGGAACCCCTACCTTTTTTGTAAAATGTGTATATTAGAATTTGCATAAAATATATAGTAATGTTGCTTTGGAAACTAACTGAAATAAAATACATTTATATTGAAGTACTAAAATAAAATAAAAAAGTAAATATGCACATAATTAAACAAACTACAATTAAAATGAAAACTAAAAATATAAAATTACAATTACAATAATTAATAAATGCTATAATAGCATACAAATAAAACTAAACTGGGCAGGATACGTTTTTCATTTTATGAATGACAGGAACTCTGTGGAAATCAGACACCATGTGAGGCTGGTAATGTGAAAACAATTTAGATTGTATATATAGTTCATATTTGTATATATATTTCACAATGTTTTCAGTAATATGTTGAAAGCAGAGTGAGGGAATGTTAGCCAATAGTGATATTGTATTTCTAGTATGAGTATTCAGTCAGACCATGGTTATGGCCATTGCTTCAGTCAAAAGAACTCTGTATATTTATGCATGTGTGTGTAGAGGACATGTATATGGACCGGAAAGGAAAGGAGCAGAGAAACAGGAGGAGAACAGCAGCGAGGCTGAGGCGAGTGAGGAGGTGAGGAGAGGGCCATAAATTCATCAGAAGCTTGAGCTGGGAGAGGTGTGGATGCAAAGGAAGAAAGACTTTTAGAAATTTGCTGACAAGATTAATATGCAGTTGATGTGAAGGTTTTCACGACAGGGTGCCAACAAATAAACACAATTCAGGGATGCCAGATCTCCTGTGGTGTGGCTCCACAGAATGAACACCACCATTCCCAGGATTCCATGGGGGTGATCCAGTGTCAGGTGGTCCCAGCCGCTCTCACTCTGCCTCCGGGGACAGAAAAGTTATTTCATTCTCTGACAAACCAGAATATTGAAGTGCGATAAGGTTCACTAGGACAGCTGGAAACTAATCTCGCGTCCATGCCAACCAAAAAGAGAAACACCAAAGGAACTGAGTCCAGTCATATGATACTAGTGAGAAAAGATCTACTCTAGATATCAAGATTATGCCATTCATGTATTTTCATCTCTTTCATTCTATTCTTAAGTTAATATGTCACCCTTTGTTTACTATACCAGTGACTGTCTGAACTTAGTAAATTGCTAGTAAAATATGACAGTTTTTACGCAGTGCGTAAATGACTTGAATACACATCTTCTATAATGAGTACGTTTGTAATTTTAGAACTAAAATTAATTTCGATATTTTTGGGGTACAAGTCAAAAAATGTCATGGGTGATTTGGAGTGTTCTGATATTATAACAAAGAATGCATTTCTTGTTTGACTCTATCTATTATTTCTTACAAAAAATAAAGCAGTTGCAAACAACTTTTTGCTGATCAACTTATTTTCAAGTGCAAAACCCTTTCAGCTGGCATTAGCATGCAATGTACAGATCCCAGTGTCATGTTTATTAGCTGGCAGGCAAAGTCTTCCTGATTACTTGTCCAGATCAGAGATGCTAAGACTAAGAGGACATGGCCAGGATCACACTTGAGCCAATTTTACTACCAGCGTGTTGTCATTCTGACACGTTTTGGATCAGAGGTGAGCCATTTTATGACCTGGTAGCCAGGACCAAGGCTTAACCAAGTCACTGAGCTTGATCTCTAAATACGTTTTAAAACCTCCATCCACTTCAGGACAATGATGACTTCACATAATAACTGAACCCACAGCTGATGACAATGGATCTGAAGCACTGGTTTTCCACAAGGGGGCCTTTAAACACTGGCAACATAGTCTTTTGGATAGAGGCCTGAATCAGTTAAAACATGTCATGTCATTTGAGGGACAGGAACAGCAGCAAGGCACCATGATTAAACATGTTCTCATGATGACTTGAATTCTAGAAGCTCATCTGCCAGCTTGTTATTGAACCAGTGTGGTGTAGTCTTACCTTCAAGAGGAACACCATGGTAATAAGGTTAATGGAGCAACACACGATAGTACTGTTTGTCTCAGAAACAAGCCAGATACATGGCGGCTACCCACACATATTCACCTTCACTCATCTGCACAAGCGAAGCTGCTCAAACACTCACTTAGCATGAAAGGGCCCCAATGCCTGGCACAGCACCTGATTTATGTGGCAGTTTGTATCGAAACAGAACCACGGGGCTCTAAAAGCTGGAGATGCTTGCTGAGGGTGGACGTGAGAAGAAGGAGACTTAAGCGCTAAGGTGCCAACAGACAAATGATGGACAGACGTGCTAGGGTATAGAAAGATCCAACAAGTGGAGAGCTCATCACTTTCTCCTACTGCCTCAGCTCATGTCTTCAAGAGCACATCCAACCCCTCCATCTATATTTAACTCAAGGTCTTGAGGACTGCGAGAGCCTGGCCTGTCAGACCTGTCACCGTACTCCACTCTTTTCACCAATACTTCTCATGAGCTGCTGGCTTCACACATTCTCACTCTTTCTAGACTTTTTCAATGATATGCCAGTAGAAATTTGTCAACAGTAACACTTTTTCAAGTAACATGTTTATTGCGGTTATGTGCCTAACAAAATAAAAAGGATCTAATTTTGTTTTACTGGAAAATAGTGATCTGTGATATTGTATGAATATCAATGCCCAAAGTTTTTTGTGTCTATTGTTAATGATTGATTTGTGGAGTAAAACATGTTTTTAGATTTGTGGAGAAAAATATATTGTTTTTATTTTGAAGTGAAAAAATAAAATTAGCCCCCAACCAACAGAAAAGGCTCAGAGTGGCATAGTGTTATTAATTTTCACAATTAATACTTATTGCAATTCATGGGGTTATTATCAACCCTTTCTCACTCCCAAGGCGTCAAATTCCGAAGCATGGTCAAGTGCTTTCCGCGTCACAATAAAGACGCTAAAGGCACCCCTAGGCGTCACTATATCGACGCGCTGAGTGCTCCATTCATTTCAATGAGAAACCTTCGACGTCATATACAGACGCATTGGGAAAGTTATCGTCATGCTGATCATATACTGGGTTATGATTTTGCCATTATGACATGTTGGACTGTGATTCTCAATTTAATCGGCCAGCATCATTTTATTTACGCTATCTAGACACGTTTTAACATGTAACCCAACCCTATTCCATCCCTAAACCTACCCATTTGTGTGGTATAAAACGCAGATATAACAGGCAGAGTCGACTGCATGCACAATTTATAAAAAAAAATACATACAAAAATATATTTTTCTGTTCTTTACATGAAGACATCGTGTGACTTCAGAAGACTTGGAATGCAACACGAGTTAATACTTTTATACTGTTGTTGGTAAGTTTTTGCAATAAATACCTGTGACTGTACTTCTATTTGCCTGTTGTGTGTTTTATATTGTTTAGGAGTGGGTAGGTTTAGGGTAGGAGTTGGGTTAGCTGCTCCAAAATATAAAAGTAACCTTTAAATATGAATAAAATCATGTATGCTTTTACAAATGCAAAGAATAAAATGCGTCTTGATCTGACGCATTGGGTAAACAACTGAAATCAATGGAGCACTCAGTGCGTCAAAATAGTGATGCCTAGGGGTGACTTTAGCGTCTTCGTTGTGACGCGGAAGGCACTTGACCACGCTTCAGATTTTGACGCCTTGGGAGTGAGAATGGGTTGCAATTATTCACTAAATGCATGAGTTAGAAGGAGTTCCATGCATCATCGCTATTAATTCAAAACCTATAGGCTAAATGAGTACATTTGAATTCACAGAGTTGCTAAGAAATCTCTTCAATTAAAATATGAAAAATGAAACATGTACAGTACATAGTGTTGCAATCTCTCTCTCTGGCGTCTTGCTGAAAGAAACGCGAATGTGTGACGTAGTGGGCTATGTGGGTTTCCGTAGTAAAAACAAAAGGATAGCGGGTGAATCAGTCTGACAGTGTGAATGTATAGTGATGCAGTTTATTCTTTTCCCGTTGAATGCTAGAAAGCAAAATTGCCTTTATGCTGTAAATGTGTAAGTTACCACTGAGAGAAATAAAGCCCGAGTTCATTGCTGAAATCGACCGACGCATCATTGTTTGTGCTTCGGCTCTGTTAGCCCGGATCACTGGACGCAAGTTACCTGCCACGAGCCAAATTATTATGTTGAGACCAGCTCGCTCCCAACTACGGTTCGGAGCGTGAAAGCGGTAAAGGCAGTGTTGGGGTAGTTACTCAAAAAAAGTAATTAGTTACTAGTTACTTCTGTAAATTGTAATTAGATTACTTTACTAGTTACTGCATTTGAAAAGTAACTTCACTACTTATTACTTTACTTTCCCATTTCTTAATTTACCATGTAGATACATGGACAAACATCATAGCCCTATCATCACTGTAAAAATGGTGTGTAAAACCATATAAAAGAACAATATCCCTGTCTGCACAAAGAAATATGCCTCACTGTAAAATGCACAAACAACAGCATAAACGAGGCTATGGTGGGGTCATTTTAAAATGGATTAACACACAAGTTTCAAAACACAGGCTTTGGGAAATATGAGAACAAAACTCTTCTCCTGAGAACAAAACCAGCTTTTTATTAGATTCATAGCAAAACAAAATTAAGTGGTCAATGAAAAATATAAAAATAAAGGTCACTTTATCACAAAAAAATTAAAACAGAAATGCACTTAAGCCCATAAAAAGGAAACAGAAAATGCAATTAATTAAATAGAAAATTACATTTTTCTAAACCTGGGCGATTCAATGGTCGACAGGGGAAGCATGTCTTCTACAATGAACCCTGCAACTAGCCTGTTCATTTCTGTTTGTGTTACCTGCTGCGCTCCAAGACTCAAAAAAAGCTTCGCTTGTTTAGGCGGGGTCGGCTGCTGAGTGACTTCAAATGATCGGCGAGCAGGATCTTTCGCCACAAGTTTTGTATTGCCATGCTGGGCTGACTAATAAACTGAAAGTAATGCGAATATCGCCACTGGGCGAAACCCCCTGTCTCCGTCTCTGTCTCCATTCCCGCTCTCCTTTGCAGGCAGGTAGCATTTACGTCACTCAAATCGATCTCTATGGCAACGGTGCCCAGGCAAACACACACACACACACACAGGCAACACGCATACACGCAGCACTTAAACAGATCAGAACTTTACACGCAGGCAAACACGGCTTGAGTAACGCAGGAAAGCGCGTTCCTATAGTCTAGTAAAGTAGTGTAGTTACCGATATTTTTAGTGTAATGCGTTACTTTACTTCGTTACCCAAAAAAGTAATATCGTTACTGTAATCCGTTATTTTGTAACTCGTTATCCCCAACACTGGGTAAAGGTAACACTGGGGGCTCGTCCGGGATCTAACAAGCAAGAGAAGAAGAAAAAAAAAAGTTTGTCGGACGCGCAATGACGGCGCTCGGGGCTCGAGCTAATGCTAGCGCTGGGACAACGAGGTCTGTTGTGATGGAAACCCCAAATGTGAGCACCAACCCATTTTTAGCGGATAAAAGAGATATTAATATGGACCTAGTTAATCACGGGGACGGCCGATACGCCGACATCACCAACCCTTTCGAGGATGGCACCGAACGAACGTTAGCCGCGGACAGCGCGATTGTTTACGGCAGGATGCCGTCATTCAACCTAGCTTCACCCCCCACACCACCGTCATCACGGTTGACTAACCCGTTCCTAATGCCCGTGGAACCCCAGAATAAAACAGATGGTGAGTCCGCATACCTTTATCAGCAACCATGTGAATGTTCAAAACGTATGCCATCCAGCTCAGCTGCAGCTCTACCGTACAGTTTGAAAAATAGCCCCACTCCAACGCTTGCCCTTCGCAGTGCTAACCAGCTAGCTAACCCGTTCACTTCCATGAACTTTACGGCTCAAAACCAATTTTCCCCGGCCCACGCATTGCTCTCCCAGTACACTTCGACACCTTTTCCACCCTGTTTGCCCCGGCCCATGGAACGTAGTGGAGTAATAAGCTATGATGATGACTATGCCTCACACCATGATCGATACCAATATGGTCCGTCAGCTGTGGAAAGGGCCAAGTCGGCGCCACGTATATCACACAAAGAGCCAGATGTTGAAATAATGGACACTAGTGATGACGAGTATTATGGGCATAAAGAGAGAATTCCAATATTAAAGCCAGGCCATTTTGATGGAACAGGCTCCTGGAAAGACTTTATTCACCGGTTTGAAAGCTGTGCATGGGCAAACCATTGGTCAGAAATGACAATGGCAGTTCAACTGAGATTCAGCCTGACTGGCGCGGCTGGAGCTATCGTTCATAAAAACCCCAGATCTGACCGCTGGAGCTACCGGCGGATTGTGACTGAAATAGAGACCGCCTACGGGCCGCGCTCTGACCATGCGGCAGCCATCGGCATTGAACTGAGACAGAGGGTTAGGGGGCAAAACGAAGCCTTACACCTATTAAGGGATGACATATACGAGAAAGTGTCCATTGTGTATGCTGACCGTACAGAGTTGGAGCAGGACGCCATCAGTGTGGAGGTGTTCACCAACGCCCTGGCCGACCCTGAAGTGGTGCAAAAACTACTGGAGAAGCAGCTGCGCACACTATCCAGAGCGTATGACATCGCGCACAGCTATGAGACTACAAAGAGGGCCGCCAGAACGGTCACACAGTTCATGCAGCCTGGCCAACGTGGTCTCGTAAATCAGAGAACCAGGGCCACCACAGTACGTGAGAATAACAGCAGGCCAGCTTGCTCGGAGCCAGTGGGGGTAGCTGTTTGGTCCATCGACTCGCCAGAGAGGGCTCCAAGATTTAATCAGCAGTGGCGCCAGAAGAGAGACACAAATGTTAAAATGCCTAAGGGGGATGTTCAATGCCACAACTGCTCTGGTCTGGGGCATATCCAGAGGAACTGCCCTTCCCCCCGTCGACCCAGACAGCAAGGCTGGACAGTCAATAAGAACACAGCACCCGACACAGGTAAATTGGTCACCTGTACTGCGAGTCAGGAAGATGACATGTGTGTTAAAATATTGATATATGAACTGGAAATGTGTGCTCTACTTGACTCTGGTGCTCGGAGGAATGTGTTGCCCCTCCATGTCTTTAACTCCATTCCCACAGAGTCCAGAACCCCAATAGAGCCATCTGTCGCACAGGTCCTGCAGGGTATTGGCCCCAGTGGTTTGGCAGTGCTGGGGGAAGTCAACCTACCAGTACAAGTTGGGAGCAGAGCTACCAATGTGAACTTTATTATTGCCGACACAACAGAGAACACAGAGGTTATTCTGGGGCACCCTTTCCTCCATCAGACAAGTGCTCAGTTGGACTATGGTCGCCGTGAGATAACCCTCTTCGGTGAAAAGGTACCTCGTCTTAACCCAAGCCATCAGTCCCGGGTGCACATTGTCAGAGTGGCCCGCACAACAGTGTTGGAGTCTGGGTGTGAGTATGTAGTACCTGGCACCGCCCACCTGCGCCATGGTACTGAGGGAGACCTGAAAAGCCGCTGCTTTCTGTACACGTAAGGGCCTGTTTGAATGGAACGTGATGCCTTTCGGACTGTGCAACACGCCGGCCACGTTCCAGAGGCTCATGGATCGTGTCCTGGTGGGGCTGCAGTGGGAGACCTGTTTGGTCTACCTCGATGACATCATTGTCCTGGGGCGGGACGGAACTGAAATGTTGGAGCGGCTGAGTCAAGTGTTCGGCAGACTACGCGCAGCCAACCTGAAACTTAAACCATCAAAGTGTGTCCTGTTCCGAGAGCAAGTGGCTTACTTGGGGCACATTGTCTCCACCAAGGGTGTCGCCACCGACCCCCAAAAGATCCAAAAAGTGGCTGGGTGGCCCGCACCCCAAAACGTATCTGAAGTGTGTCAGTTTATCGGCCTGGCATCGTATTACCGACGCTTCGTTAAAGATTTCGCCTCCGTTGCCAAGCCCCTCCACGAACTGACCAAAAGTATGCACGTTTTAACTGGACGGACGAATGCCAGGAGGCGTTTGAACAGCTGAAAAGCCGTCTGACATCAGCACCCGTGCCGGGCTATCCCCTCGACAGTGGCCAGTTGCTCCTTGACACGGATGCCAGTGACTGGGGAATTGGAGCAGTCCTCTCCCAAGTGCAAGAAGGTGAGGAGAGAGTACTCGCTTATGGGAGTAGGAGATTGTCAGCCACTGAGCAAAACTACTGCACCACCAGACGAGAACTTCTAGCAGCTGTCGAATTCACCTCTCATTTCCGGCAGTACCTGCTAGGGAGATCATTCATCATACGGACTGACCACAGCAGCCTGCGCTGGTTGACTCGGATAAGCCACAGTCATGGCTTACCGCGCTACCAAACACAGCTCCATGGGCCTGACGCCTAATATGATGTTGTTCGGACGGGAAATTACAGAGCCAGTGGATCTTGTTGCTGGGCTGCCACCTGACCCAGATAACACTACTACCCCTCCAGCTTATGTTGTATAGCTCAGGAAACGGCTCGAGCTATCTCACCAGTTGGCCCGGGAGGCGCTGGGAAAATCTGCGAGCGTGCTAAATGACAGTATGATAAAAACGTTTGCAGAGTCCAACACAAAGTCGGTGATGCAGTATGGCTCTTGATCAAAGGCACAAAGAGAGTACAGAATAAAGTGCGAAAGTTCCTGCCTTCCTACGAGGGCCCATACTTTGTCGTTGGTGTACTGGACGATTTGGTCTATCGGATTAAAAGGGGCCCAAGGACGAAGATGAAAGTCGTTCATCAAGACAAACTTAAAACTTTCCATTCCAGGACAACACTAGACAATGACTGGGTCTTTCAGGAGGCTGAAACATGGGCACCAGTGGAGGCACTACCCCCGTTGTCAGACCCCAGTTCTTCAGAAATCAACATTAGCCCCCTTGACCTTTGGGGCGAATCACCAGAGACAGAGGACCCTGTGGTGGGTTCCCTTCCGGGTCTCTTCTCTCTACCACCAACATCGGCAGCTTCACCGAGCAGCAGTCAGCTCCCTTGCCACCTCGCTGAGCCTTCACTAGTTCACTAGTTCACTAGGACCCAGCATGAAGCCAGGGGACAAGCTGCTCGCCCTGTTTTGAACTCCACCCCTCTGCGTCAACCCCGGAGGGTCCGCAGAGCTCCTGACATGTTTGGTGATTGGATTGGGTATTGAGCACATCTGCCTGAGGTTGGGTGTAGGCGGATCGCTGCCCTCCTCAGAGGAAAAGAGTTCCAGTAAAAAGAAAGACAACAAAACAAAAGAGTTCATGTGTTGTCAAAAACAAAAGAGTTCATGTGTTGTCAAAAACAAAAGAGTTCCAGTATTGTATCATTACATAAGTAGCTTGTTTATGTTGAGGTTAGAAATGTGAACATGGTTTGGGCTTAATATAATTGTTTACTATCAACAGTCGGTAATGTGGATACTAATGGGCTACATAGTCATGTTATAGCATCCTGGGTATGTTTACTGCTAAGCACTTAGTTTAACAAAATATTTGCTTCAGTTTTGCACTTGAAATCCTGCAACCCTGGGTAACTTTACGCTAACTTTGGGTTGAATGGTTAAAGTAATAGTCCCATTTTTCGCAGGGAATGTATAAGTGTGATGTTTACATTGCCTAGGACATTTGCTTACATGTGAAGGAGTATGCAATATGCTGTCATGGACATTACCTCTTCAACTTAACTTTCCACTGGAGAAGGGCCTTTCAAGGATTGTGGGAAATACGGGTTATGGTTGGGGGTGTTTGTATAATGACCCCTTATTAATATGTCCCTGTGTGCATTGTAATGATGCTGGAGATATGTTAAAGGTTTAATCATTCTCCAGAGTGGGGGTAGTGTTGCAATCTCTCTCTCTGGCGTCTTGTTGAAAGAAACGCGAATGTGTGACGTAGTGGGCTATGTGGGTTTCCGTAGTAAAAACAAAAGGATAGCGGGTGAATCAGTCTGACAGTGTGAATGTATAGTGATGCAGTTTATTCTTTTCCCGTTGAATGCTAGAAAGCAAAAGTGCCTTTATGCTGTAAATGTGTAAGTTACCACTGAGAGAAATAAAGCCCGAGTTCATTGCTGAAATCGACCAACGCATCATTGTTTGTGCTTCGGCTCTGTTAGCCCGGATCACTGGACGCAAGTTACCTGCCACGAGCCAAATTATTATGTTGAGACCAGCTCGCTCCCAAATACGGTTCGGAGCGTGAAAGCGGTAAAGGTAACAATATTCATATGCCTGTGTGTAAGTCATAGAATAAATTTAACTTTTATATTAATCTCTTTTACTGGGATTCTGCCTATAGTTATTCAAATGTTAAACTAAATTGCCAAAACAGAACAGCAGATTTAGTATTTTATATTAATGACACTTGTGAAAAAAATGAAAATCAGCCCATCATTTACTCACCCTCAAGTCATCCTAGGTGTATATGACATTCTGCTTTCAGACGAATAAAATCGGAGTTATATTACAAAAATCCAGGCTAATCCAAGCATTAGAACAATGATTCATAGTTGCTCTGTTTTTGAAGTCCATAAAAAGTGCATCTGTCCGTCAAATAACGTGCTCCACGCGGCTCCGTGTGTTAATAAAGGCCTTCTGAAGCGAATTGACGCGTTTGTGTAAGAAAAATATTCATATTAAAACTTTATCAAGTAAACTTTCGACCGACCGCATTCCATGGAAAAGTGTTGAATGTTGAAAGTGAAACTCAAGATGCGTATGTGACGTCATGACGAGCGTACCTGGTCGCGTAAGTCTTGCGATCAGCAGGACAATTTTTCCATAAATTGAACAGGGAAGGCGGTCGGTCGAAAGTTTACTTGATAAAGTTTTAAATATGGATATTTTTCTTACACAAATGCATCGATTCGCTTCAGAAGGCATTTATTAACACCCCAGAGCCATGTGGAGCACGTTATTTGATGGGCAGATGCACTTTTTATGGACTTCAAAAACTTTCTAAAAACCAATTCTAATGCTTGGATTAGCCTGGACTTTTGTAATATAACTCCGATTTTATTCATCTGAAAGAAGAATGTCATATACACCTAGGATGACTTGAGGGTGAGTAAATGATGGGCTAATTTTCATTTTTGGGTGAACTATCCCTTTAATGACGGTGTTTATACAATATTATATGGTGCGTTTCATTCAGCTGCCTAGTTTAGTATTCAACGTTCTTTCCCTAAAAATTCCCACAAAATGGGGAGCATCGATGCTCAATATGCTCCCTTACCAGAAACGATGACGTCACATTTCTGGAGCTCGAAACATAAAATGCACAAGCTAACTCAAATATAATGACACACAATTGAACATTTGAAAAGACAAAACGTTTTTCTTTTTTTTTATATGTCAGCATAAACACAGACAGGTAGACAGGTAGTGAACACATCTAGTTAAAGCAGCACTAGGTAGGTTTTGCTCTCGGGGTCCCCCTACAGTTGGGAAACAGTATTGTCCTCTACTACTGTCGTTAACTCTGTCATCCCACATCAGGGGATGCATCGCACGTGCATTTGTTGACATGACAACTATGATAGCCCTGAACACTGCAGGAGTTGTTCACATGCAGGTGTTCTGCTTGCGTCGCGTGTGAAATGTCTTCATCCCAGGTACAGTGGCATACGTTTCAGCATGTCATATGAATATAATTTCATGGGTTTTTTTTTTTTTTCAAACGCCAAATGATCGCGATGCTCACGTTTACAAGCCAGCGTCATTATACAGGGTGTGCAGAATTATTAGGCAAATGAGTATTTTGACCACATCATCCTCGTTATGCATGTTGTCTTACTCCAAGCTGTATAGGCTGGAAAGCCTACTACCAATTAAGCATATTAGGTGATGTGCATCTCTGTAATGAGAAGGGGTGTGGTCTAATGACATCAACACCCTATATCAGGTGTGCATAATTATTAGGCAACTTCCTTTCCTTTGGCAAAATGGGTCAAAAGAAGGACTTGACAGGCTCAGAAAAGTCAAAAATAGTGAGATATATTGCAGAGGGATGCAGCAGTCTTAAAATAGCCAAGCTTCTGAAGCGTGATCATCGAACAATCAAGCGTTTCATTCAAAATAGTCAACAGGGTCGCAAGAAGCGTGTGGAAAAACCAAGGTGCAAAATAACTGCCCGTGAACTGAGAAAAGTCAAGCGTGCAGCTGCCAAGATGCCACTTGCCACCAGTTTGGCCATATTTCAGAGCTGCAACATCACTGGAGTGCCCAAAAGCACAAGGTGTGCAATACTCAGAGACATGGCCAAGGTAAGAAAGGCAGAAAGTCGACCACCACTGAACAAGACACACAAGCTGAAACGTCAAGACTGGGCCAAGAAATATCTCAAGACTGATTTTTCTAAGGTTTTATGGACTGATGAAATGAGAGTGAGTCTTGATGGGCCAGATGGATGGGCCCGTGGCTGGATTGGTAAAGGGCAGAGAGCTCCAGTCCGACTCAGACGCCAGCAAGGTGGAGGTGGAGTACTGGTTTGGGCTGGTATCATCAAAGATGAGCTTGTGGGGCCTTTTCGGGTTGAGGATGGAGTCAAGCTCAACTCCCAGTCCTACTGCCAGTTTCTGGAAGACACCTTCTTCAAGCAGTGGCACAGGAAGAAGTCTGCATCCTTCAAGAAAAACATGATTTTCATGCAGGACAATGCTCCGTCCAAGTACTCCACAGCGTGGCTGGCAACAAAGGGTATAAAAGAAGAAAATCTAATGATATGGCCTCCTTGTTCACTGATCTGAACCCCATTGAGAACCTGTGGTCCATCATCAAATGTGCGATTTACAAGGAGGGAAAACAGTACACCTCTCTGAACAGTGTCTGGGAGGCTGTGGTTGCTGCTGCACGCAATGTTGATGGTGAACAGATCAAAACACTGACAGAATCCATGGATGGCAGGCTTTTGAGTGTCCTTGCAAAGAAAGGTGGCTATATTGGTCACTGATTTGTTTTTGTTTGGTTTTTGAATGTCAGAAATGTATATTTGTGAATGTTGAGATGTTATATTGGTTTCACTGGTAAAAATAAATAATTGAAATGGGTATAAATTTGTTTTTTGTTAAGTTGCCTAATAATTATGCACAGTAATAGTCACCTGCACACACAGATATCCCCCTAAAATAGCTAAAACTAAAAACTACTTCCAAAAATATTCAGCTTTGATATTAATGAGTTTTTTGTGTTCATTGAGAACATGGTTGTTGTTTAATTATTAATGTTGTAAAATTAATCCTCAAAAATACAACTTGCCTAATAATTCTGCACTCCCTGTAGTAGTCTAGTCTATTGGTTACCGTTTTACAGAATCTATATGATACTTCAATTCAATGTTTCAGTGGTAGGTAATAACCATATATCGTCAATATAATATCAAGCTACCATAGATGAATCTTCAAATTTGAAAAATCGATTTTCATTATAGCTTGAGGCAAGACAAATAAACAAATATAATACTTTAATACGATCACTTTCTCGTTTCCTCTTTTTGCATTCCTCCGACAAAACCTTTGCTTTCTTCTTTTTCTGTGCTGCCTCGGCCATGACTATAACATCCGGCAAACAAAGGATAGTTGGGCTCACACGTCCGAATTTAAGGAAGTGGGTGTGATGGTGGAAGTGACGTATATGCCGTAAAGCAGTCGAATTTTGTAGTTCTTTTTTTTCTTGGGTTACTACCCGAAACCCGAAGTTTAAAAGTACGATTAAAAACGATACAGACCCCGTCAGGCTATGGCAGACGTGTCATTCAACCTATTGTAAGTCGATGTATCATCACAAGAGTCTTGAAAATATATTATGAAGGTTGAAAAGTTACCTAGTGCTGCTTTAACATTTATAATGAATATTCGGCAGCAATGTTGTAAGGATATGTAACTAGGAAGAAATAGGTCCTGTCTGTTGTTGATTATTACCAGCGATAATGTTCTACAACGTTGTATGTTGACGTTGTATGCAGTCATGTCACCGGAAATTTAGGAATCAGGGTCCTTACCAGTGCCCGGATTCATGTTCACGATATACTGATTCACAGGGAGCTGATTGAGACGCACACATCTTTGAATAATTCTACAATTTGTGCTATGACAACTAAATTAGCAAATGTTTCTATTTATTTCTCTTAAAGACACCATGACAGCAACTTTTACAATTCTTGGTTTTGATAGTTTGCCATACAGTTATGAGAGTGATTTCTGCACACTACAGCAAAAGAAAAGTTTACCTGGGTTGTGAATGTTAGTTCTGCCTAAAGGGAAAGTTTTGAGAGAAGATCCATGTGTGTTTTTCTATTGAGTCGTTCTGTCCTTGTGAGCTGAAAGCACAAACAAACATGCAGCACAAGTTGTTTGCATGCTTTGGAATTCTGTGGAATTGATGTCTGTCCATAACCTCTTGACCCTTTTGGGAAAAAGGTATACCATGGATCTCATACTAAGCCTGACCAATGTGTCTTACTGTGTTGAAGTGAGCAAGCCCCCATTATCACTCACAATAAAAAATGAGATCTCTCTAAATCTCAACATGGGGCTTTAAACTAAAGGACACAAAGCTTCTTTGTTGAGTAGCAAAATTAACACTCTCCTTCACTCCTCAGGGTCTCTCACTGACATCAGCACTCACACATATTCGCACTCAGCATATGACTCATTGTTGCATTATCACATTGTATGAAGTTTAAGGGGTCAAAGCAGAAAACCATTCTCCTGAACAAGGACTTGTGTTAACATGGCATTCTATACAGTACAAGCACTGGGCAGTCAGGCTCACATAAAATCCAAATACACATTCATAAACATTATGTCCACAAGCAAATTCTAAAAGTAATGTGTATTTGGGTGGCAGGCAGAAAATAATGTTCAGTTGGTTCCAAGGTCACTGGCCCTGCTCCCCTTCCCTTTGGCAGAGAGGATTGTAATAGCTGTGCTGACAGACGTGTCTGACCAGCTGGGACTGTCCGCACTAATATGTTAACCCTTTAAGACCAGAGGACTTATATTCCATACAGCAGTCAAAACCTCATGGGTCCACTTTCAAGGGTACAATGTTTGTCATATCACTTTTGCTACTCTTTTCTGGTGCTTTTTTCCTGCATGTTCTTAACCATGTCGTGCTACATTACTTATAGCATATATCTTTTCATCTATTGTCATTATTAACACTGTAAAATATAATTTTATTATCAGTATTTTGTCTTGTTTACCATCCTTAAAACAAACTACCATTGCAAAATATTTTATTTTTGTCTTTTTTTTTTTTAAATATCTCTTATGCTTGTCATAAAAAATAAAAAAAAATGTTTGAATAAGTTTTAAAATGTAATTTATTCCTGTGATGGCAAAGCTGAATTTTCAGCATCATTACTCTGGTCTTCAGTCACATGACCCTTCAAATATCATTCTAATATGTAGATTTTTTTCCTCCCATGGTCCAGTTAGATGCCAGCTCACATGCCCACTGTTAGTGCTTTTGGTGGTGGACAGGGGTCAGCATGAGCACCCTGACTGGCCTGTGCCCCATACGCAAAAAAATGCGATGCACTGTGTATTCTGACACCTTTCTATCAGAACCAGCATTAACTTCTTGAGCAATTTTAGCTACAGTAGCTCGGACCACACAGGCCAGCCCTCGCTACCCACGTCCATCAATGAGCCTTGGCCACCCAGGGGTGCGTTTTCCAAAAATATTGTTAGCCAATATGGTCGCAAGTTCCATTGTTATCAACATAGTTCAACCAAGCCTGCCGCACTGATGTTGAAAACTGAAGCCAAAACGTCTCGATTGCCCCCAGGTTGTTGGTTCCAGTACAGGGCATAACCCCGCCCCTCCATGTATTCAAATGGACGTGAGACAAACTAAACAATCAACTTTTCAAACAATCAAGCAATTAATCGACTTTTTTCTGGATTTTCGGGAGGAGATTGGAGCTTTAGCTTTATTTTCTACATTTCCATAACTGTTTATTTCACACAAACATAATGAATTGTTCTGCATTTGCGAGAGTGTGGGCGGGGTTTTGATATTGCTCTATTTCCTGCTCTCTACTGCGCAGACTCTGGTCTGAGATCACTATTGCGCAGACTCGGTCCCAAATCTGTGCAAAATGTCAGCGTCATATTAGGACGTTGGTGGCTTCACTTTTCTTCAGTGGAAGACAGTGAAGACATGTCGTCCATAGTTTTTTACGGTCTATGAGTTCAACGAGTAGGTGTTTCCCGAAACCATAGTTCAAATGAACATTCGCAAACAGCATCGCAAACTTGTGTAGTTGGAACGACTGCTCTCGACCTGCGGTTAGAAGCATAGTTTCTTGTTTGCATGACATGTGGATTTAATAAATTCTTATCTTGAGCAAAATAAGCAAGCTGAAATTCAGTACGATCAAATATTTTATTTAGAATACATACAAATGTCATTTATGTCTTTTCGTTTGTCAAGAGATTTAAAGCACCTTTTTTGAAGAGTGTGCATGTACGTACGTGCCCTAGTATGTAAGAACAAGCTTATGATTGAATCTGGAAATAAAGCAAAATAACTGAGAAAAATGAGAATCACTCCTCAGATACCATGTCTATAATTTATAGCAAAAATATCTAGCATGAATTCGATCTCAAACTAATTCATTAAAAGCAGTTATTTCTCCACCACCTGCATGACATCATTAACCAACGTGGTTAAACGACAGATTTGCGACAATATGGTTTTGGGAAAAAGTTGTGTTGATTTCTTCAACGATGCATCGTACTATGGTAGTTACGTCATTGTACAGGAAACGCACCCCAGGACCCTTTTGTATTTTCTAGAAAATAATCATAAAAAAATATTTTGGTTTATTTTTGATGGTGAGATGGTGGTCCAGTGGGTTAAACCATGGAACTGATATGCAGAAGGTTGCTGGTTCGATCCCAGCGGTCATCACCAGTGTGTCCTTGAGCAAGGCACTTTATTCCATGTTGCTCCAGGGGGATTGTCCCTGTAATAAGGGCACTGTAAGTCGCTTTGGATAAAAGCGTCTGCCAAATACATAATTTTTTTTTAATTAATGAAATTTATAATTTTTTACTGTTAATTATACAGTGTTTATAAATATATATAAATATAATATATAGATTGTATGTCATTGAAAGATCATTGAAACTGTGTGCAAAATGATTGTGTCGGGTGGGTAAAAAAAAATAATGTAGGGTGTAAAAATTCCATAACATTTTTGCATATGGATTATGGAACAAAACATTTGATCCTTCCTTCAGGAAATCTTATTGCAAACCGTCAGATCCTGTGAAAAAAATCGAGGAGAATGCGAGTTTAAATATCAGAGAAACAAACCGAGTCATGTGAGAGATGGCCTTTTATCGAGGTCCTGCTCCGGTCCCAGCTGAGGCGGCTGATCTGAGAACAGCTGGAGAAACACAGGTCACATGGGACTGGGCTTTCCTCCTAACAGCTGGGAAAACAAACCACCTCAGGACTCAGTACATAACCATACATATACACACTCCCATCCTGCACAGCTAACAGGTCCAGCCTACACAGACATTAAACCTCTGCTTTAAACCAACAGCCTCAAACATCACACTTCAACCGTCATCAGTTTTTCCTAAGAGACATTATTGCACAAGCTCAAAGCAGAAACAGATTGAACAGCAAACACTAAACCTATTTAATGCACATTTACACCAAAAAGAGTTCTGTGTTCATTCATGCACACATTACCTGCTTTCAGTTAATTCATGACTCTAAAAGTACAACAGTGGCACATGCAGTACAAGAACTAGAGACACTTCTACAAGACCTTTATTTATGTCAGTTTAATACACGTTATGAATGCATACTCTTTGCATGAGACTATAAACAGAGGCAGTTTTGGAACAGATAAAGAACAATGTAGATTTATAAACAGATCAAAATGTTTGATGTATAACTATTATTAAATATTTTGTATAATTTGTGTAATTTTCTTTCCTAACCATAGGAAAGTTTTATAAGTTAAAGAAAAAAACATTTGAAACCAAACTGAAATACTGAATATGAATGTTTTGATGTTTTGAGGAGGCGACTTCTGTTGCTGTTTGAACAAGAGATGAGGAATATAATATAATTTTACCACTTTATTTTATTCTGGTCTCAAGAGAAGTTAACCAATAACAGTTGCATCAGCCAAGTTTGTGCTCCTCTAACAAATTAATTTTATAGGATAAATTAAGATATGTGTCATGTGATTTCTGGCTTCAGAAAAACTAAATTCTTGGTCTAATTCTTGCTCATATGTAGCACTAACCAAAATGAATAACTATCATTACAGTATTGCAATGAAACAACTACACTCTCATCTGTGTTCTGCGGTTAATTTGATCATCTTTGTCCATCTGTCTTGGTGTGTGTGAGTTATTAGCCAGGCTGCATTCTCTTTTAAGGAAGAAGAGGAAAAACTGAGCTCAGTAACCCTCTCTCCATTTGTTCTCGTTTGTCTCACTGCAAACCACAATGATGAATCTTTGCTGAACACAGACGCCCAGCAGAACCAATATAGAACATTTTTAAAAGGCATGACACTTAAATTGAGCTCAGATGCACCCTGTTTCCACTGATCATCCTTGAGATGTTTCTACAACTTGATTAGAGTCCACCTGTGGTAAATTCAGTTGATTGGACATGATTTGGAAAGGCACACACCTGTCTATATAAGGTCCAACAGTTAACAGTGCATGTCAGAGCACAAACCAAGCCATGAAGCCCAAGGAATTGTCTGTAGACCGAGACAGGATTGTATCGAGGCACAGATCTGGGGAAGGGTACAGAAAAATTTCTGCAGCATTGAAGGTCCCAATGAGCACAGTGGCCTTCATCATCAGTAAATGGAAGAAGTTTGGAACCACCAGGACTCTTCCTAGAGCTGGCCGCCCCGGCCAAATTGAGTGATCGTGGGAGAAGGGCCTTAGTCATGGTGGTGACCAAGAACCCGATGGTCACTCTGACAGATCTCCAGCGTTTCTCTGTGGAGAGAGAAGAACCTTCCAGAAGAACAACCATCTCTGCAGCACTCCACCAATCAGGCCTGTATGGTAGAGTGGCGAGACGGAAGCCACTCCTCAGTAAAAGGCACATGACACCCCGCCTGGAGTTTGCCAAAAAGGCAACTGAAGGAACCTCAGACCATGAGAAACAAAATTCTCTGGTCTGATGAAACAAAGATTAAACTCTTTGGTCTGAATGGCAAACGAGGAAACCAGGAGGAAACCAGGCACCGCTCATCACCTAGCCAATCCCATCCCTACAGTGAAGCATGGTGGTGGCAGCATCATGCTGTGGGGATGTTTTTCAGCGGCAAGAACTGGGAGACTAGTCAGGATTGAGGGAAAGATGAATGCAGCAATGTACAGAGACATCCTTGAAGAAAACCTGCTCCAGAGCACTCTGGACCTCAGATTAGGGCGAAGGTTCATCTTCCAACAGGACATGACCCTAAGCACAGAGCCAAGATAACAAAGGAGTGGCTACAGGACAACTCTGTGAATGTCCTTGAGAGGCCAGCCAGAGCACAGACTTGAACCTGATTGAACATCTCTGGAGAGATCTGAAAATGGCTGTGCACCAATGCTCCCCATCCAACCTGATGGAGCTTGAGAGGTCCTGCTCTCAAATAATAATGGGAGAAACTGCCCAAAAATAGGTGTGCCAAGCTTGTAGCATCATACTCATAAAGACCTGAGGCTGTAATTGGTTCCAAAGGTGCTTCAACAAAGTATTGAGGAAAGGCTGTGAATACTTTGTGTACATGTGAATTTTTTATTTTTAATACATTTGCTAAGATTTCAAACAAACTTCTTTCACGTTGTCATTATGGGGTATTGTTTGTTGAATTTTAAGGAAAATAATGAATTTAATCAATTTTGGAATAAGGCTGTAACATAAAATGTGGAAAAAGTGAAGCGCTGTGAATACTTTTTGGATGCACTGTATGATGTTACAAAAAAAATCTATTCCAAATAAATGCTGGTCTTTTGAATGTTCTGAAAAATCCTGAAAAAATGTATCACAGTTTACACAAAAATATTAAACAACTGTTTTCAACATTGATATTAATAGGAAATGTTTATTTTTTAGCACCAAAACATCATATTGGAAAGATTTCTGAAGGATCACGTGACACTGAAGGATGCTGAAGATTCAGCTTTACCATTACCGGAATAAATTACACTTTCGTATATTTTACATTTTAAAATGTATGAACATTTTTATTCACATTTTTTTCACGCTTGTCATTCACATTTTTATTTCACAATATTATTGTTCTTATTTTTTATTTGTTTTTGAGCACATAAATGCAGCATTGGTGTGCAAAAGAAATTTATTTTAAACATATAAAAAAATCTTACCAAACCCAAACATTTATCCCAAAACATTTTGCCCTTCTCTTTTAAACAATCAAGGAAAATGTGATTCCTCATTTGAACCCCTTTTAATGATAATACAAGATGAGACAAATGTTTTATCACAAGGGTGAGAAAGGGTTGAGGGGTTGGATGCTTATCCATCATCTTTCTGTAGCATCAATCATTAACATGTAACAACATTGTTCACAGCTTATCAGAAAGTTTATCTCACACCCAAGGAACCCGACAGGCTGATAAAGACAGATGAAATCAGAATGTGAGCGAGGGGCTTGCGTCCAGAGTGGCGGTGCAGGAGGCGTGGAGCTAAATATAGTGAAGGTGGACTGCAAGCAAGAGTGGGTGATGGCGAGGGTGACAATGTTTCAAAAATAGGGCGCATTGTTCACACTAAAAGAGCACCACGTCACAGATTAGAGGAGATCAAAGCAGATTCAGAACTAAACATCACCATTCTGCTCAAAATGGAAACTTGTTCATTGTGAACAGCACTGCATGTCTATTAATAGCTTTAATTTAATAATGTATTCTCTTTTTACATTGCATTTAAATGTATGTATTTAGCAGACACGTTATCCAAGAGAATAACAAAAGTAATTCATCAAGGAGCCTATAACATTCATAATATACAATGCCCGGTTTATCGGACAACTTGATTAGGAAGGTATGGAGAAATACAGAGAAGACAAGTTTTTTATTATTATTTTGTAACTTGTTCAGTTTAAACTCTAATACCCAATCCTTGCTCTCCCCCTAACAGTTTTCATCAGAAACTTTCCCTTCTCCAACCTGCCACATTACATACAGCTTGTTTGCCAAATCTGCTTTTCCAAATTCACTTGCCAAGTGTAATCAAATTCTGTCCCGATCATGCACACGCAGACAAAACAGTGTAGCCTGGTGGCTGCATGTGAGTTAATCAACAGATTATCAACAGATACAGAGCCTTAGTTTTCCTGAATCACTGTGTTTCTTCATATTTGCAGGTTATATCATTGTTAATCCACTGTGTAATAGTTTTGTTCTGCTCTTTTAACTAAAGATTATATAATATTCCAAGAGTTCCATTCCAAGAGTGCTGTAAATAGTTTGTAAGTGTTTGTTATAGTCTATCAATCTGTGGGAGTTTTCAGTGTCAGTGTTTACATCGATACGCCAGTAGCTGGCAACAACTGACAACTTTTTTGAGTGAGTCATTGAATCATTTAGTCAATCGATTTGATCAAATCATTGATTCTTTCAGGAATGAAACATGAGTGGCTGTATATAGAGTATATAGAGTGACTATATAGTAAGTGATAAACAGTATGTGACGAGTAGTATAACCGAATTCACAGTACTCATCAAAAAAGTAGGCAAAAAGTATTTGGATGACCTACGACTTCCGGTGAGAGTCTGGACAGTGCGATGGACACTTTATTTTATCCCATGAGGCCACCAGAGAGGATTTATGAATTGCAATGAAGTAACG
The DNA here is from genome assembly GCA_023566225.1 of Romanogobio albipinnatus. NCBI lineage: Eukaryota > Metazoa > Chordata > Actinopteri > Cypriniformes > Gobionidae > Romanogobio > Romanogobio albipinnatus. The sequence goes on along the minus strand of CM042243.1, from coordinate 31,589,774 downwards.
CAACTGACGCTAGTAGGTCACATGATAATGACAACATGATGAATGTATAATGTCATTCATACTACACACTTTCACACATATGGAATGTACTTAGCTGATGCAAAGTAAGTACTTATTCAAAATAAGTACCTACTCAGGAGAGTGCGATTGCAGACACGATTTCAGACACAGTCAATTAAATAATCCAGTCGATTGATTTGTTTCAAATTTTGATTAATTCAATAATGAAACAAGTGACTGTCTTAATTAGTGAGTCATACACCCGGTGCAATGCGATTCCAGGCGCAGCGCAAGTGTTTTTAGCTAGTTTCAGCCCGATACAGTTATCATTTTCATGTCCCGTGCCACGTTGATTAAATAGCAAATGCACTCACGCCCAGCTGTTCGCCCATGGGCGTGCTGGTCTGAAAACGAGGTGTGTTCAGGCACATTGTTGGCGCATTTGCTATTTTGAGGCAACTGAAAATGTGCCATTAACCAAACAAAAACCTGGTCTAAAGTGAAATGCACAGAATTTTTTGTGTTATTTAAAGGATGTGTCAGTAATATGCACCTACGGGTGCACAACACGCATACACTGCTTATTACACACATGGGGCCCTATTTTAACGATCTGAAACGCAAGTGTCAAAGCGCAAAGCGCAAGTAACTTTGTGGGCGGGTCTCGGCGCTGTTGCTATTTTCCCGGCGGGATAAATGGCTCTTGCTCCCGGCGCAAATCTAAAATGGGTTGGTCTGAAGTAGCTTCATTATTCATAGGTGTGGTTTGGGCGTAACGTGAATAAACCAATCAGAGCGTCATCCAACATTCCCTTTAAAAGCAGGTGCGCAAGTTCCATTATGGATTGCTATTATTATGGCGTATTTACCAGGCGCACGCCATAGGAGCGGTTCACAGCCGAGGAGACTGCTGTTCTTGTAAGAGCAGTGAAAGACAGAGAAGTTGTGTTGTATGGGGATGGGAGAAACCCACCCAAAATAGCGTCGGTTAAATAAATAATTAGCCTGAATAATTTGTAAGCTAGATTTATGCCTATTTTTTCACATCTTCGTGGCACACCACAATGATTTCCGTCATCTCATGTGTTAATATTTTTTTAGTGTAACAATTTATGATTTGCAAAAATAACTTGCATCTGTGTAGATTACATGAGCAAAGTGTATGCGCGTTGTGCACGCTATGGTCAAGCATGCGCCCTTAAAATAGCATAATGAACAACGCGCAACGCGCCACTGACTTTAGACTAGGTTTTTTCTGGTCAGTGGCGCAATTGTTTAATGGAACAGCAAAATAGCACCAGGGATTGTTTGCGCCGGAACACGCCTCCTTTTTTGCGCTGAACCGCCCAGGGAGCGCAAGTTCATTCACTAGTTTAGCGACGTGCTTCTGTGGAGGGAAAAGCGCGCTTTGCGCGGGTGCAAAATAGGAATGACACATGCGTCGGTGTACAAAGTCAATTGCGCTGGGTGCAAGATAGGGCCCATAGGAACATGCAGCAGCACACAAACATTTTTAAATATTAAAAATAAAAGGATTCCTCTCTGGATAATGTAAATAGCGATGTTGCCATGGTGCAAGCGCAACTGGCTTTTTAAAGGGAATGGGAGATGAGACTCTGATTGGTTTATTGCACATTATGCCCAAAACATACCCATGACTCATTAAGAGAGGTACAACCCTTTTGGACCATCCGCCTGGTGCGCCAACTGTTTTTTCAATCGTTAAACTAAAAAAAGTGGATAAGTGCATCTTCGCCATGCTCTTCAGACCATGCACTCAAATTGTTAAAATAGGACCCATTGAATTGGTCACTAAACCAATTCGTTCATAAACCCTAATTTATTCAGTAATGAAACTACTTGTGTGTTGCTCTGGTATTTGGAACAAAACTTTTATTTGCACAATCTTGCGTAATGTTTAAAGGGGTTATGAATCCAACTTTCCGTTGAATAAACATGCCGTTGAGGATTACAAACTATTGTGCAGTGACTGGGTTCATAAGTAATGCAACATGTAAGTTACTGATCTGAAATGTGATGATTCATGTAGTCAGATATTCTTTGTCAAACCAGTGACTAAACAGCATCTTGCGTTGTTTCTCTTAGTAGGATGAAAATAATCTGTTATTTAACAGTGATTAAATTCTATAAAGAAAGTGAACAAAGAAAGCTCCCTTTGCAAGTTTGCAGAGTTTATCAGTGACTCCCGCTTTACTCAACAAATCTCTTAACTACATCACGTTTGCACTGTTAGTGAAGATGAAAGCATTCGATAGTGTACAGAAACTGATCACTGCTTTCATGCACTCAACATGTGTGTGATCGGCTACAATGATCATCACTGCAACCTTTCATGCCACAATCTTAATATAATGCCATAGATCTAAATATGATGCCATAGATCTAAATGTAATGCAACACTTTTAACGATTAGTTAACCATGAGAGCTGTAATTGTAAAAACGCGCTAAAAGAGAGAGTAATATTATTTCAAATGGAAAGACGTTAGCCAATCACAGCAGTGGGTGTTTACACTGAAGTCTCACAGCAGACACGCCCCTTAAAGGTCCCGTTCTTCATGTGTTTTTGAAGCTTTGATTGTGTTAACAGTGTGTAATATAACGTGTTCATGTTTCGCGTGTAAAAAAACACAGTATTTTTCACACAATTTACTTATCTGTATACCGCTGTTTTCACTGTCCTAAAAACGGGCTGACGAGTTCCTTGTTTTATGAACTCCCTTCTTCAGAAATACGTAACGAGTTCTGATTGTGCCAGCGGTTCCTGTGTTGTGATTTGACCGCAGCTTAGCGCACGTTGTATGGAAAGGTCACGCCTCACGCCTCTCAATACAGGAGATGTATGCGCCTATGCGCTCAATGATCTCTACAGCGTCCCTGGGAAAGCCAAACAAAGGTGATTTGACTCCGGGATGAAAATAACAGCGTCTCGACGACATGGCGACAAACACACTGAAACGCAACACTTCCTTTTCTCCACGCAACACGTCCTCTTCTCCACGTGGGACAGCAACAAGACCACGCCCCCTTTTTAGCGTATTCTTGTGGGCGGAGGTTAGTCTGTTCTACTTTCCTACTGACGTAATCAGTGAAGGAAGTACCAGGATGTAGTCCAAGCCAGCCGTTCGCTATAGGCTTTGAAAGGGAACTTCTGTTAATTAAAATATCTCGCTTTGCATTGAACTTTGAGCTTTATAATTTTACAGGTATTATTTATGCTCTAACAGCAACATTACACACTAACTAAAGATTGAACAGTGGGATCACGAAGAACGGGACCTTTAAAACAGAGCGTTCAGAGCAGAGGGCTAAAATCAGAGTAGGAAAAATGCCTTTTATTTATAAATAATGACAATTTTTTATGTAAAAAGCCTTCTAACATTATAAGTACACCCCAGGAAACATCATAAAACAATTTAAAAAATGCAGTTCATGACCCCTTTAATTTCTTCCATTTCATTTGTAAGAAGTCTAAGAACATTCCAAACCATTCAGTAGCAAAAGAACACAGCTTTCATCAGCTGTAAATGATTAACATGTTTTCTGTCAGTCTGAGTATTCAAACACAGCCTGAAGTGAGCCCATGTTTCAGAGGTCATAGGTCAAACAAGTTTAAACCCATTACATGGTGAAACAAAAGGGACTTGTCCCTCTATTTACAATCTATTTAGGATATACAATCTATTTACGATATAAAAGTCCACGTAATTATGTATACATATATTAATAATTTCCAACAACAACTCCTCAGAGACACTTTCTCCTATATAGGCCTGGGGAAATTTCATAAGTCAAAACAGATTCAAACCATCAGATTTGTATGACAAATACACACTTAACCTCTGCCGCAAGTAAAATATGACATTCTCTAAATGCGTAATGAATTAATAGTATGTTTACAAAACATTCTGTCTGGTCATGCATGTGTGTGTGTAGACGGGACTTTGCTAGGCTTCTCCTGCTGGCCAGATGTGCTGGTGAGAGATGCCTTCACTCCTGGACAGACGCGTAGCACTAAAGGCTGTGGAGTGATATGAATCCTGACAGAAACCTGGCTGTCATGAACACACAAAATTTTACCCTTCTCTGAAAATATTTCAACATGTGTAGGACATGCCACACACAGCTTTCACATAACTGCCATATATGATAAAAGTATGTCTGTGGAGGTGTGTGTGCTGGATATTCTAGAATGACCACACACTAAGTGTAATGCAGATGGGAAGTTGATGCATAATATTCCTGTATACCCAGATCTTAGGATAAAAAAGGAAAGGAACGTTTTTTTCGAATATGGGCCAAAGTGACATCAACAAGGGCAGAATGTGCTGTATGGGCTCTTCTCCCGGAAGGGCGCGTGTACGCGCGACTAGATTGAAACAGCATATGGATGCCCATTAACGTGCTGTGCTCAGCTTTAGGGAAGTCATCGGCTGCGCGCTGCAGTCACAGGACTTCACGAAATCAACGTCACCAAAGAAGTGTGTTTTTGGTTGTCAGGACAAGACAACCCTGTTCAGCTTCCCAAAGAATCCAGCGTTAATGGGACAGTAGATGGAGTTTGTTTTTCTGGAGCAGCAATGGAGTTGTGCAAGTGTTTTTGTTTGTTCCCTGAATTTCGCCGACGATGGTTTATAAACAAGCCCCAGTTCAACTCCGGATTTGTAGCTCGTCTAATGCTGAAAGATGGAGCAGTGCCAGCGATTAAGGTTCACGGTCGTGACTCGTGTTTTGGAAGCAGGCGGTGAGTAAAACTGTTTCAAATGTCTGTGTGTTGTTAGCTATCGACTCGTTCATTCAAATGCGCTACTATTCCATTGTTTTTCTATGTAAACACGCACTAGTCTGACGTGCAAAACCGTTCCGCTTGCTACTGCTAACATTAAATCGCATACAATAGTCCATAAACCAAATCATGTCCTCATAAACCATGAGTAAACACACACAAATGTTGTAAAACTTGCGCATGATGAGCCGCTAAGCAAATAAGTTACAGTTGAAGTACATACCATACCATTGAGACGTCCTGCTGTAGTCGTCGTTGCTGCTTCTCTTGTTCAATTTCAGCCTCTAGATCTGATTCTGGATCATATATGTATGGCTAAATCTGATTGATCTCCATGGTTTATTTAGGATTAAAAAAAAATCCACATTTAAGGATGGCACAGCTTCCAGACACTCTCAACGCAATAGCTGTGCGCGCTCGTGATTCTTTAGCTCCGCCCACATGACAGGCCTCCAGCCACTCGTTTTTTTCCCGGAAAGACTCGGTACAGCCTATCTTTCTTTTATAAATATTATAAAACTAAAGACTTTCGGAGATATGAAGGATGCAATACTACTCTATAGGCACTCAAGATTAAAACTGCACTTGGGTTCTTAAAGCTTGCCTCCAGTGGATATGTTAGAGAATACTCGACCAACACAATGGACCCAGCAGTTTCCAAGTTTTTGAATTTTCAAGCAGGAAGAGCCATTTGTGGAGTATGTTAAGGATTTTTTTGTGTTTCATGGATTTTTTTTGCCCTGGGATGAGATTCAACAGAAAAGTTTTGTTTTGTTTTGGTTTTGACCCTGACCTTGCGAACTCATTCCCTCAGTAGAACACCCTTGTACCCTATGTCAGTATATTGACTTCCTTCTATTTCTAAGGGGTTCTCGTTCACTGTGGAAGAGGAGCTCCATAATCCCACAATGCACACCAAAGACAAAACTTGTTCACGTCATGCCTGCCCTACCACAGTCTGTCCATGTCCAGAGTCAAGAGGGGACTTCGTCTCACATTCAGCATCCAGAGAGGGCTCAATATTTTTTTTGGGGTGGGCCTGGCAGTAGGTACCTGGCTATGGTTACGGAGGCCGTGCCTCTCTGGTCCCCTGAACTTTCTGCACTGCCATGGTCCCATGAACTTTCTGCACTGCCATGGTCCCATGAACTTTCTGCACTGCCATGGTCCCATGAACTTTCTGCACTGCCATGGTCCCATGAACTGTCTGCACTGCCATGGTCCCATGAACTGCCTGCACTGCCATGGTCCCATGAACTGCCTGCACTGTCATGGTCCCATGAACTGCCTGGACTGTCATGGTCCCATGAACTGTCTGCACTGCCATGGTCCCATGAACTGCCTGCACTGTCATGGTCCCATGAACTGTCTGCACTGCCATGGTCCCATGAACTGCCTGCACTGTCATGGTCCCATGAACTGCCTGCACTGCCATGGTCCCATGAACTGTCTGCACTGCCATGGTCCCATGAACTGTCTGCACTGCCATGGTCCCATGTACTGCCTGCACTGCCATGGTCCCATGAACTGCCTGCACTGTCATGGTCCCATGAACTGCCTGCACTGCCATGGTCCCATGAACTGTCTGCACTGCCATGGTCCCATGAACTGTCTGCACTGCCATGGTCCCATGTACTGCCTGCACTGCCATGGTCCCATGAACTGTCTGCACTGCCATGGTCCCATGAACTGCCTGCACTGCCATGGTCCCATGAATTGCCATGGTCCCATGAACTGCCTGCACTGCCATGGTCCCATGAACTGTCTGCACTGCCGTGGTCCCATGTACTGCCTGCACTGCCATGGTCCCATGAACTGCCTGCACTGTCATGGTCCCATGAACTGTCTGCACTGCCATGGTCCCATGAACTGCCTGCACTGTCATGGTCCCATGAACTGCCTGCACTGCCATGGTCCCATGAACTGTCTGCACTGCCATGGTCCCATGAACTGTCTGCACTGCCATGGTCCCATGTACTGCCTGCACTGCCATGGTCCCATGAACTGTCTGCACTGCCATGGTCCCATGAACTGCCTGCACTGCCATGGTCCCATGAACTGTCTGCACTGCCATGGTCCCATGTACTGCCTGCACTGCCATGGTCCCATGAACTGCCTGCACTGCCATGGTCCCATGAACTGCCTGCACTGCCATGGTCCCATGAACTGTCTGCACTGCCATGGTCCCATGTACTGCCTGCACTGCCATGGTCCCATGAACTGTCTGCACTGTCATGGTCCCATGAACTGCCTGCACTGCCATGGTCCCATGAACTGCCCAAGCCGCCATGGCTCCCTGAACTGATCCATGGCCCAGGTTCATCTGTTCACAGGTGTCCCTTGTCTTGTCTTTAGTCTGTGTATTCAAGCCCTCATGTTTGCTATGTGTCCTGGTCGAGTATTGAATGTTCCTGTACCACTGTCTGGTCTAGTCAAGTCTGTTCAAGTCAAAAGTCAATGTTTAGTTTGTTCATGTTTTGTTAAATAAAACTGCACTTGGGTTCTTAAAGCTTGTAAGAAAATACAGTGCATGCAGAAATGTCCTCACCGTTTACTCGTCTTTCACCCTCATACCATCCGAGATGTACATACGACTTTATTTCTTCATATGAACACAGAAAAATAAATAATCTCTGCTAATGAAAACTCATTTGGGTTCCTAAAAGTTCAAGCATCAAACAGCACATACAGCAATAACTACAGTAATTCATATGATCCCAATGGATGAATCAATGTCTTCTGAAGTGAAACGATAAGTGTTTGTAAGAAAAATAACAATATTTAAAAAAATTTAAACGGCAGACTATCGCTTCCGATCAGCAGTCATCTGCGTTAATGAGAGGGTTGAGTTCACGCTTGAAGTTACTTGAAGCGTGACGTGAACGCACAGAGAAACTCTGGTCATGCGGATGTTGAATGCTGTCGTTTTTTATTTTTTTAATGCTCACAACAGTATACAAACAGTAACATAATATATGTTAATAGCAATGAGAAACAAACAAGACTAGAAGACAGAGACACCAGTTCTCCTGTGTGTTTCAGATGAAACTTGCGTGAGAACGTCATGAAAGCTTGAAGCTTCTTTACTCATGCACGCGCTGGTAACAGCTGATCAGATGCGAAAAGATTAGTAAATTATGAGAGCATTTCTTGGTGTACTTTTTATTTTAATAAATAATAATACAAAATATCAAAAGACCTGGGATTCCTCTTAAAGGTCCCGTTCTTCGTGATCCCATTTTTCCAACTTTATTTAGTGTGTAATGTTGCTGTTAGAGCATAAATAATACCTGTAAAATTATAAAGCTCAAAGTTCAATGCCAAGCGAGATATTTTATTTAATAGAAGTTCCCTTTCAAAGCCTACAGCGAACGGCCGGCTTGGACTACATCCTGGTACTTCCTTCATTAATTACGTCAGTAGAACAGACTAACCTCCGCCCACAAGAATACGCGAAAAAAGGGGGCGTGGTCTTGTTGCTGTCCCACGTGGAGAAGAGGAAGTGTCGCGTGGAGAAAAGGAATTGTTGTGTTTGACTGTGTTTGTCGCCATGTCGTCGAGACGCTGTTATTTTCATCCCGGAATCAAATCACCTTTGTTTGGCTTTCACAGGGACACTGTAGAGATCATTGAGCGCATACGTCTCCCCGTTAAGAGGCATGACCTTTCCGTGCAAGTTACGTGCGCTAAGCTGCTGTCGAATCACAACACAAGAACCATGCCACGTTCGCTAAGCTGCGGTCAAATCACAACACGGGAACCGCTGGCACATTCAGAACTCGTTACGTATTTTTGAAGGAGGGACTTCATAGAACAAGGAACTCGTCAGCCCGTTTTTAGGACAGTGAAAACAGCGGTATACAGATAAGTAAATTGTGTGAAAAATACTGTAATATTTTTTACACGCGAAACATGAACACATGTTATATTGCACACTGTAAACACAATCAAAGCTTCAAAAAAACACGAAGAACGGGACCTTTAAGATCCATCAATGGAAATAACGATAAAGAAGAAGAGGAACATGAAGAGGAAGACAAGCAAGAGAAGCAAAAAAGGGACAAAACGTGCCTCTTTCTGTCCGGATGTTATTATTTGAAATTAAAAGTTTATTTAAAAAAATGAATAATTGTCAAATCTGTTTTGGATTTAGTTGTTTGTCAAATAAATATTTCCGAGTGATATCACATTTTGTATGTGTTGTTTATTGTACTTACCCTGTAACTACATGAAACAAAAGGGGAACTAAAACCACTTTAATTTACAGCCCACAGATTCATACTTACCCTGTAACTACACAAAACAAGAGACTAAACGTAACTGTGACCTTATATTTTTTATACTATTTTTCATATTTTTATTCTTAGAATTTGTATTACTATGTTCTTGTTGTGTTTGTATTGTATGTGCACTGGAAGCTTCAGCACCAAGAACAATTCCTTGTGTGTGCAAGCACACTTGGCAATAAAGCTCTTTCTGATTCTGATTTGTTTTCCTTTCTATTTAAATGAAAGGTTTACATACAAAAATACAGAACTGAAACAGAACATGTGAGGTTGACAGAGCATGCTGAAGAATTATATGGAGACACACACCTGTAAAACGGTAACTGACAGTCAAGTCCACTTCCTCCGGGTCCAAGGCCTTGATGAAGTGATCTCAGGGACCTGCACTCACAGAGCTCTTTAAATTGCCATTCTTGCTCAGGACCATAGCAACTCATGTAACCCAAAGCCATGACTTTCCCCACTGCTATTGTAACACTGCCTATCTACACAAGACAGAGAAAGAGGCAGTGATGATTTTAACAGAGTTCAATGTTTTTGGTATCACTATCATACATACAGTATCACATTTTAAAAAGAGAATACACAGAGGAATCATTTGTTTAATACTCTTGACCTACCTCAGTTTTCACATGAAATACTGCCAGTCAAATCAATCTGACTCAACAGGTGAAGGTGTGAAAAATCACACAGGGCCATAATTACAGGAGGCCAGACATGTGGCCTTCTTTCACAGTTTAATAATATTCAAACGCCATGAGGACACTATTATGGGGGCTCTGTGAGCGGCCCGTGTGCGTTTCTGCAAAGGCCACTGGGATATTTACAGCATTTGGACATGTGAAGGTCACAGGCGTAAAGCAGGATGATGGCTTTCACAAATGGAGCCCCCCACCGGATCCCTGAGTGTTCATTGGATGTCGACAGGCCGAGCCTTCATACCTGTGACTGGGGCTCAATACATCAGTGAGAAGCTCGCAGTAAATCGGAGACCTAAAATGGATCCGCTGACATTGCTGTGCAATAATTAAACTATCGAGAGGGCTGCGGGGGTAAGAAGGACTAGGGTGCAGACAGTTCCTTGATGTAGGAAAAATGGAGCGGAAACTCATTCTGAGAGCAGGGGACTGAGAGCCGTAAAGGGACGTCTGGGGCCCAGAAGTTGTGTCCAGTGAATATTTCAACTTGAAAAGTTTTTTCCTCCTTAATTTTCTGTCTGGCAGCCCTTTCCCTTTCATATAATTTAAGGGCTGTTCCTAAGGAGCCCTGGGCACGAGTATGAATCGGCCCCCAGGTCCTGACTTTTTATATTACTGTGCAAATACATGGAGTCGCCACAAGAAATGCTGTTCACTTCTGAAATAGTCTGTTATCATTTATTTCAAGTGCAGAAACGCCAATTATAAGTCAAATATTTATTCCTTCAATGGTGTAGCCAAATGACCGGGAGTGTGTTGAGAGTTTGAGTAATGTTTCTTGAGCAGAAAATCAGCATATTAGAATGATTTCTGATGGATCATGTGACACCGAAGAATGCAGTAATGATGCTGAAAATTCAGCTTTGTGTAAAAAGTTTGAAGACATCAAAGATCTTATATCGACAAAACATGCAAGCAAAGTTTCTAAAGCTTGATATAAGTGCATTTCTAGTTTATTGTGGGGCATATCCGGGAACTGTATCAATAACGGTGCATATGTTAGCCCAGCACTAACGTGAATGACTGATGTAACAGTAAAGTCTGCATAACAAACTTGCGTCATCCTTTATCATTAGTGAAGTTCAAAACATAATTTCGGGAGGAGTGAACCCATGTAATCTTTCAATTAGCAACGTACACAAACGCAAATTCGGGAGGAGTGAACCCATCTAATCTTTCAATCAACTGCTAAGCATATAAGCAGCCTCCTACCTCCTTCAGGCATCAGTCGTTTGCATCCCTCCACCTCCCCAACTCCACCATGTTTACCTTTCTCTTCTTCCTAGCACTAGTAGTCCCTGGGGGGTAAATCTAAGCTTGAGTGGAAGCGGCTTCCTCGAGCCCCTCCACCGCGGACAGCAAGCCTTATCAGCTAAAGAGTATATGGGTAAACGAACTCGTGAACTCAAAGTAATAAGAATGAGAGACAATCTGCATTGATAGACACAGTTTTAGGTAATAGTGGCCCACAGCTGATTAGCAGAACTATTGAGTTAGCCGGAAACGTACACAATATAAAACTACGTATTTTGAACACCCGGTACAAAATATATACATCAATAATTATTCATACTTACAGGTTGTGATTCTTACAAATAAACTGGGTACTGACCCATCTTTCCAGAGCAAGCATTTTGTGTATCCCACATCGAACAAGATTTGAGAAGCAGTGTTTGAGGGTGGGTCACGTTGTTCGCAGGCAATGTACAACATAGATGGGCATTATGCGTATGTCTTTTCTAGTGACGTAGAACCGTCACACAGTAGAATTCTAATTACAGGCGACTTGTTTAGGCGGTTCAGAGTCGATTCTTTCTTTTGGGAGGCAATCATTTTATTTTGCACTTTCGCCATTACAACTTTGCAGAGCGGTTACATTGATAAATAGCCCTATTGCACACTGAAAATTAATATTTGAAAAACCACAATAGGGGCACTTTAAGTCTGACAGCTGTGTTTACTCAAGCGCTAGATCATTAACACTATTGTAATCTAATGCTATAGCTAAACTCATAATGGACTGATTGGCAAGGTTAGCTTAAACTTAAACTTCATCATGACACTGGTTTGTAATATTTAAGGTAAACTTGATTATAGTTTAACTACTTATGAATTGAACTAGTTATGAATTGCAGTTTCAAAGCAGCTTCTTCAACATTTAGCTGTAATGCCTTTACCTGAAGTGATAGTTACATATTAACAATAATACATTGTGATCATGCTAATGTTGGCTAGATAGTTACAAACAAAATAGCGATTGGGCAACAATTGGCATGCAGTACATGATTCGATTATGTTGTGTCATACAACACATTTTTTATCACAAAAAACTGAAGAACCATATATTGTGGGTTCTTATCACAGCAGATTATGAATTATTCCAAAGTGCACTATGAGGGAGGTCACTGTATCATGCAGGGAGGCGTGTGAGGAGTAGCTTTGAATATGTTCGGGTCCGTTGCTTTAACAGTGGCTAGTAATTTTTATATGCACCTGTAATAAAAAATGTGATGAAATGCTGCAGCTGTAGGTCTTCTTGACATGTTGGGTTCTCCTTCCAGATCTGTCCATGGAAAAAACACATAAGGATAGCAGGCCAACCCACACAGAGAGAGAGAGAGAGAGAGAGAGAGAGAGAGAGAGAGAGAGAGAGAGAGAGAGAGAGAGAGAGAGAGAGAGAGAGAGAGAGAGGGGGGGAGAGAGAGAGGGGGGAGAGAGAGAGAGAGAGAGAGAGAGAGAGAGAGAGAGAGAGAGAGAGAGAGGAGAGAGAGATACAGAAATGCACATATTATATATGTGCCAATGCTCGTGCTGTAGCGTATATCCTCTAAAAATATACACACACACACACACACACACACACACACACGGATGATTATTTTAGCATATCGGTTCCTAACTTTCCTGTGGGACTCCTGAAACAGATATCATAGGCATCCGGAGTGTGTGAGACTGAGTTGTCAAAGTCAATCTCTCAGCACTGTAGTTTTACCCAAATTCTTCATTCACATCTCATAACTGCCACCTCAAATATTGGAGGGGATTTAAAAGGCTTGTTACATTACATTACAGTCAGTATATTTTATTCCTGAAGTATATACAGTATTCTGCCTTTTATTGTCCAATTGAAGAAATTAATGATTTCTTTAATGGACCAGAGGACTTTTTATGCTTAAATGTAGTTCAAATTCTGAAAGTCTGTTTATAAGAAATGTTTACAAATGAATCATCAGCAAACAGAGCGATTATTGTTTAAGTTTAATTGAGATTTTTAGTTTTAGTCATTTTGTTATGAGACCTTTAGTGCGAGACCTTTAGTGCGCCCACCAAACGAAACAAATAGCTGCTCAGAACGCCTGAAGGCGGCGGAGCGTGTGACATAAACCCTCAATGCCCTGACAGGGCAGAGGATATTGCCACCGTCCCCCTCGTCGGATGCTGGCAGAGCCGAGAGGGAGATAATCTGCGCCCTGAAGGGAATGCCGATCGCTTTGGGGACATAACCATGCCTCGGTCTGAGAATGACCTTAGAGTCATTAGGACCGAACTCCATACACGTCGGGCTCACTGAGAGCGCGTGTAGATCCCCCACGCGTTTCACTGAAGCCAGAGCTATCAGGAACGCGTTTTTTAGCTAAAGGAACCTTGGTTCCACAGTCTCGAGCGGTTCAAAGGGATGAGCCTTCAGGGCCTCTAGGACCAAGGCCAGATCCCATATAGGAACCGATGGGGGCCGCGGGGGATTCATCCGTCTGGCTCCTCTGAGGAAACGGATGATGAGCTCGTTCCTTCCTAGCGTGCTACCTAGCGTCGTCTGAGCGAACGCTGCTATAGCCGCCACATACACTTTGAGCGTGGAAGGGGACCTGCCCAGTTCCAAAAGCTCTTGGAGGAAGGAGAGCACCCGCTGGACCCCACATTGCTGTGGGTCCAATCCCTTGGAAACACACCACTCAGTGAACACCGACCACTTAGAACTATATAACCGCCTCGTCGAGGGGGCTCTAGAGTGTGAAATCGTGTTCATAACCCCTTCGGGCAGGTCAACGGGTATCCGTTGGTCACCCATACATGCAGAGACCATCGCTCTGGATGGGGATGCCAAACTGACCCTCCTGCTTGAGAGAGGAGGTCTGCTCTCAGCGGAACTGGCCAGGGGGGTGAGTGCGACAGCTTCACCGGGCGGCGCGTCTCCCTGATTTTCGCTATGACCTGGGGCAATAGGGAAATCGGCGGGAAAGCATACAGCGGGAGGCTGGGCCAAGGTTGGGACAGCGCATCCTCACTTTTGGACAGAAACGTCGGGCAGCGGGCGTTCTCTTTTGTTGCAAAGAGGTCGAGCTCCGCTCTGCCGAATAGGCGCCATACCAGCTGGACTGTCTGGGGGTGCAGGGACCATTCTCCTGGGAGAATGAGGTCCCTGGACAGCTTGTCCGGGCCTACATTGAGGTGGCCCAGTACGTGCGCAGGTCTCAGCGAGCGCAGCGAGCTGTGTGCCCACACGAGCAGGCGTTCTGTCAGATTGCCCAGACATCTGGACCTGACACCGCCCTGCCGGTTCACGTAGGACACCACTGTGGTATTGTCCGACCGGACTAACACGTGGTGTCCTCGTATAAGCGGGAGAAACTGCCTGAGCGCGTTCTCTACCGCTATCATCTCCAAACAGTTTATGTGTAGGAGTTTTTCCTCGCTCGACCAGAGGCCCGAGGCTGATCTGCCCTCGAAAACGGCGCCCCAACCCGTGGTGGAGGCGTCCGTCGAGATGACCTTGCGGTGTGAGATGGCTCCCATCGTCACTCCCCTCTGGTACCAGTCGGCTACTAACCAGGGCTCTAGGGCTGACACGCAGCCCTGAGTCACTCTGATCCTGAAGCCTCCGGACGCCCAGGCTCTGTGAGGCACTCGGGCGTTTAACCAGCATTGCAGCGGGCGCATGCGCATTAAGCCCAGCTGGAGCACAGCTGCAGCTGAGGCCATACGTCCCAGCATCCTCTCAAAAAGCTTGAGAGGTGCGATTTTGCCTGGCCGGAAGTACGCTGCCATGCGCCGAACTTGGCGCGCGCGTTGGGGTGACAGGTGGGCTGACATTGCCACAGTGTCCAGATTCAAACCCAGAAATGAGGTTGATTGCGTGGGCACTAATGAGCTCTTGGTCCAATTGACCGTGAGCCCCAAGGCTGTCCAGATGGCTGAGCAGCATTGCCCTGTGGGCGAGGAGCTCGGCCTCTGACTGCGCCAGGATGAGCCAATCGTCCAGATAGTTCAAGACTTGCATCCCTCGATTTCTCAGAGGAGCGAGGGCCGCGTCCATGCACTTCGTAAATGTACGGGGTGCTAGTGACAGGCCGAACAGAAGGACGGTGTATTGATAAGCCTGGCCGTCGAAGGCAAATCGTAAGAATGGCCTGTGACGCGGCGTTATCTTGATTTGAAAATATGCATCTTTCAAATCTAGGGAGATTAGCCAGTCTCTCGGGCGAATATGCGCGAGGATCTGCTTGGTCGTGAGCATCTTGAACGATCTTCTCATAAGAGCTTTGTTCAGACGCCTCAGATCCAGAATCGGTCTGAGCGACCCATCCCTTTTTGGCACGAGAAAATACCGGCTGTAAAAGCCTGACTCGCTCATAGAATGGGGAACCGGTTCTATAGCCCCTTTGCACAGCAGCGTGGCTATTTCTGCTCGAAGTAGATGTGCTACTTCCTCGCTCACTCTCATCTCTGTACGCACACAGAAGCACGGAGGGCGGCGAGCGAACTGCAGAGTGTAGCCGTGCTTCACTGTTTTCAGCACCCATTCTGATACACCTGGAATGGCTTCCCACGCTCTCGCGTGTGCCACACAGGATAGAACGGCCTCCGGGCTCGAAACGCCGTGCTTCGCGGGTTTGACGGCCTGTATAGGAGGGGCGGGCGCAGTGCGCGCGCTCTCTGTGCTGTGGGCCAGCCGATCGCTCGCGAGAGTGAAAAGTGTGCCAACCAAGTGTGTCTCCCCTACTGAAGGAGCTTATATGTGTATGCTGAGATAGACGTTTTATTCCTATAGGTAGACATGATCAGCTGACAGTCTGATCACAGCTGATGCGAGCTTGACTAACGTGACCTGCCAGAACTGACGCTATAGGCTACGCTTGATAGCTGTTTGTGTGCCCATATAATCTTAGTGAAAGTGGTAAACAGATTTGGCTTGCTGTCTGATAGAGGGGCTCATAGAGGATAATATACCCAAGCTCCGATTAACCCCCTATAACAGGCAAAATTGTACAAAAAGGAGGAGCAGGGGAGGAGGAGGGATGCTGCAAGAACTAGCAACGGGAAGAGGTATGCTGCTGGTTTTATACCTCGGTATTAATCGGAAGATTAGATTGGCATACTCCTCCCGAAATTACGTTTAATAACGTGAAATGAGAAATGCTGCCTTGGCAACTAGCTCAAAATTAAATAAGTAAAAAAATTAATTAAATGAATTTCAATTAAATTAAAGTTTATTTTATTTACAGTAACAAAAGTTTTTAATATGGTTTTATCTTTAGTTTTAGTTAACAACCCTGCACAGATGTGAAGAGTAGGCCTACTTTAAGGAGAGAAAAAGAAGAAGAAAAAAAGTATGCAACAATGCTGGTGTCAGCAAGTGTGCAGGAACACACAAAGAAGAAGAGGAAGATTCAAAACACAGAGTTTAATAATCCATAGAATAATCCAAACGGTTAGCATAAACTCTAAACGCAAATGAGACCGGACAAACGCTGAGTGAAGGTGAAGAACTTAAATACACATGAACTAATGAACTAAATGACGGACAACTGTGATGATGATTCGTTTCCATGGGAACAGATGAGTAAAACAAAAACAAAGATAAAAAAACGTGACTGCAGAAAAGACTAAAGATGAATGAGTCCAGATAACTGTGACAGTTGGAAGGTTTTTTTCTTTCTTTTTTTGCATTTTTATTTATACAAAAAATAAAACATAGTAATGTGATAGATATTGTGCATTGCTGGAAAAAAATATCACTACATATAGTGTCATTCATCATGATTTGTATTAAACTGTGTGTTTTATTACTTATCAGTTTTTAGTTGTATTTCGTTTATTTCATTAGATCCATGCAACAATTGTTTAGAAGATGAACATTAACGTCAATTCAGCGTACTAGTAATTGTCAACGTTTTTTTGCAAACATCATCGATAAGCAATAGTCTGAAGTGAATGAAGTCACTGTAAAAATAGTTTGTGCTCATAATTTTCTAATTGTATTGATTTGAGTCAAAATACATAAAAACTATCCCCCCTTTTTAAATGCATATACAATAACAACCCCTGAAGCAGAAATGTGCCTGGTTTTCATTTAATCTGATAACTTTAGAGTATATACCTAGAGAATATCATCAATATATAATTTTATAAATCATTTATATAACTCTGACATAACCAACTACTAACAAGCCATTGATCGAGAATGGACAATAAGCCTCAGCCAGCCCACACGTTCACACCAAAGCACCAGAGGCCCATTTGGCCTTAACATGTGATTTCTTTAACAATGTTCCAGTGGCTATCACAACATCGCACCCAGTCTGCTTAATATTGCGGTTCTTATAACAGTGTAGCACCCTGTGCGTCAAATATTCCAGTTCTTCTGACAGTGTAGCACCCCGGCCATTTAACAGGTGGCCGATTCTCCAGCTATTACAGCATCACACCAGCACTTCATGGGCCAGTTGTCACCAGGCTGTAGATACTGTGTGGATAGAGGAGCAAATGGCTGCTGAAAAAATGTTTGTACATGTGTGGTTGTTTATGTGCGTGCCTGGGCGGCATTGGTGATTTGCCCTCAAAATATCTAGAAAGGAATTTTTGCTGTCAATTTCTATGTGTGAGATATATAACCGCATATTTTAGTTAATATGCCCTAAATAACACCCATCGTTTTGAGGCTGTGGCTGTGGTGTTTTGGGTGTCCACTTACTGATGGCCATATATTGTATATGTGTCATTTTAGTTTGTGTTTGTGTGTGTGTCAGATGTCGATTTCACTGAAACAGGAGCCATGTCAAATCTTCTGGTATTCGGCTGGTCCCCCTTTCTCTGTCTGTCTACACACCATAGCTCCCGGTACTAACAATGGGGCCACTGTTACGGGACACAGCCTAACACAGGCCAGACAGCAAACATACAGCTGTGTAAAGACACACAGTCCTGCAACAGAAAGCTAATCTCCGTCAGGAATGCTAACACTCTTGAGATGACACATGAAGCACATGAAACTTCTGAACATCAAAACAATGAAATTAGGAAGACATTAATTCATTATAAATATATATATAAAAAAGTTTAATAATAAATAAAATATATAATTAAATCATTTCTAGTAATTAAATAATGAATTTGTTTTATTAACATTTAAAGGGGTGGTAAACCACGATTTCACTTTTCTAACTTTAGCTAGTGTGTAATGTTGCTGTTTGAGCATAAACAACATCTGCAAAGTTACAACGTACAAAGTTTAAAGCAAAGGGAGATATTTGCTTTTAAAGAAATCAATGTCTAAGGACTAGAGCAAACGGCCGTTAGGGACTACTACACATTCCTCCAGGGTTGCTGACATCACCAGCTCCAATATTTACATAAACCCCTCCTCCGAGAATATTAAATAAGGGGGGGCGAGGCCATTTTGTATCGCCGCTGGGAAGCATTGTTGTGGTTAGTAGGCTAGAGTGTTGTTGCCGCAATGCCGACGAAACGCTGTTATTTTCATCCGGATTGCAGGTCCACTTTGTTCAGCCTTCCTAGGGACGGGGGTGCGTTGCAGTGTGTTTAACATACAAAATCATGTTATATGCATGTGTGTATAAGACAGAGAGGAACAGGTCGCATTTGCAGCAGATATATGCTGCCCATCATAAATCAAAGCACGAGACAGACAAGGGTCAGAGGAGAAGACCGGAAAATGTGACCTAATGGACAATATTCGTCTGTATTTGCAATACACGAGCCGCAGTTCAGCTGCGCGAGACAAACACTGCCAGTGTGTGAATGCACGACGAGCGCACGCGGCTCCCACTGCACATTTCACTGAGGAAAGCTTCCAAAATCTTCGCGAGTTCAATGCAGGATTCGCACAACGGCTTGTCATGAAAGATGGATTTAAAAACAGAAGCTGTTTACGGGAAACAACCTGTAAGTATGATTTATTTATCGTCAATGTGTTTTCCTGTAATAGTTCGTATTGTTAATTGTAGCCTACGTTGTAGCAAGGAAGTAAAAAGATGACAACGTTGTTTGGCTCTGCAAACCAGTTTGTTAAATGCTCATTCATACTTAACATTATCCGACAAACACCTAACGTTACAAACTTTTTTTTAAATCTCAACAGCGAACTTGGCATTGGTGTAAATTATTCCTTGATTAGAGCTTTTATGTATTGTTTATCTACAGGCATGCTAAACATGGCTCTGTGTTTGATTTGGCTACTAGTAAAGCCAATGTTTAGTGTTCATTTTGGGTTAATAGTTCTTGCGGATATTTGGCTATAATCGTTCTAAAAATACAAAAGTAACAGTGCCATTCAGCACTATAGATCCGCAGTCTTTACTCTTGAGGACTGAGCAGGTTCTGCTCGATCATCTTCACTAAAATTGTCTGGGTCCGATTCGGGCTCAAATTGGTATGATTTTATTGACGCCATTGTACTACCCAAAGCACAGTCTACCGGTAAAGGTAAGGGGCGTGACGTTTCCGACAAACGTGCACTAGGCGGTTAGCGAATCACAACACACTGGGCCAGCTAACCAATCTGAGCCCATTGCGTATTTTTGAGGGACTGGCTTCATACAACCCGGAAACCATCAGACCGTTTTTACAAGGAGGGACAGAGCAGTGTAGAATAAAGGTAAAATTGATGAAAAATAATGCAATTTTTTTTAAAAACGAAGCATGAACACATGTTACAGTGCACCCTACAAACACAATCAAGCCTTCGAAAGAATGTGTTTTACCACCCCTTTAATAAATCATGCCTCTTGACCAACAGGACATTTGCCAACAGGACACAGTCACTGAGAACTGGCAGCAGAAAGTGAGCATAGTGCTGTTCACACAATATTCAAACAGCTGGACAGCTCTAGACTGAATAGAAGTTATTTAATTTGACACTGCATTTTAAAAATGTGTTGCTCATGGTGCAAGACACAATGCAACAACCAAAGATGTCAGATGTACAAAGGCCAAACACTTAAAAACTAACAGAAACTTCATGTAAAAACTTGTTGGGCACACTTATAAACTCAACAGTAAAATTAACTTTTTGACACCACTTATGAAGAAATGTGAAAATAATAATTTTTCAGACTTTTATGTGGTCATGAAATTGTTGAAATATTATTTGTAAATTAATAAATTGGCAAAAATGTTAATATAAAAATATTTTTAATATAAGCCTTAAATGCATGAATGTTTCGCCAATCATTATTACATATTCTGGTCTTTAGCGACCCGGATCTATATCTAACACAGATGGATCTCTACCTGTCGTGATAATATAAAACTCTCCTGCTATTATAGTAACAATTACAGAAGAATAAAATAAAGCAAATTTTGTTACCTTTTGGAGCTTGGAAGGGTTCAGTTTGAGCAGATGTTTTATAGCATCATCAACTGTCCTCATCAGAGCTCATTTCCCAGTACATTGAAGACTGAAGTAATGATGCTGAAAATTCAGCTTTGCTATCACAGGAATAAATTACGTTTTAAAGGGGGGAGTGAAATGCTGTTTCATGCATACTGGGCTTTTTACACTGTTAAAGACTTAGATTCCCATGCTAAACATGGAAAAAGTTTCGAAAATTAAGTTGGACGTTTGATGCCAAAAATACTCCTTCCGGTTTCTCACAAGTTTCGGAAAGTTTTTTTCGAGTATGGGTATATGTGACGTCAAATGGGGCGGAATTTCCTTATAAGGGTCCTAAGGGCACTTCTCCCGGAAGGGCACGCACTCACCCGTAGACCAGAGCGAGAGAGCGAAAGCAGTACGCCCATCAAAGCGCTTTGCTCGGCTGCTCTGCAGTCACAGGAATTCACGATAACCTTGTACAGCTTCCCAAAGAACCCAGCGTTAATGGGACAGTGGAAAAACAGTTTGTTTTTCCGGAGCAGCAACGGAGTTGTACAAGTGTTTTGTTTGTTCCCTGCATTTAGGCTGCATTTTATAAGCAAGGCCCAGTTCGACGCCAGATTTGTAGCTCGTCTAATGCTGAAAGATGGAGCAGTCCCAGCGATTAAGGTGTGTTGTTAGCTATCGACTCGTTCATTCAAATGCACTACTATTTCATTGTTTTTCTATGTAAACACGCACTAGTCTGACGTGCAAAACCGTTCCGCTTGCTACTGCTAACATTAAATCACATATAATAGTCCATAAACCACTAATCATGTCCTCATAAACCATGAGTAAACACACACAAATGTTGTAAAACTCGCGCATGACAAGCCACTAAGCAAGTATAAGTTCCAGTACATACCATTGAGACGTCCTGCTGTAGTCGTCGTTGCTGCTTCTCCTGTTCAATTTCAGCCTCTAGATCTGATTCTGGAACATATATGTATGGCTAAATCTGATTGATAGTCATGGTTTATTTAGGATAACGTTTTTTTTCCACGTTTAAGGATGTCAGCTTTCAGATGCTCTCAACGCAATAGCTGCGCGCGCTTGTCATTCTTTAGCTCCTCCCACACGATACGCCTCTAGCCACTCTGTTTTTTTTCGGAAAGACTCGGTATGGAGTATCTTTCTTTTATAAATATGATAAAACTAAAGTCTTTTCGGAGATATGAAGGATGCAATACTACTCTATAGGTACTCAAGATTGACATGAGATTGACTGAAACTGAGTGTTTCACCCCCCCTTTAAAATATATTACAATAAAAACCAGTTAATTTAAATTGTAATAATATTTCACAGAGTATTACTGTGTTTTTGAGTAAATGCAGCCTTGGTAATATTAAGATACTACTTTCAAAAACATTAAAACACCTTAAAGTTTCCAAACTATATGTATACAGTATATACAACAATCAGGCATAACAGGTGAAGTGAATAACACTGATTATCTCTTCATCGCAGCACCTGTTAGTGGGTGGGATATTTTAGGCAGCAAGTGAACATTTTGTCCTCAAAGTTGATGTGTTAGAAGCAAAAAAATGGGCAAGCGTAAGGATTTGAGCGAGTTTGACAAAAGCCAAATTGTGATGGCAAGACGACTGGATCAGAGCATCTCTGTAGCTCTTGTGGGGTGTTCCCAGTCTGCAGTGGTTAGTATCTATCAAAAGTGGTCCGAGGAAGGAACAGTAGTTAACCAGTGACAGGGTCATGGGTGGCCAAAGCTCATTGATGTACGTGGTGAGCGAAGGCTGGCCTGTGTAGTCTGATCAAACAGACCATAGAGCTACTGTAGCTCAAATTGCTCAAGAAGTTAATGCTGGTTCTAATAGAAAGGTGTCAGAATACATTGCATGCATCGCCGTTTGTTGTAAATGGGGCTGCATAGCTGCAGACCAGTCAGGGTGTCGCTGACCCCTGTCCACCGCCAAAAAGCGCCAACAGTGGGCACGTGAGCATCAGAACTGGACCACGGAGCAATAGAAGAAGAAGGTGGCCTGGTCTGATGAATCACGTTTTCTTTTACATCAAGTGGATGGCCGGGTGCTTACCTGGGGAACACATGGCACCAGGGAAGAAGGCAAGCTGGCAAGCCGGCAGAGGCAGTGTGATGCTTTGGGCAATGTTCTGAAACTCCATGCCATCCATGTGGATGTTACTTTGACACATACCACCTACCTAAGCATTGTTGCAGACCGTGTACACACTTGGAAACGATATTCCCTGGTGGCTGTGGCCTCTTTCAGCAGGATAATGTGCCCTGCCACAAAGCAAAAATGGTTCAGGAATGGATTTAGGAGCACGAGTTTGAGGTGCTGACTTGCCTCCAAATTCCCCAGATCTCAATCCAATCGAGCATCTGTGGGATGTGCTGAACAAACAAGTCCCATCAATGGAGGCCCCACCTCGCAACTTACAGGCCTCGACGGGTCAGGGCTGTTTTGGCAATAAAAGGGGGACCAACACAATATTAGGTCATAATGTTATGCCTGATCGATATAGATAAATATCAACTTGCATTTTTGGGTGAACTATCCCTTAAAGTGCATGTTAACTTTGACAGCCCTAAAAAAAATTATAAAATCTTTTTTTGTCTTCAAAGTTTTCTCGCGGGACCCCATTTTATATACCCCAGTCTTATTTCATATCTGTCACAATAATGTAGTATTTGAACTAAATTAAATCTTCATTTGAAGACTTATATTCAATATTCTCAGCAAATATTGATATATGTAAATAATTTAATTAGCCTGTCGTCTTTTTTTATCAATATATTTATCAATTTTAATCAATTTTTTTAATAATTTTTTATCAATAGCCCTAGATAAATAAACACATTAATACCCAGCATTCACAACCTACAATGTTACATTTTTTTTCCGAAAAGTGAAGAAAAAGACAGCTTGGCAAAAAAAATTAAAAATCTGCACTTGGTTTCACATCAGCTTCAAAAACTCGTTAGCTCAGACGTTTAAACCTGCCGAGGCCAGAAGTGACACCTTAGTCCAGGGTTTAATTTTGAGCAATAGCGGGTGTTAGAGAAACACATGATGTAGCCAGTTGTTTTGGGGGCAGTTGGGCCGTGATCATAAAGGCAGGTTTTATTAGCTGTTGCTTGATTTGTTCCTGCAGACTGTGGAGTGAGCTGCTAAATCAATGCGTACAGCTGTTCTTCCCGCTCGGCCTCTCAGCTCGCACAGCAGGTGTACGGCCCACAACGGCTGTCACACACACCCGCTCACATAACAAATAATAACGGCCTCCACACACACGGACCATCCATCACTGTTATGGCCTGGCCCGAGAGACCGAAGCTTGCATACACACAGCAAAGCGCAGAGCAACACACCCTGCTGCACAAATTGTCTGTAATGGTCACAGACACACATTCAGCCAGGCCCAGAGTGTGTTTGTACGTGTAAATAGACACTATATTCACAAACAAACAGGTACAAACCTGCACAAACCCACACATGCTCACATGGGGACTATCTATCATGGTTATGGCTTTGCTCCACTCCAGTGGTTGAAGCTGGCAGAGGAAAATGTTCCATGTACTTCAATGAACAAGTCATTCCTCTCTCAGCTCTGCTCTCCTCACTAGACACGACTGTGGCTTGGGACGTCTGGAAAAAAAAAGTAAAAAAACTAATGTTAAATACATTTATGAACGTGAAAAAACTCCAATGAGATTGTAACAGTGAAAAACAATTAGTCTTTCCAACAGCAAGGCTGCACATCTGGTGAAACTCAACCTGTGGGGGCTGGGGAACACGGAGAGAGGGATTCAGCAGGTGATGGTGGCAAGACTACACCAGACCACCAGACAACTACACCTAGAACTACTGGAGAGGAATTGAACAGGGAAACGATGGTCAGAACTG
The DNA here is from genome assembly GCA_023566225.1 of Romanogobio albipinnatus. Lineage (NCBI taxonomy): Eukaryota > Metazoa > Chordata > Actinopteri > Cypriniformes > Gobionidae > Romanogobio > Romanogobio albipinnatus. The sequence continues at coordinate 31,565,440 of CM042243.1, read as the reverse complement.
AGAGGGAGAGTTTTTGGGAGGCAGGAAAGCAAACCTCTCACTGTCGTTCGTGTATATCCGCCATGTTTTGTAGTTTTTGAACACTTTTTGGTTGTGTTTAGGTTCTGAACCGAATTCTCCTCCACAGCACAATGGGTTGTGGGCAATATTAGTATTAGGGCTAGTGTTTGCCAGTGTGTTCCCTTGATTAATGATTCTGTTCACCTGTTATTTAATTATCTCATTTAGTCTGTGTATACTTCCTGACTGAATCTGAATCGCCCCCTAAACCCTCAATCACTATTCCCTGCGCTAGTCCACTAATACAGTTCACTTGAAGGAGTGAATGAAAACGAGTGAGTAAATCGGGACAGCAGAGGTGGGTAGTAACGAATTACATTTACTTCGTTACATTTACTTGAGTACATTTTTTGGGTAACTTGTACTTTTAGAGTAGATTTAAAGATGGGTACTTTTACTCTTACTCAAGTAAATTTCTTGTGAAAAAACTGTACTTTTACTTAGTTACATTCGGTGGCGTTCCTCCGTTACTGTCAAATGGTAATAATTATATTATATATATTAAAATAAGTTAATATGACTTTCGCAAGTCTCGCGAAACGTTGGAGAGGCTGTTTCGCGAGAGGTTGCTACGCATCACCCGCTTAGCGCGCGTTTAGTCGGAAGATGATGGCCGAAGCAGAGGAAGATGTGTGTGAGCTACGGGAGGCAGATTGCTCGTGGCTTCAAGTTCAGTCTATGTTTTCACTCCAAGATGTCAAAAAGAATAGTTTCATAATGCGATGCATGTTGTGTGCACCCAAACGAACTGACTTCTCTCAGCATACAAGAATTCCACCCTGAAAAGAACATGTAGCGGTAAGTGTCACAATGATGCCTATATTTGAACACTATTAACGGTCATTTGGTAACTATGGGAAATTTTCCATTATTATAATACTATTTCACACACTGTCCGAGTGTTTTCCTCATATGCGCTCTTGTGCAAGCAATGACAAATCGTTTGAATCCTCCAAACAACACACGTCCACGAACAAACGTTCACATCTGCACATTTACATATCCTTTTCTTCACAAAACGAAATAAATTGAATAGCCTAATGTGACGTCTTGCATTTATACACAAATCCGGACAGACACCTGTCTGAAGTGTAGAAAATACATACAAATAAAAACGGTATTGTGTTTTATTCCTACCTAAAGAACACACACACACACACACACACACACACACACACACACACACACACACACACACACACACACACACACACACACACACACACACACACACACACACACACACACACACACACACACACACACACACACACACACACACACACACACACACACACACACACACACACACACACACACACACACACACACACACACACACACACACACACACACACACACACACACACACACACACACACACACACACACACACACACACACACACACACACACACACACACACACACACACACACACACACACACACACACACACACACACACACACACACACACACACACACACACACACACACACACACACACACACACACACACACACACACACACACACACACACACACACACACACACACACACACACACACACACACACACACACACACACACACACACACACACACACACACACACACACACACACACACACACACACACACACACACACACACACACACACACACACACACACACACACACACACACACACACACACACACACACACACACACACACACACACACACACACACACACACACACACACACACACACACACACACACACACACACACACACACACACACACACACACACACACACACACACACACACACACACACACACACACACACACACACACACACACACACACACACACACACACACACACACACACACACACACACACACACACACACACACACACACACACACACACACACACACACACACACACACACACACACACACACACACACACACACACACACACACACACACACACACACACACACACACACACACACACACACACACACACACACACACACACACACACACACACACACACACACACACACACACACACACACACACACACACACACACACACACACACACACACACACACACACACACACACACACACACACACACACACACACACACACACACACACACACACACACACACACACACACACACACACACACACACACACACACACACACACACACACACACACACACACACACACACACACACACACACACACACACACACACACACACACACACACACACACACACACACACACACACACACACACACACACACACACACACACACACACACACACACACACACACACACACACACACACACACACACACACACACACACACACACACACACACACACACACACACACACACACACACACACACACACACACACACACACACACACACACACACACACACACACACACACACACACACACACACACACACACACACACACACACACACACACACACACACACACACACACACACACACACACACACACACACACACACACACACACACACACACACACACACACACACACACACACACACACACACACACACACACACACACACACACACACACACACACACACACACACACACACACACACACACACACACACACACACACACACACACACACACACACACACACACACACACACACACACACACACACACACACACACACACACACACACACACACACACACACACACACACACACACACACACACACACACACACACACACACACACACACACACACACACACACACACACACACACACACACACACACACACACACACACACACACACACACACACACACACACACACACACACACACACACACAAGGTTCATTAGCTTACATTAGTTAACATGAACTAATAATGAACTGCACTTATAAAGCACTTATTTATCTTTATGTTAATTTAAACATTTACTAATGCATTATTCAAGTATTGTTAACATTAGTCAATGCACTGTGAACTAACATGAATAAACTATGAACAGCTGGATTTTTATGAACTAACGTTGACAAAGATGAACTAATGCTGAACAGAGGTGTTGTTCATGGTTAGTTCATGTTAACTAATACAACCTTCTTGTAAAGTGTTACCGAGGGGTGTGTGAAAGCTCTCCAAGTAGCCAGAAATTCAGGGTTTTCGCTTCTTATCAATCAGATCGAAAGTAACTAGTAACTAACTACTTGAGTAGTTTTCTCATCGAATACTTTTTTACTCTTACTCAAGTAAATATTACGATTGTTACTTTTACTTTTACTTGAGTAAATATTTCCGTAAGTACTTGTACTTTTACTTGAGTACAGATTTTGGCTACTCTACCCACCTCTGCGGGACAGCCATTGAGTGTACATTGGCTGTACACTCGTTATTGCGGTGCAATGTGGGATAGAATGAGTGTACTAGATAATAGGGGTGGCACGGTTCACAAAACCCACGGTTCGGTTCATATCACGGTTTTAGGGTCACGGTTTTCGGTTCTGTACAGTTCTTGTTGTTGTTTTTTCTTTTACTCCTTAACACTCCAGAAATTTACTTCAGCATATGATATCGTTAGCCTCATAGCATAATTGCCTAAGTAATTGTTTGCCCAAATATGATCTGGGCAATTATGCTATGAGGCTAACGATATATAGCTTAATTATCCCTAATTTAGGATACAGTATTTAATTTTTTTTTATATCATGTAGAAGTTGTTTCCTAACTGGCTGTCTCCTGCTTACTCTGTCTACCGAGTCCAACACATTGGCGTAACATTTTTCATATTAATCATGTTAATTTTGCTTTAATTCAGCATGAGCAGCTGACCTGATTAACATGAAAAATAACAAATTTCACCATGAAATCATGTAGTGAAGTGTTCAGTGTGTTTCAAATTCACCCTGACATCCAGCGCTGTGAAAAAATAATAAAATACACGAAAACAACACTGTCAGAAGTTTTTGCTCAAACTTCAAAGGCCTGTTTAAATGATTAAAACTAGAAGCATTTCTTAACTTTAATGTTACATTTATCATGTGAACTGTTATATGCATGCGTGTTTGGGATAGAGGGGAACACGGTGGCATCTGCAGCAGATATATGTTGCCTATCATAAATCAAAGCACGACAAAGACAGGGGTCGGAGGAGAACACCGGAAAATGTGACAGAATGGACAATATTCTTACATTTATACTTACATTTATGTATATGGAATTTACTTTTACTTGAGGGGATATTATTAAAATCAAATATAACATTTTCTAAACACAAAGAAAAAGTGGGCTCAATGTTGTCAATTATAAATCTGGACAAATCTTTCCAAAATTGTATTACATGAATGCAATGCCAAAATAAATGAAACAAAGTTTCAGCCAATGTATTGCAAAAAGAACAGTTCAGATCAATATCCTTTTTTAAATTTAACAAGAAAATGATTTACTGGGTAGTACCTAAGTGTAAGATTTTGAAACTTACTTCCTTTATTTTATTTACCAATAAATATTTGTTTGGTAAGGTACAGATGGCCTTCCATAACAAACCTTCGACCAGTCTATTCCAATAAACAATACAGTTTGGCCTGGTGACAATATCTTTTTGAAATAATGAACGAATAATTTTATTAACATTTACGACTCAACAGATTTTTCCAATTACAGTGTCAAATAAAGCAAAGGAAGAAAGGGGAGCAATACTGGTTTGGATATTAGCTCTGAATAATGCCAAGACCCCTGTGGGAATCGCATCCATGACAATAGAAAACTCCCTGGGTGTCACTGGAATTTTATGGAAATTTAGAAACTCAGAGTTGATTTAGTAATTGATCTACTCGATTTATACCTGCTAAAAACCATCTTTCAAAAAATAAGGATTTATTTTTAAATAATATATTGTGATAATATAAGATAATTTAAAAATTATGCTTATATAACAGGGACCAAGCAAGCAACATTTGTTTGTGAAAGGAAGATAAGTTCAGAGGGATTTTCTCAATTTTATAATTGCAAATCAAGAGAAAATCAAGACTACCTACTCTGGAGAAAACAAGGATTGGAATGAAATTCCAAAGAGAATTTGGATTTAGAATGAAATGTCTAATCCAATTAATTTTAAAAATATTATTTAAAGTACTGAAATCAAGGAAGTTCAAACCACCGGATTCATAAGTATTCATTATTATAGACTTCCTAATATAATGAGTTTTGTTTCTCCAAAGAAAATTAAATAAGGCAGTATCAATAGCTTTACACATGTCCTTAGAAACAGCGAGTGAAGTTGCAGTATAGACTAATCTTGACAGTCCCTCAGCTTTACTTAACAAGACTCGACCTCTTGGGGATAAATCCCTCAAAAGCCAATGATTCAACTTTGCTTTAGTCTTCTGAAGAATGGGATCAAAATTTATCTTGCATCTAGATTTTTGGTCTTTCGAAATAACAATCCCCAAATATGTCACTGATTCCTTCACTGGGATATTAGCAATTTGTTGTAATTGACAGTCTTTTACAGATAAGAGTTCACATTTGTTGATATTTAAATAAAGGCCGGAAGCTTTAGAAAAGGCATCTACTACTTTAAGAGCTGCTGGGACCTGATGTTGATCTTTCAGGAATAGTGCAGTATCGTTTGCTAACTGGGATATGATAATACCCCTGCCAGCAATAGATATACCTTTTAATTGGCTTGATTTAATATAAATATTCATAAGCTGAGAACAAAACGGGGAGATGGGACAACCTTGTCTTATACCACGTTTTAAATAAAATCTAGAGGACGAACCACATTTAAGTTTAATAGAACAATTTGCGTCCCTATACAATGTTTGTATAGCTTTACAGAAAAAGTCTCCAAAGACATTTTTTTAAAGACCTAAAAATAAAAGCATGCTCCACCGTATCGAATGCTTTATAGAAATCTAAGAAAATAATAAATCCATCATCAGTACTTAAATGTGAATAGTCCAACACATCTAGGACTAATCTTATATTATACATATGTCATATGTCTTTTCTTCAAGAAGCCAGATTGAGCCTCATCTATAAGGGGGTCCATAACTGATTTGATTCTATTTGCAAAGACTAAGGCAAAAATCTTATAATCATTGTTTAAGAGAAAAATTGGTTTCCAATTATATAACAGCAAAGGGTCTTTTTTTGGTTTTGGAATCAACGTAATTAATCCTTGAGTTAAAGTAGGTAGAAGACATTGCTTTTCTATACTCTCTATAAAAACTTCGGCCCCACTTTATATTAGGTGGCCTTAGCTACTATGTACTTACATTAAAAAATAAGTACAATGTACTTACTGTGTTCAAATTGTATTGCAAAACACCTTTGCTGATATTGAGGATGGATACGGGTAGGGTTAGGGACAGGTGTGGTGGTATGGGTAAGTTTAAGGGTAGGGTTAGGTGTAAGGGAAGTGTCAACTGGGTAATTACAAATGTAACTACAGAAATTAATTACAGGCGTAATTACATGCAGGTATTTTTAAAATGTAAGTACAATGTAAATACATGTATGTACACAATAAGTGCATTGTATCAAATGATTAATTAAAATGTTAGTACATAGTAGTTAAGGCTACCTAATATAAAGTGGGTCCAAAACTTCTTTAAGAAAGGGGGCAATAAGATCAGAAAAGGTTTTATAAAAGTCAGCCGTGAGGCCATCAACCCCAGGAGATTTGTTAACCTTAATATGTGCGATAGCATTTAAAACTTCTTCAACAGTAATTAAGACTCAAGATGGCGCCGAGGATGGCTGCTGCGTTGCGAGCTCCGTTACAACATTGTAGTTTTTTGTTTGTTCTGGTTATAGTTTTTGTGTTTTTTGTCTTGGATGTTGTCTGCCTTACTGCGTACGACAGACAGACACTTTTGGACATTGGTTCGGCAATCGCACACCGAAAACCGGACTTTAAATTAATCAGTGACGACCCGCTGTTTACAAACACGGCAGCGGAGCCCTTTGTCTGGGCGGTCCGACCGCGAAAACGCAGCCGGAGAAGGGGAAGCAGAGCCGGAGTGCTCATCAGAGTAAGACGCCGCGCAAACCGACCCCCACTTCCCAGTATTTTACTGGCTAATGTTCAGTCTCTGGACAACAAACTCTGCGAGCTGAGAGCACGGATCTCTTTCCAACGAGAGACGAGGGACTGCTGCTGCATTATCTGCCTTACAGAAACTTGGATGTCTGCTGAGATTCCAGATTCGGCCATAGAAACCACGGGTTCTCCGTGCACCGAATGGACAGAGAAAAAGATCTCTCAGGGAAAAGCAAAGGCGGGGGTGTGTGTTTTATGATCAACAGATCCTGGTGTGATCAGAGGAACGTACATTCTATCAAGTCTTTCTGTTCTCCTGATCTGGAATTTCTCATGGTTCTGTGTCGACCATTCTGGCTACCGAGGGAATTCACAGCAGTCATCATCACAGCTGTGTATATTCCCCCACAAGCTGACACAGACTGGGCACTAAAGGAACTGTATAGGACAGCGAGTGAGCAGGAAACCGCACATCCTGAGGCTGTGTTTATTGTGACTGGGGACTTTAACAAAGCCAACTTCAAACGCATTGCACCTAAATACCACCAACATGTTAGCTTCAACACGAGAGCGAACCGTGTTTTGGATCACTGTTACTCTCCCTTCCGGGATGGCTACAAGTCCCTCCCGCGCCCACCATTTGGCAAAATGGACCACTCTTCCGTTCTCCTTCTGCCCGCTTACAGGCAGAGCCTGAAACAGGAAGCACCCGCCCTCAGAACCATCCAGTGCTGGTCGGACCAATCAGACTCTATGCTACAAGACTGTTTTGATCACGCGGACTGGGAGATGTTCCGGTCGGCCTCTGATGACGACATCGAGGTCTACGCTGATAGCGTAACGTGTTTCATCAGGAAGTGCGTAGAAGACGTTGTTCCGACCAAAACAATTCGGCTGTACCCAAACCAGAAGCCGTGGCTAAATGGGGATGTTCGCGCGGCACTCAATGCGCGGACCTTCACTTTTAACTCCGGTAATGCGGAGGAGCATAAACAAGCAAGTTATGCCCTCCGGAAAACCATCAGAGCAGCAAAACGCCAGTACAGGGACAAGATTGAAGGACAGTTCAACACCACCGACTCTAGAAGCATGTGACGGGGAATTAACACCATCACCTGGACCCTGAGGCGTGGGCGGACCTGGACCCTGTGGCGTGGGCGGACCTGGACCCTGTGGCGTGGGCGGACCTGGACCCTCAGGCGTGGAAGGACCTGGACCCTCAGGCGTGGAAGGACCTGGACCCTCAGGCGTGGAAGGACCTGGACCCTCAGGCGTGGAAGGACCTGGACCCTCAGGCGTGGAAGGACCTGGACCCTCAGGCGTGGAAGGACCTGGACCCTCAGGCGTGGAAGGACCTGGACCCTCAGGCGTGGAAGGACCTGGACCCTCAGGCGTGGAAGGACCTGGACCCTCAGGCGTGGAAGGACCTGGACCCTCAGGCGTGGAAGGACCTGGACCCTCAGGCGTGGGAGGACCTGGACCCTGTGGCGGGGGAGGACCTGGACCCTGTGGCGGGGGAGGACCTGGACCCTCAGGCGTGGGAGGACCTGGACCCTCAGGCGTGGGAGGACCTGGACCCTGTGGCGGGGGAGGACCTGGACCCTCAGGCGTGGGAGGACCTGGACCCTGTGGCGTGGGAGGACCTGGACCCTCAGGCGTGGGAGGACCTGGACCCTCAGGCGTGGGAGGACCTGGACCCTCAGGCGTGGGAGGACCTGGACCCTCAGGCGTGGGAGGACCTGGACCCTCAGGCGTGGGAGGCCATGGCGGCAACGGCAGTTCACCAGGCCATGGCGGTAACGGCAGTTCATCAGGCCATGGCGGTAATGGCGGTTCAGGGACCCACAGAGGCGTGACCTTCATGGCCTCCATGTACCCGCTGGAGCTGGAGCTGGAGCCTGGACGTGGGCTGGAGCATGGACGTGGGCTGGAGCATGGACGTGGGCTGGAGCATGGACGTGGGCTGGAGCATGGACGTGGGCTGGAGCGGATGACTCTGGCTGGGTTGTGGTGGGTACTTTGGGGTTGTGGGGCCCCTCCTCCACAGTCCCCACCGTAAAAGAAGACCCAGCCAGCAGAAGAGCAAAGTCAATATATCGGGCCAGGGAAAAATGGATCTTCCCCCCTGGCATCTGTGAGCGGATAGAGTCATTTAGCCCAAACCTAAAAATGTCCTTGAGGGCCACGTCATTAAAGTTAACCACATGACTGAGTTCAATAAAGTCCTGGACATAATTTTCAATGGCCTGATGGCCTTGACGAAGGCGTAGGAGGGCAACTGCTGGGTCCATTGTTGAGGGTCAAGTATTCTGTAACATGTATCCACTGACGAGGCAAGTTGAAGGACCCATGTGCAGTTCTTTATTAATAAAACTTAAAACTTAAATCCAAAACGTAAACAAAAGGCATGGCTTGACATGAACCAAAACGTAAACTTGAACCATAAACTAACACTCACCAGCAGGTTACAACATTCAATACTTGACAAAGACACATGGCAAACATGAGGGCTTAAATACACACACAGACTAATGACAAGACAAGTGACACCTGTGAACAGTGATGAGACAATGAACCAATGACAGGACAAGACACAAGATCACATGAGGGCATGGGATTCACATGACACTGAAACATGACAAAACCAGGAAGTGCATGACAAGACTGTGAACAAGACACTAAAACAAAGCAAGAACATGATAAACTAAACCATGAACAAGGAACAATGAACATGAACCAACACCAAAACACCCTGTGACAAACCCACTATAAAATTCTGTGCAAAATTTTGATATTTTAACTTGGTCATCTGTAACATCCCCATCTATTTTAAGTTGTTCAATTGTATTATTTTTTAAATGAAATTTCTCCAAACCAAACAAATATGCTGAATTTTGTTCCCCTTTCTCCAACCATCGCTTTCATGGCCTAATGAAGGCTCCTTCTGCCTTATTCTAATATAATTTGTCCAACTCCAGTTGTAGAGTGACTAATGGCACTTTTCCACTGCACGGTACGGCTCAGTATGGTTCGGTATGGTTCGCTTTGGCGCTTTTTCCACTGCATGGTACGGCTCGGTACAGCTCGCTTAAACAGTACCACCTCGGTTGGGGTTCCAAGCGTGCAGTACCGATACTAAAATGTGACGTGTAAACACTGCAGATCACTGATTGGTCAGAGAGTATCGTCACCACTAGCGTCATTGGATTTGCGACACCAACCTGCTAGCAGTAACAGCCAGGCAGTATCGTTGGCACGACTTGAGAGGAAAACTTGTTTAAAAAAACTAAAAATATGGCTGAATCTTGGTCGGTAGATGAGGTGCAGACGTTCCTCTCGTTGGTAGCCGAGGAGCGGATCCAGCGAGAGCTGGATGGGGCAACACGGAATTAGAGAGTTTTTCAGGAAGTCGCTAAGCTGTTAGCCGCACACGGCTACCGCCGGACATTTAAACAGTGTAGGGACAAGTTAAAAAAACTTAAAAGCGATTACAGAACTATATTACTAACTGTATTTTTTTTTCAATAAAAAAAGGAACTGGACAAACGTGTACTTCATTACTTTCTTAATGCATGTACTGTACCAATGAATAAATGTGAATTATAAATAATAAAGCCTGTTTAATAATATATATTTTTTAAAGAAAGCGAGACAATACTTTGAAATATTTAGTTTATTAATAATCCACTTGACAGGAAAGACAACATGAATAGTTAACTATTCAAGTAACGCAACAGACCCTCACGTACATCCCTGCCCTCCTCCTCTACAGCCTGTGCCAGTGCCACCACAGGCTCTGCTGCTGAAGGTGAATCCCATGCACTCTGTTGCACAAGTAGACAAACGTTTCTTCTGACATTCTAAAGTTCTCCAGCCATTGAGTGTTTGTAAAACCGGGAACAATCACATCCCACCACTCAGAAGCTCGGTTAAATGTCCAAACAGATGGTCTGTTGCGGCGACGTTGCAAAATGTGAAGGATCTGAAATACACAGAATACGCATTTTAAAACATAATTTTGCCAGCCAAGTTCATTATATGTTTTCGTGACAGTGATATAGCGATTGAGACCGTAGTGCAAGATTAGCTTACCCTCGTGCGCCGTCGAGCAAGCCTATCGTCGAATGCGCTTTGTTGTAGGAGTTCCCATACTCTCTTAGTTTTTTTTCAGTATTTTGTTTTGCTGCCATCAGCCTCCTTTGAAACAAACTTTTTCGTTGTGCGGTGAAAAACATCCACATGCCGAGAATCAAGAACACCATTCCTTCGATAGGCTCCATTGCTCCGGTTTTGCACGTTTGTTTTTGTGTCGCGTTTACGATGATGTCGTGGCAGTAGAGGAGGCGCAACTACAACGTAATCCCACCCACTTGAAGCGGTGCTACTGCAGTGGAAAAGCAACCGAGCCGAGCTGAGACGTGCTGTGCCGAGTCGAGTCGAGTCGAACCGTACCAAGCTGTACCACGCAGTGGAAAAGAGCCATAACTCTGCTTGTTCATCTTCATTTGGACATGATTTTGAGGAGAGGGTAGCTAAATTTGAAATAATATTGTCCTCTTGACTACGTCTTTCTTTTGCCATTAAGCTTCCCTGTTTTCGAGGGTACTTGGCTACCTCAAATTTCAATAGCTCCCAATTACTGCAGAATTTATTTTCTGAAAGTGCTTTATACCAATGATATAAAACAAGATTTTTAACCTTTATTTTAATATGTTCATATTGCAATAATGAACTATTAAGTTTCCAATATGAACTTCTACCCATGGCATGTGAAGAAGTGCTGATGTTAGTGGAAATAAGAACAGCCTTATGGTTGCTGAGCGGTGAAGGAATCACATTAACAGAGACATCTGAGGATTGTATACTCGCAGATACTAACCAATAATCTATTCGAGATTGCCTGTTACCAGACTTGTTGCTCCAAGTATATGTCAACATATCAGGAAACGTAGACCTCCATATATCAATCAAATTGAATCTCTCCATAAAACATTTAAGGTTTGTATTCTGACTATAAATTGGTCTTGCTGGTAAACATTCGAGAAATCCGTCCATAAGCGTATTAAAATCACCCCCTATAATAAGATAAAGATCTGGGAATTTCGACAGTCCCTGAAGGATATACTCTGCTAAAGTTTCAAATAAATGATCGTTTTCACTTTTAGAATTATATCCATAAATATTCGCAATGAGCAATACAGACCCGTGATTTTTGAGAGTTTGGCACAAAAAATGTCCAGATCCATCACGTTGTGTATGCAGAATTTCCCCGTTAAATCTCTTCTTTAAAGTGACGACACCGGCGGAGCGCTCAGATCCATGCGCACACCAGATGTCGTTACCCCATTGAGTCCTCCAGAAACGCACCTCATCAGGAATCAAATGAGATTCTTGAAAAAAGCAAAAATCAGTCCTATGTTGTTTAATAAAAATAAAGCTTTCCGTTTAATATGTTGTAATATGTTGCAACATTTAGTGTAACTATAGACAATGACAGAACGAAAGTGAAATGTGATCCACAAAAATAAGTGAGATTGCAAGAACAAGTGGAAGGAAAAAACGCGTTTAGGTTTTAGAAAAAAGTGAAACTCGAAATTCCAAAGGCCACGAAAACGGTTCATGTTAAAAGTAAAATAACAGAATAGTGTTTTCAATTGAAGTTAAATATGTGTAGGCTATAAATCCCATGTTGGCTTATAAGAACAAAAAATAGACCATCCAATAAAGGAAACAGAATCGCTGCATGTACTCGTTCATCATACGCATTAGGTTAATTCCGGACCCGATGGATGGCAAAGGCACTTAGTAAAATTAAATATAAAAAATAAAAACTTTGAAGACATAATTAACGGTCTTCATTTTAGTTCAAAATTGACAACAAAAACGTAAGCTTATAAAGCAAAGTATAATACTCCAACTTTAGTAGGGTTGTAGTAGCCTATTCAAGCAAAAAAAAAAAGGCTACCTTTCCTCATCTTTCATGGTGGGTTAATTTCGATCCCGGCAATAAAGGCACCACCAACAAAATAAGCAGATTTCCCTTGGAGACTGGCTTCATTTACTGCAGGCCACAGCTGGAGACGTCATGCTCTGTCCATCTTAGACAGATCTTCTGCAAAACGCAGACCGTGACATTCAGACTTTTTCGCCGCTTTCCACACAGAATCGCGAATCACCCTGGATGTAAACTGAATAATTATTCCTCTGGGTTTATCGGACAGCTCCTTTCCCTTCTTCTGGCCCAGACGATGCACTGTGTCAATTAGACTAGGGAGTATGGTCTTCTCTGTAGGTAGGACAGTTTGACATATGCCAATAGCTTCTTGTCACACATCTTGTTTAAGAATTTCGCTAAAACATATAAAGCATTTTAAGATTTGTTTACCATTATATATAAAAATGTGTGTATGTTATATGATACATTACACATTTTTTACATGATCAATAATTATTATAACATTTATTGACATTATTACTATATTATTTATATTGCTCTTACTATTATTTGTTTTTGTTTTCTTTCTTTGTAACTATTCTTACTCCCAATTCTACGAACCATTATTTTTATGCCTATAAAACACTGAAAAATTGAAACAATGGGAAAGAGAGGGACTGAGAGACTGGCAAAGGATGAAGGAATTTTGGTTAATCACGTTCTCCAACTGGCAGACTGAGGATATAAATCTCCATTTATCTTGTTGGAGTCCCCCTCTGTGAGATCTTACTGTATGAAGTTCCCATGAGCACAGGGTTATTCACAAATCAACTGAAGTTCCAACCACTAATGATCAATAAGAACCGGCACCATGAATTACAGAGCTGCCATCTGTATGCACCCTGCCTCTATACACTTCCCGTCCTCTACTGTGTGTGCAAATATCTGTTGCATGATGCATCTACAGGTGTCTCTTTGTGGCAGAGGGATGCTGGTGAGTGCTAGACGCAACTGCAGCTTCCTCAAACAGCTGGTCAACAGTTGCCCACTGTGGTACATAAAAGCAGCCCAGTGCAGGGCATTGTGGGCACATGAATACGAGAGAGGCATCATCGCTTTCTGTTTCCCATAAATCAGTGCTTAAGTTAACCCAGGCCTGCCAAAACTGTATCTGTGGCAAAAATATGCTTGTGGTGAGTGTCATATTCCCCCTTCCACTCTGAATGATGATTATAAACAGTATCACACAGATAATGAGACCCATTCATGACTTAAGACTGCTTTTACATGAGACTAAATGGAGGAGATCAGTAAAGAAAACAATATAAGGCCTTGTATGTTTTGCTTTGCCAACATTCTTCCCTCTCAACAGGAACACCGCCTGGATATGGTGTGTAAAAGTATAGAAATGGGATTTTTGCCCAATAGATTCATCTATTAAAGTGTTGGCTACTAAAACTGCACTAACACATTTCATGTTTGACATTTAATTTCCTTTCTAAAACAATTACACTACAATCTACCATTCGTTGCATAACTCAGAATTTGAATAAATCTATTAAAGTGTGGCTATAAGTGCTAAAAATATACTGAAATCTGAGGAGAAAAGGAAACCTATACTGAAATGAATGAAACAGCTGGGAGTTTAATTCGTTTTCAAAGGGTGTGTTCGTGAATACTGTACTTAAAGTATGATCTCGGAATAATGGCTGCATGTGAAATAAATGACTCTGCTTGAGCCGCATTTCATTTTCTGACAGTCGACATCAGTATTGGACTTGCCAAGCGTCATGATTTCTGCCATACTCATTGAGCATATTCTGAATGCTGAATTATCCAGAAGCCCAGACTCCCATTAGTGATCTGGAGCCTTTCTGGTGTGAGGGGACTATCATCAGTAATATGTGTTCCCCAGGCTCTTGGACAGGTCTGTGACCATCAGTAACCACCCTAGAGTCCTCGTGCTCACATTTAAGAGATCATTAGCAGCCTGCAGTGTAGAAGAATCTGTAGCCAGATGTGTCATATCACGGCGCCTTACCATTCCACAGGGGTCTTTCTCTCTAAAACTTTCTTGTTCAGTCATTCTTTGTTCTTTTAAAAGGTAAGGTGCGTAACTTTTTGCGCCACTGTAGCAGGACTACTGTAGGTTTCCCAAACTTCTTTCATTGTTTATATAAAAGATACTCAGAAACTCACTATTGGCGAAGCCAGTGTTTATACTGTATCTTTCTCTGCAATTTATAATTTCATCTGATTAAATAATTTTTTTTTGCAAGCAATATGTACATTGCAAATATTTACACTACTGTTCAAAATTTTGGGGTCAGTAAGGTTTTTTAATTAAATTAAATAATACTTTTATTTAGCAAGGATGTATTAAATTGAAGTTACATTTATAATGCATCACAGTTGCCACAAAAATATTAAGCTTTCAACATTGATAATAATAGTAAATGTTTCTTGAACACCAAATCAGAATGATTTCTGAAGGATCGTCTGACACTGAAGACGAGTAATGGCTGCTAAAAAATGCAGCTTTACCATCATCACAGGAATAAATTACATTTTAAAATATGAAATAGAATTTTAAATTATTATAATATTTCACAACATTACTGTTTTACTGTACTTTTGATCAATGCAGCCTTAGTGAGCATGAGATTTCTTTGAAAAAATAAAAAAATAAAATCAGACTGAAAGTGTAAACTGCTGATTTATTTGTTTAAGTAGCCTATTAAACATAGAATTTAACATTAAAAAACACCTTTAACTTTTCCCCCTTTTTTACCATTGCATCTCTTCCCAATAATCTGTTTGATGCATTATTAAGGGAGTGAAGGTGGATGGATGAAAGAGATTCACTTTACACCTGTATTTAATTCTCTCCATTACCTAAAGCTGAAAAGCATGGAGGTTACTGTCACGACCTTGAAGCAGTTTGCCTTCTCTTCCTGTGCAAGATTAACGAGAGCGACAGAAGGGCAAGAGAAGTGATCAAACGAGTAACTAAGGACAGGGGAACCAACAGAGCATGTGGGGGAGGTACAGGAGACAGGTGGGACACCGAGAATAACAAAACACTCAGATCACTCAGGTGCAGATGCGGTGATTTGACCAAGAACAACATGTTCCTGGATCAACATCTTTGTTGGTCCTGGAACAATATCCACAAAAACTCTATACATTATTTAATTTTTTGAAGGTAAATATTCATTTGTACGGCTTCTGAGAAATATTAATGGCCAGGGTTTTTTATTTGACTACAAACTTTTTAGTCTGTTTATTATTTGTAATAAACAAAATAGATTTTAATTAAATTTGGAGTATGCAATGCTGGTTTTGTTAACTAAAACAATTACAAATTGAAACTGAATATTAAAAATGAATATTATAAACTGAAATTAAATATAACTAAAAAAAGTTGCATTGGCAATTAAGTGAAATAAATAAGTTGAAGAACTTAAAAACTAAAACAGGAGATTAAATTAAAGCTAAATAAATTGAATAAAATAATAAACTCAAATAAACAACTAATAAAGTCAAAAAGCACCTAATGAAATTCCTAAAATAATGAGACAATTTAAAATATTAATAAATACTATATTATTATATTATATAAATGATCCCAAAATAACACTGGCAATTACTTAACTATGCAAATATTGCCTGCACATGAATTTTTTAATTTTAATTTAATTCATTATCACAGCTTTCAATGGTGCCCTATACTCAGGTTTATATAAGTTTTCTTTATTTTAAAAGGACTTTGATTTCCAGTGATTGAGAGGTGGATGCCTGGTCCTCGCAGAATATGGTTGTGGACGGTCCAGGCTGGCTCTGGGGGCCCCTGCCTCTGGTCCATATGTCAGAAGAGGAAGCTGTCTGCCTGGGCAGAGCCAGCCGTATATCTCCCCTGCACCGAGGGAGCTGCTCCCTGCCTCTCATTTCCTCAGGGGAACGCATAGTGATAAATGGAGGGAGGATACCATGCACACACAGCAGGGGTGGTGAACAGGTCAAAAAGACACACTTGTGGACAGAAACCTCACATACTTATCATTCTCACACACATACATACATTGCATCAGAACATCACAAATGTCTTCTAGATGTTGCAATGCGTTGCAATCCTTTTGATTTATTAGGCCTAGAACAATGTCTTTACATTGTGTGCACACTACAACTCCTGCACACACACAAAGTATGCTACAGATGGACCCTGTTATCCATGGGTTTCATGTTCAGAATTGAGTACCACCGTACATTAGTGAATGGATGTTTTGAGAATCGAAGCGTTACAGTATGGACATGGAGTGAAGGATTTCATATACAGCTTTGGGGAGCAGCGATGGATAGAACAAGGAAAAGGGTGGGAGAGGTGGGGGCCGACTAGTTAGAAACACATTTTTTGATTGCTCTCATGTGTGCGGGATTATGTACTGCTCTCATTACCCAGTGAGTCCGTTCAGTGGCGGTGTGTTTACATTGCCGGACCGGGGATGTGCGCTCAGCCAGGCGTCTATTTACAGATGCAGTTGGACACATCCTCGACCGGCAGCCTTGAGAGGCAGTAGCCCCCCGGCCCCGGGGCATGCTAAAGATATTATATTCGTTTATGACTAAACTACAGGAGGGTGAGCGCTGCAAGAGAAGCATGCGGCCTGAAACAGATGCACCGCAGGAGAGAGAGATATGTTTGGGTGATCAGAGCCGCTTGTAATGATCATGTTCGCTGGCCAGCTTTTCCATCCCATACTGCCAGTGAGACATCCGGAGTTCAAATGAGGCACCCAGTCGGTAATGTTACACAAATAGAGAAATCTCGCAATAAACCATTGAGAAATACAGATACGGCATGTTAATGGCAGCCTGTCTGTGCTTGGACAATTGCCCGATGTGTCCACTGCTTTAAGAAATAATTATGATTCGCTTCTTTATATAAACTACACTGATGTTGATAGAGAGGGAGCACAGCAAATAGCATATATACAGGCATACATTTTCAGCTCCATAAATCTGAGCTCCCCTGCAGAGAGGGATGAAACTGCCTCCTACAGGGCTGGAATGGACAGGGAGAAAGTGCCTCATATATCAAATCAGCAAAAGATGCTTCCTCCAATGCAACTTTGGAAATATATTTCTCTCTTCTTTCATGGAAAGATAGAAGCAAAGAAGCAACATGTTCACCTAGAGCAGCACAGGTACAGCTCCTGCACATACCTGTATTACACATCCTGCTTTCCGGTCTAGTGAAATCACAAATAAAATATTGAGGTTTATCCCAAAAAAGGTTTGGGAAGGAATTAACTATATCAAAAATGAACTGTCATTTTTGATATAGTTAATTCCTTCCCAAACCATATATCATATTGGTCATTCAAATATGAAATATTTACTTTTTTTAAATTATTTAATCATTAAATATTTCCCTAATATTTAAATAATTAAATAAGAAAAACTTCTCAGTTATGACTGTAACCCTGGTTCCCTGAGAAGGGGAACAAGACGCTATGTGTGGAGTTGACGCTAGGCCCTCAACGTGTCTGAAAATGTGTTCCAAACTATTGGCCAACAGCAGTCTATGACGTCATGAGCGGAGCGCCCAAAAGTGTAAGAGGGCTCCTGCAGAATACGTCATCAACTCTTTTTACCGAAGGAGATGTGCAGGCAACCCGATGCATGGCAACAAGATGCCAGGTCGTAACCTGAGAAGTTCCCTTTCGGAGTGAAACCTTGATGCGGCGTCTGAAGACGACGCTATGGTGAACAAATACCCACTCCAGCATACTGAGGAGATGCCAAGTATGCAAACCATAGTGGGCATAAAATAACTTGAATCTATAGGTCAATCTAACCCGATCTCAGGACAATTCGTACGTATTTTACGAGGTGGCTAATTTGTACGAATTTGTATGTTTTTTGCTAAATCATACGTATTTGACGTGTTAGTCAATTCGTTTGATTTTGTACGAATTACCTAACCTTAAACCCTGCCCCTAAACCTACCCATCACTGCAGTATAGACAAATCATACGAATTCATACGAGTGAGGTTGTACGAATTCATACGAATAAGCCACCTCGTACAAATGTGTACAAATTGGTCAGGAAATAGCATTGGTCAATCAGATAGAGTCAAGGCGTGTCAACCCCCTAGGCGCAAAATAGCAAGCCATAGACTGCTTAGTGGAGCCAGTCCATAAACTTTAATTTCTCTAATAGCAAGAGAATTTTTCAGCATCAATGCTCTAATGCAAAGGAAAGTCCTGCCCTTATAATCTTCCTCCCTCCCTTGCAGTGCAAGTAAAAACCTAAATGCCCCAAAAGCAAGGTTCTGATGCTAATTATGGCAGTATATTGACAAAGCCCTTAGGGAGTAGCTTGTTCAAAGGGAGTACTACAACCTTTGATCCACCACTACTTCTCAGAGGGAGAAAAAGCTTGTGCTTCATCAAAAAAAAGAAAAAGAAAGAAAATAGAGAGAGATGAAATACACAAGGAGCATGGAGGAAAGGCTCTTGCCAACTCAACTCAAGCCCTAAGAAAACTGCAGGGGAGCTAAAGCTCTACTTATCTACCCTAGAGCCAAAGAGAAGAGAGCTCAACCCTGTCCAAGTCACGTCAGGGAGCTGATCAGAGACCTACAAGCGCCAATTGAACAAGCCCTTTTACAACAAGTCAGGAGGCCATAGGCCGACCACCCTAACTTGCCAGGTCCTTTCATAGGTCGACCAGAGTCATGAGCGATACCCTCTACAGGGAGCGTAAAGTCCTACTTCAGTAAAGTCCTAGAACAGGCTGAATCTGATTAATTACTAATTACTATTATACTTACTAGTCTATCCTGCTCTACTGTTAATGATATCGTCAAAGCTTTGCAACAACAGGGAGCATGTTTTCAAGATGCTTTCAACCCTTAGTAATAGTTTTTAACTATTAATAATGCTACTCTGCCAATTCCTACTCCATCTTAGGGAAGGAGGAACATGAGAGCAATGCATTGCTCACAAATTATTCTCACTACCCAGGATCTATACCCCAAGGAGGACGCAGGGGAGCCATGTCCTACTTAAAGACAAGATAACTGGGGGAGAGCTGCTCATACCCTGTCTACAGTAAATGCACTCTACCTAGAGAGCACCCTCCCAAAGGGGAGTGATATCCCTCTTTAAGGCTTCATCTAATGAGGGAAGTAAGGCTAGGTTCATACTGTCAGTCCAAATTCGAGTAGTTGTGTATCTGATTGGAATCTGATCTAAAATTATTGTCTGTCCACACTGTGTATCGCAACTGTTCAGATCTGATTTGTGTGTCGATGTCACTTTTCCGTTTTCCAGAATATCTGCATTGGTTTTGTAACGTTAGTCCACTGCAGGCAAGTTGACAGAACCCAAGTGCAGTTTATTTACAAAGATTCAGATATGATCAAACATATAACAGAAACGTGGCATGGCATGGCATGGCATGGCATGGCATGGCATGGCATGGCATGGCATGGCATGGCATGAACAAAACTGACCAATAGTGGTTACAGGAAACAATACTAGACAAAGACACATGGCAAACATGAGGGCTTAACTACACAGAGACTAATGACTAACAAGACACACCTGTGAACAATCAAGACAATGAACCAATGAGAGAATAGAACTGAGAACCCACATGACTAAATCAACCAATGACAACATGACAAGAGACTAGGGAAGCACATGGCATGATCACATGAGGGCACAGTGGAATCACATGACAACAGAAAACATGACAATGAACATGAAACAGAACCAACGCACAAGACATTACAGATTTCTATGGCAATATCATTACGTTGGTAGGTATAGGCCAAAAACAACAACAACAGCACCAGTAACAACAAATACTCACAGTAGGCCTATTACACAAGTGCTCTAAAATTATGTTTAACTAATTTAAGTATTTATGTTATAAAAAGTCTATCAATTTCAAAACTTACTAGTCGGGCAGTTGTCTTATTCCTGTTTAATTGGGTGCAAAAAAACAGACATTTAACGATTCCTCCTTAAGGGACTGAGAGGAAGTGACAGTAACTCGAACAACAGAGCTACCCACGCTGTCTTTCACTAGATGAAGATTCATGATCAGGTGTTAACGCACTTCAAGTTTGTTTTGCTTTCTCACCACAAGTAGATTGGAGGGAGAAAAAACCAGGAGCGAGAGAGAGAGAGAGAGAGCGAGAGAGAGAGAGAGAGAGAGAGAGAGAGAGAGAGAGAGAGAGAGAGAGAGAGAGAGAGAGAGAGAGAGAGAGAGAGAGAGAGAGAGAGAGAGAGAGAGAGAGAGCAAGCAAAGAAAAAAGGTGATGAAAGAAACCATCTGGCCCAGGAGCTAATGTACATCAACACATTAATCCTCTATCCCAGAGTGATGAGTAGGAGAGAGAGAGAGAGAGAGAGAGAGAGAGAGAGAGAGAGAGAGAGAGAGAGAGAGAGAGAGAGAGAGAGAGAGAGAGAGCAACAGAAGCGAGGAAAATTAGACGTGTCTAACACTAGTACTTCTTCCATCTCCAGGGAATCTGACTGACCAGTGCTAAATGATCCATATGTGGCTGTGGTTGTAAATAAGTGAGATGGAAATATTGTTTCTAAGACAGCATTTGTGTCAGTGTATGCTTATGTCATGAAAGTCTAGTAAAGATTCATAATAGGTATACAATATCATCTCATAAAAGATGAGATAATTTTTTTAAACACTATAGGAGACAATGAAATTTAAAATGCTGAGGCTACATTGAAAATCTTTTCTTTCTTTCTTTTTGTATTTAAACATGGAAATAAATAGCATTTAAACATGGAAAAGTTTGAATTGTAAAGGATTCAAAATATTTGTACCATCACATGTTGCCTTGATGACATGCCTAAAAAGAAAGCTGACATATACAGAGCCCTCCACTAATATTGGCACCCTTGGTAAATATAAGCAAAAATGGAAGATTATAAGATTTCTAGCAAAAGCAGTCAGGTTTAGATTTTTTTTTATCTGTTGGTATTTGCTAGAATCCATGATATTATGTATCAGGGGAAAAAAAAGCTCACAACATTAAAGATCCAGCAGTACATTTAACCGTGGGCATAGGATACGTTCCTGGTTTGCTGCCCAAAAAATTTTTTTTTAGTATCATCTGACCATAGAACCAGATCCCTTTTGAAGTTCTAGTCGTGTCTGACACCTGAAAATGTTGGGGTTTGTTTTTGGATGAGAGAGGAGAATTGTTCATGAAACCCTCCCAAACAACTTGATAGTGATGTAGGTGCAGTTTGATTTTTTTTTAGGCCAAGACTCAACTAATCTCTGCAATTCTCAAGTGGCTTTGGCTGCTCAAACTCTCCTCCTCACCCTGCATTAGGACGATATAGACATGTGTCCTCTTCCAGGCAGATTTATAACATCTTTACTTGATTAGAACTTAATTACTGCCCTGAGGATATTTTTTTTTAATGCTTTAGCTATTTTCTTACAGCCACTTTCTATTTTAAAGCTCCACAATCTTTTGCTGCACATCAGAACTACATTCTTTGGTTTTACTCATAGTGATGAATGATTAAGGAAATTTGGCCTTTGTGTTTCCTCATGTTTATACCCCTGTGAAAATTTGTCATGACTGGACAAATTTCCGTGCTCCTAGTCACCCTGGTGTGCTAAAAAAAAAACATAAATATGAATGAGAATATCCTTCAGAGATATTTAACTCATAATCTAATAATTGTGGCCAACATGGATTGAGAAAAAACATTTATTTCATAATAAATGAAAATACTTTCAATTGTTTTACTTCAATGAAAGGTTAGAATTTTGTGATATTTTTAAATCAAAGATCAAAAGGATAAACAATGCAGATTTATTTTAACATTTGCCTTTGCTCATTTAGCTGCCTTTGCTTTGCAGCCTTTAAGGGTTTGTTCAAAAGCCAAATAAGCTGGTATATGTTCCTGAATAGTTTGCCATATTACAGTATTTATTATATTTCATATCCTCCAGTCAGCAACAATAATCCTCCACCATCCTCTCTGAATGAGTGATTCAATAGGGCACAGGACACAAAATGGCACACTTTTTCACCCACTGAGCCCATGAAACTTAAACTAGCAGTAAAAAAATAGTCTGTTTCAATTATTGTCATCCACATTTCATGATATAACTCAAAGACCACACCAAAACCACTTTTGTAAACGGGAAATGATGCTGAACTGTCTCTGTAAGGTATTTTGGGCATCCCTCTGGCATTCCAGCTGACTTGACCAGGTTTCGCCTCATCTATCAGCCACCCTGTTTTTTATGAGGAGAGAGATCGATAGAGTTGTACTCTATAAAAGTTCGTTTAAACCCCCCCACCCTCCTTGGCATGTTGGAGCTGCAGTGAAGCGTGTAATCGTAACACCATGTCCGAGGCTGGAGAGAACTCACAGGCCAAATTGCCTGTGTCATCGCCCGTGTCTGGCCGTGAAATACTGGGCCTGACGTCATTGTCCCTCACGGAGGGAGGCAAGCGTGCTCTGGGAGGGGGTGGGAAGGCATGTTAGCGTAAAGAGGTGGGGGGGGGGGGTTCATGCAGGGAATGGTGGATCTGTTCAGATCGTTATATCCTATTCCCTTGATAATCATTTAAAATTATTACCTATTCCTTCTGCCCTTTAAATGTTGCTTCCGCTTTCTCCTGTTCTCTTCCTCCAGTGTGCCCATCACCCTTTCTTCATCTTGTCCTGTATTTGTTTCATGACCATAAACTCCATGTTGACTTCTCTCAACCCTGAAGTGAACTCTGGAACTCTGAAAAATCAGAAGAAACCTAGACATCTTCTCGTATTCAAGATAATTCTAGAAGGTCAACAGAGCTGAAACGCGATCACTCTTCCAATGTTATAGGAATAGTTCAAAATCATTATTTACTCCCCCTCATGCCATTCCAAACATGTACGACTTTCTTTCTTCTACTGAACACAAATATTTTTGTTCTTGTTTTGGACCCCATTGACATTCATTGTGTGTACAACAACAGTTTAAACCAGTGTTGTTGTTAAATAAAAGCAAAACTAAAACTATTAAACATTTTTGTTGATTGAAAAAAAGCTGTACTAAAATAGAATATAAATATTAGATGAAAAACTAATGGAAATATAAGAGTAAATTATACATAACTTAGCAAGCAACAGTTATAAAGTAGCTCAACATGCACTATGGGCGATTTTCTTTGAATGTCTCTTCTGTGGCCTTTTATGGTCAACAGAAATCAAAATGTTTCCTTGATTACTTAATTGTTGTTGTGTTACTTAAATGTGCAATTTAACCCTACAAATGCCATTCTTCTTCTTAACTGCAGCATGTTGGAGAAGTTGAACTTCAGCCAGGCAACAGGGCTGCATGCATAGGACTCAGTATTGTGATGAGGGTGTGATTTAGGGTGGACGCCAGGGCCTGAGAGGGTCCAAAATGTAACAGAGACCACAGGGTTATGAGACTTGACGCACATCTCCAGTTGGATTTGGCCTCCGAGGTGCATGGCTGAAATTGAATTGGCCTTCTGAGAAGTGTCTTTCTTAGTCATCTTACTTTAGAATAAACACAGCTTAAGGATTATAAATAGACCTGGTCCATCTATTTATTTCATTCAATGCCTGAAAGGGCTCAGTCTTATGGTCAGGTTTCAGATGGTTGAGAGGGGGGCGTATGGAACAGATATACAAACACAAATGTGTGTGTTGGAGTGTGTGCGTATGTTAAACAGAGTTCGAGAGCCGGTCCTCAGTGCATGCACTTCAGAAACTCAAGGTCATGGTTAATGCTTTTTTCCCTCTGGTGATCTCCCAGTGGATCAGGTACAGATGATCCCAGTCATATTTCATGTGTCACACACTTAAAAAGGGGAAAGTAGTCATTCGTCAGTATGCACGGCAGCTGCTGCAGTCTACAAAACAACTTGTGTAAGCGGTCACAAACAACAGCATCAAAGATCCTGCTGTCATAATAGTTTTCAATGATATTTTAATTTGCCATAGTTACCACATAGTACCACCAAAAAACATTCTGTCACCATTCACTCAACTTCATGTCATTCCAAACATGTATGATATGGGATATTTTGAAGAATGTTAAATTTAGTATTATTTATACAGTATACTGTTATCTTTTAAAAAAAATTATCCAATAATATATTTATAATTTAACAAGAGTTTTATTTTCTGGCATAAAAGCAAGAGGGCTTTTGAATAAAGTAGCAATGCCAATTAGGGTGACAGAATTGAACTGAAATTAACACTGAACGCTATAATGCATCTATACACCGTTCAAAAGTTTGGGGTCGTAATATTTGTTTAATGTTTTGAAAGACATCTTTTATACTAAGTCTGTATTTATCAAAAATGTTTATGCATTTGATCAAAAATACATTAAAAAACACACAAACACATATACATATATACATACACATATACATATATATATATATATTTATTAGGGGTGGCACGGTACATGAAAAAAAAGTGTCGCACGGTTTCGACGCATGCGCAATGTATCCTCGTGCCCGTATGCAGACAGTGGGTGTCCTTTTCGCGCGAAATAAGAGGTGTGTGTGTGGACATACAGTCAAATAAAGTAAAAGTGGAGTGCTGCAGGTCACGTCACGTGTAGAAATGCAAGTGGGAGAGATACGGAAGGCTGCCCGGAGTTAGAGGATGCGCCAGCGACGTATAGCAGGCAGGGCAGATGCAGTGCGTATGCGCGTGCGCACGTGCATTCACACACTGGCAGTGTTTGTCTCGTGCAGCTGAACCGTGGCTCGTGTATTGCAAATACAGACAAATATCGTCCATTCTGTCACATTTTCCGGTGTTCTCCTCCGACCCCTGTCTGTCTCATGCATATGGGCAGCATATATCTGCTGCAAATGCGACCATGTTCCCCTCGGTCTCATACACACATGCATATAACATGCTGTATATAAGTAGTTCACATGATAAATGTAACATTTAAAAGTTAAGATGCTTCTAGTTTTAATAATTTAAACATGTCTCTGAAGTTTGGGCAAAAACTTCTGGCAGTGTTGTGTTTTCGTGTATTTTTCTTTTCTTTTCACAGTGCTGTATGTCATATGGTGATTGTGAAACACACGGAACACTTTATGGTGAAATTTGTTAATCAGGTCAGCTGCATTAAAGCCACAGTGCATTGTTCTGATCAAAATTGACATGATTAACATGAAAAATGTTACGCCAATGTGTCGGACTCTGTAGACAGCCAGTTAAGAAACAACTTCTACATGATATAAAAAAAATTTAATACTGTATCCTAATTGTGGATGATTAAGATATATATCATATGCTGAAGTAAATTTCTGGAGTGTTAACGATAAAAAAACAACAACAACAAGAACCGTATAGAACCGAAAACCGTGACCCTAAAACTGTGATACGAACCGAACCGTGGGTTTTGTGAACCGTGCCACCCCTAATATATATATCAGTGAGGAAAATAAGTATTTGAACACCCTGCTATTTTGCAAGTTCTCCCACTTCATGGAGGGGTCTGAAATTGTCATCGTAGGTGCATGTCCACTGTGAGAGACATAATCACAAAAAAAAAATCCAGAAATCACAATGTATGATTTTTTAAACTATTTATTTGTATGATACAGCTGCAAATAAGTATTTGAACACCTGAGAAAATCAATGTTAATATTTGGTACAGTAGCCTTTGTTTGCAATTACAGAGGTCAAACGTTTCCTGTAGTTTTTCACCAGGTTTGCACACACTGCAGGAGGAATTTTGGCCCACTCCTCCACACAGATCTTCTCTAGATCAGTCAGGTTTCTGGCCTGTCGCTGAGAAACACAGAGTTTGAGCTCCCTCCAAAGATTATCTATTGGGTTTAGGTCTGGAGACTGGCTAGGCCACGCCAGAACCTTGATATGCTTCTTACAGAGCCACTCCTTGGTTATCCTGGCTGTGTGCTTCGGGTCATTGTCATG
Organism: Romanogobio albipinnatus; assembly: GCA_023566225.1. Taxonomy (NCBI): domain Eukaryota; kingdom Metazoa; phylum Chordata; class Actinopteri; order Cypriniformes; family Gobionidae; genus Romanogobio; species Romanogobio albipinnatus. Next base: position 31,538,341 of record CM042243.1, on the reverse strand, counting down.
TTGGAAGACCCAGCCTCGACCCATCTTCAATGCTCTAACTGAGGGAAAGAGGTTGTTCCCCAAAATCTCGCAATACATGGCCGAGGTCATCCTCTCCTTAATACAGTGCAGTCGCCCTGTCCCATGTGCAGAAAAACACCCCCAAAGCATGATGCTACCGCCCCCATGCTTCACAGTAGGGATGGTGTTCTTGGGATGGTACACATCATTCTTCTTCTTCCAAACACGTTTAGTGGAATTATGACCAAAAAGTTCTATTTTGGTCTCATCTGACCACATGACTTTCTCCCATGACTCCTCTGGATCATCCAAATGGTCATTGGCAAACTTAAGACGGGCCTTGACATGTGCTGGTTTAAGCAGGGGAACCTTCCATGCCATGCATGATTTCAAACCATGACGTCTTAGTGTATTACCAACAGTAACCTTGGAAACGGTGGTCCCAGCTCTTTTCAGGTCATTGACCAGCTCCTCCCGTGTTCTGGGCTGATTTCTCACCTTTCTTAGGATCATTGAGACCCCATGAGGTGAGATCTTGCATGGAGCCCCAGTCCGAGGGAGATTGACAGTCATGTTTAGCTTCTTCCATATTCTAATGATTGCTCCAACAGTGGACCTTTTTTCACCAAGCTGCTTGGCAATTTCCCCGTAACCCTTTCCAGCCTTGTGGAGGTGTACAATTTTGTCTCTAGTGTCTTTGGACAGCTCTTTGGTCTTGGCCATGTTAGTAGTTGGATTTTTACTGATTGTATGGGGTGGACAGGTGTCTTTATGCAGCTAACAACCTCAAACAGGTGCATCTAATTTAGGATAATAAATGAGTGGAGGTGGACATTTTAAAGGCAGACTAACAGGTATTTGAGGGTCAGAATTCTAGCTGATAGACAGGTGTTCAAATACTTATTTGCAGCTGTATCATACAAATAAATAGTTAAAAAATCATATATTGTGATTTCTGGATTTTTTGTTTTAGATTATGTCTCTCACAGTGGACATGCACCTACGATGACAATTTCAGACCCCTCCATGATTTCCAGGTGGGAGAACTTGCAAAATAGCAGGGTGTTCAAATACTTATTTTCCTCACTGTATATACTATGATGTGTGTATATATATATATATATATATATATATATATATATATATATATATATATATATATATATATATATATATATATATATATATATATATATATATATATATATATATATATATATATATATATATGTATACACACATACACACACACATATACATTGATATTTTAGCGCGGATGTATACCTAGCCGAATTGCACTGTAGGGGGCGAGAGAACAAGTCTTCGAACCTGGGTGTATGCCTACTAGTGTTGTCAAAAATATCGATACTGAAATATCTGAAACGATACAATACACATTTTCTACAATATCGATATCAGCTGCGCTCTCCTCTCCGACCGACAGCGAGTGACACGCACCCGCCTCCTCTCATTCAGTCCGTTTAATCCTCTGAACATTGCGAACTGGTGTTCTGCTGGACTTTTGTTAGTATTGGTGTGACCGGTCTGAATTTCGCACAGGGTTGCACATAACGTTAATTCTACTAATTCCCGCAGATTTCGCGCTCGCATCTGAAGTGCACACACACACATAACCGTAATAAAGCCGCCTCTGACATACAAGTGCATAAATGAGCTCCTTTTCCCAGCTTATTAATGGTCAAATACACTCAAAAATGTCTCAATGCCCATCTTGGTGAGTTTTAACGTAAACACAGTCGTAACCAACTCACAGGAACAGTGTTTATATATGCGTGCGTCAGGTCTTAAAGGGACAGAAGTTATAATTTATTATTCAAACTACAAAAAGACAAACGATCACTTACGAGCACACATATTATGAATGCTTTTGGCAGAATTCAAATGAGCCATTTTAATCTAGATTAATTTTGGAATTAATCTAGATTAATCTAGATTTTAAAAAAAATATCTATGCCCACCACTAATATATATACACTCACCTAAAGGATTATTAGGAACACCTGATCAATTTCTCATTAATGCAATTATCTAATCAACCAATCACATGGCAGTTGCTTCAATGCATTTAGGGGTGTGGTCCTGGTCAAGACAATCTCCTGAACTCCAAACTGAATGTCAGAATGGGAAAGAAAGGTGATTTAAGCAATTTTGAGCGTGGCATGGTTGATGGTGCCAGACGGGCCGGTCTGAGTATTTCACAATCTGCTCAGTTACTGGGATTTTCACGCACAACCATTTCTAGGGTTTACAAAGAATGGTGTGAAAAGGGAAAAACATCCAGTATGCGGCAGTCCTGTGGGCGAAAATGCCTTGTTGATGCTAGAGGTCAGAGGAGAATGGGCCGACTGATTCAAGCTGATAGAAGAGCAACTTTGACTGAAATAACAACTCGTTACAACCGAGGTATGCAGCAAAGCATTTGTGAAGCCACAACACGCACAACCTTGAGGCGGATGGGCTACAACAGCAGAAGACTCCACCGGGTACCATTCATCTCCATTACAAATAGGAAAAAGAGGCTACAATTTGCACGAGCTCACCAAAATTGGACAGTTGAAGACTGGAAAAATGTTGCCTGGTCTGATGAGTCTCGATTTCTGTTGAGACATTCAGATGGTAGAGTCAGAATTTGGCGTAAACAGAATGAGAACATGGATCCCTCATGCCTTGTTACCACTGTGCAGGCTGGTGGTGGTGGTGTAATGGTGTGGGGGATGTTTTCTTGGCACACTTTAGGCCCCTTAGTGCCAATTGGGCATCGTTTAAATGCCACGGCCTACCTGAGCATTGTTTCTGACCATGTCCATCCCTTTATGACCACCATGTACCCATCCTCTGATGGCTACTTCCAGCAGGATAATGCACCATGTCACAAAGCTCAAATCATTTCAAATTGGTTTCTTGAACATGACAATGAGTTCACTGTACTAAAATGGCCCCCACAGTCACCAGATCTCAACCCAATAGAGCATCTTTGGGATGTGGTGGAACGAGAGCTTCGTGTCCTGGATGTGCATCCCACAAATCTCCATCAACTGAAAGATGCTATCCTATCAATATGGGCCAACATTTCTAAAGAATGCTTTCAGCACCTTGTTGAATCAATGCCACGTAGAATTAAGGCAGTTCTGAAGGCGAAAGGCAAACACAGTATTAGTATGGTGTTCCTAATGATACTTTAGGTGAGTGTATATATTATTAGCAACATTATACATTTCTTCACGTGGAACTTTCAACTAATTTTATTTGTCCTTGCTGAATAAAAAGTATTAATTTATTTTTTTTTAAATCTTATCGACCCAAACTTTTGAACGGTAGTGTATAATAATGGTAATTCTAGTAGCATTCTGAGTAAAAAACATTAACTAAACATTTCACTAAATACGCCACCGAGACACTTAGCTTTAGCTTCTACCTCAGAAAGTCCTATTCAATATTCTCTTGCAAAAATGTTACCATCTGCACAAGTGTTTTCCCAATATTTCACTTACTGTAATCATATGTCACACACTAGTTAAGTGTCAGACTCTCTATGGTAGATTATCATAACATTGAGATGACCAAATCACTGTACTCTACGCCAAATGTACACTCTCTTCTATCTGTATACAGACTAAAATAACTTAATTTCTTTGTACAGTATGATAAATAGCCTGCAATTTAAGTCCATTCCCAATGCTCTCCTAATCTGATATGTGTGACACAGAAAACCAAATCCACCAGATCTGCCTCCTCTATCTCTCGTTTCCTCTTTTCTCTTTGCCGACCCAGCTGTGGACAGCTGCTCCAAATTACCTAGGCTAGAAGTATTAGTAAGGGCTCCCCCGAGAACGTGTACGAGCAAAAATTACGTGTCGGTTCCGTGTGGTCTCATTTCATTTTCAGCTGCGATACAATTCAAGCCTCTAATCAACTGTGTCCCATTCAGACAGGCCAGAAAGTCCACTAACCTAACAAACTGCTTTCATTCCCAGTACTTGACCACATGAACTTTGTTTTCCATGCAGCTTTAGGATAATGGAGGAGAAGTAAAACGAGCGTGAAGAAAAAATGCATCGCATGGAATGTATTCATTTTTGGCACTTCCTCCATCAACCACGTTTCCCACCATCACCCTCTGCCTACAAATGAAACAATTTATAAAAGTCATCTGATGACAGAGGTGTCACGCCTGAAGCCTGTATAAAAGAATGTGTTTCTAAGAAAGTCTGAGCACATGCAGGCCACCTGGATACAGACATCAGCCCACCTGAAAATACAACTTTTGCCAATGAACAGAGCAGCAAAAAAGGCCCCTGTACCCTGCTGAAAAATCCAACATAAATCTGCATGAATTCCATGTTGGTCCAGGCTGGTTTATGCTGGTTATAGAGCCGTTATAGTGCCAATCTAACTGGTGGACTTCCCATGCTTGTGACGAGCAAACCAGAAGTAACCAGCATCCATGAAAAACATGCCTTATGTCGGTGACCAGCCATGCTAGAGTGCAGTCACATTTACTGCTACATTTTGTGGACAAAAAACAAAGCAAAACAAAATTGCCACAATGAAGTATTTCACTGGATGAATTTCCAGTGGCAAAGTTATGCAAATTTTGCATTGGGTTCAAGTTTGGTGATTTGTGTATCCTTCAGCCTAATTATTTCACTTTTGGTGTGAAAGGGCCTTTACATTTGCCCAAAAATAGACCTTTATATATATATATATATATATATATATATATATAAAAAGCCCATCCCAGGTAATTAGTCATTTTTAAGGGAGTAATGAAAAATTGTAATGCATTACTTTTCAAAGTAAATTTCCCCAAAACTGAATATGACATGAATTTGCAGAACAGCCCAATAGAAAACCTTTGGTTGAACAGTGAGCTCTGAGTGGGTGGAGGTTCGTAACAGCAACAAAGTAAAGCTGAAGATCCACAATGGATGAGACGCTCATTCTATCTACTCAGGTGTCTAATCAGCCAGTTTTGTAAACACTACAATGCAATGCAATGTTGTAAAATAATTAATTAAATAAAGAGTCTGTTTGGAAAGCAGTTATTTAGGGTTGGTTTGTTTGCCGACCCTAATAACTTTGGGTGTTTATTTTGACATCATTGTGACAGTAAATGTGACTGCACATTTAGACATAGATGACTCTTTTCTGTAATAAAATAAGCTGATATATAAACTGATATGCTACTGTATGTGTAACAATTTTATATTTACTATATAGACTATACTATATAGATATATAGTTTGGGTGAATCAGAGCCCTTCGCATAAGGCACGTTCTTGCATCTGTCTCACATTTTGGTATGCTGTATTACATTAAAATCAACATTCTACTCTAAAAAGCTGTGTCACCAACTTCCTGTGGCTTACTACATGTGATTACTTATTGCCTACTTAATTATTAATTTGTTCTTTTGTTTTAAATTAGAATATAATATGTTTTAATTTCAATTTAAGAGTCTAAAACAGGACGAAAAATTGACTAGTGTCCAAGTGTTTTAGCACCTGAAGTCTTGTGAGAGTAATAAACGTCATGAGGATATTTATAGCGTAGTATATGGAGAATGTCCAAATCCCCGCTCTGCAATAACGCACATGCATCTGCTAACCACATCAGACCTGCCCTCTCTCTTTTTCATTTGCTCCCTCTCCATTCCTATGACAGTAAGGTGAGCTAATAGAAAAGTGTATAGCATCAGCCCCTACTGATCTCCCATCGTACACTTTCTGTTCATTTACACATCCTCTGGCAACCCAGCAGGCCCCCATCGCAGGATAAATTTAGCTCGCATTCACCTTTAAGAAGTCAAATGAAGTTTGATATCAGCTTTAGAGTATTACTGATACCATCTGGCAAAGCAATGTCACACATAAACAACGATTTACATGATACCATTCAATCTTAAGTGCCAAGCCACCACTTCTATAATGATTTTTATCCATGCAATCCATTTCAGTTACACTTTTACATTGTCAATTTTAAATTTTACAGTGCTCAATTTCTATACAAGTAGAGTAACACCATGTCTTAACAAGGCACAATGTGGGAAGTTTCAATGTGGGAATTCATACAATGTATTTGTCCCCCTTTGTCTTCTAAACTACATCCCATATCCAACAGGTTCACCTACTTAAATTTCTGAAAAGTGGCACTTGCCTATTGAAGTGGTGGATGGTTGCCAGAATGTTGCTATGTGATTGTAATACAAACAATGATATTGTTTTTTGCTTTTATGATAATGTTGTCCCCCGATATGGTTGGGAGTCTTTCCTTCAATGTAAACCTATGGGATAGCATAATGTTAAGTATTTACCATTTACCTTTTTTTTTGAAAATTGACACACTTCTTCACATCATTCGTTCAAATGTGGGATGAGTTAAACACCCAAGTTTAAGTTTAAAGGTTTTGTTTATATCCTTAAACCTCAGTATGAGAAATAATCATAGTGTTGCACAAAAGTACTACTAATAATAACAGGAACATTAATGTTTTACGTGAGCAACTTGCATGCAGCACTATGTTATTAGAGCACGAGGACTTTGGTGTGAAGGAGTTGTTGGACCGCTGTTGCATGGCCAGTGTGCTGGTGGAATTTTTAAAGATTCATCTGTGACCACAACTACTTTTCACAGCCAGCCTGAGCCAGACACATCAAAAAAATAAAGTATTGTGTACAGTAGGCTGGCCACATCCAGGGTGTTGAGAGCATGTTTGGAGAACATGAAGAGCATACATTTGAAATATTTTTTCTTGTAAACATGTGAAAGAGTATGAGTGAGTGTGAGAGAAGGGGAAAGAGCAGTATTGAGTATGTGTGTTTGAGAGAGAGAGAGAGAGCATGTGTGTGTTTCTGACCATATAAATCATTTCAGCGCAGCTGCAGCCCGCTCCCCGATCTATCCGAAGATAAGCCTTCTCAAATCTCCCTCCGACATCATCTGGCTCTTCACGGAGTTCTCAGGTTCGTCTGGAAGCATGTGTGTGTGGATTGCTGCAACTGTAGATGGCATTAATTATAAATATATCGACTGATAAATAATTGTTGATATTCACATATTACATTACATATTAAATACTAAAATACATACATGTATGATATATATATATATATATATATACACACACACACATATAAATATGTGTATATTTTATTTAGCAGATACTAAATAAAATAATCTAAAATGTGTTTTCCAATTATCACTTTCAAAGTCCTGTTTTACCTCCAATGTTTTCTGTTTCACAGAGGATGGTTTATTTTGCAAAAGTACTGAGGTGTTTTAAATTGAAATTGTTTTATCCACATGTAAAGGGCATGTGGGTGGACAGGGTGATTTTAGCAGGGGGGATTGAGAGAGTTCAGGGAGTAAGAAGAGAAGAAAACAGCAGATGGACTTTGGATCAGTCACACAGTGACTTGGCAGTCAGATTTCATACTTTGCACGTATGAAGCGATTCTCTCTTTCGGTCATAAAGACACACACATACACACACACACACACACGCACACACACACACACACACGCACACACACACACACACACACATGCAGTAAAAGTAAGAAAAGACAGAATTTGGAATAGCCTTAATTTTCGCATAAAAATAGCAAATTATTTTCTTTTTCAAAACTAATGTTCTGACAGCATTTGTGGCAAGTAATGCAATGTAATGTAAAGTGCCTTGTAACTAACATTCTCTAACATATTTATTTATTATTAAATCCTCTATACTTACATATATTCTCAGAAATGCCTTGCTGTAAAACTGGCCACAAATGTCTAATTTATTAATAAAATAATGAATAAAACAAAAACAAAATCAACATAAGGGCTGATAATCGAAAGTGTGAAAAACAAAAACACCCTGTCTGTGTGCATACATCATAGGCACAGGGTATATAACTTGTAGAAGCATCCGTAATCATATTCAGGAGCTTGTCATAATAAAATGCTGTGCAGTGATTTGTCAGCAGCTCCATGGACCAGGCTGGGCAACAGAGTGTGTTTTTTGGAGCCTGGCCTTTTGCACGGGCAATATAACACAATAAGGCTACATTAGCCGTTTCTTTTCCCAGTAGAGATATGCTTAATGAGCTGGAGACATCTCCAAACCCAGCGCCAACACTCGCACCTCACACCTCAGGCGACAAGAGTGTGAGTGTTTTTGTGGTCAGGCGCATTGTGGCTTTAAACCAGAGCGAAATACATATTAGTGCCAACATGTTTACAGTCTTTGGGGAATGTTCTAGAAGAAAGATTAGGGAAAATAAATACAATTTTACATTACAATTTTATATTACATACATAGATTTTGGCAGAAATTTCTGTACAAAGCAATTAAATAAATGAATAAATTGCATGCTGTTGTTAACGCTATGCTTTAATACTACTAAAAATAACAACAAAAATTGAAAATTAAATATATTAAACGGAAATAAAAGCCATGAATTTAAATGTAAGCTAAATATGCTACAATAACCTACAATGTGAACATCACTTTGGCTACGATCACACTGACATATCCGATTTTTTGTGTATCCTATTGGAATCTGAATAATTAGCTGTTCACACTGTGTATTGCAACAGATCCGATATGTGTGAGATACGGAGATATCTCCATTATATTATTATTTTTTGAACGACCTGCACATCAAAAACTTAACATCAAAAACATAATCTAGCTTCTGTAACGTTGTCTGACATGTTTACGTTTTACATGGTGTGAGAAAGTGACAGAAACAATCAGAGCGGATAGAATGAGGGGCCGTTTACACTAGTGCTTTCAACTAAAACCGGAAACCTTTTTATGCGTTTTGCCTGTTCATTTACATGACAACAGCATTTTGTGAACGTTTTTGAAAACGATACCATTACTGTCTCCGTGTAAACGACAAAAATGGTGACGTGTTACGTGTTTATTACGCATTACGTGTCCATTCTATATGCATGTAATTTTTCTTGACATCACCAACTACTGGTCTAACAAGTATAATACAGCAGTTGTAATTGTTTTCTCAGATCCGTTTGAATGGGGATCATTTTGACAACGTTGTCGTTTGTATCCGAAAAACATAAAGGAAAAACTTTTCCATATTTAGTGCATCTTTGATGTGTAAACTTACCCTGAAACAGACTTCCAGAAATAAGATTTGAAGATTTGATTTTTTTTTTTTTTTTTACATATGAATGTAGCTTAAAATGGATTTGTAAAAACAGATTTCATGTGATTTATAATTATTTATTTTTTTTGCGGTTACTTGCTAAATATGATCAGATTCTGTTCAGATATGCACAAAAATCAGATTTGGACTGACAGTCTTAACAAGGCCTTCTGTCTGCTGTCTCTTTGACGCATTAGACTTCCTCAAACAGCAGCATCATTAACACCTCTATTTGATGTCCCTTCTATCTACTGTGTGTTCATCTTAGCATTTGTCCATATTGCATATGACAATGCCACTGATCAGCACAAAGTCTCAAGACTTATCACCGTACATTTTTAAACACTGATCAGAGATACTTTGTCTGTTCCCACAGGTGCCGGGTGATCACACGGCTGATCATGTGATGGGCGCGAGATGCCAGGAAGATCTGAGCAGCCGAGAACAGAACCAGCGGCCTTCAGCCCAGTCTGGAATAGTAGTGTTAACATTCAACATGAGAACCCACGAAAAGCACTGACATCACTTTACTGTACAACTGCAGGTATAACACCACTGACCCAATTCACAAGGATCTCAAATTCAGATTGCAATTAAAGAAAGATCATCACTTTAGATTTTAGTATTATAATAGTATTTGTTTGCTCGGGACCGGTGCCACACAGACTCGTGTCAGCCATTATCACAGATCTCGCAGTCTGATAGTAGTCTGAGGTTTAGGTGTTACCTAATACTATTTAAAGTATCACATATTGTCAGAAACTAGCAAACCTATTCACAGATCATGATGTAACACTACAATGAATTTTGGGAATGTTCTCATCCTTTCAGTGCATCTGCATATTCAACACTTGTATGTACACAAATAAATAATTACATTTCTGATCTTCAAACTGACGTGCACCCCTGCCACTTCTCATTTCTATCATGACAAAGAAAAAAGAAAAAAAGATTGTTAGAGAAGAGCAAAACAATGACTTTCAAAACTTTCAGCATTTTTACATATTCAAAAAACATTATTTGGTATGATTTATAAATTGCTTTTCCTCAAGGACTTCGGATATTGCTAACTTTGTGGGGACACTTTGTCCCCATAACATAGGGTTTATCACGACCACACACACACACACACACACACACACACACACGTCTGGTTTGCTTTGTGGGGACTCTCCATAGATGTAATCTAGGCGCCAGTTCCTCTTGATGTTAAATTCTCCAACTGTTGGAGGTTGTAATGGGCTTTCCAGGATAAATTAAATAACATGTCTTAAAACATATGGTGAAGCACACACTTAAAGGGGTACTTCAGCGCTGGGAAGATGAATGTGTATTTAAACTGTGTCATTTATGTAGTAGAAATGTTAAATTATTTTTGAATTTGGTGCCTTCTCGACTGAGAAAAGACAGAAATGTATTTTTGTCTCATGTGGTTGGAAGACAACAACTCCCAAAATGCACTTGCTTCGCTGCAGGGCCGGCCCTGACCAATCTGCTGCCCTAGGCAAGATTTTACTTGGTGCCCCTTGTATCAAGGTTTAGCACTACATGTTTTCAGTCTAAGTTGCGGAAACACTGGTACGGTTTATTTTTTTTAATGCATTGATGTTTTTTAATTTTTATTGTTTTATATGATGTCCAGTCCATTCTACCCCGTCATTATGTTCATGATATTATTATTATTTAATTTTTTTAAAAGGCTGATGATAGTTAAACGCCACATTACAGCCTAAACACAAATAACAAGTAATTGCATCTTGCATTCATGCACAAACTATTGAGAACTAGCAAAAGTGTTTGTTTTCCAGTAGATGGCAGCAAACTTCCACTAATATGCACATTCATGTTTTCACCATGAATTAAACTGAGAAATGTAGATATTTAATGTGAAATTTACATAAAATGTTGCCATTTTAAATAAACCTGTATATAAATATCATTACTAATTTCGGCAAATACATTTTAAAATGTCCATATGTCCCCTTAAAACTGATATTACATGCTAACTGAGATATTACATGCTTTTAAAAAAACAGATATGATTATTTTTGACAAAATACACTGTCTGTGGCCACTGGAGAACCCAGAACAGCTGCTTGCATATAGTTTAAGGTAAAACTGGAATTAATTAGCGTACATTAGTATTTTACTACTATGCAAATAAATAAACTGTTCATTCATTACACCACTTTACCTCTGTCTTTACACTGCAAAACAATGCTCTTCTTATTAAGTATTTTTTTCTTGTGTCCAGTTCAAACATCAAAAAATTCTTAAATCAAGATGTATTTACTAGTAAAATGACATTAGATAATTTTTTCCTTGTTTTCTGGGGGGAAAAATCTAAATTAAGTGAGTTTTAGCTTAAAACTAGCACAATTATCTGCCAAATGGGGTGAGAAAAATTCCTGTTTGGGACAGAAACAAGAAACAAGATTATTTTTCTCACCCCATTGGCAGATAATTTAGCTTGTTTTAAGCATAAACTCACTTAAGAAAAAATATAATTTTACTTATCTAGTAAATGCATCTTGGTTTAAGAATTTTTTTATATTTAGACTAGAAACAAGACAAAAATACTAAATAAGAAGAGCATTTTTGCAGTGTTTCCCTTATCTTGCCTGCATCAGAGGGCTTCTGTTTTTTATGACACTACAATTCGGCCATCCGTCATAAATTATCAGGCAACTTTCACCGTGTCTACACCTGGAGCGAGCGGCCAAGCACCCTAAAAAATGAAAGCAATCCTGTCTATATTAGATGCGGCGAGAGGCGACGCAACACAACAAATTCCCAACGTTAAACTGATCACGCGTTATATTTCGGACACACTTCAAGCTCGGCAGGGGAGATTGATGAGGCGGACCGGGAAGATGCGAGGGACTTAGTTAAGTTTTTTGCGCTTTATTTGGTAATATTTCAAATTAATATGAATAAAATAGTATCAGTAATACATTTTGGTGCCCCTATGGATGAGTGGCGCCCCTAGCATTTGCCTATTCCGCCTATGCCACGGGCCTGCCCTACTTCACTGCCCACTCCATACACCGCCACCACCGTCGTATTGATCTTCATAATAGGCTTGTTCGACTTCACCCAGCCATGTGCAGACCGATCGGTGGCTGACTTGAAGCAGTGCATGCCGGTTAGAAATTTTGTCCGACTTGAGGCAGCGCCGACACCACGTGGCCGTGACGTATATAAACAAAGTGCCGCGAGAGCGATTGGAGAGCAGTCAGTTAATACAGCCGGTGCAGTTTCTCCAGAGCAGCTGCACCAGGCTGCACAGACTCTGATGACGACACAGCTGTTCCACGATTGGCTGGATTCACCGCATGACAGCGATCACGTGTGTTTCGTGTTTATTCTAAAACATTCAGCTCCACTAATGCATACAAATCTGTTTTTTATAACTGTAAAACGATACTCGGTTACTTAACGTAACCTCGGTTCTCTCTAGAAGAGGGAACGAGTATTGCGTAAGTTCCTTACGCTACGGGAAAGTATTCTTTCTTCGAGATTTCTGAAAAACCCAAAATTATCCTTAATTTTGTAACATTGTCAACGCAGTGCGGCAGCCTGGCAGACCATAGCAGGCTATTCCAGCGTGCTATTGGCTGCTCTGCTGGCAACTGCAGCAGCCTATCGGTGAGCCCGCGTGACGTGGCGACCAATGAGGGCGCTTCGCGCCCACCTGGCTTCATTTGCCTGCAGGTGGGGCGTGGCCACGTGTATATAAGCAGGGCTCACGGGCTGCATATTCGGTTTTCGTAGTTCTGAAGCATAAAAGCCCGCGGGGCGCACGGCAAGGAACGCAATACTCGTTCCCTCTTCTAGAGAGAACCGAGGTTACGTTAAGTAACCGAGTATCGTTCTCTTACGAGAGGTTCTCTCGTATTGCGTAAGTTCCTTACGCTACGGGAACATATTGTCAACGCCGTGCGCGCCTCGCATACAGCATATGTATCCCAGGGAACCGGGGACCATAACACTGCTCGGGCAGGGTGGCCGGTAAGGAAAACGGGCCACCACATATACAGACACTTCATTCGAACTGACGGGTGGTTACGACGGGTGGTTACAACACCCTGTCCCATGAATGAGGGAACGGCACCTGCCGGTCTCCTTCAAATTCACCACACCTTGTCTCATGAATGAGGGAGCGGCAACGCCGGTCGCCTTCAAATTCACAATATCTTGTTATATGAGTGAGGTAACGGCACCGCCGGTCACCTTCAAACTCACAACAGCTCGTCTCGTAAATGAGGGAACGGCACCCCCGGTCTCCTTCAAATTCACAATGAGCCTAGTACCGAACTTACTACCAGTATGTGAGCTATGTCTGCGCAGAACCACTGGGCAGAACCAACAGCCCTATTGAACTGATAACACTTTCGCCTGTAAGGCAGGAACTTCCAGATTGTAAAATCTCACGAACGTAGACGGGGAGGCCCAGCCTGCCGCCATACAGATATCGTGGATGGAAATCCCTCTGGCCCAAGCCCACGAAGAGGCCATGCCTCTGGTGGAGTGTGCTCTGACACCTAGCGGGCACTGCAGGTGTTTGGAAGCGTATGCAGCTGCAATCGCGTCCACTATCCACCTGGACAGGGTCTGTTTCGAGGAGGCGAGACCTTTAGTGCGCCCGCCAAACGAAACAAATAGCTGCTCAGAACGCCTGAAGGCGGCGGAGCGTGTGACATAAACCCTCAATGCCCTGACAGGGCAGAGGAAATTGCCACCGTCCCCCTCATCGGATGCTGGCAGAGCCGAGAGGGAGATAATCTGCGCCCTGAAGGGAGTGCCGATCGCTTTGGGGACATAACCATGCCTCGGTCTGAGAATGACCTTAGAGTCATTAGGACCGAACTCCATACACGTCGGGCTCACTGAGAGCGCGTGTAGATCCCCCACGCGTTTCACTGAAGCCAGAGCTATCAGAAACGCGGTTTTTAGCGAAAGGAACCTTGGTTCCACAGTCTCGAGCGGTTCAAAGGGATGAGCCTTCAGGGCCTCTAGGACCAAGGCCAGATCCCATATAGGAACCGACGGGGGCCGCGGGGGATTCATCCGTCTGGCTCCTCTGAGGAAACGGATGATGAGCTCGTTCCTTCCTAGCGTGCTACCTAGCGTCGTCTGAGCGAACGCTGCTATAGCCGCCACATACACTTTGAGCGTGGAAGGGGACCTGCCCCGTTCCAAAAGCTCTTGGAGGAAGGAGAGCACCCGCTGAACCCCACATTGCTGTGGGTCCAATCCCTTGGAAACACACCACTCGGTGAACACCGACCACTTAGAACTATATAACCGCCTCGTCGAGGGGGCTCTAGAGTGTGAAATCGTGTTCATAACCCCTTCGGGCAGGTCAACGGGTATCCGTTGGTCACCCATACATGCAGAGACCATCGCTCTGGATGGGGATGCCAAACTGACCCTCCTGCTTGAGAGAGAAGGTCTGCTCTCAGCGGAACTGGCCAGGGGGGTGAGTGCGACAGCTTCACCAGCTCTGGGTACCAAATCTGGTTCTCCCAGCGCGGTGCTATAAGGAGCACCGGAAGGCGCGTTTCCCTGATTTTCGCTATGACCTGGGGCAATAGGGAGATCGGCGGGAAAGCATACAGCGGGAGGCTGGGCCAAGTTTGGGACAGCGCATCCTCGCTTTTGGACAGAAACGTCGGGCAGCGGGCGTTCTCTTTTGTTGCAAAGAGGTCGAGCTCCGCTCTGCCGAACAGGCGCCATACCAGCTGGACTGTCTGGGGGTGCAGGGACCATTCTCCTGGGAGAATGAGGCCCCTGGACAGCTTGTCCGGGCCCACATTGAGGTGGCCCGGCACGTGCGCAGCTCTCAGCGAGCGCAGCGAGCTGTGTGCCCACACGAGCAGGCGTTCTGTCAGATTGCCCAGACCTCTGGACCTGACACCGCCCTGCCGGTTCACGTAGGACACCACTGTGGTGTTGTCCGACCGGACTAACACATGGTGTCCTCGTATAAGCGGGAGAAACTGCCTGAGCGCGTTCTCTACCGCTATCATCTCCAAACAGTTTATGTGTAGGAGTTTTTCCTCGCTCGACCAAAGGCCCGAGGCTGATCTGCCCTCGAAAACGGCGCCCCAACCCGTGGTGGAGGCGTCCGTCGAGATGACCTTGCGGTGTGAGATGGCTCCCATCGTCACTCCCCTCTGGTACCAGTCGCCTACTAACCAGGGCTCTAGGGCTGACACGCAGCCCTGAGTCACTCTGATCCTGAAGCCACCGGACGCCCAGGCTCTGTGAGGCACTCGGGCGTTTAACCAGCATTGCAGCGGGCGCATGCGCATTAAGCCCAGCTGGAGCACAGCCGCAGCTGAGGCCATACGTCCCAGCATCCTCTGAAAAAGCTTTAGAGGTGCGATTTTGCCCGGCCGGAAGTACGCAGCCATGCGCCGAACTTGGCGCGCGCGATGGGGTGACAGGCGGGCTGACATTGCCACAGTGTCCAGATTCAAACCCAGGAATGAGGTTGATTGCGTGGGCACTAATGAGCTCTTGGTCCAATTGACCATGAGCCCTAGGCTGTCCAGATGGCTGAGCAGCATTGCCCTGTGGGCGAGGAGCTCGGCCTCCGACTGCGCCAGGATGAGCCAATCGTCCAGATAGTTCAATACTCGCATCCCTCGATTTCTCAGAGGAGCGAGGGCCGCGTCCATGCACTTCGTAAATGTACGGGGTGCTAGTGACAGGCCGAACGGAAGGACGGTGTATTGATAAGCCTGGCCGTCGAAGGCGAATCGTAAGAATGGCCTGTGACGCGGCGTTATCTTGATTTGAAAATATGCATCTTTCAAATCTAGGGAGATTAGCCAGTCTCTCGGGCGAATATGCGCGAGGATCTGCTTGGTCGTGAGCATCTTGAACGATCTTTTCATAAGAGCTTTGTTCAGACGCCTCAGATCCAGAATCGGTCTGAGCGACCCATCCCTTTTTGGCACGAGAAAATACCGGCTGTAAAAGCCTGACTTGCTCATAGAATGGGGAACCGGTTCTATAGCCCCTTTGCACAGCAGCGTGGCTATTTCTGCTCGAAGTAGATGTGCTACTTCCTCGCTCACTCTCGTCTCTGTACGCGCACAGAAGCGCGGAGGGCGGCGAGCGAACTGCAGAGTGTAGCCGTGCTTCACTGTTTTCAGCACCCATTCTGATACACCTGGAATGGCTTCCCACGCTCTTGCGTGCGCCACACGGGATAGAACGGCCTCCGGGCTCGAAACGCCGCGCTTCGCGGGTTTGACGGCCTGTATAGGAGGGGCGGGCGCAGTGCGCGCGCTCTCTGTGCTGTGGGCCAGCCGATCGCTCGCGATGGCTGGCCGCCCTACACACTGCATCTCTGCCGCTTCGAGCGGGGAGTGGCTTGTGTGCGGCCCTACACTCATCGCTCCGGCCACCCTGGGCGGGAAACAAATGGTGTGTGGCGCGGCGCGTGGCGCCTGAGGCATAATGTTCGCGAAAATGTGTGAGCGCGTTTGAGCGGGCACAACTCTTACGCGTGGAACATGACCGGTTAAGAGTGGCTGTGTGACAGCGCGTGTGGTGGTTAGTCGTGGACGCAAACAAGCGGACACGTGATCTAACTCTAGCACTCGAGCGGCCGGTGGCCGCTTTATGTGAGTGGGGGACACAGGGTTTATAGTGCTTGTGTGCAGGGGTGAACACAGAAAAGTGGGCACATTTACTGCATTTGAAACACATACGGCGTGAGCCGTGCAACCAGAAATAATGCAACTTTTGTGATTTCTCTGGTTCGCCGTAAAAACGGCGGTTATTGACAGGCGAGAAGGCATTTTTGCCGGCTCGTTGGCTGCGTGAAATCCATCTGCAGCAGCCACAGTGGCGGGGGCTGACAGGAAAGAGAGTTTTGACGGTGGTCCGGCCGCGGCGGGACTTAACCGTCGTTTCTTGCCTCTGGCTAGGAGGACTTTGGAGGCTCGGGCTTCAGCGCGATCCTAGGCCGGGGGCCCCGAGGTGGAGGCGGCTTACCACGGCTGGAAGAGCGCGATCTGGGGCGGCCGCTCGGTCTTCGCTGAGACGAAGGGGGCCGCGCTGGGCGCTGCGCGGAGCTCGTTGCTGGCTGGTCACGAGGACGGCGAGCAGCGGAGCTATTGCTAGCGCCGGGGCGTCGAGGCAGGAAAAGGTTCATGGCCTGCGTCGTTTTCTGCACTTCGGAGAAACGGTCGACGATCCCCTTGACCGCTGGTCCAAAGAGCCCAGACGGAGAGAGCGGGGCATTTAGGAAGGCCGCGCGCTCTGTTTCTCGCATGTCCGCGAGCGTGAGCCAGAGGTGGCGCTCAGCTACCGTGAGGGAGGCCATAGAGCGTCCGAGGGCCTGTGCTGCGGTCTTGGTGGCACGAAGGGAGAGATCCGTCGCGCTTCGCAAATCCGTGATTAACTCAGCGTCACAGCATTTCTCGTCCAGGTCGCGGAGGAGATTAGCTTGGAGGATTTGCAGCACGGCCATAGAGTGCAGAGCGGACGCAGCTTGACCGGAGGCAGCGAAAGCGCGGCCGATCAGCGATGACGTCACTCTGCAGGCCTTAGACGGGAGGGCAGCCTTTGAGCGCCAACCAGAAGGCGGGCAAAGGTGCGCTGCGACCGCCTCTTCCACCGGAGGGATAGCGTTGTAGCCTTTCTCGGCCGCGCCGTCGACTTGTGAGAGCGTCGAAGAAGCCTGAGACGAGACCCTCGCGGAGAATGGCGCGTTCCAGGACTTTGCGAGCTCCTCGTGAAGCTCCGGCAGAAAGGGTGCAGTCCTGGAGGTGGGCGCACGGCGGCGACTGTTTAGGAAGCATCCGTCAAGTCGGTTCGGCGCTGCCACCTTGGGCGGGGCCCATTCGAGGCCTAGCTGCTCGACGGCCCGGGTGAGAAGGCGCAAAAGTTCGGCGTCCTCACCCGCTCGAGAGCGTCCGGAGCCCCGGACTGAAGAGGACGCGGAAGACCAGTCCTCGCTGTCGGAAGCCATGATGGAGCAGCTGTCGGCGCGTTCCGCGGCCGCATCCGCCTCATCCCCGGAGGCGGCAACAGAAATGGCGGCCTGGGGTGGGGGCGGGGAAGGCGAGAGTGAAGCGGGCGGGAAAGGTTCCGGCGAGCTTCTCTCGGCGAACTCCGGAATCCGCTGCGAGCGGCGCTTCTTTCTGCGCGGCGTGGCAGGGACTGGAGGAATATCATCATCGAACAGGACGAGTCGAGCCCGCAGGGTCGACATCGTCAGTTCTTCGCACTCTTGGCATCCGCCGGCGAGGAGTGCGGCAGCGGCGTGATCACGGCCCAGGCAGAGAGCGCAGATCACGTGGCGGTCCCCGGAGCTGAGCTGCGCGTGACACGAGCCGCAGGTGGAACGAGACATTTGTATCAACGCTCGGCTCTTTTTGTGAAAAAGTGTGACGCAGCGGCGACAACACTTTTGAGCGTAAAGGATATGGGCTGCCGGATAGCAGAGCAGGCACGGATGGCTGAAGGTGGCGCGATGCTGCCGGCTTCCTCAGGCGCTGTCCTCTGCTTGCTTGTCTGCGCGGTCACGGCGGCGGGTTCCAGATCCAGCGATGCGAAGGGCTTCGCTGAAGAAAAGAAAATCGAATATGCAGCCCGTGAGCCCTGCTTATATACACGTGGCCACGCCCCACCTGCAGGCAAATGAAGCCAGGTGGGCGCGAAGCGCCCTCATTGGTCGCCACGTCACGCGGGCTCACCGATAGGCTGCTGCAGTTGCCAGCAGAGCAGCCAATAGCACGCTGGAATAGCCTGCTATGGTCTGCCAGGCTGCCGCACTGCGTTGACAATGTTACAAAATTAAGGATAATTTTGGGTTTTTCAGAAATCTCGAAGAAAGAATACTTTCCCGTAGCGTAAGGAACTTACGCAATACGAGAGAACCTCTCGTAAGAGAACCTCCTTTCATGTAGTCGCGATGTTATGTTGTCATGTTTATCAAAATAAAACTGATAAAAAATGTAGACCCCACTTCATTGATAGTGTAGGCTTATATGTTGAACTCTATTCTTGTACAAACACACGCTGTATTAAGCAGTACATAAAGTATTACATGACAATAATGTATCTGAAACATCTGTGTATTGCCAAATATTGCATTTATTTCACTTCAGCTGATAAAGTATGCACTGTCACTGTGGGAAGCAGCACGCGGCTACTCTCATCAATAATAACCCGGCCGCAGCCGATGTCGAACACGCCTAATAATACAATAATTTCGTTCAGTTAGAGAATAAACACTACAATTAAAAACTGAACGTGACTTTTCAATAAAGTGTGAGTGAGTTGAGCGAAAGTCACAGGACAAACGCAGCAGGAGTCCGATTTAATTCAGAAAGAGAGGGAAGTAAGAGTAAGAGCTGAGGTAATCGCGGCAGTCATTCTCAGCACGTGTCCAGTCTGGCGCGTTTTCTGGTCGCATACGGAAGCTAAACTTTAATAGGAATTCATTGAAAAGTTGAAGCACTCACTTTGCTCTGCATCGCTCTGGTTATGAATGCCCGAGGCCGAGCCGAGAGAATTTACATTCTGTGCGTGAGATCTCTCCCCTGTGGACGAGTTGAAAACATGCGCAACAGCACCCTCTACTGGCTGTAGTTTTTAGCCTCTGGCCAAAACATCCTCCGATGACGCAAAATGACGATATTTGCGTCATCTGAGGATTTTTTTTTTCTCCAGAAATAAAATGCATAATTCTCTCATCTCAGGGGGATATGAAGGGGGAAAGTACCATAATTCAAATATACTACGGGGTTTCTACTGATACTGAAGTAACCCTTTAATGTGCAGGAGAGATGGCAGAATAGGACAAAAAAACATAAAATGCCTTTGGACTGTCAATAAATAGTCTACCAATCATAAAAACATATGTGAAAATTGTTAAAAATGTTTTTTGAAAAAATAGTTAGGGTTCCAAAATTGCACATTTAATATGCAATAATTTGGGCAGCAGGATGTAGTGACAGAGACAGAGAGAACGCATTTGAAGTGCGTCAGGATACACGCACAAATCCACTGACTGACCTCATTAACTCGGAACAGACACTAACAGAGCTACCGGTCATCCCTCTCGTTAACACAGCCCTGGGGTACGGACAAGGAAAAGAGTGGCAGCTGTCCATAGGGAGCTGAAGCATTCTCAGGGCACAGACTCATCTTCCCTGAATTAGCTTCCGTGACCCTGTAGACCCTCTGCTGTAGGGAGGTGACCTCCACCTGTCCGGCACAGAGAATGATGATGAATGCCTGCTCAATAGAAACGAGCAAATCAGAAAAGACACCAGTTCAAAATTTAGAGAATATGGCTGGAATACTTAAGGCTGAAGCACTATATGTTCTTTGATATGAAAATAGGCCCAATATGACCTGCAGGTACTCAGATACATCAAAGGAATCTGACTGCATACTAAAGCCACATGATAACTAAAATGGAACTAAATAACAAATTTTGAACACTCTACATAATCAGCAACTACTATAAAAGTGCATCTATATATATATTATTTATTATTTTTTTATGCACTTATATATATATATTTTTTTTTTTTTAAAGATGTCTCTTATTCTTACCAAGGCGTATTTGATTAAAAAATACAATATTACATTTGAAAATATATTAAAAACAGAAAACGTTTTGTTTATTCCTGGGATGGCAAAGCAAAATTTTCAGCATCATTACTCCAGTCTTCAGTGTCACATTAGCTGCTCAAGAAATATTTCATATAATTTTCAATTTTAAAAAGTTTTTAAAATCTTTTAAAATCACTTATTATATGAGCATTATAAATGTCTTTAGTCACTTTTGATCAGTTTAATGCCCCAAACTTTTGAATGGTGTTTATATTCAGCATTTCTCCCATCCACAATTTTAAAATAAGGTAATAAAGTAAATTATAATTATGCTGCTACACTTCAGAACAGCTTTTGTGTGGGAATTATGTCTATGATGCCTTAAAATGCTGCCTACATAGGTTCCAAAACCTATAACTAGGTTTTGGAACAGAGCAAGTATGAAGAAATTAAGTGCAGTCACAGAGGAGCACCATTAATGGTAGCTGTTGAGCCAAACACATTTAGGTCTACACTAGCGGGGCCTTTCATTTGGAGGGCTCTTCTTTTATAAAAATGATCATTTGTTTCACAGATGGCCGCAGATTGCGTGTGTCCCTATTATGTCATCCAGCCCACAGAAAAATTAATTTCCTCCTAAAAAATGAGAAAAGCAGGAAGACTGGTTTGTAAAAGTGAAGAGGGCCTCACATTGACCATACTGTGCCTCTCACCACAAATAAGAAATAAAACTTTGGTATAAGAACAAAGCTCAAAGACACAATAAAAGGGTAAAAAAACCACAGAGTATCACTCTAAATTGGAATTACAATACTTTGAATGAGGGTTATACCAGACCTTATATCCCACCACGTGATGTGTCATATATCAAAGTTATATTATTAAGCAGATTTCCATCTTACAGGCCTCAGAGGGATGGATGGATGGACAGCAGTGCCTGAAACTCAACCCTATTACAGGCTTTTAATGGTGAAAGTTCATGTCCAAAAAAGAGAGGTCATATATAATAGATTTATTTCATGTTTTATTTAACTAAATTCAAAGATGACTGTACAGAAAGAACTGCACAGACTCACTCTCTCCTTACAGTCTAGAATGTTACAACAGATTGACAGTGTTTTTACATACCGTGCCAGCAGAGGGAGTTTTGAGTTTTCCTTTCACACACAAGACTTGCTTATTGAATGATTTCCCCCCCTCACAAACTTAGTACAAATATGCAGAGATTAAATGAAAAGAACTCCCTCGGATTTGCTTTTCTTATTATATTTTTTGAATTTTTTGAGTACTATTTTATTCTAAACTACATCCTTGGAGTAAATATGTAATTAATCACTGAAATTCAGGGCGGGAAAGGATAAACTTGCACAATTTATGAACTTAAAGTCAGTTCAAAGTATGGTGAAATAAAATAAATGTAGATTTAAGCTCATGGAGTACGGGTGTTAAATACACCTGTTGCTTGCTGGGAGCAGCGAACACTGCAGAAGAGTTTGGCATGGTCAGTTCAGATCACACGGGGCCCCCCTGGTCTCTGTGGATCTCCGGTGTGAATCCGCATGGATTGCACGAAACCTGTCAATCACAGAAAGGAAAAACATCTCAAGTTGGCTTTTGAGGCCTCTCCGAATCTGCAGGATGGATGAGCATCACGTTGGGCTGATGCAGTGACATTCTCATGGTGGCGTTGTAACAAGATAATGATCTTACAATATTACACTGACATTCTGGATACCGGCACGTCATGAAGGATACAATTCACAGCATACCGCAATGCTTCCTAACTTTCGCTTGCAGGTGACCATGTACCTCCTTTTTAGCAGACCACAGCTTTGTAATATTCCTAATCTTTTCGCACATTTAAAGATGAGCAAAAGACAAACGCAACTTTCTTTTTTACTTGTGCTAGATGATTTTTTTTTTTTCAAACTCACCCAAAAATAAAATATATATCATAATTTACTCACTATCTTGTTGTTCCAAACCTGCATGACTTTCTTCGGTGGAACAAACACACACACACACACACACAAATATTTTGATAAGATTTTTTTTGTTGTTTTTGGACCCCATTGACTTTCATTGTGACAAAAACAGTTGAAATATTTTTGAAACATTGAAGTACTTTCTTTTGTGTTCCACAGATGATGAAGTCATACAGGTTTGGAACGGCATGATGGTGAGTAAATGATCACTTTTCACTGATGAATTTTCACTTTTGGCTGAACTATCCCTTTAAGCTTCAGACTTCAAATGATATTTCCTATACTTTCTCTGTGCTAGAAAATAAACCAGTGAGAAATGTTTATTATTCTTCAGATTGGCGAGGTTTAGCACGGCTGAACTGGACTGAGCTCTGAGTATACATACGTCAGAGAGGTCTGCTGCCTTCCTGAAGTTAAGCCCAGCTTAGGAATGGTGTGGCTTCACAGAAAAACAGGGCATCCCACGAAGTCAGAGGCCACCCCACGTGGGACTAACTCCTGATCTCCTTGTGAGCGGAGTAGATGGTTTGAGCGGGTGAAACAGGGAGAAGATTTATTTTTGTTTCCCCGTCAGAGGAGGTTAGAGGATTTAGGCCGAACCCCTCTTTATCTATCACTCCTCATCTCCCTATTTTTCTCTGCACCCACCCTTGAGCTAGAGTGCAGTGCAGCTGTCCCTTTTCTCTCTAATTTTTCTCTGTCAGATTTCAGTCTATAATTAGCAGAAAAGACCTCTGTGACTCCTCATGAATGTGAATGTGTCTGTGCTGTCCAGAACTAATAGAACTAATCCCCCATCCCCTCCCCCTCCTCCTGGACATCACTGGGCTGACAGGTTCACAAGTGTACATTGAGTGTGATTCGGTTTCTCAACACCACTACATATCCCCTTAAACCCCAGTACAGTGTACCTTAGCAAGCCCCAAAGCCACAAAACACTGATCAGTTACAGACTCACATCTCCCCATGCGTTTTCATAAAGCTTTACGCACTGCAATTACATCTGTGCTAAATGATGATCGAGTTTTGCAAGTGAAAAAATGATTTTCACTATGAAATACAGTGGCAGGGCTGGATAATTCAACAAACTTTACAAGAAGTATAACATTCTGTATGAGAAAAACTTGTAAGTGACAGTCGTAGGACAAAAACTTTTGAAATAATGAAAAGGTTTGCCATTTTTACATAAATAAAAATGCTAGTCAAAACTTAATTATTGATTAACTGTAAGTTACATATACGGTGGAAAACTGTAAATGATTTAGCATTGCATTGTGCCATTTTACTGTAAAATACTGTTCTACTTTTGCTAGTAGAAACTATGAATTACAGTATATTTATGATGAAAAACAGTAAAAGGACTGTGACATCATATGTGACATCATATATATATATATATATAATGTACTTGACGTACTGTATATATTTTGTGTATATATATATATACATTTTTAATCGTAATTAGTTTTTTACAGTGTATCGGTAAAATATTTCAAACAAAAGGACCTATAAGTTAATGTGAACTTATTTTTTTATTGTAGGCCTACAATTTTTATCATTAGCTTTATAGCTTGTCAGTAAAATAAAACTGTGAGAAAGTGGGGCTTCCTTTTGTAATACTGTATTTATCCAGTCTCATATACATAGTATATACATAAACTTTACTGAAGGTGATCAAAAAATCTGAAATCCTACCACAGCAATTTCCATTTTAACTTACAGTTGTGTAAGTCAGCGTGAAAAATGTGACAAATGCAGCAAGCATTTCATATGCAGTAATATTTCTGTTGAAATGTGATATTTATCCCTGTGTAAACTATGTCATTCATAACATTACAAAGTCATCCTTATTTTCCCCCTTTCTCACACTTCGTTTGTGAATTATCCAGGGTTAGGATGGCTTTCTTCTGTTCCACAGGCTTTGTGTGCTTTAGCCGTGTCTCCTAAAGCCTTAAGCTTCGATTTTTACAGCTATATTTCACATTTCTGTAAGCAGATGCAGTTATCCACCATGAAAAGCAGCGAATGTACTTTAAGTTCAGTTGCCTTTATCCAGGGTTTCTTTTATAATAAATGCAATTCATGTATTGTGTATAATGTATAATGCAAATATACCTGATAAGACTGAGCTTGTTCTTTTGGCACAAGTCATGCTTCTCAAATGCTTGGTTTGTTTTGTCAACAAAACAATTTGCGTCTAAGTATGGAATGGTTGTAAACAGACAAAGAAACCCATACACTTGTCACAGATGCAATTCAAACTGTCGCAATATATGTATAAATATAGCTTTTACATTTGAATTTACATTCAAATGAAATGTATAAAATGATTTAAAAATGATTAATATAGTATTTAATAATTATATGTGTGTACTGTGTATGTTATAAACCCCAACAGGTCACAAAATTAGGACCACCTCTACAAGAGCCCTGAAGGTGTCTGGCACCAATCTGGCACCAAGACATTAGCAGCAGATCCTTCAAGTCCTGTAGGTTGACAGGTGGAGCCACCGTGGATTGAACTTGGTCCAGAACATCCCACAGATGTTCAACTGGATTGAGATCTGTGGAATTTGGAGGCAGGGACAACACCTTGAACTCATCATGTTCCTCAAACCATTCCTGAACATTGTGAGCAGTGTGGCAGGGTGCATTATCCTGCATTATCCTGGTCTGCAACAATGTTTAGGCATGGGCATGTGTCAAATTTACATCCACGTGAATGACCGAACCCGGAGTTTCCCAGCAGAAACCCTCCACCCACTTGTTGTTGTCCCACATTGCATCCTGGTGCCATCACTTCCTCAGGTAAACGGTGCACATGTACACGGCTATCTATGTGACGTAAAATAAAAAGGGACCATATGACCTTCTTCCACTGCTCCAAGGACAGTGGTTCAACGCTCACGTGCCCATTGTCGGCACTTTTGATGGTGGACAAGGGTCACATATATGGACATAGGCAGTCTGATTGGATGCGATGCACTGTTTGTTGTGACACATGCCTCCCATAACCATCAGTAAAATTTTGTGTGACTTGTGCCATAGTAGTGAATCAATGAGTCTTGGACGCCCAACACCCTCTTGCCAGTTTGTGGTTTGTCCCTGGAGCCCTCCTCTGACCACTGTTGGTAAATTCTCACCACTGCTGAACGGGAGCAACCCACAAGCCTTGCCGTTTCAGAGCCATAACAATTTGTTGCTCAGACCTTTATTTCTGTCTATTTCTCCTGCATCCTACATGTTGATTACAAGAACTAATTGTTTGCTTACCATTTAATCTATACCCAGGCCTTAATATGTGACCTTATTAGGAGATAATCACCGATATTCGCCTCATAATGTTTTAGCACATCAGTGTGTGTGTATATATATATATATACAGTATATCAAATGAGACAGGGGGAAAAATAGGTCATCATACTTTGATTGACAAGTTCATATGGAGAGACCTGTACCGTGGCAACCAAACTTTGGTTGCCAGGATAACATGAGCAGATGGATGGAACGGCTTATTTTCCACAGTGACTGTCATGTACTACAACCCCCACCTGCAAAACTGATTCTCCCCGCACTAGTACAAGAGCACAGCGAGATGACTTGGCACTGAGAAAATGTATTAGATTCAGGGGACAAATAATTAACTGACATCAGCTGGAGGGTAAGAGCAAAGGTTGAGCTGCAAATATAGCCGAAGTTTTTTTCCTCAATAAATCGTCTGTGGGCGTGTAAGTGCGTTAGGAATGGCTGAATATGTCAAGTGGACGGGTCCAGCACTCTGATTAATGTGACAGAAGTCAATGCTGAAATAGAACATCAAACACACATCACAAACAGCAGATCATTCCTCTCTTCTGGGAGAGAGAGCTCTGAGGATATACTATAAACAGCTGTTATTGGTGAAAGACACACATCAGATGAGATTTGTACCAGTAACCTGTGGCTTTAGACTAACATCTGTGAGAGTCAACTGTGCAAATCATTCAGGTGTGGATACTGCTTTCATCTGCCAACTGCACTTTTCATTCATGTGATTGTTATGATCTGTTACAGCCATGTACTGTATTATTGTATACGAAGTGACCTGACAGTTTAAAAAAAAACCTTTCGCTAAATTGAAAGTAAAAAATTGACAGTTGGCAGATTTTTTTTACCATAAACAATACGTGAGGATGTTATCACATTATGGCATGAGCTTGGTTGTTTCATTAACGGTTGCATTTACATGCATTAAAATATTCAAATTAAGCAATTCAAATCTACTGTTAAATCTCAAGTAGCCAACTGTAAAATAAAAAAACCACAACGTAACCTACTGTAACAAACAAAAAACATTAGGGTAACACATAGGCCTAACATCACACAACTAAAACATTAAAATAATCAAAATTAAATATAACTTATTTAAATTTGAGGACGCTCCTTTCCCCATAAATTAGATTCATATCTTTTCATTATAAAAAGTTTTACATTTTACAATATTTTACAGTTAAAAAGTACACAATGCATAAACAAAAATCTAATAAATTAAATTAAAATATCACATAAATATTATTAAAATTATTATTATTTGTTTTAATATTAATAAAATATTGTAATATAGTATGATATTTAGGTCACACTTTATATTAGGTGTCCTTAACTACTATGTACTTACATTAAAAAAATAAGTACAATATACCTGTGTTCATATTGTATTGCAAAACACTTTTGCTGATATTGGGATACAGGTAAAGTTAGGGACAGGTGTGGTGGTATGGTTAGGTGTAAAGGAAGTGTCAACATTTAAATTATAAATGTAATTACAGAAGTTAGAGTGTAATTACATGCAGGTATTTTTAAAAATGTAAGTACAATGTAAAACATGTACACAATAAGTGCATTGTATCAAATTATTAATTTAAATATTAGTACATAGTAGTTAAGGCCACCTAATGTAAAGTGGGTCCAATATATATAATATATATTTAGTACAAAATATTAACATATCTATGATCAACTAGAATCAGTGAGACCCCTTGTTGTTATACATTAACATACAGTAGCTTATATGGTTGACTAGGAACAGGATATGTAATAAATCTGAGCCGCAGCAAAATCAGCTAGAAATATAATTGGCTTCAAAAGCATTTAGCATATCTGTGGCTTTGAGTGGACCGATACCGTAAAATTAGCACCTTTACGGAAAGACGTAAGCATCTGAACAGGAACCAGCCAGAGCATTGGGGGATATTTTGGCAGCTGTCGAGGTAGCAGTTAATGATGGAGCTGATAATATTTCTGTTTTTATTGACCTGTCAGTTCTTATCAGAGACTTTCTCTAAAAACATCCCTCGCCTTTCAGCGCCACTCTTCAGAGGTCGCGAAGTGGGGGAGGCTGCCGCAGGTGTCAAAGTTCAATTGAATTGTTCTGAATTGGCAGGAGAAGATTCAAAGAATATACAGTTTGGAAACATTAGCATTACATTAAAACATAAAAAAATTAAAGCATAACATTTTAACAAAGGGAGTGTTGTTGTACACATTTTTGACCCAGTGCCAGTGACTTAATTCTTGTATTGTGGTCCTAAAACATCTTCAAAAAAATAAATCAATTAATTAAAAAACTTTAGCTTTGGTGTTTGAGTGAAGGCTAAAATGAGCAATTACACATTGCTATTTAAGAGGGCTACTCATGTTGACAGGTCCAAAAGAGAAGACATCATGCAGATACAAATGGCTCAAACCCAGTATACAAGTTGCAAATCCTGACAACTTTGCGCATGAAGTTAAGTTCAGTTTTAGCCTCCAAAATAAACCCTCATTCCTTGGCCAGCTCCCATGCTTCATAAAGACCCAGTGTAGTTATCACCTAAAGTGTGAACCCACTGCTCACACTGTTTTTTATAAACAACAGGGCACTGCCAAGTACAACACACAATTCCAGCTATTTACTATAAAAGATTTGATCTCTGACTGTAAACGTAAAAAATATCCTGTCTGCCAAAGGGGCTGAAAAATAGCTCTCTTGCAGGTCCGCCTTTGTCCATCTCACTTTGACTCGTGAGAGGAATGTGCAAACGTATCAATTTAATTGGGGGGGGGGGGGGGGGGGTATTTAAAGGGATTAAATAGGCTAATTAAAGGATTAAAAGGGATTTAAGGGAATAAAGAAAAATAAATAAGAATGTAGGAGGTCTAAGGTATAAACTAATCACTCATTCTATTTGCAAATTATATTTTATTCTAAAATATGCACATCACAATCAGTCTTATTTGTATGTATAATATGTTGAAAACACAAAACAGCAAAATATGAAATATTGGCTAATTTCTAATCATTGGTGGGAACTTGTCCCAATATATGGTGGTTATGGCCCTGATTTATGGATACTTTTCTTCTTTCCTCACTGAGTCTTCAAACATTGCACTTTCAGATGATGCCAACAGTTGCTAAGACTTCAGTTTATGCCAAACTTGGATCAACATACAAAACTGTCAAATATTATATTGATTGTTTATTGAAAGAAGTAGAACTTATTTGCTCCCACCCCCAATTCATTAAGCCTAAATCTAAATTAATAGTGCAATTTTGTTGTAAATTACAACATAGTGGTCATATACTGTATTTATCTGCTTATGTAATCATATCCCGCCATGTTGTAATTATATGACCATTTGACATTAAGCATGTAACGTATTATATAATAGCTATATATTACTGCCATGTGGACATTACTTTGACACACTTATCTCTGACTGACAACAGAAAATTCCTAATTGTTACATTGAAACCAGCAGTTTCTGTAAAACTGCTCTGAAACTAAATGTATAGTGAAAAAATTTACTTGAAATGATAAACTTGATGTGAAACTGAAACTACTAACACTACTAATACTAACACTAGAATAAATAAATACTATCCATTATTTTTTGCAACCTAATTGCCTCTAGTGATAGTAGGATAAATGTTTTAAAAGATGTATAAAGATGTCCATTTCTAAAAATATACTGCATCTATGCATAATACGTCTGTGGTAAAGGTATCTGAACAAATTGAACATATTCCTTGATATCACTGCAGTGGTAAACAAACATTACCAAGCTGCACTTCCACCCTTTGTTCCTGACACCAGACACACAATAAACAATGACCCCTGCAGTCAGCTCCCACCCCTTTGTGCTGAGTTCCACAATAAATCATGCAGGCAAGAGGTTGTTGTGTGTGATGTGGAATATTCATGTGATGTGATGATATCTAGAACACGTACATGTGCTAGCTGCCCTCTCACATGCCAAGAGAAGCTTCTGTCTCTGCTTTTAGACCATCCACTCACCCAGACCTTTAATGTGAAAAGCTCTTGCCGCTGTAATTTGTAGCCTGCTGAAACTGTTGAGAGATTCAGTGTAGGAAAATAGATGGTGGAATGTACCCAGGTTGGGTAAATATTCAGTACATAAGTGTAGTTTTGAGGGAGACGTGACCCTCTAAATAACCATTCTTAATCCATGCTGAAAAGAATTTAGTATAAGATGCCAGTAAATGAAGCATTGACAGCTACAGGGCTCATGCAGGGCAACAATGAAAATTAGAAGGGACTTAGAACCTTAAGACAGTACAAGAGGAGGCTTGCGGCATTAAGGCTTCACTTTAATTCAGGTCAAATTAAATAGCATCAACATTGAGATGTAACCCTGGATTCCTGGCCAAATTTGCTAATTGACCTCTGTCCATCATATAGCCTCCTAAAATTCTCCATATATTGATTGGCTTTATCACTCTGTCTCCTCTCCACCAATCAGCTGGTGTGTGTGGTGGGCGCTGCACATTGGTGGATCCAGGTGGATGCTGCACATTGGTGGTGGTTGAGGAGATTCCACCCATCATATATGTAAAGTGTTTTGAATACCTAGAAAAGAGCTATATAAAAGTGTAATTATTATTAATACTAATATTATTATTATTGTCTGTGCTGCAAATCTGTGCAACATTCCAAAAGTATTCTATTGGATTTGGAAGGGGTGACTGAAGGAGTGAGCTCAGCTTAAGCTGATGTGTGTTTTGGGACATTGTCGGCTATTCTGATGGAGGCAGCCACTAATAGGCCTTTATTATGTATTTTATTTTATTATTATTTTTATTTATTTGTTTATTTTATTATTCATTCATTCATTCCTTTATTAGGATAAAATTATCTTCCAAATGCCTAAATGTAAATGTAGGTAGGCTGAGGCATTTTAAATAAAAATTAACAATAAATTAATTCATGATATATATAATTAGAGGAGCCGTCATTTGGGCCAAATATAAAGGAATTATCCCAATTATATTCAGTTTAGTTTGGAGTTCTGTAATTTGAAATTCATTCCTGCCTGCGTGTGTCTGTTGTGTTGCCATGGTTTCTGATTTGATTGTATTATCCTGTTTAGCTGTTGTTGGCCACATCACCCGTAGTCGAGGGAGCGTTGGTGGGATATCCCTTCCTATACCCTTGCCGCATTGAGTAAGACAATACCTTGCCTCTGCGCTCCGCCCCTCCACCCCTACATCTCCATCTGGCTCCACCCTCCCTCAGACTCCTCATCAGCCCTCTGTCTGTCCGATCCCACCTCAGCCCTCAGGTACCCTGCTTCCACCTCTGGAAGTCGTCACTGCGGCTCCGTCATGGTCATCCGGTCCCAGCAATGCTCTATCTTAACCTAGGGTTCCAACTCCATCAGCTTCGTCGCTGTCGTTTGTCCCCATGTCGGTGTTGAGGTCATCACCACGATGGCTCCTTCTTCCTGCAACACTGCTGTGGGGCATCCTGGCACATCCTTGGCTCCTCCCACCATCAGAACCACCCTGGTTTCTTCCATCACCTTCTCTTGATCTCTTGTTCTTTACTTACCAATCGTCAATCACCAAAGCCTCCTCCCATCAGTAAACTGCTGGCGTGAGGTCAGGTACTGTCGCATACTGTCACAATTATATTCAGTTTAGTTTGGATTTCTGTCCTTTTATTTATTTCCTGTCTGTGTTGCCATGGTTTCTGATTATATTGTATTATCCTATTCAACTGTGTTCACCTCGTTAACCTGTGTTTGTTCTCTGTGGATTTACTATTAAAGTTTTTTTTTGTTTTGTATCTTTATCCTTATTGTCATACTTTGGACTTCTGCAAGTTTGTTTTTTAATGCTTACATATTCACTAACATTCAATGTTTGGGGTCTGTAAAACTTTTAAATGCTTTTGAAAAAAGTCTATTATGCTCATCAGGGATGCATTTATTTGATTGAAAATACAGTGAAAACAGTAGTATTGTGAAATAGTATTATTTAATTTATTTATTATTATTATTATTTAAAATATACTCTTTTGTAAAATGTAACTTGTGATGTCAAAGCTTAATTTTCAGTCTTTAGTTTCACATGGAAATTCACATGCTCAAGAAACATTTATTATTATTATCAGTGTTGAAACAATTGTACTGCTTAATATATATATATTTTTTTTTAATTGTGATTGATAGAAAGAACCTTGTTTTATTTTTAACATAGCAAATTTAATGTGTCCTTTCTGAATAAAAGCATTCTGAAAAACTATTACTGATAAATTAACAAATGACCAATCGTTCCTGCACTGACTCTCACAATCGAATCACTTCTGGAAATCACTTCACGTTTCTGACTGTGACTTCAGCTCAGCAACTCCTCTCCCACATCACTCAACACCAACACTGAAGCACAGTAATTACCGCCCCTAAACTCATCTCCACTCAGACTTCAGACAGAGACTGTCCACATGCAGCTCTAAATCCCTAACCAGATGTCACAGTGTACATCTTACTAGGTATCTGCATATCAAATAGCCAGCCAGAACTGTCTGTACCAGGGACAGCAGAAAGGTCATATTAGAACAGCTGAAGACAGGAGTTGCATTTCTCAGTTTGAAGCTGTCTAGGCCTCAGTTTCTTAATGATATGAACCGATAGCTTTGTTCATTCAGTGGCCGCCTGGCGAAAAGAACATTTCTGGCTAGCCATCTTCATTAGTTAAATAATGTTTCTAGACATATTTCGGTATTCAGAGCTGCAAAACATATTAGTTAAACAGTGTCATCAGACTGATGCTATCTGAAATAAATGTAACGACCTGGTGACACATGTATGGTGTAAACGATCAGAAATGTGTCACCAGGACAGAGAGAAAGATATCCGCCAATATTACATTACATTAGCCGGCTCTCAAGTACAGCGATGGTCACGTTGTCCTTCTTACTCTGTACCGTTGTGCTCATCAGAGACCAATGGAGTTTTAATTATGCTGTTTGGATTTAATTACGCTCCGCTTTGCATACCCGTAATGTTATCTGTACAGTCTATCCATTACTAATACGATTTAAAAAAAAAAGACAAGCCAACGTAGTGACATGATGATGCAGAAAATAAGTCTCCGACCATATAGTTTCTCTGCAGGGCACCGCGCATCGTACAGAAGTTGAGAATATAGCAATTTGTCAAGCTGAACATAATGAGTAACACCTGCTTCTCAGTACAATGCTGTACACAACCACAGGCACACACTGTACGTGGCCGCATACGCAGCGAGGGTCAGTCGCATTCTCTTGTGACAGAGAACACAGGTGGCTGGTTCACTTAAGCCCAGCTATGATAATCCCCACATCCCATGCCAGTGTGTTCCAAATTCAGCTGGCAAGGCTGAAGACCTTGTATTGTAACAGGACAATTACTACAAATTTTACTTTGACTTACACAACGCATTCATTCTAAGCATTTTCGGTTGAATGAACTCTTGTGCTGCAGCTGGTTTTAGGTTATGCAATATAGGCCGATAAGTTGGTCTATGAATGCACAGAGAAAAACAATTAATGTTTTTTTTTCTTTTCTTTTTTTAATCAAAGATACATGTTGATTATCCTGCTGAAGAAGAAAGTTTTGTCTCATTAAGAAGTCTGATGTTCCTCCACTGCCCCATGGTGCTGAAACTGAGGTGTTAAAATGAGGTCTTGATTTATTAAGTACTAATTGTTGGTGTGAATGTCTCTGCTCTAGTCTGGTGCGGGTTACTGACAGTGTGTACTGAGTGTGAACTTTTAGCGGCTGGCAGATTCATGGGATGAACCCCTGCTGAGGAAAGAATATTTTTGAAAAGTTGCAAAGTTGTTGCCACCACTCGAAAATCGCCCCTTGCGTCCTAGGGGGGTATTGTTTATTTTTTTCACCTCCAACAGGCTAGTGATTGATGAGGGGGGGTGGCTGTCTGTGAAAAGAACAGAGAGAGAGAGAGAGAGAGAGAGGGGAAGTGAGCAGGACAAGGAGGTGGAAGAGAGGAACGGGCCTAAAATAAGCCATTCATGGGTTTGGACTGCTCACAGGTCAGTGGTGAAGATGTGTTCACAAGCCATCACATAGGCCACATGACAGGCATGGCAGGACATTGCGGAGGCCCAGAAAAGAGAGGCCCGCAGCTCTATTTATGGAGCAGAAATTCAGCCATGGACACGCACTGTCAGCTCATGATGGATCAGTGCGAGGAGGCCTGGGATGGGTGGGCAGCAGGGTTATATTATTGCAGCACTGGGGTTTTAGGGACAACATTTCAACAAGCATGCACAGGCCCCATTCATGGTATAAACTGATCATTGGACATCTGTGCTTTTATAGCTTTACTAAAAGAGTGTGATCATGTCAGCAACCTATGTAAAATTAGTTTTATCATGTGTGTGTGTGTGTGTGTGTGTGTGTGTGTGTGTGTGTGTGTGTGTGTGTGTGTGTGTGTGTGTGTGTGTGTGTGTGTGTGTGTGTGTGTGTGTGTGTGTGTGTGTGTGTGTGTGTGTGTGTGTGTGTGTGTGTGTGTGTGTGTGTGTGTGTGTGGCCCTGTTAAACCCTACATTGTTTAAAATCGTTGACCTTATGGTGACATTTTTTGGTCCCCATGAGGAAAACAGCTTCTAAATCATGCAGGAAGTTTTCTGTGAGGGTTGTGTTTAGGGGTCAGGTGGGTTAGGGGATAGAATATACAGTTTGTACAGTATTAAAATCATTATGTCTACTCATTATGTCTGGCAAGTCCCGAACATAAAACCCAATGCACGTACCTGTGTGAGTGTTTGTGTGATCTTACTGTATTTTTTTATCAAATAAATGCAGCCTTGGTGAACATAGGAGACTTCTTTTAAAAAAAAAGAAAGAAATCTCACCAAACCCAAACTTTTGACCTGTAACGTGTACAAGCACACACACACACACACACACACACACACACACACACACACACACACACACACACACACACACACACACACACACATTTATTATTATTATTACACAAGTATTCATTTTTCAACGTTTAAACAAATAAAAATGGCCTTAGTTAATTGTAATATCTACACCGATCAGGCATAACATTATGACAGGTGAAGTGAATAACACTTCATCATGGCACCTGTTAGTGGGTGGGATATATTAGGCAAACATTTTGTCCTCAAAGTTGATGTGTTAGAAGCAGTAAAAATGGGCAAGCATAAGGATTTGAGCGAGTTTGACAAGGGCCAAATTGTCATGGCAAGACAACTGGGTCGGAGCATCTCCAAAACTGCAGCTCTTGTGGGGTGTTCCCGGTCTGCAGTGGTCAGTACCTGTCAAAAGTGGTCCAAGGAAGAAACTGTGGTGAATCGGCGACAGGGTCATGGGCAGCGAAGGCTCATTAAGGCTAAAGAAGTTAATGCTGGTTCTGATCAAAAGGTGTCAGAATACACTGTGCATCGCAGTTTGTTGCATATTGGGTTGCATAACCGCAGGCCCATGCTGAGCCCTGTCCACCGCCGAAAGTGCCAACAGTGGGAATGTGAGCATCAGAACTGGCCCATAGAGTGGTCTGATGAATCACATTTTATTTTGTATCACGTGGAGGGCCGGGTGCATGTGAATCGCTTACCTGGGAAACACATGGCACCAGGATGCACTATGGGAAGAAGGCAAGCTGGCGGGGGCAGTGTGATGCTTTGGGCAATGTTCTGAAACCTTGGGTCCTGCCATCCATGTGGATGTTACTTTGATAAGTACCACCTACCTAAGCATTGTTGCAGACCATGTATACCCTTTCATGGAAACAATATTCCCTGGTGGCTGTGGCCTCTTTCAGCAGGATAATGCACCCTGCCACAAAGCAAAAATGGTTCAGGAATGGCTTAAAAAGCACAACATTTTGAGGTGATTGACTTGGCCTCCAAATTCCCCAGATCTCAATCCAGATCTCTCTGTGGGACGTGCTGAACAAACAAGTCAGATCCATGGAGGCCCCACCTCACAACTTACAGGACTTAACGGATCTGCTGCTAACATCTTGGGTATATTATATTATATTGGGTATATATATTTGTATCAATTAGTCTAAATTAATAATTGATTAAGGTAAAAAGATTACTGAAGGTCATGAATGATGTCATGTCCGATGTGCTTAGAGTTGCGCACAGAGAAGCAAGTTGTTTTCATAGAACAAAGCAGGGATTCCTCTCACAATCCAGCATTTAATACTTATTTAATAATTATAAAGGCTCCTGGCTTTCTCCAGCACAGCTGCTGCAGAGGGTCGAGTGTGTTCTCCAAGACTGAGCCAGGTTTGGAATAGCAGTGATGACCCCTGGAGTGAAAGTCTGCAGATCCCGTTACGACCCCCCCTTCAGCCGTACGGCCATTTGATTTATTTATCTGCTCAGAATTTACAGCTTGTGAAATAGTCTCAGTTAACAGCACAGAGCGGGATGGGGCGCAGAGCAGTGCTGGGGGGCAGGTGGAACAATAGAATCTGCTTCATGGGAGGTGCAAGATCGACCTGTGCACATATAAGCATTTGCAGCTGGTGTATGTGTTCCCCATGTCTGACGCACCTCACTCAAGGAGGAGAGTATAAATTCAGTCCGTTAGGAGGAGGGGACGTGTCACATAACTGGTTGTCGTTTTTTTAAGACGTGAGGAAACATTACTCGGCTTGATTTCTTTTTGAAATACAGCAATACCATGAAAGCTTGTGCAAACATTTATAGATAAGAGCACACTGGGGTCTAGTAGTGTCACTGACCCCTACAAAGCTTCAGCTCCGGCCAAAACAGTATTTTAGGCTACATCTACATTAATCTGGATACATTCGAAAATGGTATATTCGTTTCAAAACATTCGACACTACCGTTCAAAAGTTCCACACTAGCGTTTTCAGGGATTTTCCAAAAGTTGCTTGTCCACACTGAAATGTCAGAATAGGCTTAAATCATTTTACTTCACATACTGAACGTAAAACATAATAAAAGCTCACTGAGATGATAACAAGAGACCAGATATAATCCATAATCCATTTATGGATCCATAATCCATAAATATAATATAAGACCAGATATAATCAAGTTATCATGTTATTCAAACTGTGATGCGCTGTGTATTCTGACACCTTTCTATCAGAACCAGCATTAACTTCTTGAGCAATTTGACCTACAGTACACAGCTCTACAGCTCGTCTGTTTGATCGGACTACATGACAGCCTTCACGTCCCCACGTACATCAATGAGCCTTGGCTGCCCATGACCCTGTCACCGGTTCACCACTGTTCCTTCCTTGGAGCACTTTTGATAGATACTGACCACTGCAGACCGGGAACACCCCACAAGAGCTGCAGTTTTGGAGATGCTCTGACCCAGTCATCTAGCCATCACAATTTGGCCCTTGTCAAACTCGCTCAAATCCTTACGCTTGCCCATCACTGTATTCTGGCACTCATGTCTGACGCACCCACTCAAGGAGGAGAGTATAAATTCAGTCCATAAGGAGGAGGAGGGGACGTGTCACATAACTGGGTATCATTTTTTTAAGACGTGAGGAAACATCACTGGGCTTTATTTATTTTTGAAATATAGCAATGCCATGAAAGCTTGTGCAAACATTTATAGATAATAGCACACTGGGGT
This sequence comes from Romanogobio albipinnatus, assembly GCA_023566225.1. Taxonomy (NCBI): domain Eukaryota; kingdom Metazoa; phylum Chordata; class Actinopteri; order Cypriniformes; family Gobionidae; genus Romanogobio; species Romanogobio albipinnatus. The sequence goes on along the minus strand of CM042243.1, from coordinate 31,500,648 downwards.
CTATTAGTGTCGTTGACCCCTACAAAGCATCAGCTGTCAAAAAAGGCTTAAATCGTTTGTGACCCTGGAGCACAAAACCAGTCATAAGTCGCACAGGTATATTTGTGGCAATAGCCAACAAAACATTGTGTGGGTCAAAAATATAGATTTTTCTTTTATGCCAAAAGTCATTAGGATTTTAAGATCATTTTTTCAAAGATCATGTTCCATGAAGATATTGTAAATTTCCTACCGTAAATATATCAAACATTTATTATTAGTTGTAATATGCATTGCTAAGGACTTCATTTGGACAAATTTAAAGGGGATTTTCTCAATATTTAGATTTTTTTGCACCTTTCAGATTTTCAAATAGCTGTATCTTGGCCAAATATTGTGACAAATCATGCTTCTCTCGATGGACGAGTCTGGGTTTGGCAGTTGCCAGGAGAACGGTACTTGCCTGACTGCATTGTGCCAAGTGTAAAGTTTGTTGGAGGGGGAATTATGGTGGGGATTATTGTTTTTCAGGGGTTGGGCTTGACCCCTTAGTTCCAGTGAAATGAACTCTTAATGCTTCAGCATACCGAGACATTTTGGCCAATTTAATACTTCTAACTTTGTGGGAACAGTTTGGCCCCTTCCTGTTCCAACATGATTGCGGACCAGTGCACAAAGCAAAGTACATAAAGACATCGATGAGCGAGTTTGGTGTAGAGGAACTTGACTGGCATACACAGTCCTGACCTCAACCCGATAGAACACCTTTGGGATGAATTAGAGCGGAGACTGTGAGCCAGGGCTTCTCATCCAACATCAGTGCCTGACCTCACAAATGAGCTTCTAGAAGAATGGTCAAAGAGTCCCATAAACACATTCCTAAACCTTGTGAAAAGCCTTCCCAGAAGAGTTGAAGCCGTTATAGCTGCAAAGGGTTGGACAACTCCATATTAAACCCTATACGAATTAAGAATGGGATGTCATTAAAGTTCATGCATGTAAAGGCAGGCGTCCCAAAACTTTTGGCAATATAGTGTTCCTAAACATGCGTCATTATTTTTGAAAGTTTTCACAGTCTACACTACAACATGAAAATAGCATTTTCCATTTACCCACTTAGGAGAACAACTTCAAAAAGCTCAGTTTTTGCAAGCCAAAGACACAGTCTCAGTGTGGACGAAAGGCCAAAAGTAGAGAAAAAGATGCTTTTTCAAATGTATCTGTAATGCAGACATGGTGGATAAAGCATTGAATATACACAGGCAATCCTGTCCCCTTTTTATTTTGCTCTCAGAAGCATAAGCACAGAGATGGAGGTCTGTCAGTGTGTGGTTTGTAAAACACCCCTTTCCGCACAGCAATGCTCTCCCATTTTCTTTACTGATATCACCCTTACCAAATAGTTATCTCCTTAAAGGGGAAGAAAGATTTATTTGTCTTTCCGAATAAAATCAAGCGGATGGAGGCGTGTCGTGTGGGCGGAGCTAAAGAATGACGAGCGCGCACAGCTATTGCGTTGAGAGCGTCTGAAAGCTATGATATCCTTAAACGTGGAAATGAAAAACTTATCCTAAATAAACCATTGCAATCAATCAGATTCAACCACACATATATAATCCAGAATCTGATCCGGAGGCTGAAATTGAACAGGAGAAGCAGCAACGACGACTACGGCAGGACGTCTCTGTGTGGTATGTAACTATACTGGAATTGTATTTGCTTAGCAACTTGTCATGCGTGAGTTTTACAACATTTGTGTGTGTTTAATCGTGGTTTATGAGGACATGATTTGGTTTATGGACTATTGTATGCGACTTAACGTTAGCAGTAGCAAGCGGAACGGTTTTGCGCGTCATGTTGTTTACTTGAGGTGTCCTTACACACCGATAATTAACAACACAAAGACATTTGAAGCAGTTTTACTCACCGCCTGCTTCCAACGCATGACCGTGAACCTTAATCGCTGGGATTAGACGACAAATCCGGAGTCGAACTGGGCCTTGTTTATAAAACGATCGTCGCTGAAATGCAGGGAACAAACACTTGCACAACTCCGTTGCTGCTCTGGAAAAACAAACTCCATCCACTGTCCCATTAACGCTGGGTTCTTTGGGAAGTTGTACAAGGTTGTCTTGCCCTGACAACCAAAAACACAATTCTTTGGTGATTTCATGAAGTCCTGTGACTGCAGCGCAGCCGAGCAAAATGCATTATGGGCATGCATTTGTTCTCTCGCTCTGGCTGCGCGCGCGCGCCCTTCCGGGAGAAGAGCCCGTACAAGGACATTCCGCCCTTGCAGACCCATACTCCAAAAAAAAATTTGGTACGGAAATACTCCTTAAAACGTCCAACTTATTTTTTTTTTAAACTTTGTCCATGTTTAGCATGGGAATCCAAGTCTTTAACAGTGTAAAAAGCTCAGTATGAATGAAACAGCATTTCACCCCCCCTTTAAATAATTTTAACAAACAGGTTCTTAATTAAAAGGATATGCCACATGATCATTTTAAAGTTGGTCAATGGGTTAAATTTTTTGTATTTATTGGATGAGTCAGAGAGTGCCAGAGGTGTGACAAACTCTTCTTTGACTTTGTGTTGTGAACTAGGCTGAGATGAGTGTTTGTGCTGGTGGTTGTGGTCTGGGCACTGCGGGGGCCAAAGGTCATAAAGACTTTTGCCTCATAAATGTCTGCTCTGTGCCTGCAGGTCATAACCTCATGTGGAGGTGGGAACGTCTGACTCTGTGCATATATTTTAATATAGTGGCTTCCACTGTTAAATATTTGTCTTTCTGTGCTGTTTGGCAGAAGAACGATGCTGGTTGGAAGTTGAATAGCTGTCGGGGGACCTGGGGATGTAGTGTTTGAAATAACAATGTACCCAGTGTTACCATATGCCCCTGATCTGCTGGCATGAAGAGATGCTTCAGACTGATGTGAAACTGGGGACTTTTATGACAAAAAATAATAATAATTATATCGATTTTACATCAATAAACAGGACAGCCAAAATAATAATATATGTTCTGTAATAGCCGATAAAATACTTTCAGTAATGATAATAATTTTGTTGTATAATAATAACAATAATATAGGCTCCAGCAACCCTTCAGAGTATAAAGTGGTTTGGAGAATTGGATGGATGGGTGGATGGATGAAAATGATAATAATAATAATAATAATAATAATAATAATAATAATAATAATAATAATAATAATAATAATAATAATAATAATAATAATAAAAAAATACTGTTATTATTTTAAGAAAAGCAATATTTATGACAACATAAAATTAAAATTACAATCCTTAAAATCAGGATTACATTCTGAGACCATTAAATATGGCATTACACATTTTAATTAACCTTATTTTTTCTACACTGCATTTTTTTCTCTTCACAAGAAGGTAATTGTCACAAGGGTTATTCTTCCAATAAGACTCAAATAAGAGGAAACTGATCTTTCTGATGAAAGTAAGGAGTAAACATACAACTACCCACCACAAATGTCATCAACCCAAAGTGGGGGAGAGATGCGGGGTTGGGGGTGTAGACTAAAGAGAAACCAAGAGTGGAAATGTCATAAATCAGCTGGATTTTAGAATCTGATGACAAACCTAATTCCTGTCTGAAAAGAGCCGAGCCATCCCCTCCTGACTGTCATCGAAGCCGGCCTATAAACATCGCAGCTGTCAGCCAAACTCGCGAAGCCTGCGAAGGACATGCCATTGTACCTCTCGCATGCTCTCTTCCTGGGCCAATTCTGGAATGGAGGTGCTGGTGAATTCCATTTTACATTTTGTCACATTCAAACCCGTGCTTAAACTCCACAAAACTCCACCCTGACAACCCGATCCACCAGCCAGCACCTCCAGCCCCCACTTCATTTGGTTGTGTCTGACCATCTGTTGAAGGGCATTACTTCTTTAAAATCACTTCATCCTCCTATTACTTCTAAAACAGGTTGTGAAAACTTAATATGGAAACATGGGTGATGGTTGGATGCTGAGAAAAGGAAAGGGGGGATAGAGCTGGGGAAAGGGGGTATACATACAGTGCTAAATGTTACCACTGCGAAAGGTGAGTAGAGGAGCTTAAGAGGCCATTTTCCACTCAACAAATGTCCCCTGCTGCTGCCAAACACACACACACACAGTAACTCTCAAACACAGATCATAGTAATGAGATAGGCCATCGCATATATGTTCTGTAATAACTAATATAATAAAAATATGTATGAAAATGTATATGTACACTCACCTAAAGGATTATTAGGAACACCTGTTCAATGTCTCATTAATGCAATTATCTAATCAACCAATCACATGGCAGTTGCTTCAATGCATTTAGGGGTGTGGTCCTGGTCAAGACAATCTCCTGAACTCCAAACTGAATGTCAAAATGGGAAAGAAAGGTGATTTAAGTTATTTTGAGCGTGGCATGGTTGTTGGTGCCAGATGGGCCGTTCGGAGTATTTCACAATCTGCCCAAGTACTGGGATTTTCACGCACAACCATTTCTAGGGTTTACAAAGAATGGTGTGAAAAGGGAAAAACATCCAGTATGCGGCAGTCCTGTGGGCGAAAATGCCTTGTTGATGCTAGAGGTCAGAGGAGAATGGGCCGACTGATTCAAGCTGATAGAAGAGCAACTTTGACTGAAATAACCACTCGTTACAACCGAGGTATGCAGCAAAGCATTTGTGAAGCCACAACACGCACAACCTTGAGGCGAATGGGCTACAACAGCAGAAGACCCCACCAGTTACCACTCATCTCCACTACAAATAGGAAAAAGAGGATACAATTTGCACGAGCTCACCAAAATTGGACAGTTGAAGACTGGAAAAATGTTGCCTGGTCTGATGAGTCTCGATTTCTGTTGAGATATTCAGATGGTAGAGTCAGAATTTGGCGTAAACAGAATGAGAACATGGATCCATCATGCCTTGTTACCACTGTGCAGGCTGGTGGTGGTGGTGTAATGGTGTGGGGGATGTTTTCTTGGCACACTTTAGGCCCCTTAGTGCCAATTGGGCATGGTTTAAATGCCACGGCCTACCTGAGCATTGTTTCTGACCATGTCTATCCCTTTATGACCACCATGTACCCATCCTCTGATGGCTACTTCCAGCAGGATAATGCACCATGTCACAAAGCTCGAATCATTTCAAATTGGTTTCTTGAACATGACAATGAGTTCACTGTACTAAAATGGCCTCCACAGTCACCAGATCTCAATAGAGCATCTTTGGGATGTGGTGGAACGGGAGCTTCGTGCCCTGGATGTGCATCCCACAAATCTCCATCAACTGCAAGATGCTATCCTATCAATATGGGCCAACATTTCTAAAGAATGCTTTCAGCACCTTGTTGAATCAATGCCACGTGGAATTAAGGCAGTTCTGAAGGTGAAAGGGGGTCAAACACAATATTAGTATGGTGTTCCTAATAATCCTTTAGGTGAGTGTATGTAGACATTCCGCTAGAGTTTAAAGAACCTTGTTATAAACATTTGGTCAAGAAAATGCCAGAATATATAAACTTATTCATGATATAGGGAAAGACTATCAACTAAAATTAAAAAGCAGTATAAAAAAATTTGGAGTCAGTCTATAAAAAGTGACAGTAAAGATATTTACGATGTCAAATAAATGTGGTTATTTTTTTATTTCTATTCATCAAAGTATCCTGAAAAAAATCCACAAAAATATTTAGCAGCACAACCATTTTCAACGTTGATATTAATAAGAAATGTTTCTTGAGCAGCAAATTAGCATATTACAATGATTTCTGAAGGATAATGTGACACTGAAGATTTTTGATTAATGATGCTGAAAATTTAGCTTTGCCATCACAGGAATAAATATATAAATAAATAAATATATATATATATATATATATATATATATATATATATATATATATATATATATATATATATATATATATATATATATATATATATATATATATATATATATATATATATATATATATATAAAGAAAACAGTTATTTCAGTTGTAATAATATTACTGTTTTCACTATTTTTAAATTTTTGATCAAATAAATCAGTGAGCATACACGTTTTTATGGGGTTTTTTTATTTTTTAAAACATGGACATTTTATAACAGTAGTGTGAGTAATGATGATGATGATTACATTTATTAATAATAAAAAATAATAAAACATGCATAAAATTATACTTAATTAGGCAATCAGTACCAGTGACTTTTTCAAGCTTTTTTGTGACGTGTCACATCTAATGCCAATGTAGAGGCCAAATAAATTAGAAAACACAGCCTTGGAAAAATAAAAAAGCACAACAAAAAAGCACCCATTGTCACTACAATCAAACGAAACGAGAATACAACAGAGCCATTTTGTTTTGGTAGACAGACTTTACAGAGAAACTCTGTTTCGCTTCACTCTGAGGAAGTCTAGAGACCCGACTAATTGCAGCTTCCTTCAAGTTAAAGTGGGACATAAATGCTATGAAGAATTATGGCTTGAAATAAATTTGTAACAAACTCTAAAATGGGGGGCTTCCACCTCATCAGTTTTTTGGCCTCTGCATTGGACGCGACACATCATAAATAAGCAGGAGAATGTCACAGGGGCTGCTTCCTGCCTAATTAAATAAACGTGTGCTGTGTGATGCTGTGAATGCCTGGTGTTGTGTGTGTACCATATGTACTACAAATGTACACACATCTTGCCACAACACGCATGCAAAGGTCACAAACTTCCTGCCTGCATCTTTCTCTTTCTCAATCAAGTCCTGAAAAAACATACAAGAATAAACCAGTTCCTGATCTCTTAATAAGGACTATACTTCAGCCTCTTTTTCAATAAGACAAGCCTTGACAATTCATGGAGCAGATTTAAAACATTAGCAAATACCTACTTTATAGACTTTTAGCATGCAATAAATATAACCTAACATTTACAGAACAATAAAAAAGCTGAATATGTGATTTATTTGCATTCATATACAATATGTACACCTCAGTGATTCAGTCACCCAAGCCGCACAGTCTCATATCCTTTTTAAGTCAAAAGCAATCTAGTTAAAATCTGTTCAGGTCACCAGACCTGAAAAAGGGCCTGAAACGTTGAGCTCAGTAGTCTTAAACTCACACCCCAGGCTCAGAAAATGTCAGTCAACACCTAAATACTCTTGTCTAAGCTCAATGCTAATTGTATCCATCATCACCTGCAGTGATCGAGACATCCGGCCAACACAAAGCCGGTTTTGCAGAGGCTGGAGAGAACAGTACTAGGGCAAATGGCTGCCATTGTTTCCATTCTCTACCACACCAACTCCATTGTCATTTTTGGGAGGGTGATTGCTGTAATAGCCTTGTAATTGGCTTTAAATGGATTAAAGGCACAGCAGTGAAAATCTGGACCGCATACAGCTATACACACCACATAAACTGAGCTGGACACAGACCGTCTCTACATGGCAACTTAATTCAGTTTTGGTTCAAACATGGAAATGGAATGGTTTGTAATGGAATGGTTTGCAATGGTTTGTAATGGAAGGAATTTAAGATGATCATTTGCAGGGTAAAAAGTAGTGAAAATGGCACCATATAAAAAGGACCATCTACACATGTATTTTTATTTAATACAAATAATAATACCTTTGACCACTACCACATACATTTACAACACTGTTAAGAGGTCTGCGGTGAAATCTCATTAGCATTCATAGGTACTCTGTAATGTTACATACCTATTTTTGGATGATATACACTGAAACATACAATATGGCCATACTGACATGATCTATAACATCAAATATTTACGAACGCACAGCTTTAGAAATGTAAGTCTTTTACAATTTAAAAAATATTATTTATTCCATAAATATATTTGTATTACATTTAAATATGTTACATTTTACTATTATATACTAGATATTTTAGATACCCTAAACTTAACTAGTATATAAAAACACAATTAAGCAGGAAAAGGTACAGTGAAAATATTATACTATTATATTCCACATTACGCTGGGTTAACTGATTTACATATTCTCCAATATCTGACAGATTATTACTTATAGTTGTGACCATAGCATGCAATACGTTGAGGTTAATGTCAACAACTGAAGTATGATTTTTACATATTATTGTATATTGTGAACTCAAGGGGTGAAGTTACAGGGTCAAACAATGTATTTTCCCACATAAACATGATTCCAAAATGTAACACTTTATAATAAGGTTCCATTTGGTAACTTTAGTTAATTACACTAGATTACATGAACTAACAACGAGAAATACTTGTAAAGCATATTTATTATTGAATGTTAATTTCAACATTTACTAATACATTATTTAAACCAATTATATATGATATATTTGACTTGAGCTAACATTAACTAACAATGAATTGCTGTTTTTTTATCATTTTAACAGTTTATTATATTCTTTAACAAATGCATTGCTTGTTGTTGGCTAATGTTGGTCAAGGCATTGTTGTTGTTTATCTAAAATAAATGTATAATCTCCATTAAATTTAGCCTTACAATAGGGTTGCATATACAGAATTTACAACAGCGCCTCGAAAATAAGCCTTTCATGCATGCACAGGCAGTAATAAGTGAATAAAAGTGAGTGTTTGTTTTAGTGGAAGAGAGAAGTCCATTCAATTACAAGACCGTCTCTCGCTGGGGCTCTCCTTACTGCAGTAAATTTAACTTGGCATTCCTTTGTATGGAGCAGGTGTTTGGGATTACTAAGCAAACCCTCTGTCTGAAGAAGGCTTGGGAGGAGGGAGGGTGGCCACAGAGATGGAAAAAAAGGTCCAGGGTACAGTTGTTGTGGGACATATTAACTTAAACGTCATGCCATTCCTATATTAAGATTTGTTTCCTTTCTCAAACTACTCCGCAAACAATCTGGCTTGCTAGAAAAGTATATTAGTGAACGTCCACACGCACTTGGTTAAGTGACAATAATGTCACGCTTCATCTCTATTATTACATTTAAAACTTATTCCACAATGGAAAATGTCTCTGTTGTTGCATTTACAACGGACTCCCCTGCACCCTTTCAGCACCTGCTTTTCGTACCAACAGAACAAGAGTGTAACATAAGGATGCTAAGCTAGCCATAGCGTTTATTGTTTCCTTTAAAAGCCTGTGAGACTGTGAAACAAAAGCTGCTCACTAATTCCAGTCATCCTCCTGCTCGCTGCTGTGGTGAATGAGGTGTTAAAGGGTTAAACTCAAAATATCCTGAGTTACAGAGGCACATGGCTTTCCAAGCAAAAGGGCACATAGGAACACACACAACCAGAGGGGTATTTTCATGTAGCAATTATGCACCCTTACAACTGCCTACATTTCATGGACTTAGAGGAGCTTTATCTTGCAATCACAAAGTAGCCCTGCAAAGCCATTATGCACAAAAACACCCCAGATTTGAGGTCTAAAAGAATGCTCTGATGCTTAATGCCATAGGTGGTGCAAAATAAGGGCACAGCAATGTAGTCTGCCAGAGAGTTTTTAGCAGGCTCGCTAGTATGGATCAGTTGCGTGACGATAGTATTTTGCGACCATGTTAGAACGCCATTTTTACTCTAGTAACTGCTCTGAAAGGAGATTAACGTGCAGCTTTTTGGAAAGGCCGGCTCGAAATTTCCATGAAAGCGATGGCCCAGGTGAGGGGCAGAGAAGAATGCAGCCGCTGTTCATCAAACCTGCATTCAGACACACACCCAACACATATCTACATGCCTTGACACATAGATTGATAAGCGGTTTACATAGATGGCGAGGCACTGGCATGGCCCAACACTACAAACACAATCTTAAGCCAGCCATCATAGTAACATTTTATGTGACAAGCATTATAAATGTGATTTATTGTACGCATGTGTGTTGGCAGAATAATTCCCAGAATATTTAACTGTGTGTGTGTGTGTGTGTGTTGGGGGGGGGGGGGGGGGGGGTTGAGGGGGTTCTGGATTAGCTCTGCATTTTCAAGCAGCCTGAACAATGGCTGTTCTCGCTGTCCATTTATCGACCGTTAAACAAACTTCCTGTGAAAATAATGAGCGGAACGAATCAAACTGCAGAATGTGGCACAGAGTCCTAGTCGAGGACTGAGGAGGTGCATTGGTTTATACAGAGGAGAAAAGCGTGCCTAAAGCTGTGTGGTGTTTTTACAGGCCTATATTATTTACAGCTTGGGGATTTACTAAATCGTCGCTGCACTGAACATCCACCCGAAACAATTTCTACAGGTCAATACTTTAGACTATAACTACTTTATCCTTGCTATATCATTTTGCAAAGGCAAAGTCTAGTCAATCACAATTACAGTACAAATGACTAAGACTGCATTTACACTGCAGATCTTGATACCCAATTCTGATTTGTTGACTATATCCAATTTTTTGATGACCAGCTTACATCTTCTTTTAAAGGGGTCGTGAATTGAGAAATCTAATTTGTTGGCTACTATTAAAACGTCCTATATGGCTATGTTCAGACTGTGAGTCCAAATCCGATTTTTGTGCATATCCGATTGAAATCCGATCAGATTTAGCAATCTAAACGAACAAAAATCACATGAAATGAGGTTTTTACAAATCCATTTCAAGATTACATTGTGGTTTGAGGTCATATTCAAACTGCTCATATCAGCCTCCTATGTTTCTGCCATTGCATCATCATAACGCACTAGTCCAGAGCATGGTGGCTACAGCCCCTTTCACACAATCAGTCTTTACTGGTACATTACTGGTAAGAGATCATGTGTGAACAAGACCTTTTAAAAAATACAGGTAAATTGTATTTTTGTTTTATTATTTTTATTTTGGTAATTGTATCTTACCGGTATTTTTTTAACATTACCAGTTAATTACCGGTATGATGTGCAGTGTGAATGCAGAATGAAGATTACCGGTATGAGCAAGTCAGAACGCACTGACGTAAGAAGTATGCTTTGGGCCAATCAAAAAGTTCTTAAGAAGATTCTTAAAGGTCCCGTTCTTTGTGTGTTTTTGAAGCTTTGATTGTGTTAACAGTGTGCAATATAACATGTGTTCATGTTTCGCGTATAACATGTGTTCATGTTTCTGAAAAAAACACAGTATTTTTCACACAAATTACTTATCTGTATACCGCTGTGTTCACTGTCCTAAAAACGGGCTGACGAGTTCCTTGTTCTATGAAGTCCCTCCTTCAGAAATACGTAACGAGTTCTGATTGTGCCAGCGGTTCCTGTGTTGTGATTCGACAGCAGCTTAGCGCAAGTTGTACGGAAAGGTCACGCCTCTTAACGGGAGATGTATGCGGCTATGCGCTCAATGATCTCTACAGCGTCCCTGGGAAAGCCAATCAAAGGTGATTTGACTCCGGGATGAAAATAACAGCGTCTCGACGACATGGCGACAAACACACTCAAACGCAACACTTCCTTTTCTCCACGCGACCTTCCTCTTCTCCACGTGGGACAGCAACAAGACCACGCCCCCTTTTTCGCGTATTCTTGTGGGCGGAGGTTAGTCTGTTCTACTGTTCTATCGACGTCATATATGAAGGAAGTACCAGGATGTAGTCCAAGCCAGCCGTTCGCTGTAGGCTTTGAAAGGGAACTTCTGTTAAATAAAATATCTCGCTTGGCATTGAACTTTGAGCTTTATAATTTTACAGGTATTATTTATGCTCTAACAGCAACATTACACACTAACTAAAGTTTGAACAATGGGATCACGAAGAACGGGACCTTTAAAAATAATAAAATCTATATGCTCTGGACCATGTATTGATGCGATTACTCCACACTGTTTACCAAACTAAACAGATAGTGAAACGAAAATGCTTCTCCTCATGTGGGCAGATGAAGACAACTGCACAGCGTTTAAAAATCATTTCCGATGTCTAACATCACAGAATTCATATTTGGTGGTGTGAATGATTTCTTACTGGTAAAAACCAGAACGCTGCTTGTGTGAACAGCATAGGGCCTATTTGTGTATTTACCGGTAGAGTCATTCTGGTAATTTTACGCTAATTTCCTGGTATTCCTGTTTGAAAAGGGCTAATGTCATGTTGTAAATAAGACAACATCTGTATTGCAAACCCCTCCATGCTGCGATTGTTGTTGTTGTTTTTGGCGTATATCTACTCAACTTGATCCATTAGTCTTCCAGAACATTGGCCATGTCACTATGTGATGCTGGTAGAGGAAAATATTTTCTGACATGCTCCTCCAAAATACACCAAAGTGGTTTAACAATATTTAGATCTGGTGACTGTGACCGCAGATATATTGCAAAAAAGCACCCAACCGAAAAACAGCGCTGCTGGTTATAGAAGCAATCGCGTAGTGATTATTGTCACCAGCAGATGGCGCTGTGAGAGACGCTGACTCTACTTGGTCGCGCTCCGCTACTACTTCATGAAGAACGAGAGCAGAGCGCCATTATCATCAAATATCAAAAGGAATATCGTTATCGCTTTCAAGGTAGTAACACACTAACTATTAATGTTAAAGGTCCCGTTCTTCGTGATCCCATTGTTCAAACTTTAGTTAGTGTGTAATGTTGCTGTTAGAGCATAAATAATACCTGTAAAATTATAAAGCTCAAAGTTCAATGCCAAGCGAGATATTTTATTTAACAGAAGTTCCCTTTCAAAGCCTACAGCGAACGGCTGGCTTGGACTACATCCTGGTACTTCCTTCATAAATGACGTCGGTAGAACAGTAGAACAGACTAACCTCCGCCCACAAGAATACGCTAAAAAAGGGGGCGTGGTCTTGTTGCTGTCCCACGTGGAGAAGAGGACGTGTCACGTGGAGAAAAGGAAGTGTTGCGTTTGAGTGTGTTTGTCGCCATGTCGTCGAGATGCTGTTATTTTCATCCCGGAGTCAAATCACCTTTGTTTGGCTTTCCCAGGGACGCTGTAGAGATCATTAAGCGCATATATCTCCCGTTAAGAGGCGTGACCTTTCCACGTGCGCTAAGCTGCTGTCGAATCACAGCGAAAGTGAAAACAGCGGTATACAGATAAGTCAATTGTGTTAAAAATACTTTTTTTTTTTTTACACGCGAAACATGAACACATGTTATATTGCACACTGTAAACACAATCAAAGCTTCAAAAAGACACGAAGAACGGGACCTTTAAAGTAAAGTAAAACTGTTTTGTATGTGCGTTATAACAGAGCCTCAACAGGTGCGGGCAGTAACGTTAGTGGTTTTGGGTACGGGTGAACGGGTACGTGTGAGAAGGGGGGAGGGGCGCGGGGAACAGTTTACCTCAAGCAGAGGTGTGTGTGTTCATCTGAGCCTCATTGGTCTGTCACCACTCATCAATGTCAAAATATTTGAGAAAACCAGGGCTTCATGTCCACACAGAAGCTGATGAGGCGCGAATTTTAGCAGCGCGTCTCGACACATTTCATATTTGATCTCCTTATTCAAGTCAGAAATGTTGAACAAATTACAAAAATATTCAGGCAAATGAATAAACTTTTGTCTAATTACGCCATTTTTTAATGAAAATAGGCCTATGTAATGTGATTCATAATGTAATTAACAAACAAACAAATACTAACAAAGCCAGATCAGGCAAGATTAATAATGAATGTGTACATCGTAAATTAATATAATTCCATTTGTAGCGTTCAGTAAATAAAAAAGCTCAGTTTTTTTCAGCCTGTATTGGGCTTAAGATTAATGAATGTGTGCATATTGTGAATTAGTTTTATAAACTTAGTTACCTGGTAGCCTTCAGTAAATTAACGTGTCTACAAAAATGATTAATAAAACATATAAATATCAGTTAAACATATGTTTACTACTTTCTTCACTGATGAAAATCTGCACTGCACTGACATGGTTTTCAAGCTATTGTTATCTGATTTTTTGGCCTTCAGAACATCTTAAAATGCACATATGTATATCACATAAATAAACATTTTAAGAAAAAAAAGTAATTTATATAGTATAAACTTGTGAAAATATTAAATACAATTATAAAATCGTACAATATAAATACGCGCTCTCCCTCGTAAAGACTGGAGACCGGCTCGTCATCCTCAACAACCTCCCATTTTTCACGTATACTTTACTTAAGTAGAATCAATAGTGTGACTTTTGACTTTTACTTCGTTACATTTTGCAGCAATTATTATACTTTCTACCCCACTACATTTCTACAACGTTCCGTAAATCGTTGTATTTATGACATTCATGTTGTTTTATTTTTGTAATGTGTTTTTGTTAAGTCATGTTGTAATATTGTTTTGAACTGCTTGTTATTTACAATGGTTACTATTAACTTTTTTCATCGTTTTTTTCTCTCTTTTTTTGCGGGTGCGTTTAATTAAATCTAGACCAAAAATTCTAATAATCAAACTAAATCATAATAATTATTAATGTTAATAATAATATAGAGAGCCCACAAAAACAAAAACATTTAAAAATGTATTGTCCCCGTTTTTTAAATAAAATATAATAACTAATGAGATTTTAGTGATATTTTGACCACTCAAATGTCCCCGGTTTCCATTTCAGAAATCTGGTCACCTTACCGTAGCTCCCACGGATGTGGGTAAGATCATCACTCATCAGCGAACAATACATGTTTCACATTGACCACAGACCAAGATGTGCACTTTTGGCACCAATGAAACCGACCTTTGGCATTGGCACGAGTGACAAAAGGTTTGGCTATAGTAGCCCGACCATGATTGTTGTTCTGTGGAGCTCCCGATGAACAGTTTTGGTGTGAAACAGGATGCATTTATGTGATGTGCGCATTTAATTCTGCAGTGAGTTGGGCAGCTGTGGTTTTGTTTTTTGGATACAATCTGGGTTAGTACATGGACATCCCTTTCAGGCAGTTTCCTCTTGCATCGACATCATCCGTCGATGGTGGAATGTTGACATTAACCTGGACATCACAGCTCTCGATACACCACAAAGACTCACAGACCTGGTCACAGATGAGCTAGCACACCAGCAAATTGTCCTTTTTTGAACTCTGATATGTATCCTATTATGTTGTGTGGATTGCAAAATTTGATATACAGCTGTGCTATTGCTCTGCTAATTTAATCTTCGTACTCAGCTCTTACTGATGGAAAATCAGTAAGACTGGCCACCAGGCCACGCATAGGCATGAAACTATTGTTTTGGGTACCCAGCAGAATTTCTGGACCATATTGGTAACAACGGAACTTAGTTGACTAATGATGCTTTTGGGAAATGCACCCCAAAAAGCTGATTTCTCAAGTGATGTGTTTGTGTTCTCAATGAATTTTGACCATTTGAAATTTCAGCCACACTCTTCATACTTGACATATGGTTTTATGGATGTTTAATTCAGCGTCTGCTTCAGCAGGGTCACTGGCAGGATCCATGGGACTAGGCCAGGCCGGACTTCTCTCATTAGAGGAGGAAGTGCCTCAGTGGGGTGCCTCTGTACTCTGCAGGTACTGAACCACAGGAAAAAGGAGTCTGGCCCCGGACTCAGCTGTTTCCATCTGGACTTATCGTTTCATCAGAACCACTTGCTTTGAGAGGGTATTGGTATCTCAAACATCTCTTTTTTTCCCTCAAGAAAAAAAGGTTCAAACACTTCCTTTTGACCTGAATGTCTACATTTTATTTAAATAGAAGAAAATATTAATGGTTTAAATGATTAAAAAAAATGTTTTACTTGTATGTTAGCTTCTAAGAAAACATATAAAATTCCTGTGCATTTGAATTCTGGGTCTTTAATGTGATTTTTGCATTTAAAGTCATCAGGAAACCTAAGATGCAATCATGTTTTCTTCTCTATTGTGGCATATATCCGAGTGAAACGGCTTCTCAAACAAGAAAAAATATAGAAAGGGATTTTGTTTGGATTTGTAGTTTGCTATTGCTGTGATCTCATGTGAGTGACAGGTTGTCCCGCCCCTAATGCCAGTAAACACAAAGAGATGTAGCTGTAGTTGTAAGAGGGAGGGGAAGTTATTTTGATTAAATATTATGAGAGCACATGAATTAAAAAAAAAAATGATGTTTAAGATAAATCTTTTATAATAAGTAATGCAATATTCCATAAAAATATTCCTAAATAATTAGGATGCCGTATGTACATGACATATTAAAGACAGTCATCTTTGACAGATGTCAAAAAGCCACAAACAAAAACTTGATAGGATCCTGAATGCTTAAGCCAGCCTTGTTTACACTTAAAGGTGGGGTATGTGCTTTCTGGTAACCGATGTTGATATTTCAAATCACCAAAACAAACATGACCCTACCCCAAAGGGGTCTTGCCCCTATTTTGATAGCTCCGCCCCACAATTACATACGCAATGCAGGCAACAACTATGGCAGAATCTGCTGTGCCAGCCGGCCGAGGGTAGCCTGACAAGCCAGACCCACATCAAGAAGTTGGGTCTGGGAACACACCATTGGCAGGGCTCAATCCGAGGGGCGGGATAAACGGTTGTCTTTCAAATTCCCTCTGCACGCAATAGGATAGTGCTACATATCCGGTCGGCAAAATTCCGAACACATCTTCCTTTTTTAAGAATGACTTCAGTGCCGTTTTTTGTTATTTTCTCAAAGAAAAGCTTAACTCCAAGTCTTCCACAGTAGCGGCCAAAGCCAATTTGAAAGACCGCTGTTCGCCAGCTTAGGTAGCACGCGGAACCGCCGCAACTCTGCCATCATTATGTTAAGCCCGCCCACCGACTCTATACACAATGTGATTGGCCTGACCAGAGTTTGGTTTTTCCAGCTTGCAAGCCAACAGAGAGTTGCTAGACTATCCTGGCTTCAAATTAGATTTGCTGCCGCTAGGGTGCGTCTAGATTTCTAGGCTAGGCCGAGGGTATGATGCTATCAATAAGTGAAGCAATGTGTGTTAATATGGTATCTAGGTCGATTATTTAATGAAAATGAAAATGAAATAAATCCCTTACATCCAAAAAACACAAACACAGTTCTCATGAACAACTCGATAGCATGAGCACGATAGTCCAAGTAATGAACATATTACAATTATGACAAGATTAGAGGCTTATAGCGATTACAAAAACACAAACAGTTAATTAACAACTCGATAGCACGAGCACGACAGACCAACTAGCGAACATATTACAAATATGACAAGATTAGAGGGTTATATTGATCACAAAAAGAGGAACCAAAGGAAACAAACATATATTAGGAGTTTATTGTCTTACTCTTCGGACACACTGCGAGTTGACGCTTGAAACAGACAGTGGTTTAACGTTATATGATTATACAGTGAGGAAAATAAGTATTTGAACACCCTGCTATGTTGCAAGTTCTCCCACTTGGAAATCATGGAGGGGTCTGAAATTGTCATCGTAGGTGCATGTCCACTGTGAGAGACATAATCTAAAAAAAAATATCCAGAGATCACAATATATGATTTTTTAACTATTTATTTGTATGATACAGCTGAAAATAAGTATTTGAACACCTGTCTATCAGCTAGAATTCTGACCCTCAAAGACCTGTTAGTCTGCCTTTAAAATGTCCACCTCCACTCCATTTATTATCCTAAATTAGATGCACCTGTTTGAGGTTGTTAGCTGCATTAAGACACATGTCCACCCCATACAATCAGGAATCCAGGAATCCAACTACTAACATGACCAAGACCAAAGAGCTGTCCAAAGACACTAGAGACAAAAATTGTACACCTCCACATGGCTGGAAAGGGCTACGGGGAAATTGCCAAGCAGCTTGGTGAAAAAAGGTCCACTGTTGGAGCAATCATTAGAAAATGGAAGAAGCTAAACATGACTGTCAATCTCCCTCGGACTGGGGCTCCATGCAAGATCTCACCTCGTGTGGTCTCAATGATCCTAAGAAAGGTGAGAAATCAACCCAGAACTACATGGGAGGAGCTGGTCAATGACCTGAAAAGAGCTGGGACCACCGTTTCCAAGGTTACTGTTGGTAAGACGTCATGGTTTGAAATCATGCATGGCACGGAAGGTTCCCCTGCTTAAACCAGCACATGTCAAGGCCCGTCTTAAGTTTGCCAATGACCATTTGGATGATCCAGAGGAGTCATGGGAGAAAGTCATGTGGTCAGATGAGACCAAAATAGAACTTTTTGGTCATAATTCCACTAAATGTGTTTGGAAGAAGAAGAATGATGAGTACCATCCCAAGAACACCATCCCTACTGTGAAGCATGGGGGTGGTAGCATCATGCTTTGGGGGTGCTTTTCTGCACATGGGACAGGGCGACTGCACTGTATTAAGGAGAGGATGACCGGGGCCATGTATTGCGAGATTTTGGGGAACAACCTCCTTCCCTCAGTTAGAGCATTGAAGATGGGTCGAGGCTGGGTCTTCCAACATGACAATGACCCGAAGCACACAGCCAGGATAACCAAGGAGTGGCTCTGTAGGAAGCATATCAAGGTTCTGGCATGGCCTAGCCAGTCTCCAGACCTAAACCCAATAGAGAATTTTTGGAGGGAGCTCAAACTCCGTGTTTCTCAGCGACAGGCCAGAAACCTGACTGATCTAGAGAAGATCTGTGTGGAGGAGTGGGCCAAAATCCCTCCTGCAGTGTGTGCAAACCTGGTGAAAAACTACAGGAAACGTTTGACCTCTGTAATTGCAAACAAAGGCTACTGTACCAAATATTAACATTGATTTTCTCAGGTGTTCAAATACTTATTTGCAGCTGTATCATACAAATAAATAGTTAAAAAATCATACATTGTGATTTCTGGATTTTCTTTTTTAGATTATGTCTCTCACAGTGGACATGCACCTACGATGACAATTTGTGATTTCTAAGTGGGAGAACTTGCAAAATAGCAGGGTGTTCAAATACTTATTTTCCTCACTGTATATAACAATATGATTGCAAATGGACAAACAAGCGAACATGACACATGAGCATATTCAAGCAAAAGCTAGCATATATTAGTTCTGTGAATCAAAACAAAACCAATGTTACTCACCTATCAATAAGAAATAAAGCAACCTCGGCGTACAATTGCAGGCCTTAGTGCTCCTTGAGGTCTCTCCAGCGCTAGAAAGCTGATACTTCTGGCCTGATCGCAAGCCTTCTTTTGTTCCATAGACATTTTCCACGTTTTTTTAATCTGCCATCTCTCTTTCTGTCATCGCTCGGCTAATGTCCGTCTTGTGTCATGTATTTTGAATAATGATGTGCAGCTCTCTCTTCTCACCATAATTTGTAGACACACCCCTTACTGCTGATTGGCTACAAGTTTGTTTTGGTCCACGGCCCGAGACACTTTTATAAAGCAGTTTTGAAATAACACTAACCCCACCTTTAAGTAAACCTATAAGAGAATTTAGAGAAACGATCATAATGAATTGGAAATTAGCAAGGAAAACATTTCTTGCGCTGTTGACTCTAAATGACGTACGTCACCTAATGTGTGAATGTGTACCCTTTAGTGTACTTTTTTAAAGTGTACTTATTGCGCAAATAATATACTTTAAAGGTATACTGACGCCATTTATGAAGGAAGTACCAGGATGTAGTCCAAGCCAGCCGTTCGCTGTAGGATTTGAAAGGGAACTTCTGTTAAATAAAATATCTCGCTTGGCCTCTCGCTTGAACTTTGAGCTTTATAATTTTACAGGTATTATTTATGCTCTAACAGCAACATTACACACTAACTAAAGTTTGAACAATGGGATCACGAAGAACGGGACCTTTAAAAAACAAGAAAGCTTAAATCAAGATATACTTACGTGATTCGTTATTTGCAGCACATAACGTCTCATCTGTAATCATCCAATGATCCAAAAGGTTCACACCGTTGTTCTCTTCTTGTTTGATCAGCTTCAGTTTCCTCACGCATCGCGGTTACAGAAACATGGCAGACAGCGCAGTTTTCAAAATCATGACGTAGTATTTTTGGCGCATGCGCATTAAAATATGAAAGAGAAATGGTTAAATGTTGATTATAAATGTTTTCCATTTCTGTTCAAGTTAAAGTTGTTCTAACTCTGTGTAGTTGGACTGTAAGTTCAAAGAACCTGACTCATTCACCTAACTAAAAGTCAATCATGTTTACAGTGTAGTGTAGTCTGATTAAAATTAAATGTTTTTTAACTGAATTTGATTGCAAATTATTTTTTTTTAGATTTGTTCAACTTTTGCTAGCAATTAATGCAATTAAATGTGTGTTTAATGGGCGTAGAACAACATAATGATATTGAAAGTATTCTGTACACAGATGTAAAGTACAGTACTACATTGCTTTTACATTAAGCACAAATATCTAGGCTACTCCTCTCATAAATTAAACTTCATGTCAAATATTATGTAAAAAACTGACACATGTTGAGTTCATAGAGCAGGAGCTAGTGATCAAAATTTCAACAATAAGTTGTACTGGAGTATACTTAAGCAAGTGTATTGAAGCTAGAAGAAATACATTAATGCACACAATATACATTATAGAGTAAACGCATTTAAAATACATTAACAAATGTAATTTTGGAATTTTTTCCCCCATGTGCTTTAGTATGTCAATATAAAAATAAGTGTACTTTATAAAATATAAATAACAATAATTATTTTTTATATGTTGCACTTAAGAGTGTTTATAAATATTGCCATGAAAGTATACTTTCCTTAAGTAAAAATTAATTAGATATTATTACAAAGTGCACTTATAAAAAGTGCACTTAAGTGTGTTTATAAATATTGCAATGAAAGTGTACTTTATTTAAGTACAAATTAATTAGATATTATTACAAAGTGCATTTAAAAAAGTGCACTTAAGTGTGTTTATAAATATTATCATTAAAGTGTATTCTCTTTAAGTACACTTAAGTGGCCTTTAATTTTAATTATATCATATTATCTGCAAGTGCACTTTTTAAAAAGTATAATTTTAAGATTTTAAGTACACAAAAAGTACATTTTCAATACAATTAAGCACACTACTTTTTCACAAGGGTAAACATGCCAATGTCCACACTATCCATCCTAAATAGTATGTGAGATTAAAATAAGTGTGTCCCAAAGCATAGTATGTTGAAAAGAGTAGCCAGAAGTCCCCGGATGATCTACTATTTCCGGTAGATTTTCAAAGTGTGGATCGTGCACACTCTAATGGCTAATATTGCCCACAACCCATTGCGCTTTGGAGGAGTAGTAAAAAGTGCTCAAAAAAAACTATATGGCGGATGTGCGTGACCGACAGTTAAATCGAGAAGTTTAGATAAAGGGGTTTGAGTGACTAATAATCAACATTTAAGCTGATAAAAAAAATGTAATGTTAACTGTTTGGCCATTAACTTTTAAATGCATCATTATGCATTAATATTAGGAGAGTCTCCGCATAAAAGACCCACGACTGGCAGATCAACATGCTACAGCATTTCTCTCAGATATGGTAGGTAAATTAAATTAAATTAAATTATATGTAGAGACAACTGTGACAAGATGATTGACATGCCAGGTGACAGGATGCACATAATAAGCGACAGAGAGCAACCATTAAAGATGATGTGATAGTATGTCCCAAAGCTTGTTCTGCTACACACTCAAAAGTACTTACGCAGAAGCTATTTTCTATTTTTCTGTGAATGTGTGAGACGTCAGAGGGAAGAATAACAAAGTGCTGTAAATGGTAAAACTATTTGTGCTGTGTTTATAATTATGAAAATACATTAAAATAATAGGGTAAGAATTACCAGTTTCCAACATCAAGCAGCATAATGAGCTTTTTTGTACAGCTAAATATAACGGATGACACCGGAAGCCAGACACATTCAATTTACAAATGGCCACACCCGCTCTTACATGAAAAATAAGGTGGAGAGGCCTCGAAATATCAGAAAGACTACACAGCCCAGGTGCAAAATAGAACAATTTGATTGGTTGATAAATCTGATCATCTGAAATTAGATTCTAATTATTATTCATACTGTAGTAGAGGGATTCGCTGGAGATCCTGAAGGTGCAGACCTTAGATCGACGCATTTTACTTGTAAAAGTCAAGCAATAAAATCTGATGAACATTTGTTTGAGTATATTCATTTTGATGTGCTTAAAATTTGCTGAGAAACATACCCCCGGTTTCACAGACAACGCTTAAGCTAGTCCTAGACTAAAATGCATGTTTGTGCTGTTTTAACTGAAAGAATCTTGCACTGACAAATCTTAAAATATGTCAGTGGCATTGTTTTGTCTCAAGATGCACACCAGTAATGTTTTTTTCTTGGGCACGTTTATAAAAGTTACTTATATGTCCTAATTGAACTAAGGCCTAATCCTGGCTTAGTCTAAGCCCTGTCTGTGAAACCGGGCCCTAGAGTTATTTACTTAAATAAGAAGTTTAGGCCTAAGTGCTTTTAGAATCATGTGGAATCATACTTCCGATTTCCCAATTAAACATCTTTGTTTTTATCACCCTTTTCAATTCTTTCAGGACTGAATTGTCTGCACTGATTTATATATCTGTCAGGCTGATTGAATGGCATACCATTTCTTAAAGGTCAAAATATCTTGCCAAAGTGATTTATTAAATAGCCTTATTTAAAATTGTATAAACTAAAATGTGTTAAAAGAAAGAGAATATAAGCGATTCTGGTGGATCTTTGTTGTAACTTAGCAATGTGTTGTTGTTGTTGTTGTTGTTGTTGTTGTTGTTGTTGTTGTTGTTGTTGTTGTTGTTGTTGTTTTGGGGGTGGGCGGGTGGGGTAATGAATTAAATATTTCTAGTATTCTCGCTATATTATTTCCCCTTTACACTTCTACATTCAGATTCCCTAAATGTACCTGTCCATTCTGGGTGTGAGAAGCCATTGTTCATTTTTACAGAGGACAGGCAGATTTTGGCAGATCTTTGTTTCTAAGTACCAGACAAATAAATGTGCATAATTATTGGAAATAACGTCCAGACAGATGGAGACGTGCCAAATTATGAAATCATGCACTCTTCAATTACATATCCAGTCATTACTAGAGCTGCACTTGGAAAACAGGTGTTTCTAATACAGAGAGATGTCTTCACGGTCTTCTACCCCGTTTACTTTCTGATGATGATTCAGATATGATATTTCATGGCTGGAATCGAGCGCATGATGGGATGTGATCGGAGAAAGAAGAAAAATAAAGAGGAACAGAGAGAAATAGAAAAAAAAATTACTCACTTCTAAAGACATCCATGTAATGGATGCTGATTGTGCTTTTAAATCAATGAAGTCTGTGCCGGGATAATGAGGACCAATACCCAGACATGAGAGAAGAGATCATAAATACTGTAAACGTATTAAGAGCAGACATATTAAAACCAGAAATGTAAAAATTACCCCCATCCAGCGTCTAACATATTCCACTTTTCCCACTCGCCCCCATTCAAAATCTTTAAACAGGTGGCATATTTATATGCATCACCACAGTGAAAAGGATGAATTTGAGCCACATGGTCTTCTCTTTCTTCTTTATATCAAAGAGAACAGCAGGATAAATCCTTTTGTTTTTACACGTTTATTTTTTACACATATTGACTTTCAAATAATCATTTTCAGATTCTCTTTATCTCAAGCCCATGATAATAATAAACGGGAAAATAAGAGGGCATGAGATAGATTTGCATTTGATTAGTAAAAACAACTTCTTTTTTTGTAGGACTAGTAATGGTTTTCAGATTGTGAGGATGAGAACTTTATTTAGATCTGTCTGCTTTCTGTATGACCTTACGTGTATGGATTAACACATTTTTAATTTATTAAACTATTCAAATATATAAATATTTACTTGTGTAGGTCCATATTTCGATCTGTGGTGATTTCTGATTTAAAATCCATCATATACTGCATGATATAATTTCAAAACCACAACCAAAAGCAACAAACCATGCTGGATTTTTTTTTTTCAAGAAACATAAAGAGGACTTATAATGTTTATTTAATGAGCTTTGTGTGCTTGGCACTTGTATTTACAGTCTTAAAAGCCTAAAACAACATTTGTTCATTCCTCCCACACTGGTTTTAATTCAACATACACTGGCCATATAACTGCTTAGCATTTAAATATATTCATTTACAAACACTCCAAAGCATATACCTTAATTACCTTGTCTTCCTATGGTTTTTATCCACACAACAATTTAAAACCTATGTGCTTTACGTGCATTCGCTATTGTTTATATGTTTATGTTCCACTCAGGATATGGTTAAGCCATTTCCAAACCAATAGGCAAAGGTTCAGCATTTCAGTAACAGATTGTCAGAAACACACAGAGAGCCTGTTATTACAGGAGGATTTAACTTTGCCATCCTGAGAGAGTCAGTCAGTTTCCAACATTGCATCGCAACCTCTATGACAAGCATTGTATATTATCAACAACAAAAATGTCATACTGACAACATTTATTCGTCACAGTTTTAAGAATCTGTTTTGTTCTGGCTGATGTCTCTATTCATGTTGTGGGGACAGTTATGGGGCCATTATTGCTGTTATTATTGCACCAAATAGGAATCCTCACCAGAATCCATCTTCTAAAAATCGGACCTCATTTGAATTAGTTCAGTTTTGCACATCGTTGAGGTCGGCAGGTCAGCAACAACAACAGTTGAAGAGTCATTTTTAGCTCATATATCCATTTGCTTTGACGGCATATTATGTAAAAGATGAACACAAGTAACACTTTAACTCCATTTTAGTCTGATGAGTTATAAGGCAATGAGATGGCGATTCCACATTGAACGGCTGGTGTCACCAATGTCACGATGGCAAATGCTCATGCCAATGTATCAGACAATAATACAACTCTGAAAACCCTGTAAAGCTGAGCAAAAAACTGCAGCAGCTGTTAGTGTTTTTATCTGTTTTTGGTTTATTTAACTTTTTCAAACGCTTCAAACCATGTGCATGGACATCTGTGAAGAGGAGCCATACTGGCGGCCGTCACAGCTGCCGGCCCCCTGTTGGCTGCTGGCAGGGTTGCCGATCATGTGCATACTGTCCATGCCGCTGTTGGACAGGTATTGGCGTTCGGCAAATGCTCCGGCAGAGGAGGAAGAGCACAGTAAGCCACCCTGAGGCTTCTCTGGGCTGGCAGCCAGGCGCGGTGATGCCGGGAAGTTGTATCCGTACAGGTTGTAGGGATTGTGAAGGGAAAAGGCGTTGTATGTGCTCTGCTGAACGTGATGATGGCTACCAGAGAACATATGCGCGGAGGACGGGGATGAGCCAGATGAAGCTGATGACCCAGAGGCGGAGCTCGCTCCTGCCTGCATGACGTACTGTAGCTGGGATGTGGGAAAAGGGGCCAGCTGACTTCCATACGCATCCATCTTACCCCCGCCGCTGCCACCGCTGCTGTTACCAGCAGCCAATGAGGCGTGAGCCCCTCCCTGCATTCCTGCAGCGATGAGAGAGGAAGTCCTCTGAGGCAAGAAGGAATCGGAGGCCTGGGCGGAGGTTACAGCACCTCCTGTGGTCTGGAGACGGCCGTAGGAGCCGTCGGCCAGTCCTCCGTAGCCCTGCAGGGCAGCCATGTTGCTTCTGGCACAAGCGGGGTACTCGGACAAGCCCAGGTTACACAGCTGGCTCTCCCTGCAGCCCACATTGAAGGTGTTGGGTGCTAGATGGAAAGTAGGAGGGGAGCAGGAAGGGGAGAGAAGGTGTGTCGCACCAGAGGGAGATGGAGTGCCAGTGCTGGAGGTAGTGGGAGAGGTGCCAGTGCTTCCTCCTGAAAAACATAGTCAGCAAACATTCAGAAACATCCAAACCCCAAAGACACACTGTGGATACACGTTCCTATGCATGAAGAATAAGTGCACACTCAAGAGGAGAATGGTGAGGCAGAGCCAGCTCTGAAAACACACGCACTGTCCAACAATCACACTGAGAGCGTATCTCTTATTTCATCCCATGGACCACGAGCAGTCACTGTGGCTCCTTAGGGAGAGCATTTCATCTGGTTACAAGAGAGGCCTGTTCAAACCTGGCAACAAGTGCCACGAATTAACCCATAATGGAGCGCTCATCTCCACAGTGCTATTCTACATAACAAAAATCTTCATTCTTTAAAATTTGCTAAGGTTTTTTAATGGGGTAGTTCACCCAAAAATGGGAATTCTGTCATTATTTACTCACCCTCATGTCGTTCCAAACCTACATTAATTTCTTTATTCTGTGGAACATATAAAAGAAGATCTTTTGAAATGTCACGCTGCGTCCCAACTCGAATACCATCCGTACTAAATATTCGAAAATAGAATTAGTATGTTACAAATCGTTGAAAAGAGTATTCCAAAGATACCCGGATGTTCTACTATTTCTGGTCAGAATCCGAAGTGCAGATCGACGCACACTCTAACGGCTGATATTGCCCACAACCCATTGCAAGTTGGACGAGGTTTCGATTAGAACTACAAACAGGATAAAAAGTGTTAAAAACTACAAACATGACGGGTGTGCGAGTCCGACGGTTAAGTAGAGAGGTTTAGATAAAGGGGTTTGAGTGATCAATTATCAGTATCTAGCCTGATGAAAAGATATTTATTCAATGTTATCACCTGCAGCAGCATTGTGAACTTTTGTATTCATACCATTTGTCCATTACCTTTTAAATGCATAATTTTATTTAAACTGCAAACACATGAGGGGAGTCTCTGCATTAAAGACCCACAAATGGCAGATCAACGTGCGACTACATTTCTCTCAGCACGGTAGGAAATGAAACTGAATGTGGAGGATTTTAACTGTGACGATGATTGACAGGGCAGTTTAAACGGTGACAGGATGCATGTAACTAAGCAAGAGTCCGTTATAGATGACTAAGTAGTATATCCCAAACAGTTTCTCTTGAAGCCAATACGGAAGTGACTTAAACTGCAATTCATCGACTGGCCGCTAGAGACAGGCTCCAAAAGGGAGCAGAATCTCATTGAGCCCCATTTTAAAATGCCCAGCTTTACAGTTGTTTACAGCCTGGTACAAATTGTGGTTTTGGTCTATATATCTAATTTTTCCCTTCATGACAACTGGGGGGTGAATTTTTTTATAACTCATTCGTTTACATTATATAAAGCCTAAAGTTTCTGAATAATTAAGGCGTGGCCACTTTGAGTGACAGGTGGATTGCCGTTTGTCTGTTAGTCATCACGTCACCTTAGCTCCACCCACGTCCCACCTCTTTGCCCATTTTCTGTTATCCGGGAGTGATGCGCGATGACGCGCTGCCAAGATGGCAATGGCCAGCTCGACCCTACTTTGCACTTCAAAACTGCTCTTCAGAATCCTATGGGTGACGTCACTACGTCCATTTTGTTTTACAGTCTATGGTCCCAAAGCTTGCATACTCTTCTGCTACACACTCAAAAGTATTTTTTCTTCACAAAAAGAGTACATACTTTTAAGTTACTAGTAGGCATACAATGAAAGCCAGTGGGGTGTTAAAATATCTTATTTTGAGAACAGAATAAAGAAATTCATACAGGTTTGGAACAACATGAGGGTGAGTAAATAATAACAAAAAGATTCATTTTAATTTTTAGGTGAACAATCTCTTTAAAGTTTATTGTTAAAACTGTAGTAAAAAATGTAATCTGGACTTTTTATAGTTAAAAACTGAACTAACAGAACCAGAATTAACTTTCTTCCTTGCAGATTTAGGTTGTCAGTATGATTGATTGGACGAACACAGTGTGCAGCCTGTTTAAATAATGGCTTGTCTCGCTCTTGCACATCAGTTGGGCTCATATATGCCTGATTGTACCATTCAGTTTAACCTCAATAAACCTTTCAGACCATGAGTATAACAATAAAACACTCTTCTTCACTCAAACAAACACATTTTTCTGTCGCTGATTTAGATTTTTCCCTCAAACACTGAAACAAAATACAGTGTGTAAAAGTTTCTGTGAACAGCAAGCACTGTTCAGATTATGATTGAGTGTTTGTTGCTAAACAACTGGCGATTACATCATAACACAGCATTGTTTCACACTGTATACATCCGGCACCGAAACATGCACACTGTGCGAGACGATGAAGTTAAAAGCGGGGTTTAAAGAGACGATAACCAGAGGTTATGCGCAGTGTGAAAATCCCATTACATGTCTTGTCAGCTGAAACCATCTCAGGGATACTGTGACAAATGTTGAATTCAAATGTGGCTTGAGTTTAAGAATATGAATGTCTGGTCAACAGAACACTGGCCTTTTTCACTCAGTATGACATGCAGCATTTGGGCATATGTTCATAGAGGGAAAAAATTTACTGGCACATATGCACAGTGAATAAGTCAAACACATGGAACTGAATGATAGCGGTGGGATATCTACCACATATTTCTTTATTAATGAGAAACTGGCCAGCACTCAGATTGTTGTTTTGAAAATGTAGTCTGGTCTATGGCTCGGAACGGGAAAGAAACTAAATAATTCAGAACTCTCTTAGCTGAGGCTTGAGCCAGCTCCATATGCGTTCGATAATACAGCTGAGTCGAGTTCTGGTTCACTAGACGTGGTTCTGTCCTGTTGGCTAAGGGGAAAGGAGACGTTGTGGTGATGTCATGTTTTTCCCCTGTTGTCAGGCTGGGGTGAGAGAGGCTTTAGCAAATGCTTCGAGAAAAACTAATTACTCAAATGGATCTGCATGTACTTCTTGAGGGCAATTGGTTTGGGCTGGGGGTGGAATGGAGGGGGAGAACACGCGTTTTGTCAGCCGTGCGAGAACTTTAATTAACATTTAATCTGTTTCGAGAAGTTTGTGATGACAAACAGATGTCTACTCAGACAAAATACCATGCTCACATTACTCTGACCTTATGACGAGAGAGAAAAATAGCTTCATCAAAATTTGATCATCTGGGTCATAACTAGCTATGAGTAGGAGATGATTTTAGCAATCAGACACCTGTAACAGCAAAATCACATGAAGACTTTTACTTTATAAATAATTCAATCTGTCATCATTAATTTGCCCTCATGACATTTCAAGCTTCAAAATGAACACAAAAGTACCATAAATGTATTTTAAAAGAGGCCTAAACACCTAGGCGCTAAGTCTTCTGAAGTCATACAATAGCTCTGTGTGTCTGTCTACTTTACTGGACCATTGAACCAATAACTGCTTTAATGCTTTTCCACCATTCTCATTGCTTAACCACTCCATTCTCAGCCGGTACGGATATGGTTTAATTTTTCACTGTGTGAGGCTAACAACGAACCTCATTTGGAATGTAATACAAATGCATCAGTCATTACATTGGTAACGCAGACAATATGAGATGTAAATAGAAACTGCATTATGGAGGACGATCAGATATTTCTTTAAATTGTATTATTATTATTGTGTTATTGCAGCTTCTTGAGTTGAACTAGATAACTGGATCAGTTTGATTAGTGAACAGACTGGAAAAGATCAGATTGATAATTATTTTATTTATAAATCGCTACATTCGTGAATACTGACTTTTAGTAATGGATGTCTGATCATTTAGATTTTTTTTTTTTTTTTAATAATGAATGCATATTGGCCTCTTTTGTATATAAAGTTATAATATGGTTTTAGGGTGAACTGTTCTTTTTAAGGGGCTGAGGAAGTGAAATAGCATTTGATCAGTCAAACAGGCATATAGACAACCTCACTCTTGGACACAAAACCCCAAGATTGTCCAACTCGTCCCACCCATTGCAGAGCTCCCTACAAGCTTAGAGTCATTCATAAATCCTCTGTGGTATGTGATTATTGTGGCCACACAGTAACTTAAAAAAATATGTATGAAGCAATGTTTTGAAATCCGTAGCATCTGTTATTCAAGTAGACATGTTATAAACATCTCCAGTCACAGGGACCATGCACATACCTTGCTGTTTCTGCATGCTCGTGAAGTCCTCAAACGTCAGCGTCCTCACTGGAGGTCTCCAGAAAGCATATGTCTCCATTATTGCCTCCAACCCAGTCCTGCACAAGGGATAGTGACAGAGAAAGCCGGAAGAAGAGATGTGAAATGGCAGAGAAAACAGGTGAGACAGTCAGATTATGCACATGAGAAAAAAGGGAGAAAAAGAGAGGGGGAGTTTGAGGAAACTAGAGCCTGTAAAAAGAGCAGGTTTTTACTGTGCGCATAAATCTTGGTGATGTTTCATCTCTGCTCTGTACATGGGTCCCCTTCCTGTGTGATTTACTCCTCTTTGCAGCGCTCCCTGCATCAGCCCTCGCCGTGCAGCTTAACAGGCAGTAATTCTCTACTTCTTTCTGCTTGTTAGTGAGACGCTCTAATGACTCGAGCAATCCAAATACTGCTCACCAAAGGACAGGTCTTTCCCATTAATATCCCAAATAAGAATTTACAAAATTGTGACTTCCCTTCAAATATTATTTATATCTTGGTTAAGCAGAACTGATTCCATTGAACATCAAAACATCAAACGTTACAACTTAATCTGCGGTTTGTAAAGCAGGATGAGAAAGATTCAGTACAACTGGAACTGTGGTTATTTTGTGACAGATCAACTGTTTTGTTGTATACAATTTTATTTAAAAAATTTTATTGTGAGGGCAAGAGCGTTTTCTATATATATTATCTTACTCCTGAATAATCTTTTCATCTCTATTTTTCTGCAATGAAAATCTAACGCCAGTTCATAAATCAGGCGGTCTATTGTCTGAAAAATGAAAAAAGATGTCTCAAATATCTGTGGCGATAATACTCTCCAGATGGAAGTGTGCTTTCATGTGCTGAGGGTCTGTCTCAGACTTTCTTGCAGTGTTCTGACTCGCATCTTATAGAGACGGAGCAGTGAAGTGCATGGAAGTACAGCGAGAGGGAAAGAAAGGCGAGTGAAATGGTGGGCGAGATTGAAGGGAAACGGGAGTTAAAAAAGCGAGAAAAGGAAAGAGAGGCATTTTTCTTCCCCCTGCCCTCAATCAGATCGCTTTATCACAGATCGACTAGGTTTTCATGGCAGCTGAACGAGGGAGTGATTTTAATGTAGCAGGACGTGGGATTAGGAGGGATCTCCTAGGGTTCATATCCATATGAAAGGCCACTGCCGAGATGTGTGTGTATTTGCACACACAGCATGGACAATACAGAGCAAGGGTAAGATTTCCTGAAAATCTACCTGTTTCTCCCTGAGTCCCGGAATCCTTTGGCAAATGGGTTGCGGTCGATCTTTAGACGGGTAATCTGTTATAAGAGAAAAAGTCCAAAACAGACTCATTTAATAATATTTTGACATTCAGACACTTCAAACACATATACAGTATACTAGCTACTACAACTACTACTAATAAGAATAGTAATAATAAACGTAACAAAAAAATTTTTTAACTGATGCGTAAAATGGTTTTATTTCGGGTTACTGGGCAAATTAGAGAGGATTTAATAATTGTTTTTTATATTATATTATTGAAATATTTGATATATAATATTTTTGATATATTAACACTCACTTAAGGGTAATCTTTAAAAAAACACTAATATTTTAATATTTAACATTGTTAAATGTAGTCTAATCTTTAGCCAATCTCAAAGTGAATTTCCATTTATCATACTAAAACTTATAATGTTGTGATGCCTAAATTCTCTTTTATAATATAAAACAACTGAGTTTAGTATTGGTCATGTAGACAAAACTGTATAGAATTGTAATATCGAACATAACATGAAAATAATTATTGCCTAGAATTTTATGTTATTATGCCTATCAAGACCTGAACTATGCGTTTCATAGTCACAGTGGTGCTGTACACTGACAGTCAGTAATGGACCTGTTGGTTCTGGTAGGCTGTGACCGTAGTGAAGACAGTCTCTGGGAAGCTGAACGTCTTTACTCCTTCCCCTGTAGGAACAGGTTTGGTTGGAGAAAGATCGCTGCTGAAGTCTTTCCGGATCACGTGGACACGGGGCTGATACTTGTGCATCGAGTGCAGGATGATCTAGAAATAAAGTTATTTCATCAACTTCTCTGCCACAACCACAAGAGCGCACTTACACAGCTGTATGGATTAAATGTCTGTGGCATAATGAGGCTGTGAATATCAAAGCTGCTTGGACCAATATGAGAACATGCTGTATCACAGTGTGTACACATGTTGATGAGATATGAATCAGGCCAGCTCGAGGGCCAGTATCTCACACCGATGTGTTGGCGTCAGAGCATGGAGGCTGTAGCCTTCCCTCCGGCCCTTAGTCTGTTTCTAATTACTCCCAGTGTCAGTGTGAGTCTCCTGGGTCCACCGCAACCGAGGAGGTCAGGCAAGAGAAGAGAGGCCTTTGCAAAACAGCTTGATCACAGTAAATTTAATATTCCAAACCACCCCCCCCCCCCCCACACCTCTTCCTATCCAATCCAAATGCGCAGCCCTGTGCTGCCCAAGGCCAGACAACACCAACTCAATGAAAACCGACTGCATAGAGGAAGTGTTCAAAGCCGCACTGCTGTAATTCCACAGATTGGAGATATTCAGGATTGAGAACATTGTGTATGTGGGACCAAAAAGGAATTTGCAGTTGATATCGGAGCACAAAAATTAAACAATACGAGTTGCCAAAGTTACACACACATATATATTATATATATATATATATATCTCGCCATGAAATATATGAACCTCACGTTCCTCCCCCTATATATATATATATATATATATATATATATATATATATATATATATATATAGGGGGAGGAACGTGAGGTTCATATATTTCATGGCGACGAGGTCCCACACAGGACGTTCCAGGGTTAACTTCAATTCCGGCCCTCGCTCGCCCTCCAGGCGAACAAAAAATAAAGTCTCTTTTTACGAGGTTGTGGTATAAGAAAAGTCCCCTCTCCTCTTCCTGAAAAAACACCAGCCTGCTGCAGTTGTAACACCCATATGTTATTACATTTGTCAGAATACTCGAGTGATAGCATCAGTGACTCGAGTCAAAACAGCCCCATATGCAGAGGAGATGCCAGTAGAGCAGCGAACTTTGCAGACGTGGCCATAAGGCAAATTATTTTACCCACACCAACCCTGCATCTAAAATACTGATACACTGTATCTTTTGGTAAGGAATATGCAGCCTGTCATGTGCAATTTTTCTATACTTCCTTTCTGTGCTCTGACTTTACAGCACTATTATACTGGTCACAGTCAGATGTATGCATCGGCTACTCTACATAAATTAAAAGTGAATGATAACATTAATCAAAACAACGTTATTGATCTGCTCCAAGAAACATAAATAACAGATATAAATAGATTGCTTTATGTTGAGTTAACTTTGTTGTTTTTGTTGTTGAAAATTTGCTATTGATTGTATGGAAAGCTATGAAGGCGACATAATGCACATATTGGGTTTTCAGCACATCCAACATACAATAAACATGATGGTGATGCTCAACAACTAGATATTTAAAGAAAGAGATGCACTTACAGATGTGTCTAGCTAACATCCTATGAATCATAACTCAATAGGGCTAGCAACAGAACACCACGAATACAAATAATACAATAAACATTCAACTATTAATTAGTGAGAATTATTTATGCTACAGTGCAAGATGGAAACCTGTTATAACATGCACATCTGGCTATGACCAACACAAAGAGATTTCTTGTAATCTGTTTGCACGCATTGAAATTAAAGGATTAGTTCACTTTTAAATAAACTTTTGCTGATAATTTACTCACCCCCATGTCATCCAAGATGTCAATGCCTTTCTTTCTGCAGTCATACGAGGTAAAATAATAGCATAAATACTGCACGGTTTCTCACAGAAACTGATCGTTTCGCTAGATAAGACCCTTATTCATCGTCTGGTATCGTTTAAAGCCGTTTGAAGCTGTACTGAAAATGTCATTTGGACCTTGGACCGTTTGGAGCCCATTGAAGTCCGTTATATGAAGAAATATCCTGGAATGTTTTCATCAAAAACCTTAATTTCTTTTCAACTGAAGAAAGAAAGACATGGCATTCTTGGATGACATGGGGGTGAGTAAATTATCAGCAAAAGTTTATTTAAAAGTGAACTAATCCTTTAAGTTTAATTAACTAAAAATCAAGAATTGTTCCCGAGACCCAAGCAAAAACAATTTATACTAACCTAAATAACAATCACCTATCGGTGTTAACCTGGTAAAACAGAGGGATTCAGTTTGAATAATATCTGTACACTGGGTTTTGATTAAGAGAGACTTATTATTAAAATAATTGCAAAATTACTAATATACTGGGTTCTCTGGGACCCAAAACACAGTCAATCTCAAAACATGAGGAAATATTAAAACAAAACATGAGGGCTAAGCCTTTAAAACCATACTGAGCAAATTAAGCACATTTGTCTTGTGGGTCTCATTATTCTGGATAGAGCTGGACGGATCACCTCATTTCTCAAAGTCACTGTCACTGCGACGATACATAACCAAGACAACCTAGCAAAACGTGCTGGGGATGAGTGTCATCTGACGGTGTGATAATAAAATCATCCCTGTGCACTCACTCCCTCAGCACAATGCCACAGACCAGAGCAAGGCTCAACACATTCAAACTTGAACATTGAGAAAAGACGCATTGGACACAAAAACCAAAGATCTGGAGGACATACTTGAAACAACTTGAATACACTTCCAAACAATAACATGCGCTTACATTTCATTTGTATTCAGCTGTTGTTCAGCACAGACACATGGGGAATATCAGTCAAGTACATGCAAATCATTATTTTTCCAGTTTTGCCAGTTCTTTAGAGAATACACTGAATAATGGTTTCTTGCTTGAGAGAATATACAGATGTCTTCGGGGGAAATGGGGGTTGTTATCCATCAACTAGTGTAAGTTATGAATATAGAAAATGTGAATAAGCAGGTGTATGCAAAGTCTTTTAACTTAGACACAAACATTTAATGTGCAGATATTGCATTTGATGAAGTATGATGTGTTGGTTGCCTCAACCTTTTTTTTTTTATTATTAGTAATCATATGCATGAGTCAGTAAGATTTTTACACTGTAAAACATTTCAGGTCTCCAATTTAAAATTTTCTAGTGACTGGTCACATCGAAATTTTTCAGTTGGCCAAATTGAATTTCTGTGAATAAAATTGTATCAATTCACAGAAATTCAATTTGGCCAACTGAAAAATTTAGATGTGACCAGTCACTAGAAAATGTTACATTGGAGAGGCCTGAAATTTTGTACAGTGTAAGTATATTATGCACATCAAGGCTACATTAATTTGATAAAATGTTGAAATTACAGTCTTCTATTTGAATATTATTTTAAAATGTGATTTATTCCTTTGATGCAAAGCTGAATTTCCAGCAGTCTTTAGTGTCACACGATGCTTCAGAAATCTAATATGCTGATTTGCTGATATCTCATTATTATCAATGTTGAAAACAGTTGTGCTACCTAATATTTTTGTGGAACTATGACACATTTTTCAAGATTCTTCAATAAATAGAAAGTTCAAAAGAAATAGAAGTCTTAATAAATATCTTTACATTTGATTAATGTAATGCCTCCTTGCTGGTATTAATTTATTTTTAAAAAATCTGACTGACCCCAATCTTCTGAAAGGTAGTATATGTAATATATAAATACTGACATCATTACATTAACTGTGATCAAATGTGCACTCACGTGGCCTTGATCATCCAGCTCATTGTTGGTGAGTTTGAGTTTGTCAAAGCTGACCACTTGTCTCATCCAGGTGTCTCCTGAAGCCAGTGAATCCGGGTGGATATAGACCCTGGGCGGCACTGGGGAATCTGCGTTACCTGCCACCATCCACTTTGAGCTGTGATAAACATACCTGCAAAAATATGCACATAACTTATACTCTGTTCCAGCGGCCCATAAGTCAGTGTTAATATTACCAAAAAGAACTCATATGCTCTCTCCAAATTTTGATTGTTCAAAATACTTCTAACACACCATACAAATTCAAGATAAACATAATATCCTATTGAAACTGTGTTAGACTGCAAATAATAACCTGTACTAAATGGTATGTAAAAGTATGTTAACATTACCATAATTAATGGAAAACATAAAAAAATGTGGTTTTGGACATTCCCTCAGCTGACTGCCTTCAGACACAGCTGGATGCCTTTAGTTCCGGTTATGCGCACAGTTGAAAGTGCTTAACTGCATCGCCCCTGCCAAAGTCATCACCTAGCTCTCAAATATGGACAAAACTCTCATTTGGCCCCTTTTTGTTAATGCTTGGCAGCATTAAACATCCTCTGTGTCTGTCTTATTCTCTCCCAGAGCACCCCACTACTGTGGACATGAACACACACGCACGCCACGCACGTTCACAGCTATTAATCTGTTGGGTCAAAAGTTTTATTGAAAAAGGGCATATATATATATATTTTGTGTATATATATATATATATATATATATATATATATATATATATATATATATATATATATATATATATATATATATATATATACGAAAACATATGTGCTTTAACACAAACACTCACATGTTGTCTGTCCCTCGCACACATACACATATAGTGCCAGGCGTTTTTGTAATTTCCTGTTTGGAGTGCTGTTTGGGGTTATGCTCTATGTAGCAGGGAAAGTGTTAAAGAAAAAGGAAACCTAAGACCAAAAAGGACTGGAAATTTGATTAGCCCTCTTTCATCTTTCATAAATCTGCCATCTGGCACTAGCACAATCAATAAAGATCCAACTTTATGTGACACCTTTTTGGACAGATGGTGGAGCGACTGCCCATTAGAGTCCAGCAATATTTAACACATGCAGTACACTGTACACATGCAGAAACATTTACATATATTCAGATGACGTGAAAAAAGCTAAAATGGCGTTACTATTAATGTAAGGACTCTTCAGTCAAGTAGGCTACAGAAACAAAATGACAAGGCTAAAGACTAATCTACACATACCAATACCATTTTGTCTAGTCGTTCATTACAGATATGCTTGTGCTTTCTCATATGTACAACACAGCAGCAGCAAATAGACCAAGTCATATATTGGGTTACTTTACTGACAGAGTAAGATATGTGCCTGAAGTAGACAGTTGTACAAAGGAAAAAAATAAATAAGAGACAAGCAGGCCCAACACCTACATGAAGAAACGCAAAGGCAGCATGTGAGATATTTGTGAATAATTTAGCTAGAGAGAGCCTCCAACAAGGATCCAAAAATCTGGGCCGCTCCGCATTTTCCTATTTCTTCTCTCAAATATAAGCCATACCAAATGCCCACATTAAAGAGTAAAGTAATTCAAGTAACACGTAAAGAAAGATTTAACAAGTCTAGTATAAACTCTATGTCCCTTAAAAAGGGCAGTGCGCCTAAGTAAAGTGAGTAAATTCCAATAAAGCCTGTGTTTCCAGACCCGAGCCCTCGAGACACATGAGGCATTCCAGTGACAGCTCTTTGCTCCGTTTGCAAAGCCTTGTGGTAAATTCCCCAGCCAGGAAGAAAATCCTATTTAATTTTACAAGATCTTTTGGCTTCTAAAATCCTCCATGATATTTAGGGGCTCTAAATGGCTCTCTTCAAGGCAAGTCCTCGAATGGCTGTGGTTTTATTTTCAGTAAATAATTACATTAAACTAAGTTTAAATGAACTGGAAGATTATCGTTTTGTCCACTTAAGTGTCACAATATGATTAACATATTAACATCCACAATATATATATATTTTTTTAAATCATTACCTTTCCAAATATACAAATTAAATAAAGTATTGGGTTTTGCTGTTTTAATAGCAGACTTGTAAAATCTTGAAACACATTTGATCTAATTTATCCATCTTTTGTCGCTATTCATGATTCTGATTTGAGTCGTTTCTAGTTCTGTTCTCAGACATCAGTGTGTGGGACTAAAGCATAAACACAACTCAATAGTTTCACTGGACATAAACAAAAATCAGATGCGTTTATTGATTTATGGTGTTTGTGAAACAAGGAGATTTAACCTATTAAATGCTGATCATTATTTAATTTGGGAAGACTTCACAAACTTGTAATGAAACATGGCGCATGTAATTATGGAAAGGACAAGTGCACTACAGCAAGCCGTACATGCATGCAGGCTTTATCAAGTAAAGCTTGTCTGTAAGCATGTGTGATGGAAAGTTGTCATGGTGAGAGTAAAATCACAGGGACACACTACACCACCTGCAATGCTGATACGGCAACTCGGTCAGGATTGCCGTCAGTGTTGCACATGAATCTCCCGGCCCATTTCAAGAGGGTTCAATTTTCCAGCTTATAGACAAATGTCCAGTCAAATGTGTTATTTTCATCTTTACTCACTGCATGCTAACAGAGCTACACACTCCCTGTGCTTACCTGTATCTCTTATTGTCCACTGGGACAATGTCCATGGCAATGTAATACTGCTGATGTGGATCCAGTCCGACGATTTTAACTCTCATAGCAGGGAACATTCTCCTGAAATAGAAAATAATTAATGGTCACATTTTATATCAGGTGTCCTTAACTACTATGTAGTTACGTCAAGAAATAAGTACAATGTACTTATTGTGTTCATATTGCATTGCAAAACGCTTTTGCTGCTATTGAGTTGGGATACAGGTATAAGGTTAGGGAGGTTTAAGGGTGGGTCAACTGTGTAACTATTGATGTAATTACAGAAATGTATTACAGCTGTAGCATGCAGGTTTTTAAAATATATAATTATAATGTAAAAACATGTTTGTACACAATAAGTGCATTGTATCAAATTATATGTCAACCTAATATAAAGTGGCACCAAATTAGTAATTAGTAATAGTGAAATGAGAATAAAATATTGATATAGGCTACACAAAAGCAAAGTTAAATGTAAATAAGACAACCAATTAATTAAATGAGTGAAAAAGAACAGCTCGTATTACAGTGATGTCGAAAATATACCATTGTCTGACACCAACAAAAGCATAAAACTATAGTTATTCTAATTATTCATATCTTTGAAAGTATCAAGTCTTGATGACCATTAGCAAATAATAATGTGTAAAAGAAAGAATATCAGACAAATCAAAGAACTCAGAAATGTCTATAAAAAGTTCAAACAAATTAAACTGAACAAAGGGGCCATGTCTAAAAAGACATCTTTAGCTAATTCCTCATTTTACACTTCAAAAGCAACTTCTTTGTCTTTTCATTTTAACGTCATAAATTTCTTTGTTCATAATGAGAGAAAAGTGTCTGGTCGCTCACTTCCACCCCCCTACACCTCTAAATTTATAGGGTTATTATTAGCAGGGCATAAAATACACAGGGCTATTCATGAAGTCGTGTTAAACGCATTCAAATCAGAGGAATTATTATTTCAGGCTCCATTTTTGACTAAACACATACAAACGATGAGCTACAAAAATGTTAAATGATTTGGACTGGAGTTACTTTGTTTGATAAATGATTCTGGTACAAACAAAATTGTTTACCGTTCCAACGAAAAATTGCTACACTCGGAAATGACAGCAGTGAGAAGAATCAGAAGAGTGTGTTGATGATGGAAACAGTAAACATAGCAACATATCAACAGTTATTGAGAGAGAAATATTCAATAGTTTAAACAAACTTTTGTAGAGTTTTAGAGTTTAGATCTACATTGTTTCCTAAAAAAGTTTTTACTGTTGACTTTTGTTTTGTTTGTCTTATTTAGCCTATTCGTTATTCACCAAAACACATTTTAAACGCTTTATTTTATTTATTTCAGTAAATTGGGAACATAATTATAACAACAACAACAACAACAACAAAAAGATATTAAAATAATAGATACTCAGATACGACGTCTAATAATTCGCCATTGACATTATGGGCTCGTTTAACGAGGTTCGTTTTTTTTCTTACTTGTTGCTAAGCCACAACTTCTATTAATAAGCTCTATTTTACAGCCTTCCAGTGCAGTCAGGAAGGATTCTTAAAGTTTACCCTGTGTTTTAAAACAAGGAATTACACCAATAAATGGAGACATGTTATCATGTTGGTTTGATCGTAAAGTGTGAAAATGGCACGGAAATACCGGATAATCACCCCGAGAAGAAAAAAAGAGGCGAAAGGTCTTACTGTGAACTATGCAGGTTAAGTTATATGCTCGGTTTGGGCTGTAATTGATGCCCAAAAGAGCAAGAAAACGAAAAACATATTTCAAATATAGTCTATTAATTAGAAACAGTTGTTGTTGTGCTGTTTCGCCCACCGGTCGGCCTATAGGGTTGAGTAAAGTAGTGGAATAGCCCTATCGCCGTGTAGTATAGGTTGTGGTTTGTGATTTGCGACTGCTGCCCCCATGTGTAACACATTAGCGCCACAAAACACTGTTTTCATGTTTTCAGTCCCCGCGCGCAGTCACGTCCCTTTGCCAAACAATGGTATGTTACCTTGAGCTTATTTGCGCGTGCGTGGGGCAAAAAGGAAAAAAGAGAGTAGGCTCATTAGGTCTATAACAAATGTTCGAAATGGTTAAAAAGAGAATTTTAATCAATTAAATGACTAGAATTGAAATGTAATATTTGTAAAATCGGTGTTGTTTTAATACAGTTTTGAATGAGTTCCATCGCTTGCAAGCACCTAAAAAATAGCCGACGTCAAGACGTTTAGCTACTTTTACCTAAAACTGACAAGTTGTGTAGGCCCATCCATCTAGTAGGCTATTTAAATGTTGAGTGTAGACATCCTCAATGTATATTTAAAAACAAAAATGTCTTCAAACTTAATTATGAAGGTGAAAAAATGCTTGTGTAAAATTAGGAATTGGCCTTTAAAATGATATTAAAATATTAATTTTGAAAAACACAATGAAATCTTTAAACCTTTTTGGTTTTCTTTTGGCTCATGTCACAAAAAATAATGGCTAGCTGTATGTTGGTTATGCCACACCGATTTTGATTTGATTTTTAATAATCATTATATATTGCTGCTTATTTTTAAAAGAAATAGCCTAATAAAATATTATGTAAAACTATTTTTGCCAACAACGATGCCACAAAATAGAGTGTTTTTCTATAGGCTATTACACATTTTTAATTCAGAATCTGAAAAGCATGTTAAGAAGGTTGGCAATATAGTTCCATTTAAATCGTATTGTAATGTAGCTTTTGAACAGGCCTAGAAAAGGCCTGTCGGACAAGAAAAAAAACTGCCACGATCAAAAGCTACATTTTTGTTTAATTTGGTTACATATGCCTATGAATAAATAGGCCTATTTAAAAACAAATGCTGCCTGTCTGGTCCAATATTGAAATTAGATCAATTCGATATTTTAAGTTTCATTAAAAGGTATACCTTCCTGCTTTTGTGATGATCATTTCTGTACCAATGTCGTGGAAGCGTTTCCACAGGTCAGCGCACTGCAGCTCCACCTGGATCTCCTCCATAGAGGTTGAGGGTGAAGGGTCGCAGGCGGCAGGGGTCAGGTCCGCCGGGGAGCCGAACGAGCAGGACGTCCTCTCCGCCAGGCCCTCGCCGTCAGAGCCCGGGCTGGCCTCCGAATCTAACGGGCAAATAAAATCATTATAAACGCCAGCAGCAGGAAGGAGGCCTCGGGAGGCCTGTAAGCAATATTGAAGGGTTAGAACCAGATCACCTGCAGCCGTAAAGGATAACGACTTGGATTCACTCAGACCATCCTGGGTTGCGCTCTACATTTAAATTTAATTTATATTATATATATATTATATATATATAATTAGCAAAATAAAATAAAGTCAAAAATCTGATTCAGCACATAGGCTGCAGAATATTTATCAGCACATTGGCTATGATTTTGGACA
Organism: Romanogobio albipinnatus; assembly: GCA_023566225.1. Lineage (NCBI taxonomy): Eukaryota > Metazoa > Chordata > Actinopteri > Cypriniformes > Gobionidae > Romanogobio > Romanogobio albipinnatus. The sequence goes on along the minus strand of CM042243.1, from coordinate 31,458,922 downwards.
GGCGTGGGGTTAACCAACAGACTATGACATTTTCCCCAATTGGTTTGTTGTAGGCTAGATAACAGGAAATTAATAATAATAATAATAATAATAATAATAATAATAATAATCACAGAACGAATAGAAGATTGTTGATAAAAAAATTGGATTTATGAACGAAATTGTCGATCACATAAAAGGACGAAGCGTTGATCGCAAGATATTTCCTCGTTTGCCGTTGAAATGTTTTGGAGGACAATCCGCCATTCTTGCGCAGAATCGAAATTAGGTTGGCCTGTTTGTAGTCTAACTAAAGCATTTAAAGCAGTTTACAGCGAAATGGTTATTGGAACTACCACACCAAAAAGCATGCACTTTTGAGTTGGTGTGAATGAGTGGATGAACAAGAAATCGATGCATTATGGTTTAGGCTGATTATTTACAGATTTATTTTTATACAGGTGATTATGCAACCTACAAAGGCTTATTGAAATTATGTGGATTGTGTTGGCTGTACATGTCATGCAAATGAGGCTGTGCAACCGTATGAGCTGCAGAGAGACTGGCCAGCAGCCCAGGCCAAACCGCCATCACCCCGTGCACAGAGCCCTCCGAGGCCACGGGAAAGAGGTCACGGAGCCACGGAGCCCCAGTGCCCGAGTCAGAGAGTCAGACTTTTCATCAACCTCATGAGAGATTCAATCAGCGTAATTACAGTAATGAACCCCATCATCTCTTTCATGCGATCTCTCAGGCATGTCCTCAACTCCATCCAAACCCGTCAATGTGCTGTAGTTCCTGAGCTGCTGCATGTCAATGAGCCATTCCACAAGACTAATACCCTCGGCCAGAATCACGTACAGCATAACACAACAAACTGTAGACTAGTTACCAGCGTCAGCTGCACACGCTAACGACAACCGATATTTTCTAAATAAGACAGATAAGAAAACTTCACCTTTACCAGGGACACGATCACACTGGTGACAAATCAGTCAACTGTCCCGGAGTTTAATTAGGTTACTTCGAACAAATGGCGTGTTCTATAATTAAAATGCGTAAAAGTGGAATGGAAACACCACTGTCTCTGAAGCAAATGCAAAAACACACTTTAGTATTACAGAATAGCCTATCTACTAATAATAGCAGATTCATATTTTCGTCTGCCCGTTAATACCGCAGCACACCACTTTCATAAACAAATTCATTTTCTCTTCTTTAGTTGTGAATGACCTAATTTTTTTTTTTTTCTTGGGACAGAGGCGAACTAAGCATGAAATTGCAGAGTAACCCAATCCATCAGGAACAGAACCACCTGTTTCTGCTGGACTTCATTCAGTCTCATGTAAGAGGGAGGTAATAAAAATAAAGATTAAGACTCCTTTTAAAATGTCGTTTTTTATTTAGACTTTGTCTCTCTGGGAATTATGCAAGCGAAGGGTAAAATGGTTTGAATGACGTCGAACGTAATTTAGAAAAACAGCAATTATTAAAAACATAAAACTTGCTGTTGACCTGCTCCACGAATACGTCTTCACTTCGCTAGATTTTGAAAAGCATAAAAAGAAATGGAGTCTTTAAGATGGGATCTTCATGGAACTGATGTTTCAGAAACGTAGAAATGTGTCCATTTGTGTTCACTGAAGCAGTAGCAGAACGTAGAAACTCAAATACAGAATCATGCCATCCGTGTCTGTTTAGGACATCAGCCTCGAACAGATGAGAAATTAATCTGTGTGCATGCGCGGGGCAACATAATATTGCGATCAATGTAGGCTATTCGGCGGCTAAATTAAATTATTGTGCCACGTTATTACAAATGAAACAATCTATTGTTTATTATTATTATTATTATTATAATCCCTGAACTAGGCCTATTCCAATTGGTCGTGTAGCACAAAAGATGTTCTATCATGAACTTTGTTTGGTTATATAAGAACACGAATTCGTTAAATTGGAGAGAAAATGCTTTAAATATGTTATAGCCTACCATTTGAATCGGAATCAAATTATTTCGGCTAACCTGCAACCTGTGGTTTACAATTCGACATGAAATAAATGATGTTTAGTTCTTGTTGCGTTAATTGACAACACTTTTTAAATAGCCTACAATCCGTTATGGACACATGCAGGCCTTTGTGACCTTTTGGTCCGGAATGCGTAATTCATAGAAATCGAGTCAAATCTTGTTCATTATAAGTGACCTACTAAAACCTACTAGCTGTCTGAAAATTATAGCGATGCTACTCACCTGTTGCAATTGTTTTTGTCCTCTAAAATAAAACTGCTCTTTTGTTTCAGTATAGCCTAACTAAGTTTTGTCTGTGCTCACCATTATTTTTTAAAATGTGGTGAACATTTATTCGGCGTCAATATCAGAATATGTACAGAAAGATCAGTCAGCAGCCTGTTGTGCGGAACTTAATGGTCTGCCTAATGGCAAATGTTCCTGAAGCGAGACTAATGAAGTGATGACTAACGTTGCAACAGTTGAACTACAGCGATGAAACCGAGACACACACACACACACACACACACACACACACACAGTTACAGTATATGTGCTGCTTGAGCGCCTGCTCGCAAGAACTCACAAGAGCGCTTATCTTTTGAGACGGGTCAGCATGTAGCCTACAAACTTACATAGACAGAGTAGCCTAGTTTTACACTTCACGTTTCCAATCAAGTTGTAATATAGCTACAGCCTTCTGTTGACATAAAACATAAGACCACGATTTGACAAGTGTTAGGCCAAATTTCATTCAATTGCTTCTATACAGTCTGAATTAATACCAATCATTTTATTGATGAAAATCCCGTTACAAAAGTTCTAGACCGCAATAATAATGAAGCTGTATTAATGTAATATTAATGTATTAATAATGTATTTCTACACTGTTGTATAAATGTTTCTTTTTTTTATTTTTTTCCCTGACATAGAAACGTCATATTTAGGCTAACTAGTCTGTGCAAAGTAGCTAATATAAGAATAAAACCACGGTTTGTTGTTGCATAAGCTATTATAAAAAATATCTTGCTTAATATAGGCCAATTAAAGCGATGTCTGGGCCGACTGCATATGCCTGCATTTGAAGCATTTAGTTCAGTGCAAAGCGTTAGTTTGTATAGGCTAAAAGCGGTCAAAAGTTGAAGCTATTGGATGTTTGTGCATGGCAATTCAGTTTGCCATGTCATCATTCACTAACCCGGATCGATATCCAGACAATTAGCAGGATCCTCGCCGTCTTCCAATTGTCCGTTGCTCGCGAGGCTCTCCATGGACAGCTCCAGTTCCTTTTCTTCCCAGCCCCGGAGCTTCCGCTTCTTGTTTGTCCCGATCAGAGCTTCTACCGAAAAGGCGTGCGCTCGTGAACTCAGCGCGGCAGCGGATCGTCTCCTGTCACTCATCTCTCCCACTGCAAATCCAACGGAAGACAAATAGAAACTCCGCACGGGCGGCAGGCGCAGGAATGCCGCACGCGCAAAATGTTTATATCGGGTGGATTTAGGTCTCCGGTGACGATGGTAATCCAAACCCAAGCCTAATGTATGCCCTTTAAAGGCTTAAAAATAAAAGAACCCATTCCCAACGAAGAGACTTTGGCTGAATACCTTTTCCGAGAAGATAGTTTGTTAATATATCTCGATGTTTTGCGTCTCCGTCCAACTTCTCTGCGTCTCTTTTTCTGTCGTTGAGTCCTCTCTGATTGATATTCACTTCTGGAAAACTTTTTTCGAAGCGTTAAGGGCAACCCTCTTACTGTTTGTCAAACCCAGCTCGACCAATGGGAAACGCAGGAAAGGAAAGAGCCAAAATATGTTGTCCAATGGAAGAGGAGGGAAATAAGCAGTGGAGAAACTCTGAGATGAAGTTTGGAGATGGCTAGTGAATTAACCTTATTCGATTTAACAAGCAGATAAATGGCGGTCTGTTCTAAAAACATTTGCTTTTGTTCCATTAGCGGGAACAAATCATTAGGGCTACTTTTTTTGCTAAATTAATAGTAGGCTAAATGTAATAATTTTAACACGCATTTTTCTAAAGTTTTTGTCTTTCGTCCGGGTGTCCGGTTGATGAAATAACATAGGCTATTTGACCTTTAAAAATGTTTGGTTGCTCGTTATTAAAATCGAGTAGCCTAAGCATACAATTATATTTTTCTTTCGTTTGTCAGTGACACGTCTATTTAAGCTTGGTTGCATGTTGATGACCTTTAATATCAGTTCGGTTATTTACTAAGATTAATATTAAAAGTGACAAATAAATACCACATGGAACACTGGTCTGTCTTAAGTGTCCCAAAGATTTCCCTTGAAGTTAGAAACTATAGGCTATTCGTTTTTTATAAATGCAGATTTCCTCTCTGCTCCATAATCAAATATCATCACCGTGCGTATATGTTCCACACAGAATCAACACCTTCAAAATTAGGTTTTACCTTCGTAGTGCAAAAACAAAAAGCAAACAATAGGCTATACGTGACAATTAAAAAAAAAAAACAGCTTGGTTACAATACATCAATGCTGACTGTTTCACGCTTTTCATTGTTCTCATAAGGGTGTTCCAAACAATTAATAACATTACTATGTAATATTAATAATAGTAATATTTAATAGCTAAGATTAAAGAATAACAATACATGCATCAACGCGGCAAGTAGCCTATAACCAGATAATACACTCTAAAAAAAAAAGGTTCTATATGGCACCAAAAATGGTTCTTGGCTCGTAATCATAGGGGAACCTTTTTAAGTGCTATATAGCACCAATTTTGGTGCTTTGGTGGTTCTTCAGAGGTTCTTCACCGGTTCTTTGACTAAGGTGCTATATAGCACCGCTACCATATACAGAACATGTTAAGATATGGTGCTATATAGCACCAAAAGTGGTTCCTCTATGATTATGATGAATAACCATTTTTGGTGCCATATGGAACTTTTTTTTTAGAGTGTATAATAAAATACAAAAAAACGAATTATGAACTATAAAGTAGCCCAATGAACTAGCCTAGTTGGATTAATAAAACGACATAGGCCTAGAAAAACTAGAAACAAATCTAATGAATATCTTAATTCAAATTACATTTCAAATAAAGCCGGCTAGAGGAATTAGATAGAAATGCTAAATAAACTTTCTATGATTTCTTACCGCTAGAAGCCTATCAAATTACGCGACCAACATGCATCATTGACATTTAACTGCGCTGCATCCAATTAGCTGATTTACACTGTAGGTATATTACTTGAGTTTAAACCCAAAGATCCAGATGCCTGTACGATTTTAATTGGAAACATTATAGGCTATTCAAAACTTGTATCGTATTTTCAACAATAGCAAGAGTCTGACAGACTTTGATAGGACACGGTTATTTCAAGGCGTTACGTTATTCGGAATACTAAACCAATATTTTCCTTTTCCATATCTACTCACATTAATTGTTACCTTATTTATTAGTGCATGATGATGCTAGACTAAATAAAGTGTGGATTAAATAGCCCAGTTTAATTACACGCAGACCTGTTTTGAATGTCACACCAAAAATAAATATGAAATCATTATAATTATTATCATCATCATCATTATTATTATGCTATAGGCTACAGTTAAGAAATGGACATTCCCCTTGTTTAGGAGAGAGCGCACGAGTGGAAGCTATTAGTTTCATTAAGTTTCATTAGAGGTAGGCTACTCTGCTTTATTCTCGCTGGATGAAACCCATTGAATGCAGGAGGCCTATGTTTTGATGATTGTTAACGCTTAATAAGAGAAAAAGGGCTGACACCTGCCTTTCAGAAACAACTCAAAGGGCTTTCGGCAGGCGCATCACGAGCCTTTACACAACTAACTCAACACACACTTGACCGCGCATCGTATCACGAGCGCTGCATTCGATTAGCACACTGCCCATGGATTATGATAAAAACACACACTAAATGTCGGACACGTTTTGTTGTTCTTTTACCGTTTAGGCAGCCTACTCCCGCTATCCCATATTGGCAACTTGCACTTTGCGTATTATTTCTATTTAGCTGCACATATGGAGTCTATACCAACCATAGGCTACGACACTGACACAAAACTCACCAGCTAAAAATAGCGTATTTGAACAAGGCAAAAAAAAAATGAATGACACTTCAAAGCAGAATAACGTGAAATACTGTCAAATAACAAGCGCCTGTTCTTCGCATTCCGTCAGCCTATGGCTTTTATAGAGAACGGAATAAAAACAGCTCTAAACAAACGAATCATTTTGCTGGACTGATCGTTAATTGCCCGGTGGAACGAATACACTCCCCACATAATCCTCCCATATATCCTTGAATTCACACACAGCTTGGGGAATAATGCATGTTTGTACAGTATGGCTACACGACGATGGAAACGTTTCCAATCGCAATTTAAAAGAATCATAGAAAATACGGGTACAGTTAATAATGTTCTCATTTCGTGATTTATGATGACTTATTGTAGAATTATTTCATTGAAAAGTAGGCAGAACCGGCTGAAGTCATTATAAACAAGGAAATGTTATTTTTGACTTAATTTAAGCTATATGAAAAAGACCTCGGATTTGAAATTGTTCCCAATTTAAAATTACAAGCATAACTCATTATTTTAAAGAACACCCATTTAAAATGCAACAAATCAACTCTTGAGTTATGAATTTGAATATCAGCCTGTGCATCTTAGCCTATATTCTTTTGAGAATTTTCCCTAATACACTCCTGGCTACTTTTATTCTTTAAATGTAGAAAGGAGCATATTAAATGCATGTATTTGTTAAACATTTCAGGGATAAATGGGTATAAAATCTTGTATGAAAATGTGTGTACCAAACATTGAAACAAAAACATTTCTAATTTTATCAATTGCCCTGCCTTAAAACATAGACTTTTGCTTTGGACAGACAATCTTGACACCTCTTCACAGATACATTCCTATATGAGAAAATAAAAAAATAATCAGTGCAAAAGGCTACAATAAAATTATTATTCTTTCTTACACAAGCATATTGCGTGTGTGACTATGTCAACTAGCTGCCCTGAGCAGACTTTGCCAAGAGTTTTCCACTATTCCAGGACTTGCAGTTTCTCCTGCTCAGCATTTGTGTGTTGAGGCATGGGTGAGATTGAAAGGATTTTGAACGCAAGTTATTCATATACCAAATGAAGATTATTTATTTGTAATTAAATAAATAGAAAATGGTAGACGGTACAAGAACAAACAAAACTGAGCATTTGAACAGATGAGGGCAATTTATGGTGACAGTGCTGTAATTTACTTACCAACAGTTTGTTCACCACTAAACTACAAGAATCTTAGACAGACAAAGAAGAGTTTGTTGCATTTCATAGTTTTTCAATTGCCGTAATAAAAGCCCATCAGTTTCCTAACTTCCGTCATCACAGGAACTGCTAGGCTGCGAGCCTTCTCTGCTCCTTTGGCCAACAGACTCTCAAGATAGCCTCTGTCAGTCCTCAGTCTTTGGATCTCCAGCCGAATGGGTTGCAGCTTCTGTACAATAGCTTCGGCCACCACATTCTTGTACTGTCCAGTATCCATGCCTTTAGCCAGCTGCACCACCTCCTCCACGCTCTGTCCAGACACAGCCGCATGCATGGAGACTAGGTTTGATACACCTGGCCGACTCTCAGGCTCATAGGTCACTTCAGAAGTCAAATCAGTCACAGCTCTGCGAATCTTGAAGACAATGTCATCAGGTGTATCGTCCAGGAAGACTGTAGATAACTTTTGGGGGTCTGACTTGGACATCTTAGAAGATGGATCCCTAAGAGATTTCACCTTTCGAGTGACACCTGAGAGTTAAAAGGAGGGAAAAGTTAAACATTTCATCTGCACTTTTTCTGCTCTCAGAAAAAAAAAGTGTGACTGGGAAGTGTGACCAAAAGTGTACACATTAGTAACTAAGTGGTACAATCTTTTAAAGGGTACCAGTGACAGCTTTTGTACCATTTTTTTCTGAGAGTGTAGTCTTTCCTATTCACTACTGTTCAAAAATTGGGGTCAGTAATATTTTATTTTTAAGCATTTAAAAAAATACTTTTATTAAACAAGGACACATTAAGGGTCAATGATTGTCATAGATAGTAATGTTACTTTAAGTACATTTAAAATGTTACTGAAGATTTCCATTTCAAATAAATCCTGTTCTTTTGAACTTTCTATTCAAAGAAAGAAACCTTAAAAAAAAAAAAACACGGTTCCCACAAAAATATTAAGCAGCACAAATGTTTTCAGCATTGATAATAATAAGAATGATAATGGAATAATAAAGAGAAAGAATAATAAATAATAATAGAATGATATCTGATTTCTATTGCAATAATATTTCATATGATTATTTTTACTGTATTTCTGAACAAATAAATGTAGACTTGGAGAAAATAAGAGACTCCTTTCAAAAATTGTGCAATATAGCATATCACTTTTTTTAAAAGTCACTGACACATAATGTGTGTCAGATGTTGAATTCAGTAACGCTATGATATAGCGTGGTTCAGTTCTTATTCAGTCTTATTAAGTACTATTCATTAGATTAACTGGATCATTGGTTGATTTAATAAGTAGTTAAACCAAAAAGTGGTGCCGAAAATGGTGCAGGAAACATGCTAGTTTATATAGATTTCTCTGCCTAATAATCATTTCAATACAAAAGTGATCATATAACGCAATTTCCACTTTTTATCAAATCGATTTCGGTAAATTAGCATAAAACAGTGACTACAAGTCAAACACTCATCAGATTGAAATTAAGAATCTCAGGAAAGCAACTGGGTTGCGTAAATATTATTTATTTGTGAGATCACAACACAGATGGGCTCTAATGATCGGATCTTTGAATTGGTTTCAGTGCAATAGATATTGTTTGGCTTCTTCAGCCTTGGCTCTAGTATGCAGGCACAGTCTTCCTTCACATGTAAGAAGAGCGACATGAACCGGTCCTTTGTGAAGTCACTATAGGGAAACCCCCCAAATCCATTATCACCCCATCACTCAAATAGAGGAGGAAGAGAACATTCCTTTAATCAAAGTGCCATTGCACACATGACTGGTTTCATATTGTGCTTTTATGATGGTGATAATTATAGAGAAAGACTGTAGCTCAAACTGATGATCCAACATGCCTGCCATGTGTGCGCACGGCTTATTGTGTGAGGGTACGCTGTTGTGTGAACGTGTAACATACAGAGAGGAAAGCAGGGAGCTCGAGTAGACACTTGAGAGCACTGACTCATTTGTGTGTTCGCTGAATGACAGAGTAATTTGTCTTACTTCTCCACATTTCAGAGTTTTTGCCCAGGTGAATCTTTATGAGAAAAACAGACTGATTAAAATGGGAAGTCAATGTCATGAGATAAACACAAGAACTTCCAAACATACTGAGCAGGGCACGAGGCTCAGGGAAGAACTCTCCATACTGGTTGTTAAAGATGCGGGCCAAGTCCTGGGCGAGCTCCAAGTGCTGGATCTGGTCCTCCCCTACTGGCACATGTGTGGATCTGCAGAACAATAACATCACTCTCTCTCAAACAAAAAGCTGGGAATACAACCGCATTAAGAACATAACACATCAAGAGCAGAGCCGGTCATACTTGTAGAGCAGAATGTCAGCTGCTTGTAACACTGGGTACGTATAAAGCCCCACACTGCCTTCATTCTTCAGGTTGCTCTTCATCTGCAAGAAAAAGAAATCGAGGATTTACCACTGGAAGGACAGAGAGGAAAGTTTGAAATAAATCTAAAGCACCTTTCATTACATTTGGCTGCAACTGTCTGTTTTCTTATTACAATCAGGTCTAACATCAAGCGCTGTCTCAATGTCCCAGATCGGGCTGAATGAAGGAGTTTTGCCACATTAACACACACAGGCAGCATCCAAAGGCCACTTTCCGCCACGTTTCACATGCACTCAGCTGTTGAGTAAACAGCTAGGTGTTTTCCCTGCAGCGGTGGGAGGCTTCTGGCCGAGCGCTCCGTCAGCAGCAATATAAAAGGGTTGTCCTCTCTGGGTGAATCACAGTCATTATCAAGCCCTGTCTCTCCCTGCCAGGTCCGCCCACCCTCACAACCGGCACAGGAAAACCCTGTTGCCGTGCCACATAGACACCAAACAGAGGAGGGAGGCTTGGACATTTAAGTTGGCAAGTTACCATCTTCTAGAGGCTGTAATATATCATGCGTCCTTTTATTTAACATGATCACATGCAGACAAAAACTGCAAAAACAAATATGCTTTAATTACCTTCCATTGAGGCAAGTGCCGTAAACGCGGCATGCTGGTAAGGCAACCTAGGATCCATGAGAGCTCAGCATGTTCAGCGACCTGCACAGATCAATTGTATAATAATTACATTGTCACAACAAAAATTTAAAAAGCATGCATTAAAAGTGCAGTGCAATCCTGCAATGCTTTGAACACACTTTTTCTATGATAATAGAAAGTAATTTTGACATTCATTTTGACAAAATCAGGGTGATACAACTGTCCTTATATTAGAAGTACACGATTCTGGATGAATTGAGAATCACAGATTTTTGTTTGTTTGTTTCAAACAGAGAACACGATTCTCCCATGATTCTGAACAGACAATTTCTACACACACACACACACACACACACACACGCATCCAAAATAAAAGTTTGTGTTTACATAATATGTGTGTACTGTGTATAATTTTATATATATATATATATATATATATATATATATATATGTACATACACATATATTATGTAAACACAATGATTTATGCGATAAATCATGATTAATTTTTCCCCAGCACTAATATATATATATATTTTTCATTATGAACATTATTCAGATGCCAGATATAATTTTTTACTAGTGGGTGCAGGACACTATATTTAATTTATATAAGTGAGGATAGATGGCAAAATTAAAAATAAAAATGTACATATTATACCCAAAAATTCTTCATAAAGTGGACTACCAGTAAAATGTATGAGATGTACACTCACCTAAAGGATTATTAGGAACACCATACTAATACTGTGTTTGACCCCCTTTCGCCTTCAGAACTGCCTTAATTCTACGTGGCATTGATTCAACAAGGTGCTGAAAGCATTCTTTAGAAATGTTGGCCCATATTGATAGGATAGCATCTTGCAGTTGATGGAGATTTGTGGGATGCACATCCAGGGGACGAAGCCCCCTTTCCACCACATCCCAAAGATGCTCTATTGGGTTGAGATCTGGTGACTGTGGGGGCCATTTTAGGACAGTGAACTCATTGTCATGTTCAAGAAACCAATTTGAAATGATTCGAGCTTTGTGACATGGTCCATTATCCTGCTGGAAGTAGCCATCAGAGGATGGGTACATGGTGGTCATAAAGGGATGGACATGGTCAGAAACAATGCTCAGGTAGGCCGTGGCATTTAAACGATGCCCAATTGGCACTAAGGGGCCTAAAGTGTGCCAAGAAAACATCCCCCACATATGTCCACCTCCACTCCATTTATTATCCTAAATTAGATGCACCTGTTTGAGGTCATTAGCTGCATTAAGACATGTCCACCCCATACAATCAGTAAGAATCCAACTACTAACATGGCCAAGACCAAAGAGCTGTCCAAAGACACTAGAGACAAAATTGTACACCTCCACAAGGCTGGAAAGGGCTAAGGGGAAATTGCCAAGCAGCTTGGTGAAAAAAGGTCCACTGTTGGAGCATTCATTAGAAAATGGAAGCAGCTAAACATGACTGTCAATTTTCCTCGGACTGGGGCTCTATGGAAGATCTCACCTCGTGGGGTCTCAATGATCCTAAGAAAGGTGAGAAATCAGCCCAGAACTACATGGGAGGAGCTGGTCAATGACCTGAAAAGAGCTGGGACCACTGTTTCCAAGGTTACTGTTGGTAATACACTAAGACATCATGGTTTGAAATCATGCATGGCACGGAAGGTTCCCCTGCTTAAACCAGCACATGTCAAGGCCCGTCTTAAGTTTGCCAATGACCATTTGGATGATCCAGAGGAGTCATGGGAGAAAGTCATGTGGTCAGATGAGACCAAAATAGAACTTTTTGGTCATAATTCCACTAAACGTGTTTGGAGGAAGAAGAATGATGAGTACCATCCCAAGAACACCATCCCTACTGTGAAGCATGGGGGTGGTAGCATCATTCTTTGGGGGGGTTTTTCTGCACATGGGACAGGGCGACTGCACTGTATTAAGGAGAGGATGACGGGGCCATGTATTGTGAGATTTTGGGGAACAACCTCCTTCCCTCAGTTAGAGTATTGAAGATGATTCGAGGCTGGGTCTTCCAACATGACAATGACCCGAAGCACACAGCCAGGATAACCAAGGAGTGGCTCTGTAAGAAGCATATCAAGGTTCTGGCGTGGCCTAGCCAGTCTCCAGACCTAAACCCAATAGAGAATCTTTGGAGGGAGCTCAAACTCCGTGTTTCTCAGCGACAGGCCAGAAACCTGACTGATCTAGAGAAGATCTGTGTGGAGGAGTGGGCCAAAATCCCTCCTGCAGTGTGTGCAAACCTGGTGAAAAACTACAGGAAACGTTTGACCTCTGTAATTGCAAACAAAGGCTACTGTACCAAATATTAACATTGATTTTCTCAGGTGTTCAAATACTTTTATTTCAACAATTATTTTATCGTGCATTAATGTAGTTATTTATTACTATATTGCAAAGCCCATAGCTCACTGCCTCTGAATACACATACAGACAAACCATTGGTCACAGGAGTGGGATGCTGATCAGTACTGGCTTGGGATGGGCGTCATCACGCGTCTCAACCAATCAGAGCATTTGCGGTGAGCGGCAGCGCGAAACTACAAATATCTGGTGCAGACAGAAAAATGGAAAAAGGTACCGAACTCTTAAATGGATATTTTCATTTTAAATCTCTTCCACACGGCGGAGATGATAGAACTAAAGTTATTTGTAACCACTGCAAAGCTGAATTTTCTTATCACCGGAGTACTTCGAGTCTGAAGTATCACCTAAATGCAATGCACACCGTCGATGCCAGCAAATCACTCACCCAAACAAACAATGGAGGGAGGCTTCGGCAGACTACGTTGGATGCAGCATGTGGGAGAACTATAGATAAGCAAAAGAAAGACAAGCTAACAAATGCCATAGCGAAGTGGGTAGCTACAAACTGCAGGCCGATTAGTATTGTGGAAGATGTCGGTCTGAAGAACGTCCTCAGGATCGCCACGAATGACGGCACGTATGAGCCTGCCCCTAGACGCACCATCACAAGAAGAATACATGAATTGTATGAAAAGGAGAGGACTATAAAGGCGACGGCATTACAACGTGCACCAACTGTTGCCCTCACCGGAGACTACTGGACATCGATGGGCAACCATAATTACCTCGGAGTTAAAGTGCATTATATTGATGAACAGTGGGAACTGCATTCACATGCTCTGACTGTAATGAAAACACAAGAGAGACATTTTGCTGGAACGTGCGCTGAACATTTTATTCATGTCGCACACTTAGCATAGACAGTGCAAGAAATATGATCTCTGTTGCGCGACATCTGCCTTTTGAACACGTCCCCTGAGTCTCCAGAGTTCTGTCACAGTATGTCTGCACAACAGTGCGTTTGACAATTCCTGGCCAAATGCAGAAAAGTAACGTTAGTGGGCCATTTTAAACACAGTCCAGCGAGTGCTGCAGAATTAGAACAAAAACAAATTGAACATGGACAAAAGAAGGAGTCGCTTATACAAGACATTCCAACCAGATGGAATTCGACTCGGGACATGATAAAAAGTGTCCGCAGAAACGAACAGCCACTGAGGGATGTCCTCACCACACACACAACACCAAGATCGCCATGCCAACTACAGCTGAAATGGACAAACTGCAGCAGTTGGAAATGCTACTGGAGCCCTGCAGGTATATATTGTGCGTCATATATTTCTCACTGTCATGTCTGAGTGCATGTGAGAGAGAAATAGTGTGTCTGTCTCTGTGTGTGTGTGTGTGTGTGTGTGTGTGTGTGTGTGTGTGTGTGTGTGTGTGTGTGTGTATGTTTTTGTGAAATATCAGGACACAAATGTGTATAATGACATGGGTATGACATGGGTATTACAAAAAGAGGGTGAAATATGAGGACGTTCCCCATGTCCTCACTTTTCAAAATGCTTATATTTCACACAGAATGAGGTTTTTTTCACAGAAAGTAAACTGCACAGTCTCCTGTGAGGGTTAAGTTTAGGGATAGGGGCAGTGTAGGGGGATAGAAAAGAAAATACGGTTTGTACGGTATAAAAACCATTACGCCTATGGAATGTCCCCACATTTCACAAAAACACCCCTGTGTGTGTGTGTGTGTGTGTGTGTGTGTGTGTGTGTGTGTGTGTGTGTGTGTGTGTGTGTGTGTGTGTGTGTGTGTGTGTGTGTGTGTGTGTGTGTGTGTGTGTGTGTGTGTGTGTGTGTGTGTGTGTGTGTGTGTGTGTGTGTGTGTGTGTGTGTGTGTGTGTGTGTGTCAGGGTTCCCACTCTTTCATGAACACCAGATTCAAGGACTTTCAAGGACTTTTTAAAGCACCTTTTATTTTAAATCAAGCACAATAAATACGATAAAGGTGGGTGTGTTACTACCAAATGATCAAATACCTACTGTACCTGTGTCTATCATTAATGCAGTAACGCTAAGGCATATACTGACAACTAAAATACAATTTCCAATGAGGAAAGAGGCTGGTGTACAAGAGCGAGCGAGTTTTAACGAGAGATGCAGTTTGCAGGTCTCTTAATCCTGCTTTAAAAAAAATTTCACACTAGTTTTTGTTTTCTTTTTTTATAAATCATTACTTAATTAAAACATCAAAATATAGAGATAATAATGTATACATGAATTTTCCAATTAAATGAAAAGATATGGACAAGTTAATTGTTAGGCATAAAAAAACGTGCATAATTATTTATTAAATCACCTGTACATGTACCTTTTTAAAAATCAGACCTGCACATACTTTATATTAAACATATATAATAACAGCCCATTTCAAATGTTTACGTGCTTTTCTTCTTTTTATTTTTTGAGCGGTGATGAAA